>JAUPMV010000021.1:13126667-13726667 GCA_030848855.1 Branchinecta sandiegonensis | reverse complement strand
AACATTATTTCCTCGTTTGAACATTATATAAGATAAGATAAGATATTTATTACCTTAAAAGCCCAAGGGCCATGGCAATACAAACAAACGGAGACACGATGACAAACTTATTTCTAACTACCACCAAAATTACAAAAAATTATCTCTATGAATTATTGACAGCTGGAGGAATCTACCCACTTTCTTTATAGTACCATAACACTTGCTCTTAAACATTTGCTCCATCCATTCCTGATCACACTCATTTACTCTAAATATTTCACTTCTCAAATCATTCAATTCCCTACAATCACACATAAAATGTCGCACACACTCATTCATATCTCCACACATCGGGCAGAAGTAAGGACCAATTCTCCCAATCGGCCTACCCGTGTAACTCCTTCTATCTCCCAGCGGTAAAATATCAGCACGCATACTAATTAATAATTTCGATTCCTCCCTATCGAAACCCGCTTTAAAATAAACACATTCACCCCAAGTCCCTTTCGCCTCTGTATAAAACCTTAGAGAACTCCTTCGATTTCACGATTCTCTCCGACGTCCACAGAACAAACAAATGATTGGCGGCATCCACATGCGCAGAGCTATAATTCATTTGAGAATAAAGGGGTAGGACCGCTATAGCCGAAAGTTGGTCGACAAATTTTGTGTCCGGTTTTCACTGGATTCCGAGTGAACTACTTGTCCGGTAATTTCCGGTAAAAATAACTTCCATATTCGGATTCAGCATGTCTCCTCACCCCTAAATCAACTATCTCAATAGCTTTTAAAAAATATGTTTGTGCCCTTAATTTGAAACCCCCTCCCCCACCCCTAAATGTAGAGCTACAGAGCCCATCTACGAACTTGACCTTACCCTTGACGCAAAGAATCCTCACACCAAGTTTCATCAAAATGTATCATTCCCTTCGAGAGTTATCGTGCTCACAGACAGACGGCCAGACGGACATTTTTGCGATGTCATAGGTATCCCTCCACTTACGTGTTGGGATCCCAAAAAGTACTTTGGATCAAACGATACATTTTGGCCCATGCTCATTTATGCCGCAAGGATTTGGCTTTAAAATTAATTTCTAGTACCCTTAAAGTGCGCATCCTAACCGAAAAGTTAAACAGATACTTCTGACCAAACGATATACATTAATGATCCCCAAGGCCCAACGTTGTTTTTGCTTCAGAGGTTTTGCTTACAGATGAATTTCTAGCGCCCTTAAACTGCGCATCATCACCATCAAGTGCAAAATTAAACTACTTTTTACCAAACGATACAGTCTCGTGACTTCCAAGGGCCCATAATCATTCTTATCTCAAGGGGTTTGCTTACAAACGACCAGTGCAAACCCACGAATTGGCAAATTCCTACTTTCTTCCTCTGAACCAGCCTTACAAGTGCCATTAGCTCTTGTTTAGTTATCTCAGGTGATAATCCTCACTCTTCCCGCTCCAGCTTGAAGATGGCAGAGATGGAAAATCGTCTTTGATTTCGCAACCAAAGATTGCAACATTTATTTGACCTACACCGGAACCCCCGTGGTCTTTTGTACATGTCAATGCATATGTATAAAAAACTTTTAGTGAATACTCCAGTCTAAGTAGTTCGTGCTTTTCCTTGACTTTCTCAAGACTTCAAAAGTCCTTCAAACAAAATGACATTGTAAGTTTTCAGATTGTATCAGTCGAGACCACGGGGCTTCTTTGGGGGGGGGGGGCTTGGAAATCTTGGAATGTGTAATGGCGCAAGAGGCACGAGTAATAAAAGAGATTAGCAAGTGGTAGAAGTTTACAAGTAAGTGATGTGATAGTTCGTAACTCTAGAGCCTAAGTGAAAGCACGTTAGAGCATTGTTCCTGCCCCTCAATCTGAAGCCTGAAAGGTCCCTTTTAATTTGTGTGCCTCTTTCTAGTACTCGTGCCTGCTACACTATGTCGTGCCGTGCCGTGTTTTATTTTATTCGATCCCTAATTTTAGTGGTTTTTTTTAATACTCTTTATTATACAAACCAACTTTTACATACTAAACTACATGAACAAACCTTTTATAACCCTCTTACCATCCTTTAGACATGTAGTCGATACCATTGACTGCAGGAAAGGCCGAATGAGCCTGTAGGGGCAGAAAAAAAAAGGTCTTTAGTTGTCGCAGGTACTCTCGTTTGAGAAGGCTAGCTTGATAAGAACAGAACTTCTGCGCACGGTTAGTTCCACGAACGCAATATGTTGAAGTTTTGTAGTTAGTTCTCTAGTTCTCGCAGGTACTCTCGTTTGAGGAGGCTAGCTTGATAAAAACAGAACTTCCGCGCACGGTTAGTTCCACGAACGCAATGTGTTGCGTAGCAACCCTTCGATTTTATGGGTTCTTTTCCTAGTCCACTGGCTTCTTCTCATTGCTAGAAATGGTAACTCTACTGAAAGTTTGGACCTCAAGCCGAATTGATTAATATGATCTTACATAGAAAGCGAGATGGAAAGCTTTGCCGAAAGTTGAGCTTTATAGCCGATGTAAGAGAATACTGCCCAAAGTTATGCAGCCCTTTTTTCATGGTGATGATCATTGGAGGAGCGATGCAAAATGAATTCATGGCTGCTCTAAACTGGAATGTGGAAAATCCGGAAAACCGGATTCGACCGGACCGGATTGACGAGCAAGTCAGCCTGTCTACTCCACAAAAGAAGCCGTCACCCCCAGAAGCCTTACTAGCCAAAATGTTTGGGGGGGGGGGGCAAGGTATTTACAGAAAGGCTGGTAATTTTTACCGACTGTTTTTGTGGATAAAAACGACTATTCTTGAGAAAAAACGACATTTAAATGACGTAGATTCTTATGAAAGAATATGGTCTAGTTATTAGTCAGTTGTAGACCGATTGTGTGTATTTTATATTTTTCTACTCGCCAGCTTTGGCGGACACAAATGAATGAATTGAATTGAATTGTCGACGAAAAATTGGCTGATTTTAAGAAAAACTACTATTTTTAAGAAAAAATCGACTGTTTTTACGAGAAACCGACTGTTTAAGAAATTCGACTGTTTCCAAGAAAAAAAACGACTATTTTTACGAAAAATCGCGGCGGTTCGTGTCGACTCGGCTATTTTTACCGACTGGCCGACAACATTCGGGGGGGGGGGGAGGTCCCCCTAGTCGTAACGCCCCTCCCGAAAATATCGTCAGGAAACTCCAACTAGCATGACTTTAACACGAGGGCAGAAGAGACGACGGCCTGGCGAAGAAACCTTTCCTCGCCACAAAACTGTGGCGGAAACTGTGGCGGTGTGCTGGAAAATAGTCCTTGGAAGATGGATTTATTATTCTTCAGCTTTTAGTAACAAACAAACAGTCATGAATAAAAACAGCCGTTCCTCCGCTAGAAACGATAACAGCCACCTGAACGAGAAGAAAATGGGAACCTGTCTTACCTGTAATATTAACGCAACCTACTTCCATAATCACTCCATATATTTCTAAACCCGTAGACCCCAATTTCGTACGGTACATTCTAACCCCTCTAACAAACAAGACCAAACTTTTCGATGGGATCCCAAAAATTCAATATCTGATCCAGACAACTGGGTCTTGTCTTAGCCAAATCCAGTCATCGCCAGAATCCTTGAACATTCTTACAATTAAAATTCAGAAACAGATTAAGGCCAAATAGCTAATCATCTGAGAAAACCAATTCAGATATGGATTCAGCATGTGTGTTTACCCGTATAAGTCATATCTGTTTTGACGAAAAGTTCCTGCCAGTTCTGCCAATTTGCCGGTTTCGGCCGAACTCTAGAACTACTTGTCCGGCGAAAAAAGAAAACTAAAAAACGAACTCAGGGTATCTTCTTTCCCCAATAATGAGCATCTAATCAACTTCAAATAACAATTTAACTTATAACAATTTTTCCGACTCCAGCCGGATTCCGGTCGAACTAAATGTCCGGGTAAAATATGATTGTCACACACGGATTCAGCGTCTCTTCTTACCCCTAAATCGGTTATCTAGTCAGCTAGAAATAAAACTTTAACTTCTAACAATTTTCCGGTTTTGGCCGGATTCCGGGCAAACTACATGTCCGGGTAGAAAATTGTTTTCACATAAAAGTTCAGCATGTCTTCTTGCCCTAAATCGGACATCTGATCAACTCCAAATAAAACTTTTAATTTTAACAGACTTTCCGGTTTGGGCCGCCGGGCGAACTACTTGTCCGTCGAGAAAATGGTTTTCACCATCGTCTTCAGCATGTCTTCCTACCTCTAAATCGAATATCTAATCAACTTCAAATAAAACTTTTACTTTTAACAAACTTTCCGGTTTTGGCCGGATTCCGGGCGAACTACTTGTCCGATTACAAACTGGTTTTCACCATCGTGTTCAGCATGTCTTCTTACCCCATAATCGACTATCACATTAGCTGTTTCAAAATATATTGTTTGCCCCTTAATTTGAACCCCCTCCCCCACCCCTAAATGTAGGGCTACAAAGCCCATTTACGAACTCGACTGGTCCGCCGACCCAATGAATCCTCACACCAAGTTTCATCAAAATATCTCATTCCCTTCGAGAGTTATCGTGCTTACAGACGGACGGACGGACGGACAGACGGACAACTTTTGCGAAGTCATAGGTATCCCTCAACTTACGTTTTGGGATCCCAAAAACACGATGATTTTCTCACTTGCCGTGTTTTGCTACCTTCGATGTGTATCACGCTGTCGACTGCGAGAAGTTTTTCCATCAGAGAGACCGTTTATATAAATTGTTTCCCTGTTTTCCCAATACGCTAACGAGTCTCGGAAAAGATTTAAAACAGCCAAAACCGTGGGTTATTTTTTGGAAGCACAGCCGAGTTTTAAAGTATTCAATTATTTTAAAATACTGTAAGTTGAAGAGTAAATAGTGCGAGGGGTCCTTTAAAACAAACTGTAACTAATCGATATTACCATCAATACTCTGCACTTAGCACCCATGTGCTGGTCATGATGGGTAATAAAACAAATTCATTTGTTCATTAATGAACCGATTGTGGGAAATAAAACTAATTAGTTCATTCATAAACTGTTATGTTTAAGGATTTAGACAGTGCTACTCGGGAAGGGTCGGATGCTTCGTGTTGAGGTCATTTAAAGATCGCTCTCTTTTCTAGTCGAGCTATGTAAAGCAGGAAGTTTCGGTCAGTATCGTCAAAATAGATATGGCTCATAGAAGTACATCTGAACTTGGTTGTCTCAGATGATTAGCCTGGCGGAGACTGGGTCTAGCGAAGACTGTGTCTGGCGAAGACAAGAACCAATTGTCTGGATCAAACTTTGGGATCCCTTCGAAACCTTAGGTCTTGTTCTGATAGGAAAACTTCTCGCAGAGAACCTCCGGCAGCGTGATTCACATTGAAGGTAGCAAAACATGGCAAGTGAGAAAATCAGCGTGGTTTTGTTAGAGGGATTGGAATGTACCGTAGGAAATTGGGGTCTCCGGGTTTAGAAATACATGGAGTGATTATGTATCTTACCTGTAATATTAACGCAACCATGGAGTGGTTGCGTTAATATTACAGGTAAGATAGGTCCCCATTTTCTTCTCATTCAGGTGGCTGTTATCGTTTCTAGCGGAGGAACGGCTATTTTTATTCATGACTGTTTGTTTGTTACTGGAAGCTGAAGAATAATAAATCCATTAATCTTCCAAGGACTATTTTCCAGCACGGCAGTTTTGTGGCGAGGAAAGGTTCTGTGGTTAGAAAGGTTAGAGGGATTAGAATGTACCGTACGAAATTGGGTTTAGAATGATTCTGGAAGTAGGTTACATTAGTATTATCGGTAAGACAGGTCCTTGAAGGATTTAGGCAATGCTACTCGGGAAGGGCCGGACGCTTCGTCTTGAGGTCATTTAAAGATCGCTTTCTTTTCTAGTCGAGCTTCACTTGTGATCTGATGACTTCGGCGGAATCGGCTATTTGTACACCAGTTGATCAAGACAGTGTAAAGAAGGAAGCAAAGGAGCAAGGGGTGGAAACGATTATTGTGGAGCCGGAGAAAACCTCCGAGTCAAGCGAGGGTCTTCCGCGACAAAGGTAATTGGGTTCGAACCCCGTTGAAAGCGCTTTAATTTGCTTGTTTGGAAAAGTCGTAGCTCCGGGAAATACGGTCGCTAAAAGGTCAGATTAAAGCCGGTTTCACATTGACGCGTCGTTGCGATGCGTTGCGTATGCGTTTACCTTGCGTTGCGTACAGGTTGCGCAGCGTATGTTTCACACCTGCGCGAGAAAGCTTTAGCGTTGGATGCTCATTTACATTTTTCTTTCTCGGTTTTTTCTGCTGAATTTATTTTCTTTCACTAGTAACAAGTTTTTCATCACCATCAGCATGTTTTTTTTTTCTTCAAAAACTTCCATTTTAATGGTCGATGTCCTGCCTATCTCGCTGGAGATCGGGGTTCGATTCCCCGCCGGGGAATTTTGTTGTGAGATGAATTAAGGTTACATCTAATAAAAAAAATTGTTGTGAGATGATTTAAGGTTACATCTAATAATAAATTCATTCATCATTGATTATCAGTAGCTGAACTAACTCCAGGCAGAAATGGGGGTTCTCAAGTTGGAATTCACCGTCCTATCTTAGAGCGGATGCTTTCGTTGAGTTTAAAGGAACAGAAAACTTGACTCAAACTTGACTCAGGGAGCTAGCTGACATATCAAGAATGTACCCTGAGTCGATATTGAGAGTAAGAAAAATTCTCGTTACGACCATTGCAGTTTCCGGTCAGTTTCCGAGAATTCTACTTTTGAGTTAGTAGAAAAAAAAGCAAAAGGTTTCTGTGCCGTGAGTAGGAATCGAACGCACGACCTTTTGACTACATCCCGATCTGTTAGTCAACACGGCTAAAGGCGAACTTTTACAGTGCATAAGTGCATGATTCCAGTGCATAAGGCGCAAGGGCCTGCCAGCTAGCTTTGGGAACACTAAGGAGGGGGTTCGAGATAACAAAGAAGGGGTGTCCTGTCGACAATAAGTCCCTGTACCTTTATCTAAGCCCCCCAGGTCGGTTTGATGGCCGAAAGTCACGTAGTCAAGTTTTCAGTGCCTTTAAGCTTAGATACTGAGGGAATAAATAGTTCAGCCGGGCCAGTTGCGAAAACTAAACAATTTTTTTTCGCAGGTTTAACAGCAAGTTGGGTTTTTATATTGTTGCCGTAGCTGACTGAACCCCGACTTTGAGGCTTTACCCATTAACCTATACCCAGTAACAATGCGTGAATGAAGGGCTAGCGTGTGTAATACAGGCTATTAACTTACAAGTTTTACTAAAGAATATTTTAACGGTAAAATGGTCTAGAAAAAGAATGTTTAACAAACATAAGTACTTCTAAAGCAAAATATACCAAAGCACAAGGACTGTTGGCAAAAGAAAAATAAAGAAATTGCGCATCCATGCGCTTATGCAGTTCTTCTTCTGTGAGGGAACATTATTATTGTTATAACTAGCCACAAAACTAAAAAAGAATGCGCTAAAGAGGTGGTGTAGGTGGTGGCATGGTAGTTGGCTAATGTGATATGAGAGCTTTCCCACTGACTCAAATTTTTAAGTCAAAACCTCGTGGTACAGAATGATTGCGAGCCACGTGTTTGCTCCGTTTCGTAACACAGCTGCGCTCCATGCAGATCTATTGAGAATAATAGGGCTCTAGTCTAAAAGGCTTCCTTTGCATTGCAAAAATGGAAGCTTAGACACCATGCGCTCCATGATCTCATGTTGCTTCCCCGCCATGGCCAGACTTGATCACTTTCCCATCAAGATCGAGTCCCTATGCTCATGTGTAATTGGCCTTATTACAGTTCAGCGCTCCAAGTGGACTAGTGTCTGTTAGTCCTCCATTGCCTCATAACCAACACTTGTTTAGACATAGTAAAAAGTCGGATCCATAGAGTAATGGGTCACTTTCACTTTCTGCTGCTGAGTGAAGGTGAGTCTTGACCTTCCAGATTTTTGTTCCGGATTCCAGACAGCCGTTTTCGTCGAGACGGATCTGGAAGGTAAAGCCAGGCCAAAACCGTCTGGAAGTCCGGGGTGTTGGACACCCCAGATTCCGGATGTCTGGAAGGTGCCATAGAGGCAACCCGTTCGAGAGACACTACAAATATGCAAATAGGGGAAGAAAAGGGAAAGTGATTGACAGTTGTGACTGGGATGCAAGAGATATTCGAAATGTTTAGGGGACATCTAGGAAATTTTGAAGAACAGCAAATTTAGCTGTCATCATTATCATGAAAATCTGGAAGGGTTGGCTTGACTGTGCGGAAGCCCCGGACGTCTGGGAATCTGGAAGGTGAAGCCTAGGCTTGAGAGGTATGCAAAACATCCATTACCTGGGACACAGATGGCAGGTTTACCACTCACTACCTGTGGATCTATTTTACCATGTCTGATCCAGGTGCTGACGGTGAGGCATAGGGGGATTAACAGAAACTAGTCCGCTTGGAAGCGCTGAACGGGAATATGGTCAATTGTGGGCGTTTTGAATTTGGCCATTTAGCTTTCTGTCAGCATTCGAGATAAATTAACTATTAATGTATAACTTGCTAACAGCTTAAAATTTTGATCGAAACAACTTAGAAAGGTTACTAGTCGGAAACGTCATTTCACTTTGTATCCTCCCACCGATTTCATTTGTTCATCAGCTTTCAAGTTCCTTCTTTTTTTATGAGAATTTTTTTTCGCAAAAGCTCGATAATATAAAGTAGAACCTCGGAGCCATTCGGCTTTCAAGTTTCTTTCTTTTTATAAACAGAAATTATTTTCTCTGAATAGTCATTTTAAAGTAGGACTTCGATTTTGGGCCATTTAGCTTTCGAGTTCCTTCCTTAAAAAAAAAAAAAAATCCCTAAAGATTCAAGGACTCCAGTTCAGGTCTTTTGCTTTCCAACTTCCTTGCCTTTTATCAAAAATTATTTTCTTCGGTAATGTTTCAATGTAAAGTCGCCTTTCTTACGGCAGTCTACCTCTGAGATGCTTTTAAAAGTTGGGTGAAAATTCAGAAATGTTACAAACTTCGTCCGTCAAAACTTTCTTTCTAGAATTTCTAGTTTCAGCGATTTTGTAGATATTGATTTTACCTTTAAGTCCAAGTGTAAATGTCCAATGGTTGTCAGTCAACTGTTCGTGAAAATCCGGGCGGAATTTGGCAGCCATATTTTTGAATAGCCGGAAATCCATGTTAGTTAGCCCTCTGCTTTTAGGCAGATACACTGTCAGAAATTTCATAACAGATAACACGAGGATGCGCGGTTTCAACAGATAATGCGTAACAGATAACACTTTGGATGTTATCTGTTGTGTTTCAAAGTGTTAGGCATAATAAGCGTTACCATCAGGAAGAACCGAAAAACCGCCACAAAGTATCTGCTGAGTTTTCCAACATCATGACGATAAGGAATAAAGTCAATAGATGCTTTTTTGGCTCTTCCTAACAAAAACTTGTTATGCGTAACATTTCATGCATAAAGTTTTCAAACACAATCGATAACATCCAAAGTGTTATCTGTTACGCAGTATATGTTGAAACCGTGCATCCTCGTGTTATCTGTTATGAAACTTCTGACAGTGTAGCCCTCTGTTTTTAGGCAAGTATAGCTAACATACATCAATACATGAAATCTGATTGCTAAGACGTCCACATGTTGATGTTTAAGCGTCGTTAGTTAACTGTTTGTGAAAATCGGAATCCGGAAGCCGTGTTGTCGGAATCCGGTAGGTTCTGAGCACCCCATTTTTTTAGTGTGAAGCAAAAACATATACCGGTACTTGAAATCGAGAAATAAGGATTGCAAGAATCTACGTAGATGGTCAAGGGTTTCAGCAGATTTACCTTTTGTGAAAATCCGGTCAGAATTCAGAAACCATTTTATTGGATGGCCGGAAGTCTGGGAAGTTCTGAGCCCTCTTATTAAAGTGAGAATCTAACATATGTCAATACAACTATAGCTCATCAATGACGTCTGCTGCACGTACGAACTGGCAAAAGCTCCGATGCTCTTTTCTTCTGTATAACGCTCTCAAGCAAAAGAGAAGGTATTTGCTGTTGGAAAATTGATTGTGTCTAACCTTGTATTCCTCACAGCATTTGCCTTAACGACCGGCACATTATCCTAGAAACCAACGCTCTAACAACAAGCTTTCGTAGTCAAGGAGTAGAGTAGAAGTAGCGGCTAAATCCTCGCAAGTCCCGTCCTCATTACCGTGAAAGCACCCTTTGTCATTATTCCGGATCCTGGCTTCATTACGCAGCCGCAGTCATAGTACCTGACAAAAGCGCTCCGCAAGTGGGATTTGAACCCACGATCTTCGGCTTTCAGGACCACTGATCTACCACCGAGCTCCATTCTTTTAAACATGGTTCGCAAACGACTACAATGGAACAGTGATCCTGCTGAAGGCAATACTGTTTTCCCGCAATTTTTATAGTTTCATTGCGTTTCGATGGTCTTTCTAAGACATGAGAATAACGGTTATAGAGCCTTTCAATGCCATAACCATAATACCCGAAACTGACACTACACTAAAGTTTTTGCGGGTTTAATTTTGCCGCCATTCTTTTCGAAACACGTATAGACTAGGGTGACAATCAGGGGCGTCGCAAGGGGAGGGGGTGAGTCTGGAAAAGAATGTTTAAAAATATAAGTACTTTCAAAAGCAAAACAAAAGGGGTCCAAAACACAAGGCCTGTTGGCAAAAGGAAAATACAGAAATTGTCGGCGGACCGTGAAGCTTTCGTTGCTTGACTTGCAGGTCAGAAGCGCAAAAAAGTTGTGTGCAGAACGAAAATTTCGACAGAAATACCTGCCAATTAAAGAAATTTCATATTTTCGGCCATGCTCTTCGGGCCGTAGCCAAACATGAGCTTATCAGAACGGAACTCCTCGGGCCAAAATGCGAAGTATGTATAAACTAGACATGTTATGCCGTGGACTTGCCATTGGTCGTTATTGAGCCACCAAGATTAAAGGACCTCTCTTACCTATAATACTAATGACACCTACTTCCATGATCACTCCATACATTTCTAAGCCTGGAGACCCCAATTTCGTACGGTACATTCTAAACCCTGTCACAAAACAACGCTGATTTTCCCACTTGCCGTGTTTTGCTACCTTCGATGTGTATCACGCTGTCGACGGTTGTCTGCGAGAAGTTTTTCCATAAGGAAAACCGGTTATGTAAATTGTTTCCCTGTTTTTCCTATAAGCCAACGGGTCTCGGAAAAGGCATAAAACAGCCCAAAACCGTGGGTTATTTGCTGAAAGCACAGCCTAGTCTTAAAGTATTCAAATATTTTAAGATGCTGTAAGTTGAAGAGTAAATAGTGCGAGGGGTACTTTAACGGCTCTTTCTTAATAACCCTGGTTCACACTTTACGCTATTGTGCGACACTATTTCCAACATCAATTGAGAATAATAGGGCTCTAGTCTAAAAGGCTTCCTTTGGATTGCAAAAATGGAAGCTTAGACACCATGCGCTTATGCAGTTCTTCCGTGAGGGAAACCCTACATCAGCGGAAACGACCGGAAAGCGGGTGATTTTTTTCGGTAATGACGACGGAACTTCTGCGTTAGAAGGGTTTTTGCGAGATTACGGAATTACTTTCCAGTAGGCCATGCGCATAGCGAATACCTCAGGAATCCTGTCCTATTAACCTTTTTATCTACAACTGGAATTCTGAAAATAAACATCTTATGCTCCCTTTCGAGTAATATCGCTCTAGCCTATATAGATTTCTCTCAGTTACTTCCTGTCCGTATACTTTCTTTCTATACTTCACGGTATAAAATATAAAAATCATATTGTAGGCTACATATATTTCTGTACCTTTTGAGAGATTTTACTCGTTATTTTTTAAATTTTGTTCTTCGTTTTCAGATTTTAGTCTTGGTTTTCTTTTGTTTCGTTTTTAGTTTTCTTTTACTCTTTAACGCTCTCATTTGTATGTTCTTAGTTTATTCTTTTTTTTTCAATTCACGTTTCCGCGTATCCCAGTAGTATTTTTCCACCTTGTCGTCTAATCTTAAGTTATAATTCTAGAAGAAGAAAAAAATATGCTAATGTTCCAACGAAATCGCTCAGTACTTTCCTCACTCTCTAAAATAAAAAAAAATACGATATTTCTCTCGATACCTCATTGACTAGTTTGTTCTTTTCACTCACACACTAGTTTATTCTTCATTTTTTTTAACATTCACATTTCCGCGGAGCTTTCACTATCCTTCTGGGAATATTTTCCGGGAATGGGGTGAAAGTTTCTAAGGAGCGGAAACCACTGAGGAAAACGTAGAAAATCTTCGATGTAGCGCGAAGTCCGACGGGAAGTTATTCCGGCTATATTTTCTCACTCGTCAAAAACCCTCCTATCGAGGAGGCAAATCATATTCTGCAGAATTGCTTATATTAGTTCCCTGCGACTCCATTTTAATTTTTTATGGTTTTTTCAGACCCCCGCTTGAATATAGGGATAGATCGCGTAGTGTCGGAGAGCGGCAATGGTCCAACCTGCGTGCTGTCGTGGCCTTGTATACTCGGCTCAGGAGAATCAAGAGGTGATGAGTGTTCAAAGAATTGTCGTTAGATGGTGCTGGGATCGAACTCGTAATAGTGCCGAACTGCAACTTGCTATAGGCGTTTTTCTGTGGTCCCACAAACAGTTTGTGGGTCGATTGTGGCTCGAAAAGTGTGTTTCCGCGGCCTTTTGTGCGGCCTACAAGTGTGTTTCCGCCACCAATAAGATTTTGGTGTCTCGCTTTGTGGCTCAAACTTGACAAACGACTGCGAGGTGAATGTCGATTTTGTGGCTCGATTCTGGCGGGAAGTTCAAATTAAGCAGCAAAATAGTGTCTAAACAATAAAGCTAACTACTTTTTCAAGCATATCGACGTAAAACTGAGGATACTTTTTGTACAGAATGGTAAGGAAGTAAGCCCGGAGTCCTATTTATTGAGATTTTACATGAATTTTGTTTTTATTTTCGGATATTTGAAATTACCGCCCAAAAAATAGACAAAACGGCGTGTCCTCGAGTTTCAACTAGTGGCTCGACTGTGTGGCGCACAATCGTGTTTTCGCGACAAAAAATCAGAAGTGTATGCCCCACAATTGTGTAGCGGAAAAAGGCCTTGCGGAGCAACACTTTGGTTTTGTTCCTTTTTCTCCTTATTGCTCCAACTTGTACTCTTTTAAACATAATTTACGCCAAAACCTTTGCCAGATAGACTGGTGATGAAACTTCAAGCTGCCCCAGCGACCTACTTTGAAGCAACACAAGACCTCCCCTCATCCATACACACGTATACGAGCAGTGACAGAATACTTCTTTTCAACTTACTTCAACTTCTCTACTTTCCAAAACATAGCTATTGAGCAATTGTCAGTCTTTTTTTCTTGATTTTGCTGTAATTTTTCAACACGCTTGCTTTCCGTTGTATTAATCCTACTCTTGCGTTTTCTAGTCTTTTCTAAGTATACTTAGAAAAACGGACGTCAATACGGACGTGAAGAACTGACTATTCAAAATATGACGAAGGATTGACCGGGAAGAATTCATATTTTTTCGAAGATTTTTAATGTTTCACTGGTGGGTTTTAATGGGTTTTTTTAACTTTTTTAGGCTGGGAGGATGCTTTTAACAGCAAAATAAACGTTCTCAAGATAACGAGGTTCTCAGTGTTTGAAGATGGTATAACCTCTCTGATTTTCACGGATAGTTTGGAACTCACGCCTTAATGAAAATGAAAAATAAAAACAAAAAATTATAAAATTTTTGAAAGCTTTTTAGAGTTTTGTCTTGAGCTCAAAAGGATGTTTTTTCCTTTTTTATGGTTTTTACCTTCCTGTGTGAATGAATGAACAGTTGATTAGCAAATTGGCCGTACAAAAATTCTTAAACAAAAAAACAGTTGCAGTCATTACATTCCCTACTTTAGTTACCCATTTTATAAACTGGTCTATCTTGATCGTTTTTACTTTATTTCTAGTATCAAGACTATCAGGGGCTGATCAGGGGACTAGTTTAGTCATATCCATTTAGAAAATGTCCGGGATCCGGATGTTGCTTGCATACTATCGGAGAAGAAATGTTGCCGTACCGCATGCAAGTCGTGTCCGACCACCCTGCGCAACATTAAAAGCGCGAAACATGAAAAATCTTCGAAAAAATGTGAATTCTTCCCAGTCAATCCTTCGTCATGTTTTAAATAGTCAGTTCCTGGCGTCCGTATTCCACCAAAGTTGATGATCCAGACTTAAATCTGGTTAAACGAATGTAAGATATACTGTTATTATACCCTAAACATGCAGTTAAAGTTTAACTGAAAAGGAAACTTATTTTTGTGTCATCTACCTGAATACACTGAATTATTTGGATTCTGCTATTTTTCTATTTTCCACCATCTGCTCTAGTTCTGACGTTCAGAATATTTGCGGCCGTCCTTACAACGTAAATTCTACTGTGACGCGGGAAATTTCAATCTCAACACAAACGCGGCTTTTGAGTGGGCATTGGTGAGCTTGGTGAAGACTGCTTAGGCCTGAACAAAAAAAAATCATAAATCTTTCTCGTAAGGCATACAACATAGATACTAGCGCATAGAGGTACCACAAATCACACGGAAATTCCACTATTTGAAAATCGACTATTCGTGAATAGCGGAACAATGAAGCGACGCATTTTCAGCGGGTCTTCAAGCCGATTTAAATTAATAAGTGATGGGTAACTAGATTGTCGTATCCCAGCCCTTCTCGGTTAAACTGTAATACCTTTGATTACATGAAAGCCCGAATGGGTAGATGAGGGCACAACCATACATAAGGGGGGGGGGGAGAGTTCCAGTAATGGAATTTAGCAGCTCTGAAGGGGCTGGTTTTTATCTATATTCAGTTGACCCATCCATCCGAGCCAAAAACTATCAGCACGGTATTACGCAAAGTATATTTTTTACCCCTCTCTGTCAGTGCCTTCTCGAATTTTTCTTCCTTAGTCGAATTTCCGTTTACCGGCCGGCAGGGGCTTCACGACTAGGGGGAGGGGGGGGGGAACACCCCTCCCCCAATGTTGTCGGCCAGTCGGTAAAAAATAGCCGAGTCGGCGCGAAGCGCCGCGATTTTTCGTGAAAACAGTCGATTTTTTCTTAAAAACAGTTGATTTTTTTAAAACAGTCGGTTTCTCGTAAAAATAGTCGATTTTAGTAGCCTCTGCCGGCCGGATTGTCAGTGCTCACTGAAAGTTAATAGCTTTTTTGATACTCGAGGGAGCAGTCAAGAAGCAATATAAAAATAAATGTAAAGACCCCTGGATTTAATGTAGTAAATCATGTCTTATCTTTTCCGGTTCAGCATTTTTTTTTCACTCCCTCAACCTGAACGACTTCCAGAGATTCGTCAGGCACAATGCTCTGTCATGAAATTAACGATTTGGACTGGATTCCGGCCGCACTGTCCGTCCCCAGCGACAGCAAAGGAAAATTGACATGACTGGGTAATTTTTTCCGTCAAGCCCAAGGTCTGAATTTTTCAAATATCAGTTCAGTCGAAAGATAGGCTATGCCATTGCACGTCCAAGATATATTTTGAGAACAGGTTAATTTTATCCCCTGGACTAATTTCTTTATCCCCTTCTCCATCATTTCTTGGCCGAATGTTCTTCACAATAATCGACAGCGACCAGGAAAGTTGAAAAAATCCAAGTCTCCAAACGCATTTGGCCGTTGGCGATGTGTGCTGAAATTCTGGCAGAAATGCAGTTCTTTCAACGCCCGATCGTTTTGAACCATGTAGGGTTTTGAGAGACTGTATGCTTGTGCTTCTATACCACAGATTCTTCTTTCTGTTTTTACTACCCCGTTGGCAGGCTGGCATCGCCGATTCGCCGCCGCGTGAAAACTTAAAAATGTGAGGTGGGAGTCATATTTATTTCAATAGAGGAGAACGAATCAACCAAGAGAACAAGGTCCTGAGGCTCGAGAAGAAGCAGAAAGGACCCTAATTCGACGACGACGATGTGGCCAAGATTAGAGGCGTTTCTCTGTGACAAAGTTGTGGGCCACACACTTCCAGCACATTTCTGACAGTTTGTTGCGGAAACACCATTGTCTGCCACACAGGCGAGCCACAAGTTGAAACTCGCGGAAAGGCCCCTTTGTCTTTTTTTTGGGTGGTAATTTCAAATGTCTGAAAATAAAAATAAAGTCAATGTAAAAATCTTAATAAATAGAACTCCAGGCTTTTTCCTGCCATAATGTGCAAAAAAGATCCTTAGTTTTATGTCTACATTCTTGAGAAAGCTTTTAATTTCATTGTTTTGATGTTATTTTAATGCACAAATTTTTATTTCCCGCCAAAATCGAGCCACAAATCTATGATCACCTTGGCAGTTGTTTGCTTAATTCGAGCCACATGGAAACACACTTATGGGCCACTCATAGGGCCATAGAAACACTCTTTTCGAGCCACAATTGACCCACAAACTGTTTGTGGGATCACAGAAAAATGCCTTAGGTCTGGACTGAATCTCAGCGGATTACCTGATACTGGTGACATCAATGTGACATCATGAAGAAGAAAGACTGTGTTAACAAAAAATCGGCTGATTTTAAGAAAAACTACTATTTTTAAGAAAAAATCGATTATTTTTACGAGAAACCGACCGTTTTTTTTAAACCGACTGGCCGACAAATTTGGGGAGTGGGGGCATCACCCCTCCCTCCCCCCCTAGTCATGATGCCCCTGGTTTAATATACAGGGTCACTGGGTTTTCCATTAGGATAAGTCTTCAATCTAGTAACAACATTCTCAAACTTTGAATGTCTCAGTGACACTTGTTCACACACTGTCACTATTCACAGTTGTTAAAAAAAATTAAAAAGTGTATTGAAAAATAAATCTGTTGTTCTTTTTGTTTGCCATCTGACTTTTTTTGACAGTATTGCCAGTTCAGTAAAATACAATAAATAACAACCCAAAACTTGAGCTAGAACTATTTCTGTCATGGCATATATTCTTACTAGCAATTCTAATTTCTTGTAAAGAATACTCACATCCTATTGTCTACTCAAAAAGTCTTGCCCCTGATTGGAAGTTTTAATCTGCTTTTCTCTGATTTGTTGCTATTTAAACCTCAATGGCAGCTTGTTTTCTGCATCATCATCAGCACCCTATGCATTCAAATTACACATGGCACATTTATGGAATTACAAACTGATGCAAAAAGTGTGTGATCGGTATATTTGGATCTATGTATATAGTACAGAGCCGAGCAGCCAGCAAGGCATCGGACGCATTTGCATTTATAAACAGCTGGTTTATAATGGAAAATATAGATTTCTCATGTAATTTGATGTTATGTGACGATCCTCTGATAATCGGCTGAGATTTAGTCGACACCCATGATTAGAGAGTAAAATCACAGTTTCTCATTTAGGTAAGGTAATCATTTAATTTCCCCCAAAAAAATCCTGGCCTTAAATATCTGTGGGAAGACTGAAATTCTTATATTAATCAGTGGCTAGAAACGGAAAGCCAGTGCTACAATCCCCAGTTTCGGTTTTTAACATTTTTTAATGTATATACGATAACATATATATTAACATATATTATATTATTTATAGACATATAATATCTATAAACATATATTACCCTATACGTTTTCGTGGAGTATTTGTGCATGAAATTCTTGTTTTATGGGTCATTGTCCGTATGGTCTTTTTGACTGAAATAAGGTAACTTAGGAAATTAATAAATAGATGTAAATCAACAATATTTGACTGTGCTACACATTGGTGTTTGGTCAGTGGTTGGTTTTCGAAAATTCAAACACAGCATTGCAATAGGTTGTTGTGACACTTTGTGATTTTGTTTTGATCTTGATTAGGGTTACAATTCCCTGAGTAAGTTGCAGTTAGGAACTGTTACTGCAGAAGTGATGGTAATTGTTTTATCTGGTTGGAATCTTTACACCAGATACCTTTCTATCTTTTCATTGAATGCTGATCACGTCTTTCTACCGCTTATAACTTGTCTTGCTTCCTTTCACCAAAAGCCAGCTGAGACTTGGCCATCTAGTGTTGTCCCCTACTGTTCAAATGTCGTATTGATAACTGTATTGTTGTTAGCTACCGAACTGTAAGATATTTACAAATCTTAACATGTCAGTGTTCTGTTTAGGCTGTCATAGTGAAATAGAACCCTTTGTGCCATTAAACCACTAGGCTTTTGATGCGCCGGGGATTTTACCATCAAGCAGCTTAGTAACATCAGTTAGGATACAGCATTTTTGTAGGTTAATTAGAGCCTGATGCAGGCTGGGATCCCCTGAAAAAGACAAACTTGAAGAACTGCCTGAATATGGGTGACTAATATGATCATAATAAGTTTAGAAGGAAAATCACTGAACTGGTGGTGGGTTTAGTCTTATTTATAACAGGATCCAGCACCTGCTTATATTTAGGTCAGTGTCTCTGTCATGTGCTCTCTAGCTATATGGTTAACATGGTCTAAAAAAGTAATTGTGGCAGTAATTTTCGCAATTCACAGATTTTTGGTGGCATAGTAGTTTTTTTCCACTGAGCCCAAGTGTAGCCTATGGCTTGTTGTGACGTCCGTAAGGTGTTTTTTCAGGGTCAATCTTGGTGGCAGGATACCCCAGATTGTCTTTGTGCTGTAGGTTTGTTTTATTATAAATTGCCCATCATGGTAGCCTACATAAATTTGCGTAAAGACTGAGTATTTAAAAAGCAAGAAAAAGAACATAAATGTTAACAACAGAAACGTACCTAAGCCGCATCGTCGAGAAATTGCGCTTTGTAAAAAGAAAAAAAATGTCTGCAGTATTTTAGAAAATTCTTATGAAATCACTTTAGTCTTTACTTTGGAGCAGCTGAGGTGAACACAATACCATCTTCCCTGAGAAGAATTTAGTACCAAGAAATTGACAAGCAAAAACTTGGTACATCCCTTTATTCATCAAGTTTCAGGTTCTTTTTTTTTATATTTGACGATGCAAAACGGATTTTGGCTAGTGATGCCTCTGCTAGTAGTATTAGGCTTTCGGTAATAAAAAATGAGTGAGGCGAGATTTAAAGCTACAGACTAGACTGATTTTGGTACCTTCGCGTACCCTATCACAGATTGGCAACCACTGGCCTAGGCTACTACAATCAGAAGAACTCTCCGCTATATTCCTGTCCAATCCAATCCTCCTGATCCAATCCTCTTCAGAAGATATTAATGGGGCCGTAGCCTAGGCCAACTCTTTGTTGACGGAGTTCTTTTCAGTAATTCTGACACATGGTCATCACAGCCAATAAAATCAGCAAGCATAATGACATTTTCCAGAAATGATTTACAGTTTACCAACAGATGTCGCTATAGCAACAAAGATGGATTTATTCTTGGGAAATGCAGCCACATTTCGATTGCCCGAGGTGGTTAGCAGATATGACCGATACGAATTGTACGTTGTTAAAAGTGCCATTGTCTAGTGTTTCGGAATGTTCGTGCGAAGATTCAGGGGTTCACTTTAAAAGGTAGAAACCTAAAATGCGATAGATATAGCCTTGCTACTGCTTGTTACTGCGGAATCACGATCTTTAGGGATCAAGATCACGATCTTTCTTATTATAAGAAATCTTCTCACTTTGGTTGTTTTTTGCTTGATTTACATTTTTTTTTTCTTGTTATTAAAGTTTATAAAACAAACAACTAAATTACTGATTTCCTTAAATTACCTTGAATTGCACTTGCAAGCAATAAAGATATTGAATCCCGATGAGTAGGTCAAAATATTCGCAAGGATGGAATCATTACTTGCCGACATTTAAACCTCCAGCTATGACGGTACTAATTATTAAATGATGATTCATTAACGCATGGAAGGAATTTAACAATCCCGGCGTCGTCAAACTGCTAGGTGGTGAAATCAAATTATAAATGGATTCGGTCCCAGCAGTGGCGTAACTATGGCTGATAAACTACTTAACATCACGAAATTACGTAATTCAAATCCAAAAATCTGTTTCTGTGCTCCATTGTCAGCGAGACGAAACGACAAAGTTGAGGTTGAATTTGTTAATGTTATCTCCTGGCCATCGAGTCTGGTCTCGGCCATGAAGTGGTGTAAAATTATTTGTTTTGATTAACTGGAATTGGAAGAACCTGAACCTGAACCGAACTTTTCCAGACTTCCCGATGAAAAATTGTTTGACTATATAGTTGTATGGCAGTTGTACGAAAAAGTTGCATGTATTGATATGCAGTAGTATGGGGTACTTTGATTTAACATGCCTCCGACTGGGTTAATCTTAAGTAGTAGTATCCGATAACATCCAATCTTGCTGTAGTAGCATCCAGTTTGCTAGTAGTAGCATGCAGTGGCAACAGTTACTACTGCATGCTACGTTTTCGTACAACTCCATACGACTAATTCTCGAAAATTTTCATCGGGTTATAAGGCATTCATCACCAATTATTGTCCTAACTAGCCACCTCTTATCAAACAGGCATGTACCAAACACTTCCGTTCGCAATTCACTCGGTTCACACATTCACGCATCGGATGACTCGCACTTCCATTCATACTTACACATGTTAGGCAAAAATAAGGACCTTCCTTTCCCATTTCCCCTCCCTACACTGAAAAAAAAATCTTGCAATATTTGCTACTGGGATTAATCTTGTCTCTAAAAAGATAA
Organism: Branchinecta sandiegonensis; assembly: GCA_030848855.1. Classification (NCBI taxonomy): domain Eukaryota; kingdom Metazoa; phylum Arthropoda; class Branchiopoda; order Anostraca; family Branchinectidae; genus Branchinecta; species Branchinecta sandiegonensis. The sequence continues at coordinate 13,705,955 of JAUPMV010000021.1, read as the reverse complement.
TCTTAGGTCTAATTCGGATTAATCTTATCTCATCAGAGATAAGATTAATTCCAGTAGCAAATACTGTAATTAACTTTAATCCTTAATCGAGAAACTTTTTACAGTGTATATTTATATACGGCGCACAAAATGGTGCAAATGATCATTGGTGTATCGTTAGATCAGAAACACGTCCTCTACCTTACCTGTGGCGATAATTCAAGGAGGTTGGATCCAGGGTAAAAGACAGAGGGGGGGGGGGTGAATATCCTGCCCAGCAACAGCTTAATTTGATAGTTTAATAGCCACCTTACGGTACAAAATACATAAACCAATGGAAAACTACACTTACAACACTCATTTCCAGTTGGCCACACTGTAAAAAGTATCTCCGAGTAAGGATTAAAGTTGACTGAAGTAGGGTGAATACCCTGCCCATTGATAGCTTAGTTTGATAGTTCAGTAGCTACTTTACGGTACAAAATACATAAACCAACGGAAAACTACACTCACAACACTCATTACCAGTTGGCCATTCAGAAAACATTGACAAACAAAAACTACTCTTTACAGCACTTAGCACCCCTTGCGTTTTATTTAGCTAAAGCATTGGTCTTCGTAAATTGGCCTATCTTGATTACTTTCGCCTTATTTTTTATCTCCAGAATAGCAAGAAATTTAAAGCACACCTCGCACTATTTACTATTTATGTCCCAATATTAAAAACTATTTGAATACTGTAAAACCAGGCCCTGCTTTTTAACAAAATATCCACGGCTTTGGCTGTTTAAGCCCTTTCCGAGGTACATCGACCACTAGCAAAAACTCGGCAAAATTCAGATAACCGGTTTTACGCATCAATATAGCATGATACGCGAACATTCATCGGGAGTATAATACGCATGGAAAATGGTGAATGTGGCAAGTGCAAAGGTTAGTGAGTTCGCTGGCTTAGATTGTGACGTATGAAATTTGGGTCTCCAGGATTAGGAATTAAAGAATGCAGTTACGGAAGTAGGTTGCGTTGGCATTAGCTGCGTTTTTTGCCTTTTCTCCATAGGTCGGTTAACCAACCTATTTGCCACTATCGACCGTTTTTTCGTCTCTCCGGTCGGTTCAACTGAGCTCCAAGAAACCGCTTATAAGAAAAAATGGCGTCTTCCCGTCGCCGACGCCTATCTCTCCAATGAGAATTTTGAATTTCGCGCCATGCCAAGAGCGTAGTTCGGTTGGACGGAGCTCCCGCCTCAGTCCACAGATCGGTTAACCGACCGGCAAACGGAGCCAAAAAAACAGCTTATAAAAACTTAGGTCGGTTAACCGAAGGAAGAAAACAACTTATAGCGGGAAATTTTGTAGTTCGGTTTATTGGAGGACAGCAAAAAACGCAGCTATTATAGACACTACGGTCCTTTAAAAGATCATACACAAGAGGAAATATGCCCTAGTTTTGTTTGTTGATTACTCTTACCATCTATACTACAAGGACCAGAGGCGTCACTAGCCAAAATGTCCGGGGGGGAGGGGGGGACGAGGCATTTACCGACTTTCTGGTTATTTTTACCGACTGTTTCTGCAGAAAAAACGACTGTTTTCAACAACAAAAAATTACAGTTTTGAAAAAAATCGACTGATTTTCAGAAAAATTCACTTTCAGAAAAACCGCCTATTTTGACGAAAAATCGACCAATTTGCAGAAAAACTGACTGTTTTCATGAAAAAAATCAACTGTTTTGATGAAAACTCGTGACGCCGACTCGGTTATTTTTTACCGACTGGCCGACAGCATGGGGGTCCCCCCCCCCCCCCCCAGTCGTGACGCCCCTGACAAGGACACCTGAACTAGTGGACTCTAATGGCTTCGTCGTATTTTTGCAGAACAAGGAGCAGCCAAAGATGGATGAAATTAAGGACAACTGTCCAGCTGACTGGAGCGATGACTGCCTCCAAGAAAGCTTCCCTCAAACGGGAGGACTCCTTTCTAAAGAGGTTCTCTACCCGACAAGTCCCAGAAGTCCAGGTAAGTTGGTGTCTAAGGAGGGTTTTTGCGAGACCTCGGAATCACTTTCCGGCGAGCGAAGCGCATCGCGAAAACTGTGGGAAAGCGATTCCTGGAATTACTTTCCACTTTCTCGCTGGACTGATCGCGAAAACGCATGGAAAGCTGATATCGCCGAGAAAATGTTGAATTACAAACTTTTTCGACTAAATATGGTTCACTTAACGGTTTCTTTGATTCTCATATATCCCATCGAAGTCACCTTAATTACGATTGCCATTTTTATTTATTTATTAATGACACTTGCACTGTTTTTTCTCCACACTTTTGAAATTCCCGCCGAAACATTCAACTTTCCGTGGAGCTTTCCACTAACCTCGTGGAATCACTTTCCGGGAAAGCTGCTTCGGTTTCCAAAGCGCGAAAACCGGGTTGGAAAGTTCGGCAACTTTCCGAAGTAGCGCGAAAACCATTGGAAAGTGATTCGACTTTGCTCTCCAGCTCGCGAAAACCCTCCTTAGGGCTGAGGTAGAGAGGGTTACCTATAGTTACGTATAGTGAGGAGAGAGGGCTGGTTACCTTTGGTATGAATCGATTCTGAATTGCCGCGAGAGTAATTGTCTTCTATTTGTCTATAATATTGATTTTTAATTTTTATTAATTTGATAATTCAAATGATTATTAATTTTTTTTCCTTATATAGCTATTTCTGTATATTTGCATTTATCTTTTTCCCTTTTTTTTGTTCCCAGTATAATTATGCTAAGTGATTAAATTATTGAGTCCTGCCGCAAACAAATCTGTATAGATTTTCACGTGGCAGGTGTCTGTTATGATATTGAATTATTTTTGTAAAATTCCATTATATATTAAATTTGTCTATAGTTACACATTGCTTATTCACTTAAATAGGCCTGAAAGCCCGATAAACAAGACCAAAGTTTTCGATGGGATCCCAAAAATTCAATATCTGATCCAGACAACTGGGTCTTGTCTTAGCCAGATCCAGTCATCGCCAGAATCCTTGAACATTCTGACAATTAAAATTCAGAAACAGATTAAGGCCAAATAGCTAATCATCTGAGAAAACCAAGTTCAGATATGGATTCAGCATGTGTGTTTACCTGTATAAGTCATATCTGTTTTATACGAAAAGTTCCTGCCACTTCTGCCAATTTACCGGTTTCGGCCGAACTCTAGAACTACTTGTCCGGCGAAAAAAGAAAGCTCAAAAAAGAACTCAGGGTATCTTATTTCCCCAATAATGAACATCTAATCAGCTTCAAATAAAAATTTAACTCATAACAAATGTTCCGACTCCAGCCGGATTCCGGTCGAAATATATGTCCGGGTAAAATATGATTGTCACACACGGATTCAGCGTCTCTTCTTACCCCTAAATCAGTTATCTAATCAGCTTGAAATAAAACTTTAACTTCTAACAATTTTCCGGTTTTGGCCGGATTCCGGGCGAACTACATGTCCGGGTAGAAAATTGTTTTCACATAAAAGTTCAGCATGTCTTCTTGCCCTAAATCGGACAGCTGATCAACTCCAAATAAAACTTTTAATTTTAACAAACTTTCCGGTTTGGGCCGGATTCCGGGCGAACTACTTGTCCGTCGAGAAAATGGTTTTCACCGTCGTCTTCAGCATGTCTTCCTACCTCTAAATCGAACATCTAATCAACTGCAAATAAAACTTTTACTTTCAACAAACTTTCCGGTTTTGGCCGGATTCCGGGCGAACTACTAGTCCGATTCCATCGTGTTCAGCATGTCTTCTTACCCCATAATCGACTATCACATTAGCTGTTTCAAAATATTTTGTTTGCCCCTTAATTTGAACCCCCTCCCCCACCCCTAAATGTAGGGCTACAAAGCCAATTTACGAACTCGACTGGTCCGCCGACCCAGCGAATCCTCACACCAAGTTTCATCAAAATATCTCATTCCCTTCGAGAGTTATCGTGCTTACAGACGGACGGACGGACAGACGGACAACTTTTGCGAAGTCATAGGTATCCCTCAACTTACGTTTTGGGATCCCAAAAATGAATTACTTCGTTTGCCCGCTATCCACCGCGGATAATCGATTTCATCAAATGAGCTTATTCTTTCGGATTTGTCGTACATCTGTGTGCCTGTCCTATTGCCGAAAAAACAAGACCAAACTTTTCGATGGGATCCCAAAAATTCAAATCTGATCCAGACAACTGGGTCTTGTCTTAGCCAGATCCAGTCATCGCCAGAATCCTTGAACATTCTTACAATTAAAATTCAGAGCCAAATAGCTAATCATCTGAGAAAACCAAGTTCAGATAAGGATTCAGCATGTGTGTTTACCCGTATAAGTCATATCTGTTTTGACGAAAAGTTCCTGCCACTTCTGCCAATTTCCCGGTTTCGGCCGAACTCTAGAACTACTTGTCCGGCGAAAAAAGAAAGCTCAAAAACGAACTCAGGGTATCTTCTTTCCCCAATAATCAACTTCAAATAAAAATTTAACTTATAACAAATTTTCCGACTCCAGCCGGATTCCGGTCGAACTATATGTCCGGGTAAAATATGATTGTCACACACGGATTCAGCGTCTCTTCTTACCCCTAAATCGATTATCTAATCAGCTGGAAATAAAACTTTAACTTCTAACAATTTTCCGGTTTTGGCCGGATTCCGGGCGAACTACATGTCCGGGAAGAAAATTGTTTTCACATAAAAGTTCAGCATGTCGTCTTGCCCTAAATCGGACATCTGATCAACTCCAAATAAAACTTTTAATTTTAACAAACTTTCCGGTTTGGGCCGGATTCCGGGCGAACTACGTCGAGAAAATGGTTTTGACCATCGTCTTCAGCATGTCTTCCTACCTCTAAATCAAACATCTAATCAACTTCAAATAAAACTTTTACTTTTGACAAACTTTCCGGTTTTGGCCGGATTACTTGTACTACTTGTCCGATTACAAAATGGTTTTCACCATCGTGTTCAGCATGTCTTCTTACCCCATAATCGACTATCACATTAGCTGTTTCAAAATATTTTGTTTGCCCCTTAATTTGAACCCCCTCCCCCACCCCTAAATGTAGGGCTACAAAGCCCATTTACGAACTCGACTGGTCCGCCGACCCAACGAATCCTCACACCAAGTTTCATCAAAATATCTCATTCCCTTCGAGAGTTATCGTGCTTACAGACGGACGGACGGACGGACAGACAACTTTTGCGAAGTCATAGGTATCCCTCAACTTACGTTTTGGGATCCCAAAAACTAAAATTATAGATCCCTTGCAAGACAACATAATGTTTCCTACTGTCTTCAGTCTTCAGCCGTGACTTCTCTTGGATTAGCGTCTTTCCCTGGAAATGCAGGCTTCTTTTGAAATTCAAATTCTCCGTGTCTGGTTGAGTTTTGGGTTGTCGTGCAAGTAGCACACGTTCTGAACGTTATTACTAGAGCCTCGGATGAAGAAATACAAAATCCCTTAAGGTGAGTCTTCACCTTCCGGAATCTGGGTTCCCAGATTTTCTGAGATTTTTTTTTGAATTTCTTCTGCGGAGAATCTGGAAGTTCAAAAGCCCCTTCTTTCCGGATTATTTTGATATACTTTTGGACCGGTTCATATTCCAGATGCAATTTACAAAAGTCGTCAAAGAATAATCTGGAAGCCCAGATTCCGGAAGTTCCGGGAGGTTAAGACCGGACTTTGGATGAGGCACCCGATCCTGATCGTATGTCCAAAGCGTTAGAAAAGCCTCATGTGACCGGTCGCCCACGGTAGAGTAATAGTCAAGATCCGACGAAACACAGTCTGTCACAGGCACACAATCCCCCCCCCCCCCAAAAAAAAAAAAAAAATCCTCACTGCAGTGTTTTACTTTCTGTCATAGCAAAATAACACTAGAGACAGAGCAAAACAACATTAGGGAGTAGCGCCAAGACCTATGCTTTCCATGTGTCGGAAAGGGCCTTACTCGCAGTGCCGCTCACTGCGCTCGGGACATTCTGAGCGAGACAAACTTGCGGGTTTAGAAATTTTCTAGTACAGCTAAGATGCGGTCTGCGCAAATCAAGGAAACAAGGGAGGTTGTTTATTTTTTTTTGCTCAGTTCAGAATGTAGAGTTATTGGAGCCAGCACTGGTGTACGACTGGTTTTGTTTCAGCAGGGACGTTCTCTATCGCTTGTGGTGCTAGTGTAGCTGCTAATAAGTAGCTCCTAAATAATAAGTCGTGCCCAAAGTTCCCTATTCTGCTCTCCTAAAAAGTTTAATATGGATACCCTTGAGAGTCGGAGGCTGCGGCTGAGCTTAGCGGATGGTTATAAGCTCCTCCACCATCCTGTTTTATCTGATATCCTTTCCCCTCCGTATGAAAACACAAGAAACCGACAGGAGAGGGTCGCAAGTCCAAAGGTTCCAAAGTTGTCCCCCGTACCTGCAACACATACGCGGTACCAGAAAAGCTTCCTTCCGAGTTTCACAAAAATTTATAATGTGGCGGTAGCTGTCTTTGATATTATTCCAACGTCCTTTTTTTTTGGTTTTTACTTGTATACTATAATAGATCTGTGGTGACGAATTGATGGTTAATTGTATATATTACAAAATGTGCATTATACTTGACGTAATACCCAAATTTGGCATTGCCATAATAGTGGTTTTTAGTGGAGTGTTCCTTGGAATAATCCACTATTGCGAGCGCTGTAGCAGCTTTCGGCTTTCGGTTTCCGGTTTTCGGTCTTCACCGTATTTTGTGGAGCTCATAACTCGTGAACCAGTGCAAGTATCAAGTTCAAACTTGGTACACTTGTGGGTATTGGCGTCTAGTTCTGCCTTTTGGGGGTCACACCCCCCACCCCAACCCGGTTCAGGGGCAAATGGGCCCAGATTGCCCTGTGAATAAAGTTCATAACTTGACCAGAACTGGACATATGACGATGAAGTTCCTTGGACGTGTAGGTCATAGGGCTGGAAAATTGCTTTTAAAGTTGCACCTCCCCCACCCACCGCGTTCATGGGCAACTGGGCCCAGATTGCCCAGAAGTAAAGTTCGTTACCCTTGCCAGGAATCAACAGCTATCAAGTTGAAACTTGGTAGGATTGTGAGCATTGGGTTCTCGTTTTACTTTTTGCGGGTCCCAAACCCCACCCCCACTTGGTTCAGAGGCAATTGGGCCCAGATTGCCCATTTTTTAATGTTTTTGATTTACAATAAATGAAGATAAGGCGATGAAATTCCTTTGTGCTTTTGAGTCATAGGGGCCGGGGAGAGTTGAACCATCCCAGCCCTCCCCGTTCATGGGCAAGTGGGCCCAATTTGACCATGAAAAAAGTTTTTGACCCGTGACTGGAATCAAACCCTAAGCTGGTATACTTGAGGGAAAAGGTGGAAATACGCATTTTGATGGGTCCCGACCCCCCCCCCCCCCCCCCTCCCGTTCATTGGCAGCTGGGCCCAGATTCCCCATTAGTTAAGTTCGTCTATGACAGGTATCAAGTCCAACTCTTGTATATTTGGGGAGATATTTCTATGGATGAGGATTTGGTGTAGCATCAACAAATAAGACGACGCGACATACTTTAATCTTTAATGAACAGTTGGAAACTGGACTGTTTTTGTCATATGATCGATGATATGCCGTTCTTAATAAATTATGACAAAGGGGGCATCAGGCTGCTACGAATTGGTTTATTGCACTTGTTATTACCTTGCTAATGGAAAGAGGTTAAAAGGGTGGGATTGGCTGGCAGACCATTCAGTGTTCGAACAAAAAATGCTATTCGTGCAAGATCTTCAACATTTCTTTGGATTTATACTGGCGGTTTGTTTACATTTAAAGCTTTTAAAGTGGGGTGATTACAAGGTTAGTTCAATACTTGTTTGGTGATTGAGGAAGAGAAATGTCTTGGTTCTAAAGCTGTTTGTATATAAAATGTGATAAACATTTTACTTTTACACTCCACGTCTGAGCGCTTGCCCACTTGTTTTAAAATAAATTCGTTACTTACTTACTGCTATTCGCGTGTGTGTCATATCTTTTAAGTCTTGGCGCTACTCCCTAGTGTTATTTGGCTCTGCTTCCTGTGCTGTGTCTGGAGTGAGTTCTAAGCTACCTCTATGGCTTTAATGTCCTTGTGAACCGAGAGGAGCGAATTCGCTGGACCATAAAATAGTAAGCACAACAGTTTACTAGCGTCGACGGAGGGTGACAGGGTAGAAGTAATGATGATAGTAAGGTGCTTGTGATACAGTAAAAGCATTTTGACGCGGAACTGAAGGGCTATCAGTAAAATTAGTGTCTCGTGAGAGGAAGAAAAGCAGCAAGCTATATTGCTTTTGTTTGGAATCTTCCTTCTTCTTGGAATTTCTCAGCCCTTGGGTTCCAGGGCATTACGGCTTCCTTCGGGTTGGTCCCTGGTTTAGTTGTGTCAAAGCGAGGCTTCACCTTCCAGATTTTTCTTCCGGATTCCAGACAGCCGTTTTCGTCGAGACGGATCTGGAAGGTCAAGCCAGGCCAAAAACGTCTGGAAGTCCGGGGTGTTGGACACCCCAGATTCCGGATGTCCTGAAGGTGCCATAGAGGCAACCCGTTCGAGAGACACTACAAATATGCAAATAGGGGAAGAAAAGGGAAAGTGATTGACAGTTGTGACTGGGATGCAAGAGATATTTGAAATGTAAAGGTGACATCTAGGAAATGTTGAAGAACAGCAATTTTAGCTGTCATCATTATCATGAAAGTCTGGAAGGGTTGGCTTGACTGTGCGGAAGCCCCGGACGTCTGGTAATCTGGAAGGTGAAGCCTGGTTTTCATTGTCTTATTTGGGTCGGATCTTGTTCTGCTACCAAAGCACTGCGCCGAGCTGCTGTCGGGATAGCAGGCTTGGACTCGGGTAGGCCCAGATGCACTAAGGAATGATTCCGGTTCCGCTTCACACGTAATTTGAATTTCCGCGACATTTCCCATTTCTGACGCCATCTACCAGCAGGGGCGTCACGACTGGGGGGGGGGGGAGGGGGGACGCCCCCTTCCCAATGCTTTCGTCCAGTGGGTAAAAAACAACCAAGTCGGCGCGAAGCGCCGCGATTTTTCGTTTTTTTCATGAAAACAGTCGGTCTTTCTGAAAATCGGTCGATTTTTCGTCAAAATAGTCGGTTTTTCTGAAAATCAGTGAATTTTTCTGAAAACCAGTCGATTTTTTTCAAAACTGTCATTTTTTGTTGTTGAAAACAGTCGTATTTTCTGCAGAAACAGTCGGTAAAAATTACCAGCCAGTCGGTAAATGCCTCGTCCCCCCCACCAAACATTTTGGCTAGTAACGCCTCTGTCTACCAGCAACAGTAATGCGTCTTGTTTGAAGCGTTACCAGTTCAGTTGGTAGACAGCAAAGCAAAATAACACTAGGGAGTAGCGCCAATATTTGAAAAAAGTGACACACGCTCGAATAGCAGCTACACTAGCACCACTAGTGATAGAGAATGCCCCTAGTGAGATTCATTCAGTCGTTCACTAGCGCTGGCTCCAATAACTTAAAATCCTGAAGACAGCAAACAAAAAGATTCACCTACCCTGTTTCTTCTATGTGTGCAGGCCGCATCTTGTCTCTACTAGAAATTTCTAAACCCGCAAGTTTGTCTCGCTTTAAATGCCACAAGCATAGTGGGCGGCGCTACAAGTGTGGCCCGATTGTGAAGCATGGGAAGCATAGGTCTTGGCGCTACTCCTTAGTGTTATTTTGCTCTGGTTGACAGCCTTCAACCAGATTAATGGCTTCTTGTCGTCAATCGTCATTGCACTAATATTTTTAACGTTGAACTGGAGAGATTGGCGTGCCAGCTAGGGCCTTCCCAAAAGCCTTGTTGCTTCTAAGGCATAGTACTCATTAAGAGCGCGTTTGGCTCTGATGACTCGGTGGGGATTCATTATTGTATTCTTCGAGGATGCCACGCACCAAGTGATGTTTCTGCTGAACAATTATAATTATTAGTTGCGTTTTTGCAGATACCATGGTATCTGATACCACAGTTAAAAGGCGTTTTTGCAGTTATCGTGGTATCTGGCCAGTTATCGTGGTATCTGATATTCCGATACCACGGTCCGACCGTGGTAACTGATCGTGGTATCTGAAAAAGTCATCTCACTTTCATCAAATTTTGTCAAAGTGGTGGGAAAGAAGTCTGGATATCAGTTTTTTTTGGGGATACCACGGTTGGGATACAACAAAGTTTTACCTAGTTGATCTTGCTAAAAGGAATTTAAGGATTATATTGCAGAATGTCTGGGTTCTGGAAATCTGCTAGACCCGAACCCCAAAAATATTCCCCTCGGGATCCCACCGAAAACCGTTTTGTTCTCTATCTTTACCTAATGTTTTTGACCTCAGTATTTATTTTTTCTTTTATGCAAAGAATACAATGCAGTTACAAACCGTATGTACCAGATAATTGTGTGAGCCGTGAGCGAACTGAGTTTTTCCAGTAATTTTGTCATCCAGACAGAAACGCAAACCACCCCAAACTAAAGATTTGTTCGTTTTTGACAGCATAACAACCCTTGCTCGTTCTTACGAATTGCAAATGTTACTTCTAGTTGAGCTAGAATGGAAAAATTAGGATCAAAATATAGAGGATTTAATTTTAGAAAGCCTGGAAATGTTCTTATTTGCTGGATATCCTTCTGGTCATTAGTGCGGGGTGAGAGCTGGGGGAGGAAGCGCTTGAGTGAGTTCCATAGTTGTGATCTGACACAGATGAAAATTTGTAGAAACAATGTACTCAAGCTCAGCAGCTTATTTTGCACCTTTTTTTTTTAATTTTTCGCAATTTTTCGGCGAATACTCGCAGTTTTCGCAATCAAAATTGAAGTACTGAAATTTTACATCTAGATTTGTACTCCTCGGTTTTGAGGAAAACAAACTAAAAAATAAATAAATTTAAAATTATCACTTCACAAGTCACAACTGAAACTCTTGGAACTCTCTACTCTTGGCCCTTCAGTCTTTACTTTTGTCCTATAGGCCTTTTTCCGCGACACAGTTGTGGGCCACATACTTCTGAGTGTTTGTCGCGGAAACACGATTGTGTACCACACAGTCGAGCCACAAGTTGAAACTCGCGGAAACGCCGTTTTGCCTATTTTTTTGGTGGTAATTTCAAATATCTGAAAATAAAAATAAAATTCATGTAAAATCTCAGTAAATAGACCTCCTGGCTTATTTCCTTACCATTCTGTACAAAAAGCATCCTCAGTTTGAGGTCTATATGCTTGAAAAGTAGTTACTTTTATTTTTTTTAGACACTATTTTGCTGCTTAATTTGAATTTCACGCTAGAACCGAGCCACAAAATCGACAATCACCTCGTCAGGTGTTTGTCGAATTTTAGCCACAAAGCGAGACACGCGAAACACACTTGTGGGCCGCACGAAAGACCGTGGAAACACTCTTTTCGAGCCACAGTCGACCCACAAACTGTTTGTGGGAGCACGGAAAAACGCCTTATGTGAGGTAGGGCTGATGAGAGTATGGATTATTCAGGACCGTGTAAGTTTTTTTAATTTGAAAATAAATGCGGCACAACATTTCATGCGCGAGCAAATTAATTGGCATTTGTCATTAACCTACAACTAAAACATATATACAGTTGTCATAAAATAAATACAGTAATTCAAGTAAGGTTGTTATGATACAAGGTAAACTGAGGCACAAAACTATTACGGTACCTTTCAGTTTTACAAGCGACAGGTGTGAGTTTTGGTACTTTCATAGCTGCTTCTCTTGGAGGTCTGTTTCTTTCCGGTTTAAAGGGTGGAGGAAGCATATTTCGGTAGAAAGGGTGGGATAACAGATTTGTTCGGAAACGTTGGCACAGCTGTTCTCTACGAACAGAAAGCGGTTCCACCTTACACTCTTTTAGGAGATACGAGTACGGCATTTTATGGCCACCAATTATAATTTGAACAGCACGTTTTTGGATTCTTTCCAACTTATCTGAGTCACTCTTTGTAAGTCCATAATGCCATGCTGGACAGGCATATTCAAGTAGTGAACGGACAAACATACAGTACAAATCTTTCATTCTTTCTTTAGGGACTTTGAATTTCCTTAGGATTTGTAACATACTCATGGAAGAGTTAGCTTTCTTTAAAATATACTTGGTATTTTCCTCCCAAGACATATCAGAAGATATAATAACGCCAAGGAGTGTAATTTGGTCAGAAGTAAGGTTATCAGGAATGGGAGGGTTGAACTGTGGGAGAGATAAGAAATGAAATTGTTAGTTAGTACAGAATGATTTTCGCAGTCGCGTGGGAATTTCTTCGTCCGCTCTGAATTCCGTGTCGTTGCATGCAGGTTTCCCTATATGCCCTTCATAAAATTCCGTCCAGAATAGTTTCCTTTTTTTTACCGCTAGAGACGCTAGTATAAAAGTAAACAACGACACGTTACTTCTTGGTGTACGTTTAACTAGGCTTCTTGGGCGTTTTTAATTCCTATTAGGCAGTGCCATGTTTAACTTTTTTAAGCAGCCTCTGCCTCTACGTGTGCTCTACCGAACTCTGTTCTGGGTAGGTAATGGTAACAGCTAAAATTCTTGCTGTGTTGAGGCACAGACGATTATGGACCTTTCGGATTCACGAAACTGTATGGTTTAGTAACAATATTTCATGCACTTTGCGGTTACAGTTCGCAATTTAAGGGAGCTAGGAATCCATTTTGCAAGCAAATGCACTGGTACACAAATGATCATGGGCCCTTGGGTCACGAAAGTATATCATTTGCTGAAAAGTCTTATTTGTTTGCATTTTGAAGCTAAGATGAGCACTTTAAGGGGTTCGAACTGAATCTGGAAGCAACATACTTGGGGCACAGATGATCATGGGCCCTTGGGGATCTTAAAAATGTTTAGTTTCTTAAAAATGTGTTTTTCAACTTTGCGGTAACATTGGTGTTTTAAGTATGTTGGAAATTCATTTGCAAGAAAAACCGTCAAGGCAAAAATTATCACGGGCCCTTGGGAGTCACGAAAATGGATCTTATCATCAAAAGTACTTTTCACTTTGCAGTTAAGATACGCACTTTAAGGGGGCTAAAACTCATATGCTTGTGGTACACATGATCATGAGCCCTTGGGGGGTTATGAACGTGTTCGTGAGATCAGAAATTGTCAGATTTTGTCAACTTGCAAGTTTCCTTCGCATCCGACCAAACTTTCGAAAGATATGCATGAAATTCTGGTAGTCCGGATTCCAACTCCCTCCAATCCCAAGATAGTCGGATCGGGAAAATGGCTGCTTCCACGTCAATCTGATCGAGCCTCCAATACACCAGCTGAATTGCAACGTCCAAGTGCATCTGTAAGTACCTTAACTCGCGATCACCGGAATTCCGGAAAACCGCTTCCAAGACCGACCCCACACTACGCCGATCCGGGTCATTTCTGTCAAAAATGTATTTACAACTTATCCTTGTTCTTTTCACTCTACTTTTCACTCTAAGCCTGTTCCGAGATTTCCGATACCCCTCCAATCCTCTCCTCCCAGAGTTACCGGATCCGGATCGGACACAAAATGGACATCCGTGACACCAGCTCTTTCTGACTGTCAAGTTTCGTTTGTGTCCGGTGCCCCGTTCTAATGTTATGCTTGCCTCATGATCCTGGATTTCCCCTCTCTCCTCCCCTTCCCCTATGGTCGGATCGGGGAGTCAATCTGGTCGGGTCCCTGATAAGTCTGCCAATTCATCGTCCTAGCACATCTGGAAGTACCAAAGAATATCAAATAATTAGGTTCTCTCTTCTTTTTCTGGTATAACAACCTTCTTGTCAGTTCAGGTTTGCCAGATAACACTCAATGTCCCTAGTTTTAAGCCCCTCCCTCCCACCGACTACGGCAAAATGACTGATCCGCCGAGAAAATGAACAGATATGGATTATTCTATATATATTCTCACCCCCAAACCAAAACTCCAATCGACTTTTTTGCCGGATTCCGAGCAAGTGAGAAAGTAAACTTCAGATGTATCCAGCACCTATATTTTCTCCGACATCAAAATCTATAATCAGCTTCAGATTTTTTTGTTTCCTTCAAAAGTATTTCCAATTTCGTCCGGAATCCGGGTGAACTATTTTCCCGACAAGAAGATTAGGTTCAAAACGGATTCAACATGTATCCAACCGACCGTATAAAAAACTTTACTTTTACCGAATTTCCGGTTATGGCCGTATTTCGGGCTAAAGATTTGTCGGGCAAGAACGTAAAGTGCCAGATGTGACTTCAGCATGTCACCTTACCCCTGTATCTTACCCCATCTATCGTTCGTAAAATTTACGAAGCCATAATAATCCCATCCCATCACTAGCGTTTTGAGTTCCAAAAACGTGATTGCGTGGTGTCGGAGGCGCAGATCTCCCAAAAATTGCATTTTGCTTGTGAAAATTTGCCACATTTTTAAATTTTTCTCTATTTGATTTTGCGAAATTTTTTATTTTTTCACAATTTTTGAGAGGCCTGCGAATATTTAAATATTCGATTCAGTTTTTCAGTTGCAAAATTCGGATTATACATCTTACAAAATATAGAATATAAAACAAAAATATGCCTAAATCAACATTCAGTGACACTATAATATAAATAAAAAAAATACACATGGTGGAAAACTAAATTAGAATTCTTTACGTACTACATTATTTTAATTAATTTTTTACATCATTGCATTCTGGATTTGGTAATCCCTCACTGGGCGAATGGCGACTTTTGGGAGAGGATAAAGAAATCTTGGGGGGTCAGGGAGATATTACATTTCCCTGGAGACATCTCAGGCAAAGAGCCACCTGACAACGTCGGATCTTGTGTGACTTGATGAGGGCATATGGTCTCAATAAGAACTTACAACACTTGGGATCACCTAGCAAACAGAAATCTTGGTGATTCAACGTTTATTAATAATCACTGAATGTGAACAAACCTTTTTTTGTCAAAAATATTCCTTGAGCTCAAGCTGACTTTGAAACATATATTCAAATAATGTCTACAACGGATACGTCAGCTACGATGCTTCATCAGCGATATTTCGGCCAATCTTGGCAAGGGTCCTCGTCAGGCTATATATACATATATACATATATATATATATATATATACATATATATTTATACATATATATATAAATATATCTATATATTTCATCGGGTCTTCAAGCCTGTTTAAGCGAATAACTGGATTTCTAAACTGTCGTATCTAGCGTTAAACTTTAAATGAAAGAACTCGAAGGTACTCACTGAGAATTAGAGTATATATATATATATATATTTTTATAAATATTCTTTGAGCCCAAGCTGACTTTGAAACATTTATTCAAACAATGTTTGCAACGGATACGTCAGCTACGATTCTTCTTGGCAAGGGTCCTTGGAGGACCCTAAACATTGTTTGAAATATATATGTATATGAAATATGTATATGTATATGTATATGAAATATATATATATATATAATATATATATATATATATAATATATATTTCATCGGGTCTTCAAGCCTATTTAAGCGAATAAGTGATGGATTTCTAAACTGTCGTATCTAGCCCCTATCCCGTTAAACTTTAAATGAAAGAACTCGAAGGTACTCACTGAGAATTAGAATATATCTATATATATTTCATCGCGTCTGTAAGCCTATTTAAGCGAATAAGTGATGGATTTCTGAACTGTCGTATCTAGCCCCTGTCCCGTTAAACTTTAAATGAAAGAACTCGAAGGTACTCACTGAAAATTAGAATATATATATACATATATAAACATCGCTGATGAAGCATCGTAGCTGACGTATCCGTTGTATACATTATTTGAATATAATTTTCTGTCGAAGCTCGGCAGCGTTTAATCTCTCTTTCTTCTTTTCAGGACACCTTCGACAACGACGACGACGCCGACAACCCTCCATCCCCCGACACCCAGCAGCGACGCAGGCGCAAACGGAAGAAACACAGACGGAGTGTCATAAACCCCGACGGAAACCTTTACTTCTACTGGCTCGGGATACTCAGTACCTTCGTCCTTTACTACCTCTGGTCCCTAATTGTCCGTCAGGCCTTTCCCGAACTCCAGGAAGAACATCGTGCCATGTGGTTAGCCCTAGATATCCTGGGGGATATTGTGTACATTCTCGACTTTGCCTTGCAGTTTCGGACCGGATACTTAGAGCAAGGACTAATAGTGGACGACGGGAAAAAGCTAGCAGTGCACTATATCAAATCGGAAGAGTTTCTCCTCGATACCTTCAGCATCCTACCATTAAATCTCCTACCTTTGGACCGCTTGGCCATTTTGCGATTTCCCCGATTTGTGAAGATCTACAGAGTGTACAAGTATTACTATATGGTTGAGTCCCGAACGGTGTACCCGAATATTTGGAGGGTGTTGAATCTTGTGCATATATTACTCCTCCTTGCTCATTGGTTTGGATGTTTCTACTATATGATATCAGAGGCGGAGGGATTTACTGGAGATTGGGCATACCCCTTCCATCATGAAGATGATGCCTATAGGACATTGACCAGAAAGTACCTGGGATCGGTTTATTGGTCCACGCTCACACTGACGACAATTGGAGATTTGCCAACGCCCTACTCTAATTCTCAGTGAGTACCTTCGAGTTCTTTCATTTAAATTTTAACGGGATAGGGGCTGATAAAGAACATATGGTATGTCTCCCACAGGGCGGGGCTTAACAAAACCTGTCACTTGTCACCACTTGACTCCTCCCCTAGGAGGACAGCCTGACGAGGACCCTTGCCAAGAATGGCCGAAATATCGCTGCTAAAGCATCGTAGCTCACGGATCCGTTATGTGCATTATTTGAAGATAGGGGCTGAGATACGACAGTTCAGAAATCCATCACTTATTCGCTTAAATAGGCTTGAAGACGCGATGAAATTACGTTAGTGCGTTACTAAGTTATTCATCTAACCGTTTTTCATCATTAACTTTTTCTTTCGAATTTGTGGTACCTCTTTGCTTTAAACGTTTAGCATCTGGTAAAAGATTGCCAAAAAATACATCTTTTGGGGACCGCACACAATAATAATAATAATCTGTATTCAGAGCCAGAGGCCATATACATGAACACGTTATACACTAATTAAGCAACTAAATTAAAGAAAATAGAGATTTTCTTCGGAAATGACCTTACAATCTGGAACTGAGCATTTCCTAAGCTTAGCTTCATAAGCCATTGAAATGTATTTCACGCTTTTGTCGGAATTAGTCAACTGTTTATCCAACTCCATTAGATATTTCGGTCTACACTAAGTTGTGTCGTAATTCCATACAAGCGTGACGTCACACCCATTTGATCTGTTTTACCTCAGAAAACAAACCTACCGGTGAATATAACATTTTAATATATATGTAAGCAAGTAAGTAAGTAAGTAAGGTTTATTAGACAAAAACTTGCTAGCTAGCTAATTTGGTTGTCTTTACAAAAATTTCATTCATTTAAACACTCACGAGTTACATATATACTAAATACTACAAATAATAAAGTTACACTGACATTTTATTCAACATGTTAACGAAAAATGGCACAAATGTGTTACTGTGTCTCTTTGTTTTGATTTTTTACGCGTTTACATTTATAAAACGACCTAGGGACAATCAAACCCTATGTTGGGTCATAAATCCCTCGACGTCACTAAGTAAGTCATGACTGTATGGAATTCCGATACAATTTAATCGACGCCGATACTTACTTTCTGTATTTATACTTTCCGGCCTAGGCCAGGCCTCGATCGGAATAATGCTAGTCGAAACTCATAGAATATTCTGGTCCGGCATCATTTGTTCATATACAAACCATTTGCACTGATTTAGCGTGTTTTCCAAACCACTATTTCAACCCTGCGACCGACGACGACCCGACGAGAAAACTAACTTCAAATATGGATTCACTATGTACTTTACCGCTATTTCGAATCTATAGTAGTGGGCCGAATGCCGGCAAGAAAATCCTCCTCACTCCTGTATGAATTTCTAACCAACTTCAGACACAACTTTTAGTTTTCCCATTTTCCGGTGCTGACCGGATTCCCGGTGAACTGCTTGTCCGTCTAGAAAATTCAGCGTGTCTACTAACCTCGACTTTGACTTCTTGACTTATGTCTCTTGCCCGGCATCGCTAAGCGTAGAGAGTGGTGTAAGCCAGAGCTGGTGGACTCGGACTCTGGACTCGTCTCGAGACGCCTTTTTCAAGGACTCGGAAGCGTCTTTCACGGTGCTGTCCGCCTGCCAGAGCTGTGGACTCGGACTCTGCGCTCGTCTCGAGACGCCTTTTTCAAGGACTCGGACTTGTCTCGGACTCGGATTTGCGGGACTCGCAGCAGCTCTGGTGTCAGCCTCCTCCAACCAGTACGATCAGCAACTAGCGCTGGTGCGTCCTGGACGTCGATGTTTGCCAACTTCTAGTATCTTTAAAGCCTATAATCATGTTCATAGAAAACTTTTACCTTTACCAGTTTTCCTGTAGGCTATTGACCGCATTCCGGATGGATTATTTGTCCAGTTACAAAATACGTTTCAGACATGGATACAGCATATCTCCTTACCCCTGTATCAATCTCTAACCAACTTCAGATACAACTTTTAGTTTTCCAATTTTCCGGTGCTGACCGGATTCGCGGCGAACTGCTAGTCCGACTAGAAAATACAGCGTGACTGCTTACCCCTATATCGACTTTGACTTACTTTACTCTTGTCGCCTGCCGGGCGTCGCTAAGCATAGAGAGTGATGTCAGCCTCCTCCAACCATTACGATCAGCAGCTAGCGCTGGTGCGTCGTGGTGTTTGCCAACTTCTAGCATCTTGAAAGCCTCTAATCATGTTCATAGAAAACTACTTTACCAGTTTTCTGTTTATGACCGCATTCCGTGTGAATTACTTGTGTGGTGACAAAATACATTTCAGATATGGATACAGCATGTCTCATTACCCCTTAAATCGACTGTCTCATTGGCTTTTTAAAACATTTTTTTCTTGTCCCTTAATTTGTAACCCCACACCTAATTATGGGGCTACAGAGCTCATCTACGAACTTGACCTGTATTTTGAGCCAATGGATCCTCATGCCAAGTTTGAAAAGAATATCTCTACCCCTTCGAGAGTTATCGTGCTGACAGGCGAATTATTTGTCCGGTGACAAAATACGTTTCACATATGGATACAGCATGTCTCATTACACCCTAAATCGACTATCTCATTAGCTTTAAAGAATATTTGTTTCGCCTCTTAACTTGAAACCCCCTCCCACGCCACTAAATATAGAGCTACGAAGCCCACCTACAAACTTGACCAGTAATTTGACGCCATGGATCCTCATACCAAGTATGAACAAAATATCTCAACCCCTTCGAGAGTTATCGTGCAGCATGGACCAAGACATATTTTATAGAGGCGAAAGCCTTATTATTGCAATTACATTATTATTATTATTATATTATTATTGTATATTATTATATACTATATTATTATTAAGACGGACAACTTTTACAAAGTAGTAAGTATCCCGTCACTTAGTATCCCGTCACTTAGGTTTTAGGTTTTCCCACAAGCTCGTATTTCCAGCTTGAGCGGCTTTGAGCCTGAAGAGGACCCTTGCCAAGAAGGGCCGAAATATAGCTCTAATAAAATTCAGCTAACATATCCGTTTTGCACTATCAAATATGATTCGCAGTCAGCTTGGGCTGAAGGAATATTTATAGGTTTTAGGATCCCCAAAACAGAAGAAAAGAGGATTCTGCTTTCCTACAACGTGAACATGGTTTGATTCTGGATTGAGGGGGGTCAAAGTTTGGAACGATCAAACAAGCAAAAACCGTGTTACCGTAAAATATATATATCGTTTTTAGCTTTCATTCATGGTTCTTACATCTTTCGTCTAAGCTTTTCTTTGATCTGCTCGGTATCCATGGTAACGGCAGTCACAGCTGCTTTTATCCTGTTTCTCGTTGGGGGCGGGGGATCCAAGTTCGGAGTCTAGGAAGCAAGAAACGAAGTGGAACCTTTTAGTTGCGAAACGCACGGGAGCAATCGTCTTACTCGGCTCAGTGGTCCTTTGCAAGAGGAATTTATATTTGTCCCTTCTGAGTGAGGAGGGGGCAACTAGAGGGAGTCTGGGAAACAGAGAACGAATTTACGACATTTCCTTTTATCTTTGCGACTTCTATAGCAACTGGTAATGGCAATTGCAGAACTTAATTCTGTACTATGTTGGGTAATGACTATTTAACTTTGTCTTGCGTTACTGGGGATAGAGTTTGGAATTCCAGAACTAGTATTTATTTTGTGACATTCCCACTCAGTGGTGTGAAAGGGGGGTATACTCCCTTCCTAAAATTACCTCCGGCTTAGTTCTTTTTTGGCTGCTAGAAGCGCTAGTGTAAAGTAAACGAGGAAACGTTACTTCTTAACCAGGTTTGCTTGGCTGTCTTCCTTTTTTTGGGATCCCAAAACTTAAGTGAAGGGATACCTGTGACGTCGCAAAAGCTGTCCGTCCGTCCGTCTGTCTTTCCGTCCTTCTGTCAGCACGATAATTATTTTCGAAGGGAATGAGATATTTTGGTAAAACCTGGTGTGATGATAGGGGTGGGGGTTCAAATTAAGGGGCAAACAAAATATTTTTAAACAGCTAATGAGATAGTCAATACAGGGGTAAGAAGACATACTAAACACGATTATGAAAACCATCTTCTCGCCGGACAAGTAGTTCGCCCGGAATCCGGCTTAAACCGGAAAGTTTAAAAGTAAAAGTTTTTTTTAAGTTGATTAGATGTTCGATTTAGGGAAAGAAGACCCGGACAAGTAGTTCGCCCGGAATCTGGCCAAAACAGGAAAATTTGTTAAAAGCAAAAGTTTTATTTGAAGTTGATTATATGTCCGATTTAGGGGTAGGAAAAGATGCTGAAGCCGTGCATTAAATCATTCTTACCCGGACATATAGTTGGTCCGGAATCCGGCTGAAACCGGAAAATTTGTTATAAGTTAAAGTTTTATTTGGAGTTGATTAGATATTCGGTATAGGGGTTAGGAGATACGCTGAATTCGTTTTTGAGCTTTATTTGTTTGCCGGACAAGCAGTTCGACCGGGATTCGGCCGAAACCGGAAATTTGGCAGAAGTAAGGCAGGAAGTTTCAATCAGTTTCTTCAAAACATGTATGTTTATAGGGGTAAACACACATGCTGAATCCATATCTGAATACGGTTATCTCAGATGGTTAGCTATTTGGCCTTAATCTGTTTCTAAATTTTAATAGTGATGATGATGAAGCTTTTATTTACGCACTTAAGAAGAGGAAAATAGCGCAGTACAGACAAATAAAAGGAAAAAATACAATGTAGTTTATTTTTAGTGTATCAATGCACACTCTAGTGTATTATTTTACACTGTAGCAATAGTGTAGTAAATGCACAAGATCAAAAGAGAAACGTGAAAAAATAAAGAAAAG
The DNA here is from genome assembly GCA_030848855.1 of Branchinecta sandiegonensis. Lineage (NCBI taxonomy): Eukaryota > Metazoa > Arthropoda > Branchiopoda > Anostraca > Branchinectidae > Branchinecta > Branchinecta sandiegonensis. The sequence continues at coordinate 13,684,480 of JAUPMV010000021.1, read as the reverse complement.
GGACTAATGGGGTCTAAAAAAATCTTCTTCCTAGATGGAATGCGGAGAAATGGCCAAGGGCAGAAACGTGAAGGTTCTGGGATACTGAAGATAACTTTGCACAAGGATCAGAGGGCAAAATGTTGCAGTTATACAACATATTCATGGAGTCTGGAGAAGACAAAACCCAATTGTCTGTGTCGAATATAAAATTATTGGAATCTCATCGAAACCTTTGGTCTTGTTTACGATTGCCTCTTACGCGTGTCCGTCTTTAAAGTTGTTTAATTCAATCAATTTTCTTCATCAAATTTTCTTCATCAGGTTTCTCAGTTATGGCTTCCGACTGTAGTGCGTCCGACTTTTTCACGGGCTAATGCGCGACTCGGTATGAACTGAATGCCTCCCTTCAGATAACTTAGCTACACTATACGAAGTTTCTCCGAGTAAGAATTACAGTTAACTGCAGTATGTTCTACTTGGATTAATCTTATCTCTACTGGGATACATTAATCCGAATTAGAGATAATCTTACCACAGTAGAGACAAGATTAATCCCAGTAGCAAATACTGCAAGATTTTTTTTTACAGTTTAGCCTATGCAAAGATCGGGGTTGTTATTGTTTCTCCAGCGCATCTGGCGGCAATTCTTCACTGGATTTTAGGAAGTGCGTGTTGATCTATTTCGATCATTTGGATATACCCTTGCTTAGAAAGACCTTATATTCTTTTCTGAATTCAGTTCAGTTTATTTTTAAGACGTGAAGCGGACACGCCGAATATTCGTTTGGTCGTCAATAAAAATATAAATATAATTTACAGTCAATTTCATTTCATTTCATTTCGTTTCATTTATTTCTGACCGCCAAAGCTGGCGAGTATAAAAAGGAAATAAGAATACAACACGGCCAAAAATTACATTAAACGTGGCCCAACACTTGCACAATCAAATACTCGACAAATTTTGAAAAAAAACAAATAAAAAAGAACATACCATACTAACAGACAGAATCTATTTCAAACCTTGACCCAGGTTATGCTTTAGGCTATCAAGCTTAATCATGAACTTAGCGGGTTTCTGCTTCAGGATTTCAACCGGATTTTTCATATACGAATACTGACGAATTAATTTAAATATAAAAGCAATCGTCCAATACATTTAATAAAAGAGTTAACCTCAGGTACACAATTACAGTAGAGGTATGCTTATGTGAACAGTTACTTTAATGTGAACAGTGCAGTTTTGGGCTAAATGGTAAAATGAAGATCCAAAATACCTATACAGGTGTTTTCAGATGCCCCTAATTACCTAGTTTGGCTTACTGGTAGTTAGCTTTGGACACAGCAAGTGCGTGAAAATGGCTAAGTCAACAAACGTCCACATATGCATACCTCTACTGTACTTACTAGCACTGGCGTTATAAACTTGACAGTGGAGGGAACAAAGCTTTTCAGATATCGGTTTTGAGCTGTAGCAATGGAGAGATCTGTTGAATTTAAATCCTTCGACAGATTTTCATGGGGGTAGGCTACTGTTCCCTTGCTGCAGTACACTGTGCTGCCACAACTTTGACGGGACGGACGCGGCACCAAAATCTCCTGGTGCTAGTTAAATGTCGCACTAACCGGTATTCGAATTCCTTTGTACCATATTTAACTGAGAAGATTTAACAAATTTCAAGTGAATTCAAATTTTCTTTATGTACCAATTGTACGTATTCAAGTATTTTAACACATTTCAGATCTCCTGGTGCCAGTTAAATGTCGCACTAACCGGTATTCTAATCCCTTTGTACCAAATTTCACTGAGAAGATTAACAAGTTTCAAGTGATTTATTTTCTTTTACGTAACAGTTGTATGTATTCAAGTATTTTAACACATTTCAAATCTCCTGGTGCCAGTTAAATGTCGCACTAACCGTTATTCGAATAACTTTGTACCATTATTTCACTGAGAAGATTAACAAATTTCAAGTGAATTCCAAACGATTTGTTTTCTTTAATGTAACAATTGTATATATTCAAGTATTTTAACTCATGAAATGTAAGGGTCGACGTGTTTAGTGCCATGTCGGCGCTACGAGTTAGATCACTACAAAATATCTATCTATCTATAAGTTTGGGTAAAAAATTAAGGATTTCTGTAGGAGTAGGAATGATCTTTGAAAGGCTTTTAAAACATGTAAAAAAGATGTATTTATAGTTTCTCTATTATAAAAAATCATTTTCCTTTACTCTTATCATTCCCACCTCCCTTTTATTCCACTTTTCATTCACACCCATCGCGAGTATCGCTCTGCAAGTATCGGTTGTTGTGCCATGTCGGGATGCATTTGAATCACGCAACTTGCAACGTCCCACAGTCGAACTGAGTCCAAGCTTGGACTAGCGATTTAGATGGGGAGAGATCTAGACATTCCTAATGCTGGAATGCTTCCGAATACTCTAGATGACGAACTCTTCGTGTCGATGAAGAATCGCCGTGTGCCGAGCGAAGAGCCGGAATCGTCACCACAGCTGTCCCAACGAGCGCCGCTGATTGGTTGTCATGAGATTTGAGTTCGGGCGACGTTTCTCGTTCTTCCGAGGTTCACTGGCGTGTTTGGGAATTAGTATGATTTCATTTTGGGAGAAGCTGCTACAGATGCCACGGGTTCGAGTCGCAAAGGCAGCGTACAAGGAAAGCATGCGGGAAATTAAAAAAGATTCTTGGGAATCCCAGGTAAAACAGATATTAGACCAGTGTGGTCTGTCAGAACTGTGGAATAATGGTGATGGACTTGGGCTTCCCGTTGGTGAGGTGAAAAAGGTGGTGGAAAGTCGTTTGTTGGACCAGGAAATCCAATGTTGGCAAGTTGCCAAGGACGGGTCTATGTCTTTAAGGTATTATGCAAAGATCTAAGAGATTTGAGGGGAGGAAGTTTATTTTAAAGCAGGATTGAAAAGGGAGGAAATAAGGGATTTGATTAGTTGTAGGGCAGACGGTCTGCCTCTTGGGGAGAGAAGGCGGTATATTGGGAGGGCAAAGGGTCGGTCTGGTCCTTACTCATGTCCGATTTGTGGTAGTATGGATGAGAGTTTAAAACATTTGTTGTGTGAATGCGAAAATTTGAATGAACTTAGGTTAGAAATTTTTGGAGTAAATGAAGGAGGGGTAGATGAAGAATGGATGTGTAGGATCATGGGAAAGAGTTGTTTTATGAGTATTAAACAGTTGGCCAGGCTCCTCAGGGTAGCCCTAGCCCATAGGGATAGGTGCCTATAGAAGGTATTATTTTTGTTTGTTTCAGTTTATTTTTCATGTATTTGCCATGGCCTTTGGCTCTTAGTGTAAATAAATCTTATCTTATCTTATCTTATTGGTCATATAGAGTACAGTCGCGTCATAATACACTAGGCATCAGCCGTGAATGTTTGGTCCGAAACTCCTTGCACATTTCTCGGGATCGATTGTAGGCGATTTTGACAGTGATTTCTTTTGCTGAAGTACGATATAGTGGCAACAAACGCTTTTGATTGGGTGGACGACACAGGATTTCAGTCATCTTTGGCTGACTTTCCTCGTTCCGCCCGAGGTTTGCTAGGGATCCCAAAACGTAAATGGAGGGATACCCATGACTCCGTCTGTCAGCAGGATAACTTTCGATGGGGTAGAGATATTTTCTTCAAACTTTGTATAATTATCCATTGGGTCATATTGAGGGACGAAATTTTTTTTCTTTTTAAAAGCCAATGAGGCAGTCGACCTTTAGGGGTAAGGAGACATGTTGAGCTTAATTCCCTCGTCGGACAGTTAGTTCGTCCGGAATCCGGCCAAAACCGGGAATTTTTTTTAAAGTAAAAGTTTTATTTGAAGCTGATTAAATGTGCGATTTATGGGCAAAAAGACATGCTGAATCCGATATGACCATCGTTTTCTACCTGGACGGATAGGTAGGGAGACAAGGGGTAAGGAGGTATGGAGACATGCTGAATCCGTATCTGAAACTTATTTTCTCGTCGGACAGTTAGTTCGTCCGGAATCGGGCCAAAACCGGGAAAATGTTTTAAAGTAAAAGTTTTATTTGAAGCTGATTGAATGTTCGATAGAAGGGTAGAAGACATGCTGAGTCTGTATATGACAATTGTTTTCTACGCGGACAAGTAGTTCGCCCGGAATCGAGCCGAAACCGGGAAAATCTGTTAAAAGTAAAAGTTTTATTTGAAGCTGATTGAATGTTCGATTTAGGGGTAAGAAGACATTCTGAATCCGTATATGACAGTCGTTTTCTACCCGGACAAGTAGTTCACCCGGAATCCGGCCCAAACCAGATATTTGGCAGAAGTATGGCAGGAAGTTTCGGTCAATTTTGTCAAAGTAGATATGACGTACAGGGGCAAACACAAATACTGAATACTTGAACTTGGTTTTCTCAGATGACTAGGCATTTACATTAATCTGTTTTCAAATTTTCAGTAGTAAACATGTTCAAGGAGTCTGGCGAAGACCGGATAACTACAAGACGCAATTGTCTAAATCAAATATTAATTTTTGGGATCCCGTCGAAACCTTAGGCCTTGTCTTAAGATGTAGTTTTGGTGTAGTTTCACTGTAGTTTGACGTATTTTTTTTTGTTACTTAAAAAGAACAGTATTCGGTATGGAAAAATAAAACGGTACAAATACTGTACTTTCGCAACTAAAACAGAAGTACGTACGTGAGTTTTGCCGTGTCATATCTACTTTAAAATCTTGTCGCGTGAAGGTTGGGTCTAGGCCCGCCAAAACTTCCCTATAAAAAAAAACCCTTCGTTTTGCGGATTTAATCACCCATCGGGGTGGATGGAGAGGGAATCTGGAACCTTGTGACATGCATTAGGTTGCACATGGGTGAACTGATTATAGGGATACATGACGGGTGGTAAGAAAAAATTGCCTAAATTACCAGTTTATATGTCCAGCCCGGATTCGGAAACTGTGAGGGTTGGAGGAGCAACACAGAATCTTGGCAGCCTTAGGGATGAAACGAGTAGAGCGATTGGGATGCGACTCGGAAGTTACAAAGGTCAGATGCTCTAGATCAGTGGTTCCCAACCTTTTCCGTATCTCGTACCCCTAATTAAGGTTCGAAAAGGTTACGTACCCCTTTTTGAAGAATCATTGCTCTACAATTCTACTAAGATCATAACGCCTAAAAGACGTCATTTACTGTGATAAATGGTAAGGGATTAATGTATAAAAGTATACAAATAAATTGGATACTTGAGGCTGCAAGGTTGTCAATTTCATTATCTTCCGTAAACTGGTCAAGGGTCAGAAAGACACTTGGGCTGTTTCTTTGAAACTTCGTAGGCCAAAACTTTAATGACGAAAGGAGACATTTTCGAAGCCAGAATTGGGGACCTTCGCGTACCCCTTACGAGGGTCTCGCGTACCCCTTTGGGTACGCGTACCCCTGGTTGGGAACCACTGCTCTAGATGATCCATTTTTCGAAACCAGCGTATGTTGCCGAAGAAGAAAAGTGCAACAGTTCTGAAAAACAATCCCTCGTAATTTAAGTTTCAATTGCGAGGTTTGCAGAGGCGATGTCCGTACCTGCCCCTATGACGTACTGCAAGAAATGAACCTGAAATCTTCCCCCAGTCAGCTTCGGCTCAAGGAGTATTTGTGTGTTGTTTTCGCCGAGGATGTTGGGCACTGGGGGGGGGGGGGGGGGCGGGGGACTTTTTCTCCACATTTTACAATGGCTTATTTCTAGGAAGAACGTGCATAGGATGAATAACTACACGACAAATGCACCGAGAGCGTTTGCAAGGCGTGGAGCTATTTCGCGTTTGCGCGGTCACGTCTCGAACTATGGGTTAGCGCCGTTTTCTTATTTGCCGTTATGTGTCCAGGGCCTAAAGAAGACCCAAATTGTTGGAAAAAATAAACATAAAAAATATAACCCGCGAAAGAAATTGGTCATCCTACGCACGTTCTGTATTTTTTTGTTCGATTTGGGTCTCCTTTAAGTCACTTTCTATTCTTCGAGGTTTCTTAAAGCACATGTCAACCCTGATATGTACTCACTTGAATGTAGAAAATAAAATGATAACCAGAAATGAAGACTCCGCGTGACATACGGGCGATTCTGGCGGTCTGGAAAGCTCCACAAGCTTATGCGCCGGCTGTTTTTGCGACTTTGGCTAAAACTCGCTTCGCTTTCCAAAGCTGTTCTCGCGCTCCGCTAGTTTCCGCCAGCACTTGGAAAGCGAATCCACTTCGCGAGTGGAAAGTAATATCGGCAAGTCAGCGAGAAGTTGTAAAGGTTCAACTGAGGCGCAACTACTTTCCGTCTGTTCTTGCGCTCGGCGGATTCTCGCGTTGCTTTTCGGAAAGTGAATCCAAGAGATTGGCAGAATCGCCCTATAGTAGTTCGCAGCGGCTGCTTCGTTTGACAAAATGACGCGGCGAAATTCGAAACGTCCTAGCTTGGTCAATCGAAACGTTATTTGTGTCAAATGAGCTTGACCGCGCCTTGTGCTGACTATTATGTGACGCGGAGTTTACGCAGTGAAAAGTCTTACCTATTATAGCCTACCCGGGCAGCATTTTTAAATTTTTCTCAGTTTCCTTACGCTATTTCCTTGATCCAACTGAATATATACAACCTCTCAGGTATACTATAAAGGGTGATTCCAGTAAATTGGAAAGCTGTGCCAGCTGTTTTTGCGACATGGGCTAGAATTCGGTTCACTTTCCAAAGCCGATGGGGGTGGGTAGTGTTCTCGGAAATTCGGCTTTCCATGAGTTTTGATTTTCGGAGAGGAAATCAGTGAGAACCACAGAATCGCCCTAAATCTTCGTCCACACAGTCAGATAAGCAATTTCGCATGCGTATTTTCGCATGTGAAACACGTGTCACTACACATGCTCAGGGTTGCCATGTGTCCACGATAGTGTGAATTGTCACTCTATTTTCGTTTTTGTCACTCTTGTCCTACCTACGTAGGACATACAAATCACTCTATTTCAGAAAAAGTCAAAGTATGTCCTTTGTAAAGCAGGGGTTACGACCAAAAGTGACTATTTCACGTTTTTTCATGAAGAATAAAATAAAAATATAGGCGTATTCTCGCCGGTCCCCGAGGACTCCACTTGAGGAGTCCCCGTGTTTTTGTTTGTCACGGGGACTCACTCCCCGTATTCTCGCGAGTTCCCACGGACGGGGAATGCTCCCCCGGTTACCATCACCATCATCAAAAAGGACTCCCTCTCAAATTCGGAGGGGAATCAATTTTTGCTGGTGTTGGTGCAATGTAAAGTTAATTAAAAATAATCAGAATAATCAAAACCAAAAATAATTTGGATCCAGACTAATTTCGTCAACTGCACATTTTTTTTCGAACAAAATCCATTTTGGAAGCATTCCCCCCGTTCTCGCTGTTTCTGTACGCGGAGTCCGCCTGGAGTGACTCCCTCTATTCTCGCCGTTCCTTTCGATTCCCCGAGGAGTCCTCGGGGAACGGCAAGAATACGCCTTATGTCATTTTTCCAACTGCGACTCTGATCAGAATTGACCTTTTCAGATTTTTTTGTGAAATGAAAAATTTCAGTCCCAGTTCACTCTCTGTTTTGGGCCAAAAGTCACTCTCGAAACGTTTTAAATGTGGCAACCCTGTGTGCGCCGAGAACTGAGCATTGTAGTTTCTTACTACATGCAATGGCCTATAATAAGTTGTCCATAACTTACTTATTCACTATGGGCCACTACCGATCTTTCAATAGAATAATATTTTCCTTAGTTGACAGTGACAAATGGATACGTTTTCTGAACTTGTCCACTTCCCAGCTTGTGCGGGTTGAGCCTGAAAGGACCCTTGCCAAGAAGGCCCGAAACAGGTTGGAACCGTAGAGAAGATTTTTGTAGCTAGGATTTAATAGAGGAGTTGTTTGTTGGTTTTTATTTGTTTTGTATCTTGTTTTGTATGCGATGACCCTCGGGCTTTAAGCAGTATATATCATATCATATCATATCACTATAATAAAGTTCAGCTGAGGTATGCGTTTGTCACTATTAACTATCGTTCGCGTTCAGCTTAGCTGAAATAATATGTAATATGACAAAATTTATTTTGCTTAATTTAATACAAATTTGGTTCATTTAATATAATAATTCTAACAGAAAAGCATTTAATTATCAGCGTACAAAATTTAATTTATGAGGCTCTGGTAGAATTTTTAGCTGAGTAATCCGTTAAAGATTATTTCGTAAACCACACTGGCCTGAAATATAACAAAATGTCAACGAAGAAAACGGGGTTTGTAAAGGCCAACGAATATACTGGAATAAAAGGCGAATATTTCGGGAGGACAACAGCCTCCCTTCTTCAGCGCAGCCAGCAATTTTCGCTGGTTTCTTCGTTGATATTTTGTAGTAATCCGTTATAAACATGTTTGTTCTAGTCCCGCTGAGGTCTTCCAGCAGGCTAACTCACAAAGCGTGGATTTCGTTTCTCACTGTTCTGGGTATGTTGCTAATCTTCTTTTCTTGCAGGTATGTCTTCACAATTGCAAGCTACCTCATCGGAGTCTTCATTTTCGCGACAATCGTAGGTAAATCTTGCATTGGTGATAAAGCAGAGACTACATGGTAAACACTGTACAAATTTCTCCGAGAAAGGATTAAAGTTAACTGCAGTATTTGCTACTGGGATTAATCTTATCTCTACTGGGATAAGATTAATCCGAATTAGAAATAATCTTATCTCAGTAGAGACAATAGAGACAGTAGAGAGCATATATTTATTAAAACAATGTTTACAACGGGTACGTCAGCTACGATTCTTTATCAGCGATATTTCGGCCCTTTTTGGCAAGGGTCCTCGTCAGGCTGTCAATCCTCTGGTTCAACTTCGGGGAAGGAAACAAACCTGTAATCAATTACGAGTAATTAATCAATCAATTTACAATTACAATTACGTAACAACGAGGACCCTTGCCAAAAAGGGCCGAAATATCGCTGATAAAGAATCGTAGCTGACGTACCCGTTGTAAACATTGTTTGAATAAATGTTTCAAAGTCAGCTTGGGCTCAAAGAATATTTAGAGAGCAAATACTGCAAGATTTTTTTTTTACAGTGTAGTTTATCTCCCACTCTACAGCAAACATGACTATACTAGAAATTAAAGGGGCGAAACTAAGGAGAGAAGGGGGGGGGGGGCGTGCAGCCAAGAATCATGGGCACTTTGTCCATTTTGTTTTTTCCCATACAAGAACTACAGTTAATATGGGACAAACAACACTTGAAATAAGGAGCGCAATTAAGGAGAGCGAGGGGGGAGGGGGAGTCTAACCAAGAATCATAAGCACTTGGCCCATTTGTTTTTACTTCATGTTTACGCATCCACGCAAAGCTGTCTGATGGTAGTAGTTGATGTCGCAGTACAGTAAATACGGGCCAAACAAAACAAAACTAAAAATTTGGAGCGCAACTAAGGAGAGGAGGGGTGGGGGAGTCTAACCATGAATCATGGGCACTTGGTCCGTTTTGATTTTTTCCATACAATAACTATACAGGTAATATGGGACAAACAACACTTGAAATAAGGAGCGCAATTAAGGAGAGCGAGGGAGGAGGGGGAGTCTAACCAAGAATCATAAGCACTTGGTCCATTTGTTTTTACTTCATGTTTACGCATCCGCGCAAAGCTGTCTGAAGATAGTTAGTTGATGTCGCACTACAGTAAATACGGGACAAACAAAACTAGAAATAAGGAACGCAACTAAGAAGAAGAGAGGAGGGGGAGTCGAACCAAGAATCATGGGTACTTCGTCCATTTGTTTTTACGTCATTTTACCCATCCGCGAAAAGCTGTCTGAAGATAGTAGTTGATGAACATTCCTTGAGCCCAAGCTGACTTTGAAACATTTATTCAAATAATGTATACAACGGATACGTCAGCTATGATGCTTCATGAGCGATATTTCGGTCCTTCTTGGCAAGGTTCCTCGTCAGGCTGTCAATCTTCAGGTCCAACGTCAGTGAAGGAATTACATCATTATTAGCATTACAGGTTTGTTTCCTTACCCGACGTTGGACCTGAAGATTGACAGCCTGATGAGGACAAGCTTAGAGCGTGTTTCAGCCTTCTAACAATAATAACTATTAATTACTATTTCTGTTCCAACCTCACGAAAAGTTACTACGCTGACCGTTCCAACCTTCTCGAAATAGTAACTATTTGCTTACCATGCTCGGGAGCGTAGTAAGCATGGTAACTACGGATCTCTGAAACGTGATTGGCTGGATTATCTCGTGGATTGATCTTTTCAAAAAATTTAAAAATGTGTTCCAGCCTTGACGGCAAGAAGCCAGGATACGTAGTAACTACGGTAACATACGTAGTAACTACGGAAACATACGTAGCAACTACGGTAACATACATAGTAACTACGGTAACATACGTAGTAACTACGGTAACATAAGTAGTAACTACGGTAACATACGTAGTAACTACGGTAAGATACGTAGTAACTACGGACATACGTAGTAACTACGTTAAGTAGGGTGGAACATGCTCTTAGAGAGAGCTGAAAGACCGCCAACGGTCGTAACATCTAATATATTAAATTATTTATTTTTAATGACCGACCTATATATTTAGCGTCACCTACACTTTCTTCCATCTCTACATTTAAATTTTTTAGATTCTTTCTTATCTCCTCTTTTACCGCTATTTCTCATTTTACCATTTTCGTCACATCTTTAAAACCTTAAAAAAATGTCATTGCTTTTTCCGTCCTTAATATCTCCATACATACAAATTAATTAGAACGATTGAATGGAAAACTTCTGCCGTTTATAATTAGCGCGTTCCACCCTACTTATCGTAGTTACTACGCATGCCGTCACGAATTCTGGCTTTTGCCGTCAATGCTGGAACGATTTTTCTGTTTTCCAGCAGAATATCATGTCACGGGGGAATTCGACCAATCACGTTACAGAGATGCGTAGTTACCACGTTTACTACGCTCCGGAGCATGGTAAGCAAATAGTAGCTATCAGTTACTATTTCGAGAATTTTGGAACGGTCAGCGTAGTAACTTTTACAAGGTTGGAACAAAAATAGTAACTAATAGTTACTATTGTGAGAAGGGTTGAACACGCTCACTATACATAGCTCCCTTATTGAATTATAAGGTTCGATAATCCCCACCTTTCTCCATTGTTTCGTTTTGTCCCTACACATTTTTAGAGCTTAATTGGCCTTGCCGAGTTTTACCCGTCACAAACACAAAGTTTGCCGAAATCTTCAACGAACTCTTTCACACAGAAGGACATGAGAATCCTCTGTTTTTGTCTTCTTTTATTCGCTTAGTTTTCCCACTTTTTAACCACGGCATGTTCAGTTTTCAAATATTTTGCGCCCAGCCGCCGCGTCGGAGAGCAGGAAGGCTGGATAGAGTCGACAAGCGCCAACAAGAAAATCGCTAAATTCAGATGGAAAGTAATAGTATTTTCGAAAAAGTTTTTTCTGATCCATCTCACAGTGAAAACATCATTTCTAGGAAGAGTTGTGCTTTAATCGCTTGTATTGTACATGCTAGTATTGGATCGTAATTAACACAAATTACACATGACACAATCACATTTAACATTTCATCTATACGTACAACATAACCGGAATTAAAATATTGGGTGAAATATGATACAAAAGATCGAGTCGAGTTTATGGTATTGCCGTATCGTAGTAAAAAAAATAAGCCGCGGCCTTTGAAAAATATGCCAGAAATACGCCAGAAAAATCTGTATCTCCCGAATCTCAATGAGTATCAACATAGAACCCCAAAATTTGTCCAGGCCACCGCGAGGATTTAAACGATGTAAAAACAGTCAATTTTTCTGAAAAACAGTCGTAAAGATAGTCGATTTTTCACATCACGCCAAAAAATACGCAAGTTAATAGAAAAACAACCACATTTTACGCCACACGCCAGTTGCAAAAATATTTGCGCGGGAAGCAGCATCCCTCTGTCTTTGTCGCGTATTGGGCCTGCTACTTGCTAGAGTCTCAAAATCAGGTAAAATGCCACGATGCGTATGTGATGCTAGACATTTGCTCCCAAACGCTATTGTCAGCTCTGCAAGGGTTCTGCATTGTCAGCGTCTGCAAGGGTTGGCAGGTCAAGCTTGACCAGGCCGTCCTTGTACGAGGTGGTGGTGGGGCTGCTACCAAGTATAGTAGGCGCTTCATGTCGAGTTTCAGTGTTTTTACTTCTTAATTCCGCGAAGCCTAGTCTAAAAAGATTAATTGATGTCCCGCCAAACTGACTACAGCCGTACTTAGATCAAAATAACACTAGGGAGTAGCGTCAAAGACCTATGCTTTCCTTGCTTCGAAAATGGGCCATACTCATAGCGCCGTCCACTACGCTTGCGGGGTTTTAAGCGAAACAAGCTTGCGTGTTTAGAAATTTCTAGTAAAGCTAAGATGCAGTCTGCACACATCGAGGAAATAGGGGAGGTTGTATCTTTTTTTGATGTGCTCAGGATATGAAGTTATTGGAGCCAGCGCTGGTGCACGACCGATTGAGTTTCAGTAGGGACGTTCACTATCGCTAGTGGTGCTAGTGTCGCTGCTACTCCGGTGTGTGTCACTTCTTTCAAGTCTTGCCGCTACTCCCTAGCAGAGCAAAATAACACTAGGGAGTAGCGCCATGACTTGAAAAAATTGACACAGACTCGAACAGCAGCGATACTATCACCCCTAGCGATAGAGAACATCCCTACCGGAACTCATTCAGTCTTACAGCAGCGCTGGCTCTGACTACTTCATATTCTGAGCATTGCAAAAAATGATACAGCCTCCATTGTTTCCTTGGTGTATGCAGACCGCACCATTGCTCTACTAGAAATTCCTGAACCCGCAAGTTTGCCTCGCTTTGAATGCCGCAAGCGTAGTGGGTGGCGACGAGTATGGTCCGTTTGCAAAGCATGGAAAGCTTAGGTCTTGGCGCTACTCTCTAGTGTTATTTTGCTCTGCTCCCTAGTGTTATTTTGCTCTGGCCGTACTGGAAGAAACTGGCGTGACTAAGAAGGTGAGGAGTCCTACAAAGCTTCATGGGCGTTGTTCATTGGCGTTCATTTCTATTTGTTCGCACCCAGGTAACGGTATCTTGCAGCCCTGTTGCAGCCTTTTTTTTGCCTCAAACAGCTCTTTGACTTTTCGATGAAAGACAATCTTTCCCAGAGGAAGCAGCTGGGAAAACGCGTTTGTCACTTAATTCAAAAAAATGGACTTTAGCTTTCCGTCTAGATAGACATCTGTTTAAAATGGAGATATGAGACACGGAAGATATTGCAGCAAAATGCACGTCCTCCTTCTTTATTGAATTTCGTAAGAATTTTCGGCTTTTCAAGTCGACTGTTCTCTCTTCGGTGCATTGTTCAGTAAAGTAGAACGATGGTGCCCCCTCCCCCACACTTGAAACCTAGTTTCGCCCCTGCCACTCCACTTTGCTTCCGAAGTCGCTTCATCTGTTTAAGACTGGACACTTTCAGAAACCCTTTGAACTTTTAGAGGGCACTCTGACAAACATGAACAATTTAAAGCTGCAAACTCGTCCGTCCGCCGTGCTTGATAACAACGACCCCCGAACGGGTTTAGATATTTTCAGGGTCGGATCTTTTGGTGGTTGCTCTGGATGGTTAGTTTGCCAAGAATCCGGTCAAAACCGAAAATTCACGAAACAGAATTGTTCTGCGAATCTAGACAGTGGATTGATCCGGGACCATCCGGGCACGCTTTCTGTGACCGGCTCAGATAGGCAATCCGGCAATCCGGCTCGGATAGGCAATCCTATCCAATCGGATAGGAAATCGAAAGTGAACTGATGAAACCGTTTAGGGACTGACAAATGAGTCGAAGAACATATTGCACTAGAATAGAATTGTGCAAGAAACCAGAGGGTCACGAATCACACAAATACGAACTAAACACCATTATCGGTATATATCCTTGTAGCTCCTACAGTGCCACTGCTCTTCCCTATGTTTGTATCTTTCCCCGTTCTGTTGTACCATCTTCAGTAACGAAAATATCCGTCAATTTCGCTTCATTTTCGCAAAAGTTGTCCGTCTGTCCGTCCGTCTGTCAGCACGATAACTCTCGAAGGGAAGGAGATATTTTGATGAAACTTGGTGTGAGGATTATTTGGGTCAAGGGAAAGGTCGAGTTCGTAGATGGGCTCTGTAGCCCATAAATATTTTTAAGCAGCTAATGAAAGTCTTCCAGGACAAGTAGTTCGCCCGGAATCTGGCAAAAACCGGAAAATTTGTTAAAAGCAAAAGTTTTTTCTTGAAGTTGATTGGACGTCCGATTTAGGGGTAAGAGGAGATGCTGAATCCGTATATGACAGTCATTTCTTACCCGGACATATAGTTCGCCCGGAATCCGGCTGAAACCGGAATATTTGTTAAAGTTAATTATATGTTCGATATAGGGGTAAGCAGATACGCTGAATTCGTTTTTGTTCTTTATTTTTTTTTGCCGACGAGCAGTTCGCCCGGAATTCAGCCGAAACCGGAAATTCGGCTGTACACAGACGTGTTTAATATAACTTAAAGGACCCCTCGCACTGTTTACTCTTCAACTTACAGTATTTCAAAATATTTGAATACTTTAAAACTAGGCTCTGCTTTGAACTAATTACCCACGTTTTTGGCTGTTTTAAGCCTTTTCCGAGACCCGTTGACTTGTAGCGACAACAGGGAAAAAATTTACAGAACCGGTTTTTCTGATGGAAAAACTTCTCGCAGACAACCGTTGACAGCGTGATACACATCGAAGGTAGCAAAATACGGCGAGTGAGAAAATCAACGTGGTTTTGTTAGAGAGGTCAGAATGTACCGTACGAAATTGGGGTCTCCGGGTTTAGAAATATATGGAATGATTATGGATGTAGGCTGCATTAGTATTGTAGGTAAGACAGATCCTTTAACTTAAAAATAATATAATAATATTCTGATAATAATATTAACAAAAAAATTGACTACTACTAATCCCCATTAGTCTAAGAACCTTGATCTATGGTCTGTTGATTATTGGTTCGTATTCATTTCGTTATAGTTGTCTTTACTAATGACGGAATGATCCGTCCGAAACTGGAACTTTC
The DNA here is from genome assembly GCA_030848855.1 of Branchinecta sandiegonensis. NCBI lineage: Eukaryota > Metazoa > Arthropoda > Branchiopoda > Anostraca > Branchinectidae > Branchinecta > Branchinecta sandiegonensis. Next base: position 13,669,361 of record JAUPMV010000021.1, on the reverse strand, counting down.
ATTTTCTTTGAGGCTTTGCTACGTGAAGAAGGGGCCGATAAGTTTTCGGTAAGCCTAGGACATGTCACCCCCTATTATCCAGCATAGCAGTCTTTCTTGAATCCCGTTATGGAACCATGTAATTTCCAAGTGTGTTACCCTACTAACCCTAATCATCATCAGTATAAGAACCTTGTTCTAAGATCCATCTCAGATTTAAGTAACCTGCACAGATTTAAGTAACAGAAACGAGTAGACTAGTTGGAGTATAGGCTACACTGTAAAAAGTTTCTCCGAGTTAGGATTAAAGTTAACTGCAGTATTTGCTACTGGGATTAATCTTATTTCTACTGAGATAAAATTAATCCGAATTAGAAATAAGATTATCTTTTTAGAGACAAGATTAATCCCAATAGCAAATACTGCAAGATTTTTTTTTACCGTGTATGCAGTTAATTTTCGGCTTAGATGGAGACCTCCACCGGAGTTCGGGTGAAAACCTAGAAGTTTCAGAACCGTCAAAATTTCCTACTGGAACTTACTAAGTGGCAAGCGTGGTATTGGAAGGACAAAGTGAGTCGGTATTTGCTGCATTTCTGTGGCTGCAACGAGTATTTTTTGTTTGAAAATCGGATATTCGGAACGAGCAAAAAGCAAACTCATTATCTGACAGATTCAAGATTTTGCATGCGAGTGAAATATATTAATATATAACTATATAATATTATATTTTAAGTAGTTACCTGTTCATCAGGCGGGATTTGAACCCAGAAACTTCGACTGCCTAGGCCACTGCCCTACCACTTAGCTACAGAGGGGCTTGTGAACTCAGTTCGCCAACCACTACAATAGTTAGATAGAAGCGCGCCAGAGGAACAGGGGTCCCTCCGAATCCAAATCCATTTAAGCAGTTCAATGCAGTTTACATTTTAAACACAACTCCTACTCTCAGACACAACCTTGCCTCTCAATTTACAAAACAACTAACCAATTTCCTTTTTAACTTCCTGCACCTTACCCCAGGGGAAGCTACCCCATCATAAAAAAAAAATCATATTTATATCTTAATTTTATTATTTTATTTTATTCTTAAATTTTTTTTACCCTACCGTTCACTTCCCCCTGCCACGGGATTAGATAAGAATTACATAACGCTGGGATATTATACAAGTGACTTTCATAATATAGACGTATATGTTATGTAAATACATTGCGTATATAATATATAAATCTTATGTATGTTTATATAGATTTATTTGCCACGGTAAAAGTCTGTTGTAATGTAATGCACTGTTTACAGTATTTCACCCATCACACAGGAAAGAGAAAATGAATGAGCATATGAAAAGTAAAATAAAGAAACACAGAAAAATATCACACAAAAAAGGGAAACAGAAAACAAGACACAGAGAAATGCTACACTGATAACTCAAAAAATTATCAAAGAACAGTCCCTTGCCACTCATGGCCGCTCTGATTACACTCTGTCGTTGATATAGCTATAATGTCCCAGCTTGATGATTAATTATGACGTAATATAAAACATAACTGATAAAACTATTCTATACTGAAACACGAAAAGCTGTTATTCTTTGCTCGATTTATAAGTCGCTTAAATCCGGTAAAATATTTACATTTTTAACGCACTCTACGGAATGGAATGGTATCTAGCATCTTATATTGGCTGGGAAGTTTACCTTTGGCGTTTTTGCGGTTGGTACGGTTACCCTTAGGCTACATTTTCATTGAGCAAGTTTGTGGAAAGCTCAAACAAATTTCGACCTAATTTTCCATCTGGGTGTTCGAAATTTCAGCTATTTCTCGTTTGTTCTGGTCAAACCTTGTACAATTTTATCCAGCAAGAACCTTGCTTCGCGCTTATGCAAATATGGTGTTGTTTGTTATGTAATTTCTCATAAATTTTCGACCGAATTTCCGATTCCGATGTTAGAAATTTCTGCAGTTTTTATGGCACTTGCAGCCTCTGGCTCAAGTGCCATATACCGATCACAATTCCGTCTGTCGGTCTGTCGGTCGGTCCGAGTTTTTTGTCCCACATATCCGAGTTAGGGTACTTCCAGATGTGCTAGGACAATGAAACTTGGCAGGCATATCAGGGACCCGACCAAACTAACCTGGAAATAATCAGTTTCCCGATCCGACCATATGGGGGGGGAGTGCGGGGCGCTGGAAACTTGAAAATTTAGGGCATTTTGTCACTTTTTTCTGAGTTAGGGTACTTCTAGATGAGCTAGGACAATGAAACTTGGCAGGAATATCAGGGACCCGACCAAACGAACCTGGAAATAATCAGTTTCCCGATCCGACCATAAGCGGGGGAGTGGGGGCGCTCGAAACTTGAAAATTTAGGGCATTTTGTCACACTTTTTCGAGTTAGGGTACTTCCAGATGAGAAACTTGGCAGGAATATCAGGGACCTGACCAAAGTAACCTGGAAATAATAAGTTTCCCGATCCGACCATATGCGGGGGAGCTGGGGAGCTGGGGCGCTGGAAACTTGAAAATTTAGGGCATTTTGTCACACTTTTTCGAGTGAGGGTACTTCCAGATGAGCTAGGACAATGAAACTTGGCAGGAATATCACGGACCCGACCAAACTAACCTGGAAATAATCAGTTTCCCGATCCGACCATATGGGGGGGAGTGCGGGGCGCTGGAAACTTGAAAATTTAGGGCATTTTGTCACACTTTTTCGAGTTAGGGTACTTCCAGTTGTGCTAGGACCATGAAACTTGGCAGGCATATCAGAGACCCGACCAAACAAAATTAGGAATAATCAGTTTTCTGATCCGACCATTTTGGGGGGGGGAGGGCAGGGGAATCCGGGAAACTGAGAAGTGTGTAACTTTCGAACGGATGATCGGATTGTAATGAAACTTCATAACTGAAGAGAATATATATCTGTAATGTCCCGTTTAAAGTCTTGACCGGATTCGGTAGCCAGGGGGGAGTTGGGGGGGGGGGAGACCGGAAATTTCAAGAAACGGTTAGAATGGAGGGATCGGAGTGAAACTTGCTGGGAAGAACAAGCATCTGCTCTAGATAAGTCCTTTAGGCCATTGTACTTGATCCGGACACTTATGGGGGGGGGGGGGGGGGTCCCGGAATTCCGGTGATGGTGGTTTTGGGGATTTTCACGATGAAACTTGGCAGGCATATCAGGGACCCAATCAAACTGACTTCAAAATAAAAATTTTGTCGATCAGATAATGGTGGGGGGAGTGGAGGGAGGGGAATCCGAAATTTTCAGTCATGCGTAATTTTGGAATGGTTGATCGGATTCGAGTGAAATTTAAGAATTCAACAGAGGACATTTCTCCGATGATTTTTTTCATATCCGGACCGGATCCGGCAACTATTGGGGGGGGGGGGGAATACGTGCCCCGTTTAGAATGGAGGGATCGGGATGGAACTTTGTGGGAAGAACAAACAGATGCTCTAGGTAAGTCATTTGCTGAATCGGATTGGCTACGTGCACCGCGGGGGAGCTGGGTGGGTTGGGGGGGTGGACCGGAAATCTCGAGAAACGGTTAGAATGATGGTATCGGAGTGAAACTTGCTGGGAAGAACGAACATCTGGTCCATATAAATCTTTTACATAATTTGACTGGATCCGGACACTTGAGGGGGGGAGGGGTCTCCCGGAATTCCGTTTTTGGGGGATTTTCACGACGAAACTTGGAAGGCATATCAGGGACCCGGTCAAACTGACTTGGAAGAAAAAAAAAATCCTCGATATGATAATCTTGGGGGGGGGAGTTGAGGGAGGGGAATCCGGAATATTGAGTCATGCGTAACTTTGGAACGGGTGATCGGATTCGAGTGAAATTTAATAATTAAACAGAGGACATTTTTCTCTTGTGACCTTTTTCATTTCCGGACCGAATCCGGCAATTATCGGGGTGAGGGCGGAAAATACTTGACCCGCTTAGACTGGTGTGATCTGGATCGAACTTCGTGGGAATGACAAACAGATGCTCTGGATTAATCATTTACAGAACAGGATTGGCTCCGGTTATTGTGGGTGGAGTTGGAGGAGGGGGAGGGGGGTCTGGGATTCCGGTGATCGCGCGTTAAGGTACTTCCTGATGTGCTAGGACGATGAAACTTCGCTGGAATATTGGAGACTCAACAACATTTGCTTAGAAATTGCTACTTCCCAAATCCGATTATTCCTTAAAGTACCAATCTTGACCGCAAAGTAAAAAAAATACTTTTAAGCAATATATGCATTTTCGTGATGCCCATCAGCCCATTAGCAGTTTTGCCTCAAGGGTTTTGCTTACAAATGAAGTTCCAGCTCCCTTATAGCGCGCATCTCAACCGCAAAGTCGAAACTTACTCTTGATCAATCAAATCATCTTGACACATGCAAGTGCCATATGAGCTTACAGCTCTTGTTTTATTGTTTCTAACTTGACAATAACTGGAGATCAGGCGATCAAATTCCTTTGTGCTTTTGGATCATAGGGGTTGGTGATATATATGTGGAGTTGACCCCCCCCCCCCCCCCTCCCGTTTCCCGTTTTTATGGCACTTGCAGCCTCTGGCTCAAGTGCCATATGCCGATCACAATTCCGTCCGTCGGTCTGTCGGTCTGTCGGTCGGTCCGAGTTTTTTGTCCCACATATCCGAGTTAGGGTACTTCCAGATTTGCTAGGACAATGAAACTTGGCAGGCATATCAGGGACCCGACCAAACTAACCTGGAAATAATCAGTTTCCCGATCCGACCATATGGGGGGAGTGCGGGGCGCTGGAAACTTGAAAATTTAGGGCATTTTGTCACTTTTTTCTGAGTTAGGGTACTTCTAGATGAGCTAGGACAATGAAACTTGGCAGGAATATCAGGGACCCGACCAAACGAACCTGGAAATAATCAGATTCCCGATCCGACCATATGCGGGGGAGTGGGGGCGCTCGAAACTTGAAAATTTAGGGCATTTTGTCACACTTTTTCGAGTTAGGGTACTTCCAGATGAGCTAGGACAATGAAACTTGGCAGGAATATCAGGGACCTGACCAAAGTAACCTGGAAATAATAAGTTTCCCGATCCGACCATATGCGGGGGAGTTGGGTCGCTGGAAACTTGAAAATTTAGGGCATTTTGTCACACTTTTTCGAGTGAGGGTACTTCCAGATGAGCTAGGACAATGAAACTTGGCAGGAATATCACGGACCCGACCAAACTAACCTGGAAATAATCAGTTTCCCGATCCGACCATATGGGGGGGGGGAGTGCGGGGCGCTGGAAACTTGAAAATTTAGGGCATTTTGTCACACTTTTTCGAGTTAGGGTACTTCCAGTTGTGCTAGGACCATGAAACTTGGCAGGCATATCAGAGACCCGACCAAACAAAATTAGGAATAATCAGTTTTCTGATCCGACCATTTTGGGGGGGGGAGGGCAAGGGGAATCCAGGAAACTGAGAAGTGTGTAACTTTCGAACGGATTATCGGATTGTAATGAAACTTCATAACTGAAGAGAATATATATCTGTAATGTCCCGTTTAAAGTCTTGACCGGATTCGGTAGCCAGGGGGGAGTTGGGGGGGGGAGACCGGAAATTTCAAGAAACGGTTAGAATGGAGGGATCGGAGTGAAACTTGCTGGGAAGAACAAGCATCTGCTCTAGATAAGTCCTTTAGACCATTGCACTGGATCCGGACACTTATGGGGGGGGGGGGGGTCCCGGAATTCCGGTGATGGTGGTTTTTTGGATTTTCACGATGAAACTTGGCAGGCATATCAGGGACCCAATCAAACTGACTTCAAAATAAAAATATTGTCGATCAGATAACGGTGGGGGAGTGGAGGGAGGGGAATCCGCAGGGGAATCCGGGAAATTGAGAAGTGTGTAACTTTCGAACGGATGATCGGATTGTAATGAAACTTCATAACTGAACAGAATATATATCTGTAATGTCCCGTTTAAAGTCTTGACCGGATTCGGTAGCCAGGGGGGAGTTGGGGGGGGGGAGACCGGAAATTTCAAGAAACGGTTAGAATGGAGGGATCGGAGTGAAACTTGCTGGGAAGAACAAGCATCTGCTCTAGATAAGTCCTTTAGACCATTGTACTTGATCCGGACACTTATGGGGGGGGGGGGGGGGGTCCCGGAATTCCGGTGATGGTGGTTTTGGGGATTTTCATGATGAAACTTGGCAGGCATATCAGGGACCCAATCAAACTGACTTCAAAATAAAAATTTTGTCGATCAGATAATGGTGGGGGGAGTGGAGGGAGGGGAATCCGAAATTTTCAGTCATGCGTAATTTTGGAATGGGTGATCGGATTCGAGTGAAATTTAAGAATTCAACAGAGGACATTTCTCCGATGATTTTTTTTCATATCCGGACCGGATCCGGCAACTATTGGGGGGGGGGGGCGGAAAATACGTGCCCCGTTTAGAATGGAGGGATCGGGATGGAACTTTGTGGGAAGAACAAACAGATGCTCTAGGTAAGTCATTTGCTGAATCGGATTGGCTACGTGCACCGCGGGGGAGCTGGGTGGGGTGGGGGGGGGGTGGACCCGAAATCTCGAGAAACGGTTAGAATGATGGTATCGGAGTGAAACTTGCTGGGAAGAACAAACATCTGGTCCATGTAAATCTTTTACATAATTTGACTGGATCCGGACACTTGAGGGGGGGGGGGGGAGGAGGGGTATCCCGGAATTTCCGTTTTTTGGGGGATTTTCACGACGAAACTTGGAAGGCATATCAGGGACCCGGTCAAACTGACTTGGAATAAAAAAAAAAAATCCTCGATATGATAATCTTGGGGGGGGGGGGAGTTGAGGGAGGGGAATCCGGAATATTGAGTCATGCGTAACTTTGGAACGGGTGATCGGATTCGAGTGAAATTCAATAATTAAACAGAGGACATTTTTCTCTTGTGACCTTTTTCATTTCCGGACCGAATCTGGCAATTATCGGGGGGAGGGCGGAAAATACTTGACCCGCTTAGACTGGTGTGATCTGGATCGAACTTCGTGGGAATGACAAACAGATGCTCTGGATTAATCATTTACAGAACAGGATTGGCTCCGGTTATTGTGGGTGGAGTTGGAGGAGGGGGAGGGGGGTCTGGGATTCCGGTGATCGCGCGTTAAGGTACTTCCAGATGTGCTAGGACGATGAAACTTCGCTGGAATATTGGAGACTCAACAACATTGCTTAGAAATTGCTACTTCCCAAATCCGATTATTCCTTAAAGTACCAATCTTGACCGCAAAGTAAAAAAAATACTTTTAAGCAATATATGCATTTTCGTGATGCCCATCAGCCCATTAGCAGTTTTGCCTCAAGGGTTTTGCTTACAAATGAAGTTCCAGCTCCCTTATAGCGCGCATCTCAACCGCAAAGTCGAAACTTACTTTTGATTAATCAAATCATCTTGACACATGCAAGTGCCATATGAGCTTACAGCTCTTGTTGGGCAAATGGGCCCAGATTTCCCATGAGTTAAGTTCGTCTATGACAGGTCTCAAGTTCAACTCTTGTATGTTTGGGGAGATATATCTATGGATGAGGATTTTGGTGTAACAGCAACAAATAAGACGACGCGACGTACTTTAATCTTTAATGAACAGTTGGAAACCGGACGATTCTGTCATATGATCGTTGATATGCCGTTCTTAATGAATTGTGACAAAGGGGGCATTAGGCTGCTACGATTTGGTTTATTGCACTTGTTATTACCTTGCTAATGGAAAAGAGGTTTAAAGGGTCGGACTGGCTGGCAGACCATTGTTGAAACTCAAGCTATTCGTGCAAGATCTTCAACATTTCTGTGGATTTATACTGTTGGTTTGTTTACATTTAAAGTTTTTAAAGTGGAATGGTTATACATTAGGTTATTTCAATACTTGTTTGGTTATTGGGGATGTGAAGTGTCTTGATTCTAACGCTTTTTGTATACAGAATGTGATACACATTTTACTTTCACACTCCACGTCTGAGCGCTTGCGCACTTGTTGTTTCTTCCGATCAAATTTTACGAAATTTATCCAGCGAGAGCCTTACTTCGCCATTAGGCAAATCTGGTGTCAGATAATCAGTCATAATTACATTTCGCCGTGGGTCCCCTTCCCGGTAATTAGCCTCTCTGTCTCTGCGTGGTTCTTACTTGTTAGCCTTTTCATCAGACCAAATCTGATTTTCTCAAGAGATTTTCTTTCCAGGTCAAGTTGGAAATGTCATAACCAATCGCAACGCGAGCAGATTGGAATTCGAACGATTATTGGTTAGTATTTATTTCGTCATTGTTGTCCTTACCAATGACGAATGATTGTGCCGTCCGGATATAGAACCTGCATTATCTTTTGGGGCTTTGCTACTTGAAGCAAGGGCCGATACATTTTTGATAATCCTACACTGTAAAAATAAATCTTGCAGTATTCGCTACTGGGATTGATCTTGTTTTTACTGAGAAAAGACTACCCCTAATTCGGATTATTCTCATCCCAGTAGAGACAAGATTAATCCCAGTAGCAAATACTGCATCCTTATTCGGAGAAGCTTCCCGATGAAAAATTTATCTCAGAACAGTGGTACGAAGTTGTACGAAAAAGTAGGATGCAGTGCTAACTGATGCTACTACATGCTTCTACTTCAAGGCTACCGTGTTACTGCATACTACTGCATGCTACTATTAGCAACACTGTATTTATTCAAACAATGTTTACAACGGATGCGTCAGCTACGATTCTTCATCAGCGATATTTCGGCCCTTCTTGGCAAGAGCCCGTCAATCCTCTGGGTCCACGTCGGGGAAGGAAACAAACCAGAGGATTGACAGTCTGACGAGGACTCTTGCCAAGAAGGCCCGACATATCGCTGATGAATAATCGTAGCTGACGTATCCGTTGTAAACATTGTTTGAATATATGTTTCCAAGTCAGCTTGGGCTCAAAGAATATGTAACACTGTATGTAACACTATGGCAAGACAGGATGCTACTGGATACTACTACATAAGATTGGAATAGTCTGAGGCACATTAAATGATAGTATTCTTTGCTACTACATAGTAATACATGCAACTTTTTCGTAGAGCTACCATACAACTGCGCAGGCTACAAAAATTTTCATCGGGTTTTTACAGTGTATACAGTGTCTATAGGACATGTCACCCCTGTTATCCAGCATTGCAGTCCCCTTATCCCGTTATGCAACTAAGAGCGTGTACCACCCTACTTACCATAGTTACTACGCATGACCTCTCGAATCCTGGCTTCGTGACGCCAAGGCTGGAACGTATTTTCGTCAAAATATCGGGCCGTGCCAGTCACCTGACAGGGATCGTAGTTACCACGCTAACTGCGTTCCCGAGCGTGGTAACCAAATAGTAACTATTAGCTACTACTTCGAGAAGGTTAGAACCTTCAGCGTAGTAACTTTTCGTGAGGTGGCTGGAACGAAATTAGTGAATAATAGTTACTACTGTTAGAAGGGTGGAACACGCTCTAAGTAGTTTCCGTGTGTTCACCGAATTCCGACCGAAACCGGAACCAGGCCAAATTAGCGTGATAGGCTATCACCCTCCCAAATTCTAACCACAGCTCCTGTTTATCCTGTAAATTAAACGCGCTACCGAATATTGGAGGTATACGATATGGGTCGCCGTCACTACCCCCACCCGTCGATTCACCCACCCGTCAATAAACCCAATCTAAAAATCCGTCGATTCACCCAACCGTCGATTCACCCAAACGTCGATTCGCCCAACGTCGATTCGCCCAACCGCTGATTCGCCCAACCGCTGATTCGCCCACCCGCTGATTCACCCACCCGTCGATTCGCCCAATGTCGATTCACCCAACGTTGTGTTGCTTGAGCGTCGATTCGCCCAATTCTATGATCCGTCGATTCGCCCACCCGTCATAAGACCCAAAATATCCGTCACAACCCCCACTTTTTCCGACGGTTTGCCTACCCGTCACAAGACCCAAGAAATCCGTCGATTCGCCCAAAAAATCCGTCACAACCCCCACTTTTTCCGAAAGTTCGTCTACCCGTCACAAGACCCAAAATATCCGTCGATTCGCCCAATTTTCAAAACCGACCTTTGATCCAGCGCGGCTCTTTTCATTGAACGCGATGGAACAAAGCGACTGAGTCACAGGGGAGTAATTAAGAAGGATACAATACCGTCCGATGTAAATAAGGGTGAAAACTAGTCAATACAGCTTGAGCCAGAATGATGAGAAGCATGATCTAAGACCTCGGTGCTGATAATGAAAGAGGAAATGGAGGATGAATGCAAGAGTAAAATATCAATGAGCTTCCATGTTTTTAAGTACAACATGTACCGAAAGCGGTAGGCTACATGTTGCGATTATTTGGTCGGTTAAAGGAAATTATAACGCCACACGATCATTCGATTCTCAGTAGATTAAAATTTGACTGGTACTCCTTTGTTCGGCAGACTCGACCCAAAGTCGGCTAGAAGTTGGGCGGCAGGAATACCAAAGGTTCCGACGGAAACCCAGAGGAGAATATTTATGAAACTATTACAGCTGGAATACTGAAGCTCAAAGGGATATTCTGATCCATTTTATGCTTCCTTATATATGACCCTTGTCGGATGAATCGGAAATTGTACTAATTAGTCGGTAGCTTTACAAGCTTCTGCAGAACAGCTGGCCGACGACAACTATAAGTCAACTTTTTCACTTAAGTTATTACCGGATTTCTTTTGTTGTTCCGGGCTGAACCTGATTTTAGCTGAATCGGTCCAGCAGGAAAAATGGGCTGACGCTCATAATGACCATGATCACAACGCCCACGACTCAAAATGCCCACGACTCAAAATGCCCACTATTCAAAATGTCCACGATTGAAAATGCCTACGACCCAGCCCACGGTTCAGAATGCCCACGATCGTACAGTTTGAGGTGTTCAGGGCGTAGTAAATTGGACCTAGTGATGAATGTGAAACGAAAGGCGCGGACCGAGTATCAGGATGGCGATAATCGTGCATTGAAACTGTTCAGTTACAATGTAATTTCGAATTCTGAAAATAGAAATGAAACACCAACAGTGAGCTCAAAACTGTTATTTTTAACGATTCTTACCTTCAGGATGCAAGGTTTAGATCGCCATTTCTTCGTACTTTCGCGCAAATCATTCTAGTTTGATGAATTATAAAATGATCCTTTCATAATTTTCCGTAGTAATCCTGTCCCTTTTAATCTCGCTGTCCGTTGTCCCAGATCATTTTGACCTCCCCTACCGACAGTTAGTCGTCGGCACTTTGAACCAGGACGATTTTAGCCTTCCCTGAGAGCATTTTCAACTGTCGGAATGACATTTTTGACAATTTTGATTTCACCCTGAATTACGGCATTTTGAGTCGTGTGCATTGTGAGGTGGGCAAAAAGATCGTGCAGATTTTGGGAACCAGCCGAAAAACGTCTCTGATATCCCATTTTTGTTTGTTTAGGGTTTTCATGCCCCTATCTCGGCACTCTGATCGGTTCTGGTCAAACTTTTACAAGACATTACTTACCGTTTTTCAACGGCACGAAAATATGTGTGTTAATTCTCCAGCCTGATACTTGGCCTTAGAAAGCTTTTATCAAGTAAGGGAAAACTGGAATATCCAGTATCCAGTTTCACAGAAGTGCGAAAAGTATCACTAGTAGATCGCCAGATTGCGTGTGGAATTGATGAAAAACTCATTTGCGGGAGGTTTTAAAGTGGGGAAGACATTTCCGGAAAATGCTTGGCTCTAATGAGACTTGTCGTAAGAGCTGATGAGCTAATTGACCCGTTTCTAGGTCCGAACCGTAACTGCCTGTGGTTAGGATGTTGAAAGAGCATGTTGTGGCCATACCCTCTCCTCCCCCCTCCAGCTTCCCCTCATGTAAGGCGGATGGTCTTACTAGCATCAAAAATTACATATCTGTGACGTAATTTAGTTCAATAACAAATAACACTTCGCTACACTTGTGATATTTTCTGTTATGATTTCGCAATTGTTGGGTACATACTGAATATTATAACTCTTGGGAATCACGAGAATGTATTGTTTGGTAATTTTTTTTGCACTTGGCTGTGATTATGTGCATTTTAAGCTCGCTAGAAATTCTTCTGTAATCAAAACCCTTGACAAAAAAATTATCATGGGCCCTTTAGAATCATGAATTTATATGGTTGGTCAAAAGTATTTTTTTTTACTTTTCGGTTAAGATGCGCACTTTAAGGGATGGTCGGACCTGGGAAGTGACAATTTCTAAGCCAATCTTGTCAAGTCTCTAATGTTCCAGCCATGTTTTGTCGTCCTAGCACATCTGGAAGTAGCCTACATTAAATTGCGGCCACCGGAATTCTGGATCCCCCTTCAACTCCCCCAGAGTGACCGAATCCGGTCCGGTTCTGTCACTGATGTATCTAGGCCTTACGCTTGTTCTTCCCACCAAGTGTTATCCCAATCGCTATATTCGAAGCGTGTCACAAAATTTCCGCCCCCCCCCCCCCCCATGGGGTGGCAATGGGGTGGCAATGATCATGTGCTCATGGGGATCATGAAATTGTAGGTTTTGCTGAAAAATATTTTGTGTACTTTGCGGTTAAGATGAGTACTTTAAGGGATGGTCGGACCTGGGAAGTGACAATTTCTAAGCCAATCTTGTCAAGTCTCTAATGTTCCAGCCATGTTTTGTCGTCCTAGCACATCTGGAAGTAGCCTACATTAAATTGCGGCCACCGGAATTCTGGATCCCCCTTCAACTCCCCCAGAGTGACCGAATCCGGTCCGGTTCTGTCACTGATGTATCTAGGCCTTACGCTTATTCTTCCCACCAAGTGTTATCCCAATCGCTATATTCGAAGCGTGTCACAAAATTTTCGCCCCCCCCCCCCCACCGGCTCCCCCACATTGATCGGATCCTGTCCGAACTTGAAATGGGACATCTGAGACATGAGTTCTTTCCGAATATCAAGCTTCACTGAGATCCGATCACCCGTTCAAAAGTTAGGCATACCTGAAGATTCTGGATTCCCCCTCCTTCCACTCACCCACGGTGGTCAAATCGGAGAAACGGCTGTTCTTAGAGGACCTGTCTTACCTATAATACTAACGCAACCTACTTCCATAATCACTCCATATATTTCTAAGCCCGGAGACCCCAACTTTGTACGGTACATTCTAGCCCCTCTAATAAAACCTTGCTGATTTTCTCACTTGCTGTGTCTTGCTGCCTTCGATGTGGATCACGCTGTCGACGGTTGTCTGCGACAAGTTTTTCCATCAGGAAAACCGGTTATGTAAATTTTTTCCCTGTCTTCGCTACAAGTCAACGGGTCTCGGAACAGGCTTAAAACAGCAAAAGCCGTGGGTTATTTGTTGGAAGCACAGCCTAGTTTTAAAGTATTAAAATATTTTAAAATACTTTAAGTTGAAGAGTAAATAGTGCGAAGGGTCCTTTAAGTTAAAATTGTGGAGTCGCTAACTGCTTGCCAAGTTTCATCGTCCCAGCACATGTGTAAGCATCTCACGGTAATTCTGGAACCCTCCCTCCAACTCCCCCCACAGTGCTCGGATCCAGTGCGATCTTTTAACTATGTATCTACGGCTTGTGCTTGTTCTTCCCACCAAGTTTCATCCCGATCCGTCCACTCTGAAGATGTCAAACGATTTCCGGTCCCCCCTCCAACTCCCCCCAAAGTCATCCTATCTATCACAGACTTGAACTGTGACATCTGAGACACGAGGTCTCTCCAAGTATAAAAGCTTCATTAAGATCCGATTCCCCGTTCAAAATTTGTAAATACGTCAATATTCCGGATTTTCCCTCCCTCCACTCCCCCCACGGAGGTCGGATCTTCCGACCACCGGGTCGGATTTCCAGGTTAGTTTGGTCGGGTCTTTAATATGCCTGCCAAGTTTCATCGTCCTAGCACATGTGTAAGCACCTTAAGTCGGGATCACCGGAATTCCGGAACCCGCCCTCCAACTCCCCCCACAGTGCTCGGATCCGGTTCGATCTTGTCAACTATGTATCTAGGGCTTGTGCTTGTACTTCCCACCAAGTTCATCCCGATCCGTCCGCTATGAACATGTCACACAATTTCCGGTTCCACCCTCCAACTCCCTCCCCCCCCCAAAGTCACCGGATCCATTCCGGACTTGAAGGGAGACATCTGAGACAAGAGGTCTTTCCAAATATCAAGTTTCATTAAGATCCGATCACCTGTTCGAAAGTTATGCATGCTGCTAAATTCCGGATTTCACGGTCTCCACTCCCCCCCCCCCCCATGGTCGGATCGAGCAGATGACTACTCTCAAGCTGGTTTGGTCGGGTCCCTGATATACCTGCCAAGTTTCATCGTCCTAGCACGTCTGGAAGTACCCTAACTTGAGGACAGTGGCATGACAGACAGACCGAAAAGTTATCGGTATGTGGCACTTGAGCGGAGCTCCAAGTGCCATAAAAACGGTAGCTCTTTTTTCTGATGTTTTACTCTTGCATTCATCCTCTTTTTGATGCTTCTGATCAATCTGCCCCAAGCTATATTTACTAGTTTTCACCCTTATTTACATGGGACGGTATCGTAACCTTCTTAATTACTCCCCTGCGACTCAGTCGCTTTCTGATACCGCGTTCAATGATAAAGGCCGCGCCAGGTCAGAGGTTGATTTTGAAAATTGGGCGAATCGACGGATATTTTGGGTCTTGTGACGGGTAGGCGAACTTTCGGAAAAAGTGGGGTTTGTGACGGATTTTTTGGGCGAATCGACGGATTTTTTGGGTCTTGTGACGGGTAGGTTAACTGTCGGAAAAAGTGGGGGTTGTGACGGATTTTTTGGGTCTTATGACGGGTGGGCGAATCGACGGGTGGGCGAATCGACGGATTTTAGAAGTGGGTGAATCGACGCTTCACGAAACCGAGGTTGGGCGAATCGACGGTATGCGAATCGACGGGTGGGTGAATCGACGGGTGGGTGAATTGACGGGTGGGTGAATCGACGGGTGGGCGAATCGACGGGTGGGTGAATCAGCGGGTGGGCGAATCAGCGGGTGGGCGAATCGACGGATATTTTGGGTCTTGTGACGGTTAGGCGAACTGTCGGAAAAAGTGGGGGATGTGACGTATTTTTTGGGTCTAGTGACGGTTGGGCGAATCGACGGGTGGGCGAATAGACGGGTCCCCTACGATATTGCATGACAAAAAAATCACTAATTCACTGAATAATCGGGCGCGACAAGAGGCACACGTTTTTTTTGTTTTTTTTCAAAGATAGATAGATATAGATAGATATATAGATATTTTATTGATCCAAGTCGTAGCGCCGACATGGCACTAAATACGTCGACCATTACATTTCATGTGTTAAAATACTTGAATATATACAATTATCACATAGAAGAAAATAAATCACTTAGAATTCACTTTTTTTTGTTAATCTTCTCAGTGAATTCCTTCTCAGATTGTTCCTTGCTTTGAATCCCCCCCCCCTTGAATATTCCTATCACAGCGCCAATCTTGACCGACAAAATTATTCAGTAGAAACAGGTATTCTATTTCTGACGTTTGGGTAGTAGTATATAAGAACTGCGGGCGTTTGAAATGGTGTCTTGGACAATTTCAAAGTGCCGTTAAAAAATAATTTGTATTCCCTCTTCAACCTCCTGGCAATTCCTCCCCTGGAACGAATCCCATTTTGAGAGGAATAAATTGAAAGAATGAGGCTAGAGCGTTGTTAGCATATGGTAAATTATACCGTAGACATTGCTGATAGGGAATAGATAGAGACGCAGTCTCGGAGGAAACAGCCGGCCTGTAGAATTAAATTTTAACAGAGAAAGGCTGAGATAGTACAATCTAGTTACCCATCACTTATTCACTTAAATTGGCTTGAAGACCCGCTGAAAATGCGTTACTTCGTTGTTCCGCTAGTCATGAATAGATCGATTTTCAAATAGTGGAATTTCTGTGTGCTTTGTGGTACCTCTGTGCGCTTGTATCTGTGTTGTATGCCTCACTGTCAGAAGTTTCATAACAGATTGCGCATAACACTTTCAAGAATAACACCTTTTGACTTAGAAAAATAGTGTTATGACCAATTAAGTGTATACTATTTCGTGCCCAGATCTCCAACAACACCTTCAATAGGTACAAATACTACAAATACAATAGAAAAAACGAGATTTTCGGGGTTTTTTCTTGATCAGCTAGTTACCCCTCCAAGATGATATGCGAGGGATAAATAAATTTTGGATATTTCGGTTGCACTTCGGGCAAACCGTCCTCAGCGAAAAAAAAAAAAAAAACTAAATCATAGAATCCACAACAATCACAACAGGAAAATGATGCGGAACCAACAGAAAATAAGACGACATGTAACTAAATACCAGAAGAACGGTGCGGACTGAACGACATGCAGATAAAAATAAAATAACGAAAGATAAAATGTGCGTGTTAAAAGTGTATATGCACAAATCTGTGATTATTTACAATTCTGAGTTCTGTGCATATTTACAATTTACCATCCGTCTGGGAAAGCGCAGAAGCTTTCACCCAGAAAACGGCCCACTCCAAAAATCCATTCTGTGGAGTTCTGTGGAAGTTTTTATTCAAAGTGGTCAAACGCATTATGGATTTTTGGAGTGGGCGGCCGTCCTCACAACTTAAATTCTACAATGACGCGGGAACATTTACTCTAAACGCAAA
Organism: Branchinecta sandiegonensis; assembly: GCA_030848855.1. Lineage (NCBI taxonomy): Eukaryota > Metazoa > Arthropoda > Branchiopoda > Anostraca > Branchinectidae > Branchinecta > Branchinecta sandiegonensis. Next base: position 13,652,677 of record JAUPMV010000021.1, on the reverse strand, counting down.
CGCGGATTTTCAGTGAGCAGTGGTGAGCTTGGTGAAGACTGCTTAGTGCCTGAACAAAAAAAAACATAAATCTTTCTCGTAAGCACTGTCAGAAGTTTCATAACAGATTGCGCATAACACTTTCAAGGATAACACCTTTTCACTTAGAAATAAAGTGTTATGACCAATTAATTTTATACTATTTCGTGCCTAGATCTCCAACAACACCTCCAACGATCTCCAACGAAAGAAACATAACATATAGCATCCCAAAGTGTTATCTGTTGAAACCGCGCATCCTGCTGTTGTCGTTATATAACTTCTGACAGTGTAGTATTTTTAAATATAAGGTTTGAAGCCCAGCTGACCATTCATTTCAAATACAATAGAAAAAACGAGATTTTCGGGGTTTTTTCTTGATCAGCTAGTTACCCCTCCAAGATTATGTGCGAGGGATAAATAAATTTCGGGACGGGAATAAACGCAGAACGTCATAACTGAAGCAGATCGCTAAAAATAAAAAAAAATTAATAATTCAGTGTGTTTAGTTAAATGACACAAAAATAAGTTGGCTTTTCAGTTAAAGTTTAAAGAAGCTTATTTTTCCTGGTTGTACATGTCGTAGCCGGAATTTCAGCGTGCTCGTGGAAACTTGTAAATTAATCATCAGAACGTAAAGGTATTAATGGAAATAATCGGTCAAGGGTTTACTTCAAATACTACCTAAGTACAAAATTGAAGTGCTTGGGTTTTACCGAAAAGGGCTGATATCGGACAATCTCGTTACTTCACCGTTACTTCACCCGTTACTTCACCTAAACATGCTTGAAGACCCGATGAGAAAGCGTCACTTCGTTGCTCCGCTGTTTATGTATAGTCGATTTTCGTACAGTGGACTTTCCCTGTCAGGTTTGTGGTACCTCTATGTGCTTAGTGCGCGATAGTGTTCACGCAGTGAGCTCACCTTCACCAAGATGATACTGGCCACTGGAAAGCCGCGTTTGTATTGAGATTCATATTTTCCGTGTCATAGTAGAACTTAGCGTACTCCGTAGATATTCTGAATGTCATAAGGCGTATTCTCGCCGTTCCCCGAGGACTCCACTTGAGGAGTCCCCGCGTTTTTGTTTGTCCCGGGGACTCACTCCCCGTATTCTCGCGAGTCCCCACGGACGGGGAATGCTCCGATTATCATCACCATCATCTCTAAGAACTCCCTTTCAAATTCGGAGGGGAATATTATATTTGATGGTGGAAAACGGATACGCCGGAAGGGCCAAGAAGGGCCGAAATATAGCTCCAATAAAATTCAGCTGACGTATCCGTTTTCCACCATCAAATATGATTCGCAGTCAGCTTGGGCTGAAGGAATATTTATCGGAGGGGAATTAATTTTTGCTATTGTAGGTTCTATGTAAAATTAATTAAAAAGAATCAGAATAAACAAAACAAAAAATAAAGTGGATCTAGACTACTTTTTTAAGCTACATATTCATTTTTCGAACAAAATCCATTTTAGAAGCATTCCCCGTATTCTCGCTGTTTCTGTACGCGGAGTCCGCGTGAAGTGACTCCCTCTATTCTCGCCGTTCCCTTCGATTCCCCGAGGAGTCCTTCGGGGAACGGCGAGAATACGCCTATAGCCTTCTAGAGCAAATAGTGGAAAAAAGAAATCCCTTAACACAATCCAAATAATGCTGTGTATTCAGTTAAATGATTAAATAATTGTAACATAACTAGATAACTGAACTCTTACATTTTTTTTTTCAATTTCTATTTATTTTCAAAATTCCTTCACTGGCAAGCCGAACATTGGATTTTTCGTCATAGATATAATAACATCAACATCTTTGTCATAAATAATAAACTTATATACAATTCGAATCACCGTATGTGATCATTTACAATTACACTTATATCAGAACTAAAAATCAAATAAATAACATAAACCAGAGTTACGACGAATTATGCATTTCGGCGAGTGACGTCACATTACACGTATATCAGAACTAGGATTCAGGAGATTAGGATATCAGAGGGATTCACTAGGATTCTAGGACTTCAAGTACCAATAAATTGTCAAGTAGGTACATTCTGCTTAGATCACATCGATTAACACATTGAAATGCTTCTTTGGCAGCATTTATCTAATGATTAAAATCCTTCAGAAAAAAAAATGATCAAACTCCGGCAGTCTGTGAAGTACGCTGCACCTTGGGGAGCATACTACTTTGTGGCTGGAGCTCCGTTTAAAGGTGCTTGCACACAGCGAATGCAAGGCATTGACACAGATACAAAAGGAAAATGAGCACTTGATGGGTGGATCCATAGTTGCGTTTTTGTAGATACCATGGTATCTGATACCACGGTCTAAAGTCGTTTCTCCGCTCTGTGACATTATTCTTCAACTTCGTATCGTCACCTATTCTTTCCAAAACAAATAAAAATACACACTTTAACTTCAAAAATTGTATCTTCATTCCATTTGAACTGTTTAAATGTATCTTTATACTTCCAGTTACCAATTTTGTTTAGTCATTTTTACTTCTTATTTTCATTAGTTGCGTACAGTTACTGTCCATGTCCAAAACATCAATTCCATGTCCATATCCAAAACGTCCATTGTCCCATCCCCCTAACCCTAACTTTAATCCTCATATTTTTGTATTAACCAAGACTCATTAGATTAGGGACAAGTTAGGGAAGAGTGTGCTTAGACCTTGGGACAAGTTAGGGAAAATTTTGCTCATACTTTGGAACAAGTAAGGGTAGAGTGTACTTTGTGCTTTAAACTATCCTCTTACTAGGACAGCGCCAAGCTCTACATGCGCCACCACAAAGTACCAAGAGACATGCAGCGGCGGGTTCAGCGGTGGTATGATTACTCGTGGTCAAGGTAAGGTCTACCCCCTACTTTCCCCCTCCCCTTCACTCAACCTGCTTTCTAGAGCGTAGTCCATCCTATTTCCCGTAGTTACTAAGCGTGACGTCACGGATCCTGGCTTCTTGGCGTCAAGCCTGGACGGGATTTTCCTATTTTCGGCAAAATATCATTCCGCGGGCTGATCGGGCCAGTCACGTCGCAGAAATCATAGTTACCACTACGCTGCGCTCCCCAGCGTTTTAAGCAAGTAGTTACTGTTAGTTACTATTTCGAGAAGGCTTCAACAGTCAGCGTAGTAATTTTTCACGAGGTTGGAACGGAAATAGTAACTAATAGTTACCAATGTTAGAAGGGTGGAACACGCTCTTTGTGGCGTGTGGTGCGATATTTTGCCGAAAGTAGAAATTTGCGTTCCAGCCTTGAGGCCAAGAAGCCAGAAGAAGTGGCGTCATTCGTAGTTACCACGGTAAGCAAGGTGGAACACCACGATTATGTTTAGGGTATGAACTTGACGACAGTAGTGGCTGGAGAACACATTTTCGTATTTGGTGGCGTAAACGGATAATTCAACTGATAATAAGACGTAGATGGCACTTTACACAAGGGACTTGCACCATGACCAATAAACCAGAAATAGTTTCTTCTGTTCACAAGCCCCTCGGTAGCTCAAATGGTTATAGCGCCTGCCTTGTAAGCAGAGGGTCCTGGGTTCAAATCCCGGCTGGGGAGCATTTTTGTCTTTCAGTTCACTACTTATAAAAAAAAAGTCAACTGAGATTTAGTCAAGCGATATTTCGGCGCTTCTTTATTAGGTCCTCTTCAGGATCTAGCTAGAAAAGAACGAATGTACGAAATCTCGCTCGAATAAATGTCAAAACTGACAGTCGGTTTAGCGCCCTCAAATATAATTCACAAGTGAGCAAGCTTGGGCTGAAGGAATACTTTTTAGTCTAAATTAGCTTGCGATTATTCTCTCTCCATTTTCTCCCTCCCTCCCCCCATTTTCCTCCTTTGAGTCTCATTAATTTACAGTCCAACGGAAGCTCTTGAGACACCGTTGACACTAGCTTGCTATAATTAGCCGGGTCTTGTAAAGGGCATGAATTTAATAGCATATTGCCCACCTACGCTTGGCTAATTTGGTGCGCTGTGTGTCCTTGAACTTTATATTAAAGAGTTAGAAAGGGAATATGGTTTCTTGGCGGTACGAAGGGGGTACGTAATCGGCTGAATGAAAGTACTCCTGCGCTTCCATACTTTTCAGAAAATCTATAGTTGCGTTTTTGATCCGATTTCTCCTCACGACTCTCCCTGCGTTTCTCCTATTTTGCGTTTTTGGACTATTCAGATAAAGCGATTTCTCCTTTTCTTGCGTTTCAGTCAGAATCGAGAACGGGGAAAGCTTCGCGGTTCTGCAGAATCGAGAAGTTGCTCCGATAGTGAATTCTCGATTCTTGTCTCTCCGTTCTCCTCCCTGATTGGTCAACAGAGTGCAGGTGTTCAATATATGCATATACAGGTATACCGGGTTGCAGACGAGCTGCTAAATTAGTCTTTTTGTCAAAAGCGAGAATGGAGCAGCGAGAGGAGCAAAAACGGTAATTTGTACGAGAATCGTGAATTCAGAAGCGAGAACGGAGAGCTGATCGAGAATTCAGATCAAAAACGCAACTTATGTGTCACTCATTAAAGGTTCGTCGAATCTGGCTGAAATACGAAAATCTAGGCAGTTCACAAAGTTTAACTGAAAAGTCAGCCTATTTTTATGAAACTTGCCTTCCGGCCAAATGCCATATATCTATCACTTTTCCGTCGGTCTCTCGGTCAGTCCGGTGATTTCGAGTTAGGGTACTTCCAGATGGGCTTGGACGATACAACTTGGCAGGCGTAATAGGGACCTGACCAAACTAACTTTGAAATGGTCACTTCCCTGATCCGACCACCGTGGGGGGAATGGAGGAACGGGGAATCCGGAATATTGACGTATGTATAACTTTTGAACGGGGAATCAGATCTCAGCGAAACTTGATATTTGGAAAGACCTCGTGTCTCGATGTCACACTTCAAGTCCGGAACGGATCCGGTGACTTTGGGAGGTGGGGGTGGATGAGGAACCGGAAATAGTCTGACATGTTCAGAGTGGACGGATCGGGATGAAACTTGGTGGAAAGAACAAGGACAAGCCCTAGAAATAGTTGAAGACCCGATCCGGACTCTATGGGGGAACTTGGTAGGCGTGTAAGGCACTCGACCATTTTAACTTAAGAACAGTCGTTTCTTCGACCATCGTAGGGGAGTGGAGGGAGGGGGAATCCGGAATCTTGAGGTATGTCCAACTTTTAAATGGGGGATCGGATCTTAATGAAACTTGATATTCGGAAAGAACTCATGTCTCAGATGTCTCATTTCAGGTGCAGACAGGATCCGTCAATGTGGGGGAGTCGGGGGGGGGGGGGAAATATGACACGCTTAGAATTTAGCGATTGAGATGACACTTTTTTGGAAGAACAAGCGTAAGCCGTAGATACATCAGTGACAGAACCGGATCGAATTCGAGCACTCTGTGCGAGTTGGGGGGGGGGGGGGGGCGTAATTCGGGTTATCGCGAGTTAAGGTACTTCCAGATGCGCTAGGACGATGAAAATTGGCTTGAAAATTAGAGACTTGATAAGATTGGCTTAGAAATTGTCACTTCCCAGATCCGGCCATTTCTTAAAGTATTCATCTTCTCTGCAAATTACAAAAAATACTTTTGACCAAAATATAAGTTTTCATGATCCCCAGGAGCCCATGATAATTTTTTCCTCAAGGGTTTTGTTTAGAAATGAATTTCTAGCCTTCTTTAAAGTGTGCATCTTAACCTAAAAGTAAAAAAAATACTTTTTTGACCAAACCATTTATATTCATGATCCTAAAGGGCCCAGGGTCATTTTTGCTTCAAGGGTTCTGATTACCGTTGAATTTCTAGCACCATTAAAGTGCGCATCATCACGGCCAAGTTCAAAAATAAATACGTCTTATCATCCTCTTACCCACCCTTGCAAGTGCCATATGAGCTTCTGGCTCTTGTTAAATCTTGGATTTATATATTTTGGCTTTGCCAAGGGATTTTAGATTCAGCTGGAGGCTGAATTCTAAAGGAGTCTAACGGAGGATTGGCGAAATCTCGGAGGGGTTGAATTGGTAATTATAATACAGTAGAGGTATGCTTATTTGAACGCTTTTTTAACTGTTCCACCACCTTGAATTTGTTACTTGCATATAAAAAGTAAAATGGAACAGAAAAATAACAAACTTGATATCAGCTAACAGCCAACTATGTCAGGTTATCCTGGCACAAACTTGAAGTAGAAATTCAATTAAGTTTCTTTGATTTTGAATTTACTAAAAAGGTCCTTCCTCTTTTGAAGGCATCTGCAGGTTCGGGCCGCCATCTTCTCCATTGAAGGTGCGTTCCTCGTGGCTAACTTTTCAAATTTTAACAGGACCAAAGGTTTCGATGGGATCCCAAAAATTTAATATCACATCCAGACAATTGGGTCCTGTCTTCTCTAGACTCCTCAAGCATTTTTACTACAAAAATTCAGAAACAGATTAATGCCAAATAGCTAATCATCTGAGGAAACCGAGTTCAGATATGTATGTATGTATGGTTTCAGCATGTGTGTTTACCCCTATAAGTCGTATTTGTTTTGACGAAACTGATCGAAACTTCCTGCCTTAGCTTACTTCTGCCAAATTTCCGGTTTCTGCCGAATTCGGGAACTACTTATCCGACAAAATAACAAAGCTCAAAAACGAATTATCGAATATCTAATCAACTTCAAATAAAGCTTTAACTCATGATAATTTTATTTTCCTGTTTCAGCCGGATTCCGGGTGAACTACGCGTCCGGGTAAAAATACGGATTCAGCATCTTTTCTTACCCCTAAATCGGAATCTAATCAACTACAAATAAGAATTTTGCTTTTAACACATTTTCCGGATTTGGCCAGATCCCGGGCGAACTGTTTGTCCGGCGAGAAAAATGGTCTTAATAATAACAGTTTCTTTCTACCCCTAAATCGGACATCTAATCAACTTCAAATAAAACTTTTGCTTTTAACCGGTTTTGTCCGGATTCCGGACGAACTGCTTGTCCGGCCAGAAAATGGTTTTGATAAACGTGTTCACCATGTCTTTCTTTCCTTAAATCAAACATCTAATCAACTTCAAATAAAACTTTTCTATTAACAAACTTTCCGGTCTTGGCCGGATTCCGGGCTAACTACTTGTCCGGCGAAAAAACGGTTTTCACCATCGTGCTCAGCATGTCTTCTTACCCCATAATCAACTATCACATTAGCTGTTTAAAAATATTTTGCTTGCCCCTTAATTTAAACCCCCTCCCCCACCCCTAAATGTGGGGCTACAGAGCCCATCTACGAACTTGACCTTACTCTTGACCCAAAGAATCCTCACACCAAGTTTCATCACAATAACTCGTTCCCTTCGAGAAATATCCTGCTGACAGACGGACGGACGGACAGACGGACAACTCTTGCGATGTCATAGGTCCCTCCACTTACGTTTTGGGATCCCAAAAAGCAAACCAGATGTTAGCTCAGTCGCTATTAGCCGTGAAATAGCAAAATATTCAAAAAGTGATAAAAGCGTGAGTGGTTATTAGAAGACGTATTCATAGTAAAAAATGCCTGGTTTGGTTTTAGTTTTTTCTTCGGTTATCGTTCACTGTTAGCAGACGTTCACATAAGCATACCTCTACTGTATGTAAAAAGTATAGTTTTCATTTCTGCACCTGTTCTAAAAGTCAAGTTTGATCCAAAAAGGGAGCCGTGACTATGTGACTGCCTAGGGTTCCTGGATCTCGGTTCGGGCCTGGCCAGATGTGTTAACAAGAAGCGAAAATTAACCAACGAAGCGCGTGGTAAGAAACATCTGTTATACACCTGCCATCTAGAAAGGGAAAAGCGCACTGCACTGCATCTTGACGAATTTTCAGGTTCTGTTCAGTGGTTTTGTGAGCCTACAGTTGCGTTTTTAGTGGAGTGTTCCATGGAACAGTCCACTATTGCGAGCGCTGTAGCAGCTTTCGGCTTTCGGTTTTCGGTTTTCGGTTTTCACCGTATTTTGTGGAGCTCATAACTCGTGAACCAGAGCAAGTATCAAGTTCAAACTTTGTACACTTGTGGGTATTGGGGTCTAGTTGTGCTTTTTGGGGGTCCCACACCCCACCCCAACCCGGTTCAGGGGCAAATGGGCCCAGATTGCCCAGTGAATAATGTTAATAATATGACCAGAACTGGACATACGACGATGAAGTTTCTTGGACGTCTAGATCCTAGGGCTGGGAAATTGCTTTTAAAGTTGCACCTCCCCAACCCACCCCGTTCATGGGCAACTGGGACACGATTGCCCAAGAGTAAAGTTCGTTACCCGTGACAAGAATCAACAGGTATTAAGTTGAAACTTGGTAGGATTGTGATCATTGGGGTCTCTTTTTACTTTTTACGGGTCCCAAACCCCAACCCCACTTGGTTCAGGGGCAATTGGGCCCAGATTGCCCATTTTTTATGTTTTTAACTTGACATTAACTGGAGATAAGGCGATAAAATTCCTTTGTGCTTTTGGATCATAGGGGTTGGGAAGAGTTTACCACCCCCACCCTCCCCGTTCATGGGCAAGTGGGCCCAAATTGCCGATGAAAAAAGTATTTGACCCGTGACTGGAATCAAACTTTAAGCTGGTATACTTGAGGAAAAAAAGGTGTAAATGCGCATTTTGATGGGTCACGACCCCCCCCCCCCCCCCCTTCCGGTCATGGGCAGCTGGGCCCAGATTTCCCATGAGTTAAGTTCGTCTGTGACAGGTCTCAAGTCCAACTCTTGTATATTTGGGGAGATATGTCTATGGATGAGGATTTGGTGTAACAGCAACAAATCAGACGACGCGACATACTTTAATCTATAATGAACAGTTGGAAACTTGACTGTTTTGTTAGATGATCGATGATATGCCGTTCTTAATGAATCGTGACGAAGGGGGCATTAGGCTGCTACGATTTGGTTTATTGCACTTGTTATTACCTTGGTAATGGAAAATAGATTTAAAGGGTGGGACTGGCTGGCAGACCTTTTGACCATTCAGTGTTCGAACAAATGCTATTCGTGCAAGATGCCCAACATTTCTCTAAATTTATACTGGCGGTTAGTTTACATTTAAAGCTTTTAAAGTGGGATGATTAGAAATTAGGTTATTGCAATACTTGTTTGGTTATTGGGATGAGAAATGTATTGGTTCTAAAGCTGTCTGTATATGAAATGTGATAAACATTTTACTTTTACACTCCACGTCTGAGCGCTTGCGCACTTGTTCTGATGTAGTTTCTCTTAACAGCGTTTTTTTGTAGAAAAGTTTTGCTTCATGCCGTTTTATTTGTCCATTCCATTTGCTGTAGTTTCGAACCGAAACTACGCAGCTCAAACTACAAACTACCTCGCAAATGTGGTTTAAGTTTCGGAAACAAGAACTCAATAAAACGCCAGTAAGACAAAACAAGAACCAAACTACAAACTTTGACAAATAGAAGGGTTTGTTAGGTTTGTATCTGACATTGTGTTTCTGATCCGAAGTGGGAACTTTTTAAACAACTTCGCTTACTTATCAATTATTGGATACATTTTGTGCTTGACAACCACATGTTCGCGTGCAACGTCCTCATGTGTAGTTTAGCTTCTCCAGTGATTACTTGTACTTGAATCAGTCCAGCGGCTGCGAGCTGTTCCTGTCGTAGTAGAAGTAAAATAGTAGTTTTATTAACAAAACAATCAAGGGTCTCATAAATAGCATAGCAAAAGCACTGTTTGCGAGGATGTGCTATTAAACAACACAAAAAAAGAAACAAGAGCTGGAAGCTCATATGGCACTTGCAAGGCTGGGTCAGATGGAAGTGACGGTCAAAAGCATTTTTTCCCTTTTTGGTTAAAATGAGCCAAACTTGCAAGGCTGGGTCGGAGGATGGAAGTGATGGTCAAAAGTTTTTTTTCACTTTTCGGTTAAGATGCGAACTTCAAGGGTGCTAAAAATTAATTTCTAAGCAAAACCCTTGAGGCAAAAAGGATCATGTCGGATCAATCGTGAAAAAAGGAAATTTTGCTTAAAAGTATTTTTTGTATTTTGCGGTTAAGATGAGCTCTTTCTGGGATAGTCTGATCGGAGAAGTGACGATGTCTAACCCAATGATGTCAAGCTTCTAATGCTCCAGCAAAGTTTTATCGTCCTTATAGCACATCTGGAAGTACCTTAACCGGAATTCCGGACACCCCCCCTACAGCCCCCCTTGGTACCCGAATTCGGTCCGATTCTGTCACTGATGCACCTAGGACTTGTGCCTCTACGTCCCACCAAGTTTCATCCTGATCACTCCACTCTAGGCGTGTCACAAGATTTCCGGTTCTCCCCTCAGCCCCCCCCCCCCCAGTTCATCGGATCCGGTCAGGAATTGAAATGGGACAGCTGAGACATGAGGTCTTTCAAGATATCAAGTTTCATTAAGATCCGATAACTCCCCCTCCCCCCGCGATGGCCGGATCGGGCGAGTGACTGTTTCCAAGTTAACCTTGTCGGGTCTCTGATATGCCTGCCAAGTTTTAACGTCCTATCCCACCTGGAAGTACATTAACTACGGATCGTCGGAATTCCGGAACCCCCCTCCAACTCCCCCCCCCCCACAGTGTCCGAATCCGGTCTAGTTCTGTCATTTATTTATCTATAGCTTGTGCTTGTTCTTTCCACCAAGTTTCATCCCAATCGCTCCACTCTGAGAGTTTCACACAATTTCCGGTTCCCCCCTCCGACTCCCCCCCCCCCAGATTCATCGGATCCGGTCCGGACTTGAAATGAGAAATCTGAGAAAGGAGGTCTTTCCAGATATCAAGTTTCATTAAGATCCGATCACCTAGTCGAAAGTTATGCATGCCCCTATTTTCCGGATTCCTCCACCTCCCCTTTCCCCCACGATGGTCCGATCGGGCAAGTAACTATTTCCAAGTTAGTTTGGTCGGGTCCCTAATATGCCTGCCAAGTTTCATCGTCCTAGTCCATCTGGAAGTACCCTAACTCGCAAACACCGGACTGACCGACCGAGCGACCGACCGACAGACCGACGGAAAAGTGATCGGTATATGGCACTTGGCCGGAAGGCAAGTGCCATAAAAAACTGAAGTAAGGAATAAGAGGGTGAAACCATGTACCAAAACACTCGACACAATTATTGACACTACAAAAAAACGTTATGTTTTCTAATCGCAAGGCAACAAACAAAATCCAAGCATCCAAGAGTTGTTCCACAGTCGATTTCCATCGATCATTCCTTTGTGAATTTGCCATGTTCCAGTTGAGTGCTTCCAAGCGGACCAGTTTCTTTTTATCCTCCAGTGCCTCACTATCACCGCTTGTGACAGATATAGTAAATGCTTTTGGTGACTAACTCTTCTTGCCGGTGCAAAATAGCCCTATACTTGGCGGAAGAGCCGGTAGTTGTATCACAGCTGCTCCCAAACATCGCCGTGATTGGTTAACACAGGATTGAGTTGTTGAGTTTGAGTTTTTCCCAACCTTTTCTCGTTCTTCCCGAGGATCACTGGCGTGTTTTGGGACTTAGTCACATAGAGTATTAGATCCACGGATTGATCAGTTGTAAACCTTCACTCTGCTTCCCAAGTCATCGAGGTTTTGCACATGTCTCAGTAGTAGAAAGTGAAAGTTACCCACTACCTTATGGATCCGACTTCTTACTATGTCTGTCGCAAGTGTTGTTTATGAGACAATGGAGGATTAACAGAAACTAGTCCACTTTGAGCGCTGAAGGGAAAGAAGGCGAGTTCGAGCCAGTTCCTGTTACACCTTGTGCCGAAACAGCAGAGCAAAATAACACTAGGGAGTAGCGCCAAAACTTGAATAAACTGACACACTCTCGAAAAGCAACGACACTAGCACCACTAGCGATAGCGAACGTCTACTGAAACTCAATCTGTCGTGCACCAGCACTGGCTCGAATAACTTGATATTCTGAACATTTCAAAACCAGATACAACCTCCCCTGCTTCCTCGATGAGTGCAGACCACACTCTTAGCTTTACTAGAAATTTGGAAATCCGCAAGTTTATCTCGATTTAAATGCCGCAAACGTAGTGGGCGGTGCTATGAGTATGGCCCGTTTGCGAAGCAAGGAAAGCATAGGTTTTGACGCTACTCCCTAGTGTTATCTTGCTCTGCGAAACCGCGGAATCAGAGCAAAATAACACTAGGGAGTAGCGCCAAGACCTGACAAAATTGACACATACTCTAATAGCAGCGATACTAGCACCACTAGCGATAGTGAACGTCCCTACTGAAACTCAATCAGTCTTTGACCAGCGCTGGCTCCGATAACTTCATATTCTAAACATAGCAAAACAATTATACAGCCTCCATTGTTACCTTGGTGTGTGCAGACTGTACCTTTGCTTTACTAGAAATTTCTGAACCCGAAAGTTTATCTCGCTTTAAATGCCGCAAGCGTAGTGGGCGGCGCTATGAGTATGAGCTACTCCCTAGTGTTATTTTGCTCTGTATTCAGTTAAACTTTATAATCGTTTCTACAGATGGTTGGCGTAGCGTAGTGGGCGGTGCTACTAATATGGCCCGTTTGCAAAGCATGGAAAGTATAGGTCTTGGCGCTACTCCCTAGTGTTATTTTGCTCTGTATTCAGTTAAACTTTATAATCTTTTCTACAGATTGGTGATGGTTGGCGTAGCGTAGTGGGCGGTGCTACTAATATGGCACGTTTGCAAAGCATGGAAAGCATAGGTATTGGCGCGACTCACTAGTGTTATTTTGCTCTGTATTCAGTTAAACTTTATAATCGTTTCTACAGATGGTTGGCGCAGCGTAGTGGGCGGTGCTACTAATATGGCCCGTTTTCAAAGCATGGAAAGCATAGGTCTTGGCGCTACTCCCCAGTGTTATTTTGCTCTGTATTCAGTTAAACTTTATAGTCGTTTATACAGATTGGTGATGGTTGGCGTAGCGTAGTGGGCGGTGCTACTAATATGGCCCGTTTGCAAAGCATGGAAAGCATAGGTCTTGGCGCTACTCCCTAGTGTTATTTTGCTCTGTATTCAGTTAAACTTTATAGTCGTTTCTGCAGATGGTTGGCGTAGCGTTCTGGGCGGTGCTACTAATATGGCCCATTTGCAAAGCATGGAAAGCATAGGTATTGGCGCTACTCCCTAGTGTTATTTTGCTCTTTATTCAGTTAAACTTTATAATCTTTTCTACAGATTGGTGATGGTTGGCGTAGTGTAGTGGGCGGTGCTACTAATATGGCCCGTTTGCAAAGCATGGAAAGCATAGGTATTGGCGCTACTCACTAGTGTTATTTTGCTCTGTATTCAGTTAAACTTTATAATCGTTTCTACAGATTGGTGATGGTTGGCGTAGCGTAGTGGGTGGCGCTATGAGTATGGCCCGTTTGCAAAGCATGGAAAGCATAGGTATTGGCGCTACTCCCTAGTGTTATTTTGCTCTGTATTCAGTTAAACTTTATAGTCGTTTCTAAAGATTGGTGATGGTTGGCGTAGCGTAGTGGGCGGTGCTACTAATATGTCCCGTTTGTAAAGCATGGGAAGCAGAGGTTTTGACGCTACTCCCTAGTGTTATTTTGCTCTGCAAAAATAGCGGAATCCTTCTTTGGGTTCCAACAAAAACTCGACAACGGCCTGGTGGTCTTGGAGACTGGGTTCGTCAAAAGCTGTCACCAGTGATGTGGTTTCAAGGGTGGTTAATAAGGCTAGGTCTTGAATAGGGTCGCTGGGACCTGGTTGATAGCGTAGAAATCTGAAGACCGGCGGGCCTGACCTCAGGTTCCACTCTCAAAACCAATCAACAAACGAGGGGTAGTGATGTCGTAGGTATCCTAGGGCTCAGACGCACTCTTCTCTTTCTCTCTCAATAATATAAACGTATACTTCTCAGTAATATTTTACAAAAGGTCTCCTTGGTCAACAAGATGTTAAGTTGCCCTTTTTACCCGACATCAAGTCATGATTATGATGATAAACCGTTTTCTTCCGGGAACAAAGACAACCAGAGACATACGTCATCTACCAGCAATAGCCTGAGCTTATTGCCCGCCTAAATGGCGTATGTGTTTACACCTTTGTTGGGAATGATAACAAAATAGATGGGGCATTCTAGCCACAACAAGCAACTTTGACGCAGGTGAGCCAGATTGTGCGTTGACCCACCTTGGCCTAGCTTCCCTGAGAAGAGGCAGGGAGGGGAAGGCCTTTTTGGGAAGCGCGTCGGGTTGGAAACGTCTCCAATGATCGGCCTACATCTGTTTGATAGTAACTTCTTTTTCCAAGAATTCTGAGATAGGTGGAACAGGGGGAAAATCCTAATTGGTCATTATTTTATTTTCATCGTTTATTCGATTGTTTCCACTTTCCGTCTTGCAGGGGAAGAATACAAGGAGGAGGGGATATCAGCTCCGCCCTTCGTGTTCTACCAGACAAGCTGAAAACGGAGTTAGCCCTCCATGTCAACCTCACAACTCTAAAAAAGGTAAATTTAGGATGTTGCATGCACTCAGAGATATTTCGGCCCTTCTTGATAAAGGAAATATGGAACCGCTGTTTATAACAAGGCCTAAGCTTTCGAATAGGGTCCCAAAAATTTTAATATTTATTGAACTTTTTGATCCAGACAGTCGGGGCTTTTAGAGATCTGGTCTTCGCCAGACGCCGTAAACATTTTACTATCTATCACTCATTAGCCGTTTGAAAATAAACATAAATGCTACCGAAGTGGTGTTTTAACGAAAAATTGACGGTCAAACGGCTCAATATCAGACAAAACTGTTACAGCAAATTTTCGGGTTTTGTCAGTATTGAATGAATCCAGTCAGTATGAATCCGTGTATGAAAATTATTTTCTCGCCGGAAAATAATTTCATACTCGGATTCAGGACCTCTTGAATTAAGCAGGTATTTGATACAAGGTACTTAGGAATTCATGTTGATTGTAATTTAAATTGAAAAAAAAATAGTGAAATTGTATCGGTGAAAGTTGCGCGGGGTTTAGGGCTGCTTCGTAGATTTAACCATATTTTTCCTGTTTCAGTTTTGAGTCTTAATTCTATAATTCTATTGCTCATCCTTACATAGTATACGGTTGCTCTGTTTGGGCGAGTAATTTTGTTGTAAATTATAAGGGGATCCAAATTGTGCAGAATAAAGCGTTGCGTATACTTGGTGATTTTGAAAAATGTGAACATACACTGGATTGTTATCGCCATTTTAATATTTTAAATGTTGGGCAGATGAGAGATTATCAGATAGTTGTTTCTCAGTGTCTAAATCAGCTAGCACCTAATTATTTCTGTAATACATTGTCAATGAATTCTGCGTACCATTCATATGAGACAAGGAATTCAGAGGACCTTGTACATGAGAGACGACATACTTCACGGTCTAGTTTTCTGTTTAGAAATGTGGGTGTTTCAGTATGGAATGATCTGCCGGAGAGCATTGGGATGGCCGGGAGTGTATGTTCATTTAAATGTAAGATTTTGTTTTTTGTCCCCAATATAATTATGCTAATTGATCAAATTAGTGAGTTTTGTCCGCAATCGATCCGGAGACGACGCGAAGTGAATCCGAAGCCGACGCAGTGCAATGCGTCTGTCAAGACGTTCCTTATCAGAATGTACTGTTCCCGACTTTATTGTTACTCTCTTGTGACTAACCAATCTCACGAGCGCGAAAAGACCTTTTGCGTCTTGTATAACAACTCTTTCCGGTGGTTACATGGGTAGTGCTTCGGGTATGTTTGTTGGTGAAGGAGTCCCTTCTCTCCCTGAAATCCGTCGTTCCTCCGTTCTTTCTCTCCAGTCTCGAATTCTGGCGTCGAGCAATCCTCTGCTGGTGATTCTGTGTGGTCTGCAAATGCGCCTGTCTCTGCCTCTGTGGCAAGCATGGGGGAAAGGAATTGACTGTGGGTTCGAC
Source organism: Branchinecta sandiegonensis (assembly GCA_030848855.1). Taxonomy (NCBI): domain Eukaryota; kingdom Metazoa; phylum Arthropoda; class Branchiopoda; order Anostraca; family Branchinectidae; genus Branchinecta; species Branchinecta sandiegonensis. Next base: position 13,636,763 of record JAUPMV010000021.1, on the reverse strand, counting down.
CCATCCTGATTGAGTTTTGAGTACTTTGTTTGTTGGAGGCATCGTGCCTTCAGCATATTTATTTTTTTGTCCTTTTCTCTTTTTAGTGTATATAAAATGAGCCGTTGTGTAGTAGCCCCAGTTGGCTATATTTTGAAATAAATAAATAAATATTTGGGATCCCAAACGTAAGTGGTGGGAAACCTGTGACTTCGTCAAAGTTGTCCCGTCTGTCCGTCCGCCCGTAAGCACGATAACTCAGAATAGTTCGACGAAACTTGGTGTGAGGATCCTTTGGGTCACGGGGCAGGTCGAGTTCGTAGACGGGCTTTGTAGCCCTACATTTAGGGGTGGGAGAAGGGGTTCAAGTGAAGGGGCGAACAGATTATTTTGAACAGCTACATTTTTTTTTGAAGCTGATTCATGATCCAGATTTTTGTCCGCGTAAGATACAGCTCCGAAGTCTTGCGAAAAACGGTATTCATTAGCAGAGCGGAGAAGGGAGAGAAGGGCCGAAATATTGCTCGAATAAAATGTAGCTGACTTATCTGTTTTGCACCACCAAATATGATTCGCAGTCAGCTCGGGCTGAAGGACTATACAGAGTGGATTTTTTTCCGTTGTCGATCCGGCGCCTACTCGTAGAGAGTTTTACAGCAGAGAAGCGAAATGCATATGAGAGAGGAAGCTGAATTCACCCTCATTTGTAAAAAATCTTTCGAAAACGGGTAGTGATTGGCAGAGCGAACTTTGTCCGCCTTTGAAACAGCTCCGACACAAAGCGAGTTTTTAATGGTGAATCACCTTTTTCCGTTAGCAAAGCGAAACGCACTGAGATGAAGCGAAATTCGCCCTTATTTGTGAATAGTATTGCTAAAATGGATATTGTATAGGAGAGCAAACTTTCCGCCTTTGATCGCGCTCCGACTCGCAGCGAGTAGTTAATGGCGAAGCACCATTTTCCCGTCTGCATCGAAGCGAAATGAATGGAGCCGAAGCGAAAGTCGCCCTCATTTGCAAAAGTCGTCCGAAAAGCGAGTTTCTGTCCGCCTTCGATCTGTCGCTGATACAAGAGAGTTTTTAATAAATAATAATAAAAATAATATAATTGCAATAATAAGGCTTTTGCCTCTATAAGGAACTAGCTTAAATGGAACTAACCTTCATTTTTCCACTGCTTCCTGGCCGAAGATTGAAAATTAAGTGTCTTTTTCTGTGTCTTTTATTTTCTTTCATTTACTCCGCTTTTTTCAAAATGGCGGGTTATAAATAAATTACTTACTTACTTACTTATTTGGAACTTGGTTTACCAAGAGTGTATTGTCGACTTGAGTGTTCAAATAAGAATGGTATCTTCACGCAATTTCCTTGTTTGGAAACCGTGTTTTGGATCGGATCCTGGTCCGGATATTTCCGGTTACCTCGGAAATCAGTTTGCTTTCACCTCGAGAAAATTGCAATTTCCCGCGACAGGTTCCGAGGCCAAAAATAGGATCGCACACGGCTTCCTAGAATTTCTTGTTTCTTCACTAGGCTGTTATAAATTTTGGCAAGGGGACAAAGGTAAGGCCTGGCAAGAGGATCTAAAGCCTAGTAACATATATCTGAAGCCTTCCCGACCCACAACCTTTACCCGCTTTTTTGGGATCCGCAATCGTAAATGGAGGGATACCTAAGACTTCGTAAAAGTTGTTGAGTCTACCCTATTTTGTCGTAAAACTATTTTAGATCTCGTGTGGGCGTCCGAAAAGGGTTTAAATGAGAATATGAGGAGATTCAGGTCAGAAAACGCATCATATCGTAGGAATTAAAACGCTACATCTTGTTTCTTTCCAAGTACTCGAAGATATTTTTTTCTGCTTCTTTAAGTCCCACGTCCCTTTAACTGTATTATTAATGTTTGGACTTAATCTAAAAAATAAATAACCATTCGTAATTGACAGTGCTAAACGGGTACGTCAGCTGAATGTTGTAAGTTTAACTTCAAGCAATTCTCACAAAGAAATTTAACCAAAATCAGATACTTCAGTTGTTTAGTTGTTTCTCCACAAGTTCATTTTCCAGCTTGAGCCTGAAGAGGCTATCTATTACTACGGTGCTCTGCAAAGACGACAGTTTGTGCTTTTCGAAGTCATACCAAAAGAAAAACTGATATTCAGTCACATGACTTAGTTCCAAACTCCTTTCCCACCAGTTTGACAAAATACTAGGTCTCTATACTAACTCTATACTATACTATACTCTATACTAACTCTATTGTTGGTAATGATGAAAGTGAGACGAATTTTTCAGATACCAGGATAAGTTACCACGGTCGGACCGTGGTATCTGAATATCACATACCACGATAACTGCAAAAACGCCTTTAGGCCGTGGCATTACATACCACGGTAACTGCGAAAACGACTTTACACCGTGGTATCAGATACCATGGTATCTGCAAAAAACGCAACTAATATTCAATAACGTTTCACTTCCGGAAGTACTCGCTGGCTTTTGATCGTCATACGGTTTAACAACCAAAAACATATAAAACTTTCAGTTAAGAAATCCACAATTTGCAATTTTTGGTCACACGCAGTAGCTGGCTTTATTCGAGAGTTACGAACTCTCACTTACTTGTCTAATTCTATTACTTGCTAATCTACTTTTATTAATCGTACCTCCTGCGCCATAACGTGCCGTGCCGTGCCTCTTTTTAGTCGATCCCGTATAACCTGGAACTGAACATTTCCTGATGTTCCCTTCTTTGGCCATTGTAATGCACGCCTTAGTTAAAATTCGAATTTGCCGCGTCGGGATGAACTTTGTCTTGTCGGGCCAGCAGTTCATATTCTAAACGTCTCTACTAGATCCCGAGGTGACAAAAATAAAAAGGCCTAATCGGAGTCAAAATAATTCAGTGCATTCAAGCAAGTGCAGCAAAAACAATAGCCTACTAACATACAGTAGAGGTATGTTTATTTGAACACTTTTTTAACTGTTCCACTACCTTGGCTTTCTTACTTGCATATAAAAAAGTAGAATGGAAAAGAAAAATAACAAACTTTATATCAGCTAACAGCCAACTATTTCAGGGTTATCCTGGCACAAACTTGAAGCAGAAATTCAATCAACTTTCTTTGATTTTGAATTTATTAAAAAGGTCCTTCTTCTTTTGAAGGCATCTGAAGGTTCGGACCGTCATCTTCTCCATTGAAGGTGCGTTCCTCGCGGCAAACTTTTCAAATTAATAAAAAGCAAACCAGGTGTCAGCTGAGTCACTTTCATAGATGAATTAGCAAAATATTCAAAAAGCGACAAAAGCGTGAGTGATTATTACTAGTGTCTTTAGAAAAAAATGCATGGTTTGGGTTTTAGGTTTTTCTTCGGCGACCGTTCACTGTTAGCAGACGTTCACATAAGCATACCTCTACTTTACTTAATCACTTACCGTATAAACAAATTTAGTCGCATATTAAAGCAAAATACTACACACTTAAATCACTGAACATATACATAATCTTTCCATCAGAAGGAATTTCTCGTGTGTTTGAAAGCTAACTTGAGGAACTTCACAAAATTTCTGATTTCTTTGAAATCTGTACACCCCATCGTAGTTCGAAGGTGACCTCCCCCCACCCTTCTTCCTTCCTTACATCTGCGTTGGTATTCCTGCTAACCGAAGCGACCAAAGCTTCCATATTCATACCTTTTAAAACACTTTAACCTAAAAACACTGCAGGAGCGCAGAAAGGAGCTAAGCGCTGACTTCGGTTCAGCCATGGTATCTCATCCTCTCCACCCCCAAATCCTCCCTCCCCCCTGTCAAAATGTTAGAAGTCGACCAGAACGAGTGGTAAGTTTTAAGGTTCCCAAGCTCTGTCCCGTACCTACAAAACACGCTAGATATGCAAAAAGTTTTATTCCCGAGTTCAGGAAATATTTGAACGAAGTGTGAATTCTTTTAAGCGTACTGACACAGATAAATATATTGTAATTTATTCTGTTTGTTTGACAATAATCGCAACGTGGTTTATAACCATGTGATGACCCAGGGTCACCAAGTACGGTAAAACCACTGGACGTCACTGCGAGGCGTCTAGCCTAGCTGGCGTACTAGACGCCGTTCCGTTCGAGGCTTCAATTACGCATAGGCTAAGCCTATATACCTTACAAGTAAGGGGTGAAGAAAGAATTCCTTTTATTGGCTCTATTCAATCACAACAACATAACACTCTTCAGATACTTTATACTCAATTAACTATTGTTAATCTCTTCCAGAAGACTGAACTAACAGTCTCCTTTACTTAAACATTCTATTATTCATAATAACTATTATCTGGTTAACTTTTCTAATACAGTTCACTTTCCTTATTTTTATGCATAATTTGACTATTATTTAAAGTTGACCATTTAATAATTATTATTCAATGAAAGAGATTCAATGAAAACCACTCGAAAATTACTGATAGCTCATCTGCTGAAGCGCATCAGTGGAGCTTATGCCCGTATCGTCTCTGGAAAGTTGCGGTTTACCCGAAAGATTCTTGCCTACACCTACAATGCCACTGCTCTTCCACGCGTTCTGTATCTTTCCTTTCTGGACCATCTTGAGTAACGAAAATCTTCGTCAAATTCGTTCCATTTTCTTTCGGTTTTCTAAATATTTGCTACGCCTCCCCCCGTGGACAAGGAACAGCCATCTCATCGAAAAGTTCCATATTCGTCTGCGGCTGTCCTGAGATCATTTTCCCATTTTCCCCTATCTTACGAATACAGTCACGGCTTGTGATACTTCACAATAAATCCGTGACAAATCTCGATAGTCGATTTTTACAGTAAATTTTCTATCTATCTCTATCTAATGAACCAATTTCTTTCTATCTAGGTTAGTATGTTTCAAGAGTGCCAACCAGAGTTTCTTCACGACTTGGTGCTCAAGATGCGAGCTTCCATCTTTACACCGGGAGACATGATATGTCGGAGGGGGGAGGTGGCCCGTGAGATGTTCATCATTGCTGATGGTATCCTGGAAGTAATTAGGTAAGTTAAAGCACGTGGGATTGTGAACGAACGTGAGGAATACAGTCGAGATAGTAAATGAATGAATGTTTCATCTTCAACCAATATGATGACGGTATCCTGGAAGTAATTAGGTAAGTTGGAGCACGTGGTGTTCTGAACGAACGTGAGGAATACCGTCGAGGTAGTAAATGAATGAATGTTTTATCTTCAACCAAAAGTGATGATGGTATCCTGGAAGTAATTAGGTAAGTTAAAGCACGTGGAATTGTGAACGGACGTGATGAATACCGTCGAGGTAGTAAATGAAGAAATGTTTTATCTTCAACCAAAATTGCTGATGGTATCCTTGAAGTAATTAGGTAAGTTAAAGCACGTGGGATTGTGAACGAACGTGAGGAATACCGTCGAGGTAGTAAATGAATGAATGTTTTATCTTCAACCAAAAGTGATGATGGTATCCTGGAAGTAATTAGGTAAGTTAAGGCACGTGGGATTGTGAACGAATGTGAGGAATACCGTTGAGGTAGTAAATGAATGAATGTTTTATCTTCAACCAAAATTGATGATGGTAAAATTAAATTAAGAACCAATACGCAAAAACAAAACAAAACTAAAATGAACTATAAAAGATGGTAAATAATCTTACCGTTTTTTTTTAAATAATAAATAAATAAGTAATAACAAAGATCGTAAAATGTGGATAATCCCCAGGTTGATGCGTTGATATTTTGTTTTTCTTTCCTTTCTAGTTTATTATTGCACTTGCCTTCCGGCCAAGTGCCATATACCGATCACTTCCGGACCGGCGATCCGGCCAAGATAGGGGGGGGGGGGTGAAGCGGGAACCGGAAATTTGCTGATAGCCTATGCTCTGACTCCAGTCAACTTGATAGACGGGAAGAGAAGATGTTAGACAGAGATGTGAACATATATGTTTCCGAGTCGTACAGTTTAGTAGTAACAAGTTTAGCGCTTTGAATGAAACTTGGAATATAGAGAGATCGTGCTCCCTAGATGACATATTTTAGGGTTCGAACCGGATCCGACCACGGTGGGGGGGGGGAGAGTTACCGGAAGTTGCCCTATAGTGCTCAGATTCGAGTGAAACTTGATAGGTGGTACGAGAAAATGCTTCAGATGATCTATTTAGGAGTCGAAACAAGATTCAACCGCGGTAGGGAGAGCTGGAGGGGGTACAGGAAACCGTTTGGCACGTCTAGGGACCAACGGGTGGATCTATTGGGTTGAAACTTGGAAGGTAGAAAATTCATTTGCCCTAGATGATCCGAGGCGGCGCTGGAAATGCTCAAACTTCAGTGAAACTAGATATCCTGTTTCTAGGTCCGAACCGCATTTTTGGTTGTAGGGTTATTTTGTGAGTTCTCGTCTACTTTCTTGTACCACCTACTAGTAACAAGTGCCGTATGAGCTCGTAGCTCTTGTTGGATTCCGGATCGGGTCGATAATCGTGGGTCAAGGCGTGGTCATTGGCGTGATCCTGAGTCCACCCAGCTTCAAATGGGTTGTTGTTGTTGTTTGAAGGTTGACGTCACGTGGGCTTCAGTCCAAACACGCTCGTGCCACTGGGTTTATGTATACTTTTAAATATCCTTCAGTACTTTTAACCCAATATGTTTGTTTAATACAATGAACTTTTGCCCATAGGCTACGTCAATATTCAAATAGGTTCGTAGAGAAATCTGAGAAAAAGCACGAGAAGCGTCGGATGGCTTGCTCCCTACCACGCATCGCACTCCCGGCCGAGGGGAGTGAATCGGAAGATAGGCACTTGCGCTGCGCGAACGTTCACTGGAAGCGTGTTCCACCCTACTTACCATAGCTAGTACGCATGGTGTCACAGACTCTAGCTTCTCGGTGTCAAGGCTGGAATACAGTTTTTTTTTTCGGCAGAATATCGTGCCGTGGGTTGATCGGACCAATCACGCCACAGAGAACGTAGTTACCACACTAACTACGCTCCCGAGCGTGGTAAGCAAATAGTTACTAATAAGACATAGATGGCACTTTAGACAAGGGACTTGCACCGTGGCCAATAAACCAGAAACAGTTTTCCGACAATGGAGTCCTAGACTTCCAAATTATATTCGAAAAAAACTGTTACTGGTTTATTGGTCACGGTATGTATGATATACACAGATGGCACTTTACACAAGGGACTTGTACCGTGAAAACCGGAATTTTTTTTTTTTAAATATAATTTAGAAGTCTAGGACTCCATTGTCGGAGCCACGTAGTCATAGGGACCCAGGACCCACAAGGAAACACAAGTAAACCCAAAAGGAAAGGAACACAAGGAAACCACGAAAAAACTGTTTCTGGTTTATTGGTCATGGTACAAGTCCCTCGTGTAAATTGCCATCTATGCATTACTATTAACTTCCGTGACATGGGGATGTGAACTGTTTAGATGAATTTGCCTTCGGGCGAGGTCACTGTTCCTATGGCCGGCTTCTACCAGACTAGTTTGGTTTGCGAACTCTGTTCACAAGCCCTTCGGTAGCTCAAATGGTAAGAGCGCCTACCTTGTAAGCAGAGGGTCCTGGGTTCAAATCCCGACTGAGGAGCATTTTGTCTTTCAGTTCACTACTTATCAAATAGTTACTATTAGTTACTATATCGAGAAGGTTGGAACGGTCAGCGTAGTAACTTTTCACGAGATTGGAACGGAGATAGTAACTAATAATTACTATTGTTAGAAGGGCGGAACACGTTCCGGGTTGAATGCGAATGTTTGCTTTGTTTGCATTGCTTTCTGTGCTGATAAGGTTGTCGAATTTGCTGCTAGCTCTAGGAGAAATTAGACTAATGAATGATATATTCATGTGTCGGCTTCTTTCTGAACATTTTGAAAGAAAAATATGCGCTTCCTATGCTCTACTTGTAAAGAATGTAACCCGTTTCAGCCGAAAAGTCCTAGCTTCCCTTTATAACTCCGTTGCAATACCCCAATTTCTTTACCTAGCTCCCTTCTGGCAAATATTCTCAGCTAGTGAAAAAAATAAACTCCGTTCCACTTTTTTCAGATTCTCCAAATACTAACTTCGGCTCCCCCCTTGGACAAGAAATACTAAAATCATGAAAATATATACCATAAGAGACCCTGAGCTTGCTATCTCTAACCTGATTAGCAAGTACAACTCAAAAATCCAGTACCACCGGTGGAGCAAAATTTTCAGAGTTTAAGTGTATAAGTATGTAACAGTGTTCAGTTCTTAGTCAGTCAGAGAGCCTTAGTTTGTAATTGTCGATTTTCGTCTTGTTTTTCTTTTCGTTTTTGTACTCCGTCCCTTTTCTGTTTGAAATGACGGGTGATAAATAAATAAATAAATAAATAAAAAATTATCTCCATTTACTCTACTATTTATTTTTCCTGACTTGTAGAAAAGTAACAAAAATCTGTTTGCCATCGGACATAACCCGCGTCAACTACGTGTTTTATAATTTATTCTTCTACCATAATCTGATAATATGGCTTGCCGTTCCCCTAGATAATAAATCACGGTAGAGGATACTGGAAAGAAGGATCAAATCCGTGAAGCCAGAAAAGAAAACCGAGACGCCGTTTCTATGCAAATTCTCAAGCTAGAAGCCATACTTGGATTGGCTAAGGCGATAGCGTCCTGTGCAACGAACATTTGTCCTACGTAGGACATAAAATTCACTCTATTTATGAAGCTGTCCAGATTTGTCGCACAATAGTGTGACAATTCCAGAAAATACAAAAATAAACGCGGAATTCAACTTGATCCAAGTAATTTTAAGGCATTCCACTATGTCTGTACTACACAAAGAGTTAGATTTTAATTTCAGTGGGAGTGACAAAAAGTACTATCCCATGGGCAAGAGTCTCCAAACGGATTGAAGCACGTCAGCAGCGTAATTACACGTTTTGCGTTGATCAAATGCACCCTAATCGCTTCTTTTTCCTGTAAAGTGGGGTGATTACGTATTGCGTACTATTACGTGAACTGGAAGCACGTAGGAATAAAGTTTTAGCACGCCTATTTTTATGGCACTTGCAGCCTCTGGCTCAAGTGCCATATACCGATCACAATTCCGTCTGTCGGTCTGTCGGTCTGTCGGTCGGTCCGAGTTTTTTGTCCCACATATCCGAGTTAGGGTACTTCCAGATGTGCTAGGACAATGAAACTTGGCAGGCATATCAGGGACCCGACCAAACTAACCTGGAAATAATCAGTTTCCCGATCCGACCATATGGGGAGGAGTGCGGGGCGCTGGAAACTTGCAAATTTAGGGCATTTTGTCACTTTTTTCTGAGTTAGGGTACTTCTAGATGAGCTAGGACAATGAAACTTGGCAGGAATATCAGGGACCCGACCAAACGAACCTGGAAATAATCAGTTTCCCGATCCGACCATACGCGGGGGAGTGGGGGCGCTCGAAACTTCAAAATTTAGGGCATTTTGTCACACTTTTTCGAGTTACGGTACTTCCAGATGAGCTAGGACAATGAAACTTGGCAGGAATATCAGGGACCTGACCAAAGTAACCTGGAAATAATAAGTTTCCCGATCCGACCATATGCGGGGGAGTTGGGGCGCTGGAAACTTGAAAATTTAGGGCATTTTGTCACACTTTTTCGAGTGAGGGTACTTCCGGATGAGCTAGGACAATGAAACTTCGCAGGAATATCAGGAACCCGACCAAACTAACCTGGAAATAATCAGTTTCCCGATCCGACCATATGCGGGGAAGTGGGGGCGCTGGAAACTTGAAAATTTAGGGCATTTTGTCACACTTTTTCGAGTTAGGGTACTTCCAGTTGTGCTAGGACCATGAAACTTGGCAGGCGTATCAGAGACCCGACCAAACAAAATTAGGAATAATCAGTTTTCTGATCCGACCATTTTTGGGGGGGGGGGTGGAGGGCAGGGGAATCCGGGAAACTGAGAAGTGTGTAACTTTCGAACGGATGATCGGATTGTAATGAAACTTCATAACTGAAGAGAATATATATCTGTAATGTCCCATTTAAAGTCTTGACCGGATTCGGTAGCCAGGGGGGAGTTGGGGGGGGGGAGACCGGAAATTTCAAGAAACAGTTAGAATGGAGGGATCGGAGTGAAACTTGCTGGGAAGAACAAGCATCTGCTCTAGATAAGTCCTTTAGACCATTGTACTGGATCTGGACACTTATGGGGGGGGGGGGGTCCCGGAATTCCGGTGATGGTGGTTTTTTGGATTTTCACGATGAAACTTGGCAGGCATATCAGGGACCCAATCAAACTGACTTCAAAATAAAAATATTGTCGATCAGATAATGGTGAGGGAGTGGAGGGAGGGGAATCCGCAGGGGAATCCGGGAAATTGAGAAGTGTGTAACTTTCGAACGGATGATCGGATTGTAATGAAACTTCATAACTGAACAGAATATATATCTGTAATGTCCCGTTTAAAGTCTTGACCGGATTCGGTAGCCAGGGGGGAGTTGGGGGGGGGAGACCGGAAATTTCAAGAAACGGTTAGAATGGAGGGATCGGAGTGAAACTTGCTGGGAAGAACAAGCATCTGCTCTAGATAAGTCCTTTAGACCATTGTACTTGATCCGGACACTTATGGGGGGGGGCACGGAATTCCGGTGATGGTGGTTTTGGGGATTTTCACGATGAAACTTGGCAGGCATATCAGGGACCCAATCAAACTGACTTCAAAATAAAAATTTTGTCGATCAGATAATGGTGGGGGGAGTGGAGGGAGGGGAATCCGAAATTTTCAGTCATGCGTAATTTTAGAATGGGTGATCGGATTCGAGTGAAATTTAAGAATTCAACAGAGGACATTTCTCCGATGATTTTTTTCATATCCAGACCGGATCCGGCAACTATTGGGGGGGGGGGGGAATACGTGCCCCGTTTAGAATGGAGGGATCGGGATCGAACTTTGTGGGAAGAACAAACAGATGCTCTAGGTAAGTCATTTGCTGAATCGGATTGGCTACGTGCACCGCGGGGGAGCTGGGTGGGGTGGGGGGGGGGGTGGACCGGAAATCTCGAGAAACGGTTAGAATGATGGTATCGGAGTGAAACTTGCTGGGAAGAACAAACATCTGGTCCATGTAAATCTTTTACATAATTTGACTGGATCCGGACACTTGAGGGGGGGGGGGAGGAGGGGTATCCCGGAATTCCGTTTTTAGGGGGATTTTCACGACGAAACTTGGAAGGCATATCAGGGACCCGGTCAAACTGACTTGGAATAAAAAAAAAATCCTCGATATGATAATCTTGGGGGGGGGGGAGTTGAGGGAGGGGAATCCGGAATATTGAGTCATGCGTAACTTTGGAACGGGTGATCGGATTCGAGTGAAATTTAATAATTAAACAGAGGACATTTTTCTCTTGTGACCTTTTTCATTTCCGGACCGAATCCGGCAATTATTGGGGGGAGGGCGGAAAATACTTGACCCGCTTAGACTGGTGTGATCTGGATCGAACTTCGTGGGAATGACAAACAGATGCTCTGGATTAATCATTTACAGAACCGGATTGGCTCCGGTTATTGTGGGTGGAGTTGGAGGAGGGGGAGGGGGTCTGGGATTCCGGTGATCGCGCGTTAAGGTACTTCCAGATGTGCTAGGACGATGAAACTTCGCTGGAATATTGGAGACTCAACAAAATTTGCTTAGAAATTGCTACTTCCCAAATCCGATTATTCCTTAAAGTACCAATCTTGACCGCAAAGTAAAAAAAATACTTTAAGCAATATATGCATTTTCGTGATGCCCATCAGCCCATTAGCAGTTTTGCCTCAAGGGTTCTGCTTACAAATGAAGTTCCAGCTCCCTTATAGCGCGTATCTCAACCGCAAAGTCGAAACTTACTTTTGATCAATCAAATCATCTTGACACATGCAAGTGCCATATGAGCTTACAGCTCTTGTTCGTTTAGGCACGCTTTGGCCTACCATACTTCTCTTGTAATGTGAACCATTCTAGTCTTATGGTACTGGACAATCTATTCTTTGTATGATACAGCAGTTATTTTGTGAGGTCTGGACGCAAAAACTGGATTTTTTTTAAACTCATCATGCTCAGAGGATTCCATACCGATTGAGATTCTGCCGAAATACATTTTTGCATCATTGATTCCGACCAAAAATTACCATTTCACGTTTTTTCATGAAAATAAAATTTCACTCCTAATTCACTCTTTTTTCAGCCAAAAGTCACTCTTTAAATTTTTCTGATGTGGCAACCCTGAGTGGCGCAGACAGAATTTTCGTTCCCGGTGTAGAGTAGAGTAAAATTTATATAGAAAGTAACTATAGATAGATAGATAGATATAAGTTGCGTTATTGATCGAAATTTTGTTCGCCGTTAGCGTAGCCGGTTGCTTCATTTCCGTTTTCAAAAGCCGTCGAAGTTCACCATTTGCTTAATTAGTGTTTTTACGACTCCGGCGATCCTTGCCCGGTTGACGTTTCTTCGACGATTCAAGCGAACTTTGAACTTGCTAGCTCACGAAGGTCGACGGTCAGAGTTTGAAGGACGAAGAAACTGACCGGCGACCCAAAACGGTAATTAAACAAAGACCTTTTGAGGTTGAAGGTAACTTCAAACTTCGATCAAAAATGCAACTATTGTTTTATTAATACAACCCGTAGCGCCGAATTGGGACTAGATAAGTCGACCGTTACATTTAACGGGTTAAAAAAATTTGAATAAATACAAACATTACAAAAAAAATATGACACTTTGAATCAACCTGTTCGCAGCGAGGACACCGAATCACTTTCTCGTCAACATAAAAATACTTGCTACCCTAAATATGCACAAAATGCTTCTCGTAAATATTCGAAAATTTGTTATAAAGAAAAATTTAAATACTGCACTAAAATAAAAGATAAAAAAAAGACTAGGGTATGGTCGTTTATTTATTGTGGAGCTGACAAAAGAAGGAACAAAGCTCTTTCTATATCTTTCGCAGATAATTTCGTAAACCACATTGGCCTGACAAAACCCCATTTTCGTTGGTTTCTTCGTTGATTGTTTGTGATAGTATCTTTCGTATGTTCGGGAAATACGCCCCTCATAGAATCCACTGACGAATTGCCGCCAAATGCGCTAGAGAAACAAATAATCACACGTGAGATCTTGGTATAAGTTATCTGGAGGGTGAATAAGCGTTTAGGCTTTCGCTTCATACCGAGTCGCGCATTATCTCTGTGGAAAAGTCGACCAGCACCAAGCACTGAAGTCGGAAGCCAGAATTGACAAACTTCAAGGACCCCTCGCACTATTTACTCTTCAACTTACAGTATTTTAAAATATTTGAATACTTCAAAACAGGTTTTGGCTGTTTTAAGTCTTTTCCGAGACCCGTTAACGTATAGCGAAAACAGGGAAGCAATTTACACAACCGATTTTTCTGATGGAAAAACTTGTCGCAGACAACCGTCGACAGCATGATATACATCGAAGGTAGCAAAACGCGGCAAGGGAGAAAATCAACGTGGTTTTGTTAGAGGGGTTAGAATGTACCGTACGAAATTGGGGTCTCCGGGTTTAGAAATATATGGAGTGATTATGGAAGTAGGTTGCGTTAGCATTATAGGTAAGACAGGTCCTTTAATGAAGTTTGACAGAACAGAGTTTGGTAGAGCACAAGTAGAGGCAGATGCATTTTTAACAGTTGCAAACATGGCTAGGACTAAGAGGAATTGAATAAACCTGAATATATGTACACCAAGAAGTAACGTGCCATTTTTTACTTTATGCCAGCGCGTCCAGCGGTTAAAAAAGAACTAATCTGGAAGGAAATTTATGAAGGGGGTTTAACGGGAATTTTTGGGGATTTTGGTTTGCTTTAATGGTTTAATGGAAAAATTGCCACAACAACAAAAGCTAAATAATAGGCAATGAAAAGAAAATAAATAAACACACGTTAATAGCAAACAACATCTAAATAATATTACCATCAACAACGATGCTTAAAACAAAATATAGAAACAAATCAAGGGACCGAACAGGCACAAATAAACAAACGTGAAATGTTATTGGTTGTTAAAATAATTGGTAACAAGGGGATGTCGTGGTGTAAGACGTAGGGGTTTTCAGGGAGAATTTTACGCAGTCGGGAGATCGAAAAGAATCGTGTACGAAAACACCTGCAAAGTGTTGTCCTTCTTTCTTCCAAAGTAGTGATCTGGAACTTAAAGCGGGCAACAAAAAATGGTCTTTCTACCACACACACAATGCTAACCATCCCTATAGTCACTATGAATGTTCAAAACCACTAAAACACCGTAGAACAGTGAGCAAATTAAAAAAGAAACACCAAATTTCCTAGGTTTGAAATAACTCTGTATGAACTAAATCTCAGCCGATTATCCCGGACAGCTGCTATGGCACGTAGGGAGCCAAGGGTCAAAATAATAATTTCCATCTAATGCTCCAGTTGTTTATTATAAATACAAATAAATTATAAAACCAAGACCAGTGTGGTACCTCTGAAGACATACAAAAATTATCAGTTAGGTCTTATAATTCTTTGCTAATCAATCCTGGAAAATTCCGCCATCTAGAAAAGAAGACATTGTGCGTGGGTCTTTGGGATCCCAAAACGTAAGTGGAGGGATACCTATGACATCGCAAAAATGTCCGTCTGGCCGTCTGACCGTCTGTCTGTGAGCACGATAACTCTCGAAGGGAATGAGATATTTTGATGAAACTTGGTGTGACAATTCACTGATTCAAGGGTAAGGTCAAGTTCGTAGATGGGCTATGTAGCTCTACATTTAGGGGTGGGGGAGGGGGTGCAAATTAAGGGACAAACAAAATATTTTTAAACAGCTAATGTGATAGTCGATTATGGGGTAAGAAGCACGATAGCGAAAACCATTTTCGCCGAACAAGTAGTTCGTCCGGAATCCGGCAAAAACCGGAAAGTTGGTTAGAAGTAAAAGTTTTATTTGAAGTTGATTAAATGGTCGATTTAGGGGTAAAAAGACATGCTGAATACGATGGTGAAAACCATTTTTTCGTCGGACAAGTAGTTCGTCCGGAATCCGGCAAAAACCGGAAAGTCGGTTAAAAGTAAAAGTTTCATCTGAAGTTGATTAAATGTTCGATTTAGGGGTAAAAAGACATGCTGAATACGATGGTGAAAACCATTTTTTCGTCGGACAACTAGTTCGCCCGGTATCCGGCCGAAATCGGAAAATTTGTTACAAGCAAAAGTTCCATTAGATGACAGATTAAGGGGTAAGAAGAGAGGCTGAGTCTTTATATGGAAGTCCAGCAACGAGATATTTTGGTATCTTGGATTTATTGGGTCAAGGGTAAGGTTAAGCTCGTAGATGGGATTTTTAGCTTTACATTTAGGGGTGGGGGAGGTGGTAAAATTAAGGTGCAAATTTTTTATTTTTTTTTAAAGGTAATGAGATAGTTGATTTAGGCGTAAAGAGACATTGCTGAATCCGAATATGAAAACTATTTCCTTCCAGGACAAGTAGTTCGTCCGGAATCCGGCAAAAACCGGAAAGTTGGTTAGAAGTAAAAGTTTTATTTGAAGTTGATTAAATGGTCGATTTAGGGGTAAAAAGACATGCTGAATACGATGGTGAAAACCATTTTTTCGTCGGACAAGTAGTTCGTACGGAATCCGGCAAAAACCGGAAAGTTGGTTAAAAGTAAAAGTTTCATCTGAAGTTGATTAAATGTTCGATTTAGGGGTAAAAAGACATGCTGAATACGATGGTGAAAACCATTTTTTCGTCGGACAACTAGTTATCCCGGTATCCGGCAAAAATCGGAAAATTTGTTAAAAGCAAAAGTTCCATTAGATGACAGATTAAGGGGTAAGAAGAGAGGCTGAGTCTTTATATGGAAGTCCAGCAACGAGATATTTTGGTATCTTGGATTTATTGGGTCAAGGGTAAGGTTAAGCTCGTAGATGGGATTTAGGCGTAAAGAGACATTGCTGAATCCGAATATGAAAACTATTTCCTTCCAGGACAAGTAGTTCACCCGTGATCCGGCGAAGACCGGAAACAAAATTTGTTGACCAATTTTTGGCTATACCTTTATTTTCAAATCATGATAGCTCTGCGGCATGGATGTCGCCATTCGTTGTTTATATTATCGTGACCGACGCGCCATCTATTGCTAATTTAGTAGTGACAAGCCTAATCAGTACGGAGCTCTGCCATTATGAGCGTGTTCCATCCTACTTACCGTAGTTACTACGCATGAGATCACGAATTCCGGCTTTTTGCCGTCAAGGCTGGAACGATTTTTCTATTTTTCAGCAAAATTACATGCCATGGGCGAATCCTACCAATCACGTTACAGAGAACCGTAGTTACTACGCTCTTGAGTGTGGTAAGCAAATAGTTGCTGTTATTTGCTATTTCGAGAAGGTTGGAACGGTCAGCGTAGTAACTTTTGGTGAGGTTGGAACAATAGTTACGATCTGGCGTAGACAAGACCCAATTGTCTGGATCAAATATTGAACTTTTGGGATCCCATCGAAACCTTTGGTCTTGTTTCTCGAGCCAAAACAGCAACTCGACAATCGAGTTCAAATCTAAACAAACCCATGGCATGCGATCACTAAGAAAAGGTAAACAGAATGTTTGGATTAAGTCTTTAATTAAGAGATAGACGTACGTTCTAGTTTAATGTCTTCTCAGAGACAGTGTTGCAAGATTTTTCACACTAAAAGCCCACTGAGCCTTCAGTTTTATACATAAAAATAACAAACACCATTAACTCTTTATGGCCCCACCATAAGGCCTGGCAATGGGCGGGGCTTATTCTGTTCATGGAAGACTATATATTCATATAGTCTTAAGGGTAACAAACCAAACAAATAAAAAAAAAAGAGAGAAAAAACGAAGAAGAAGAAAAGAAGAATAAAGACGTAACAAACTGATAAGAAAAATCCACTACCGAACGATCTTCCACCAAAGAAGCACCCTTGCCCCCCCCCCCAAAAAAAAAATAGAAAGAAAAAGGAAAGAAAAAAGGAAATTCTGTTAATCAGCAGAGGACTTTTACTTCTTCGAAGGACCTGTCTTATCTTTAATAAAAATGCAACCTGCTTCCGTAACCGCTCCATCCAATCTTACACCCAGAGACCGGAATTTGACAAAAAAAAACACAATTAACATTCCTGCCAGGAAAGCACAAAAGGAGTGCAGGGCTAGGGCATGGAAATAACCGATATTAACTAAACAACGAACTGAATCAACTAACTGAATACTCTATGTAAAGAAAAAGGGAGGAGAGTAAAAACATAACCTATGGTTTCAACTTTAAATGAAAAAGAGAGAAAAATAAGGGAAACAAGGGATGAGAAAAAAGAAATCAAAAGAAAAACGGGGGGGGGGTCTAGAGGAAGATAACACTAAACAATTTTCTTGTAATGACCTAACGCCCCTAATGACACCTTTTCATTAGTCATTTCCTGTCATTTCCTCACTTGCCAGGTTTCCCTACCGTCTCTGCATATCATGCTGTCAACGCCTCAGCGGTTGTTTGCGAGAAGTTTGTTCATCAGAAAAAACGTATTTGTAAGTTTTTCCCTGCTTTGCTAGAAGTCAACGGGCCTGGAGAAAAAGTATCAAAGCAGCAAAGTATCCAACTGTTTTAAAATACTGGAACATAAACACTACATAGTGCAAGGGGCGCTTTGGTTTTTTTCACCTTTCATTAGTTTTTAGTGCCTTTCGGCCGGGTTTCGAGGGTTTTCATGGCACTTGCCCGTCGGCCAAGTGCCATATAGCGATCGCAATTTCTGCCCGTCCGTCAGTCTGTGGGTCTGTCGGTCGGTCTGTCTGTCCCGGTTTTGCTAGTTCGGGCACTTCCAGATAAGCTAGGACGATGAAAGTTGACAGGCATATCAGGGGCCGGACCAGATTAAATTAGAAATAGTCACTTCCCGATCCGATCATCTGGGGGGGTGGAGGGAGGGAGAATCAGGAAAAAAATGGAAAAATGTGGTATTTTTAACTTACGAACGGGTGATCGGATCTTGATGAAACTTGATATGTGGAAGGAACTCGTGTCAAAGATCTCCCATTTTAAATCCAGACCGGATCCGGTGACATTGGGGGGGGGGGGACTTGGAAGGGGAAACCGGAAATCTTTGGAAAACACTTAGAGTGGAGAGATCGGGATGAAACTTGGTGGAAAGAACGAACACCTGTCCTAGATAAGTGATTGGCATAACCGGACCCGATCTGTTCACTGTGGGGGAGATGGGGGGGGGGGTCCGAATTTCTAGTGATCCCGCGAGTTCGGTACTTCCTGATGTGCTAGGACAATGAAACTTGGCAGGCGTGTAAGGGACCCGAACAGGTTGACTTGAGAATAGTCGTTTCCCCATCAGACCATCGGGGGGGGGGGGGGGGGGTAGGGAGGGGGGATCCGGAAGGTGAGGCATTTTTAACTTGCGAACGGGTGATCGGATCTTAATGATATCGTATATAATCGGATCTTGATATATAGAAAGACCTCGTGTCTCAGAAGCTCCATTTTGAATCCGGACCGGATCCGGCGATATTGGGGGGAGTCGAAAAGGGGAACCGGAAACCCTGGGAAACGCTAATATAGGGTTCGGGATGAAACTTGGTGGGAAGAACAAGCACAAGTTCAACATACATGAATGACATAACCGGTACAGATCCGGTCACTGTGGGGGAGTTGGGGGGGGGGATCCGAGATTTTAGTGATCTCACGAGTTCGATACTTCCTGATGTGCTAGCACGATAAAACTTGACAGGCTTGTCAGGTACCCGAACAAACTGACTTGCGAATGTCGTTTTTCTGATCCGACCATCGTGGGGGGAGTGTAGGGATGAGGAATCTGGAAATAGTGGCAAGCTCAGCTATTGAACGGGTTATCGGATTTAAATGAAACTTGATATTTAGGAAGATCTCCTGCCTCAGATGTCCCACTTTATATCCGGACCGGGTCCGGTGACATTGGGAGGAGCTGGCGGGGGGAACCGGAAATCTTTGGAAACGCCTAGAGTGGAGGGATCGGGATGAAACTAACAAGCACAAGTCCTTGATTGGTCATTGTCATAATAGGACGAGGTTCGGGCACTGTGGGGGAGTTGGGGGTGGGGTTCGGATTTCTAGTGATCGCGCGAGTTCGGTACTTCCTGATGTGCTAGGACGATGAAACTTGGTAGGCCTGTCAGGGACCCGAACAGATTGACTTGAGAATAGTCTTTTCATCGATCCGACCATCGTGGGAGGAGTGGAGGGATGGGGAATCCGGAATCTAGTGGCATGGGCAGCTATTGGACGGGTGATAGGATTTAAATGAAACTTGATATTTAGGAAGATCTCGTGCCTTAGACGTCCCATTTTTAATTCAGACCGGATCCGGTGACACTGGGAGGGAGTTGGAAGGGGGAACCGGAAATCTTTGGAAACGATTGGAGTGGAGGGAGCGGGACGAAACTTGGTGGGAAGAACAAGCACAAGTTCTAGATACGTCATTGACATAATAGGACGGGATTCGGGCACTGTGGGGGAGTTGAGGGTGGGGGCGGATATCTAGTAAGTGCGCGAGTTCGGTACTTCCTGATGTGCTAGGACGATGAAACTTGGTAGGCATGTCAGGGAACCGAATAGATTGACTTGAGAATAGTCGTTTCCTCGATCAACCATCGTGAGAAGATCGTGGAGGGATTGCAGGGAATCCGCAATCTGGTGTCACGGGCAGTTTTGAACGGGTGATAGGGTAAGTGGAAAGAGCTATCGTCTTAGATGTTCCATGTCAGGTCCGGGGAGGAGTGAAGACGCCGAGTCTCAGATGACCTAGTTTAAATCTGGATCGGATCGGGGGCTTTGGCGGGAGCCGGAGGGGGGAACCGGAAATCTTCGGAAACGCTTAAGAGTGGAGGGATCGGGATAAAACTTGGTGGCAAGAACAAGCGCAAATCCTAGATGCGTTGTTGACATAACCGGACCAGATTCGGACAGTGTGGGGGAGTTAGGGGGGGGGGGCTTAATTCTTGCCATCCCGCAAGCTCGGAACTTCCTGATGTTCTAGGACGATAAAACTTGGAAGACGTATCAGGGACACGAACAGACTGACTTGAGAATAGTCGTTTCCCCAATCCGACCATCATGGGGGTTGCGAAAAGTTTTTGACAAGCACAAAAACCAAACGGATGGACAAAATAGGATGCAAGTTGGACCATGCCGAGTTTATGCGACCTTGATTTGTTATTTGGCGTCCGGACAGTATACGGCCAAGGTGAGGGGAAGGGGGAGCGGGACTAGAATATTTGCAGATAGGCTCTGCTCCGATTCCATTCAAACTTGATGGACGGGAAGAGGAAGTCAGAGAGATAAAGTCAGAGAGATGCGACATATATGTTTCCTAGTCGTATAAGGGTCAAACAAGTGGAGTGATTTGAATGAAACTTTGAAGGTACATGGATCATATGCCCTAGATGACATATTTTACGGTTCAAACTGGATCCAACCGCGGTGGCGGGGGGGGGGGGATTTACCGGAAGTTCCCCAAAAATGCTCAGATTCGAGTGAAAGATAGGTAAGACAAAATGCTTCAGATGATCCGGTTAGGAGTCCGGACCAGATTCGGCCACGGTATATGGGTAGTTGAAAGGGGGTAGGCTACCGTAAATATTGGACACGTCTAGGGACATAACGAGTCGATTTCTTGGGTTTAAACTTGGAAGGTCGGCGATGGCTTGGAGGTGATGTCGGAAATTTTCAGACTTGAGCGGAACTAGATATCCTAATTCGAGGTCCGAACCGCATTTTTGGATGGCGGATCTTCTTTGGATCTTCTACTTTCGTGTACCACCTACTCGTAACAAGTGCCATATGAGCTCGTAGCTCTTGTCTAATTTTGTGGGAAGTTTCTTCAGTTTCCTTCCATTGTAACCTAAAATTCATTGGAAAAGAGCTTTTTTGCGTCACAAAAACTTGAGAGGGAGGGACCCCGTTTAAATGTCAGTTATTGTTGGCTCTTGCATGCTCACAGCAGCTTGCCTGTTTTTCTCCAGTTCCTTCAGACTACATTAATAATTTGATCCTGGTTATATCGACTAATGGGAGCACTGGCGTAATGAGGTCATTTGCCCTCTCCACCCTCCCTTTTGATTACGATATTGGCTGCACGATTCCCTTTAAATCGCCACCCGTCGAAAGGGCTGACGATGATTTCTTCACATCTTTCATTTAGTGCCCTTGGCGCTAATGCAGCACTAGCTGCGTTCGTTGCACTCCGGGCTGTCTCTGGTGTTTAGTCACCAGTGTCCGGCTTTTCCCTTAAAACGCGTTTTTTTTTGTTCATCTGTGAGCTGATGAAAACTGGCTAACTCCTCGCTGAAGCCGGGTTCACGAGCAGGTTCTGGTTAGTCCGCACCGGTGAGACAAAACCGGACACTGGTTAGTTCAAAAACGGGTTATAAGACTGGTGAGAAGTCACCGGTGGATGCAAAAACGGCTTAGAAGAAAAACCGGAGACCACCGGTGAGAACTCCCGTGACAAAAAACGCAGCTACTATCGGATATCTTACGGCAGTGACGAGCATAGGCGACCGACCGCGCGCGCATACATACCTCACAACAAAACAAGACGAAAGGTTTCGATGGGATCCCAACAATTTAAAGTTTAGCTGAAAAGGCAACTTGTTTTTGTACCATTTAACTGACTACAATGCATTATTTAGATTGGGATAAGGGATTTTTTTTATTTTTCACTATTTACTCTAGTATAAATAAATAAATATATTCTTTACTTCCATAATAGCACAACATAATATGGCTAGCAGAGGATCGTCATGACGTAACACATCTCAAAGCAGTGACGTAGACTACAATATATGATAATAATGAATAGGCATACATAGTATAATATATGTCACACAACGAGAATAAAATGGGAAATAATAAAACAAATTATCAAGAGTTAAAATGAGAAATAAAATAAGATACGAATGATGATAAATATCGGTCAGACGAATTTACTAGGGGTGGAGCAATTTGAAGCAGAATTTTGTTTTCAGTTTTTAGTCTAGTATGACGTTCAGAATATCTACGGCCGTCGTCACAACGCAAAATTCTACTATGACGCGGAAAATCTGAATCTCAGTACAAACGCGGCTTTTCAGTGGTCAATGATCAGCTCGAGGAAGGTGGCTCACTGCGTTAACACTTATTTTTCGTAAACTCTTTTTGTCAAGCATACAACACAGACACAAGCAGATACAGGTACCACAAATCACAGGGAAATTCCACTATTTGAAAATCGATTATTCGTGAATAGCTGAAGAACGAAGTAACGCATTTTCATCGGGTCTTCAAGCCTCTTTAAGGGAATAAGTCATGGGTACCTGGATTTTCCTACTGCGTACCTTTTCGTGTCAGCTTTAATATTTAATCGATACAATTGAGTCTTGTAGATATCCGGTGTTCTCCGGACTCCTTGAACATTTTTTACTATTAAAATTTAGAAATAGATTAAGGTCAATGGCTAATTGGACCCCTCCCCTTTTTTTCTTTTCTTTGTTTTCTTTCTTTCTCGTTCCTTGTTTCCCTTATTTTTCTCTCTTTTTCATTTAAAGTTGAAACCATTGGTTATTTTTTCGTCTCCTCCCTTTTTCTTTATGTAGGGTATTCAGTTAGTTAATTATGTTTGTATAAAAGTGGTTATTTCCCTGCCCTAGCCAAGCACTGCTTTGCTTTCCTGGCAGGAATGTTAATTGTGTATTTTTTTTCTTTAAATACACTTCAGTGAAACTGAAACTGAATCATCTGAGAAAACCAAGTTCAGATATAGATTCAGCATATGTGTTTACCCATATGCGTCATATCTACTTTGACGAAGTTGATCAAAACTTCCTGCCTTACTTCTTTCAAAATTTCCGGTTTCGACCTGTTTCCGGGCGAACTGGTCCGGCAGAAAACTAACGGTTACAACGAATTCAGCATATCTCCTTACCGCTGTATCGAACTTCTTATCACTTCAGATAAAACTCAACTTTTAACAAATTTCCAGGTTTTGTCCGGATCCCGGGCGAACTATTTTTCCGGCAAGAAAATAATTTTCATATATGGATTCAGCATGCCTCCTTACCACTACATCGAACCTCTAATCAACTTCAGATAAAACTTTTACTTTTAACAAATTTTCCGGTTTGGCCGGATTCCGGGCGAACTACGTGTCCAGCGAGAAAATGATTTACATATACGTTTTCAGCATGTCTTCGTACCCCTAATTCGACTATCTCTTTAGCTGTTAAACAATCCCTTAAGTTGAACCCCCACCCCTAAATGTAGGGCAACAGTCTACGTCTACGAACTTGATCTGCCGCTTTACCCAAAGGATCCTCACACCAGGTTTCATCAAAATATCTCGTTTCCAGAGTTATCGTGCTGACAGACGGACGGATAGACGGAAACTTTTACAAAGTCATAGGTATCTTTCCACCTACGTTTTAGGATCCCAAAGCTTTGAAAACGAACGAGTAGAGAGTCACAGTCGAATATTCGTCCTCAGAGCAACAGAAAATAAATGATAACTCCAACAAAGCCTGATCGTCTACCAGTTTAATGTCGTGTATATTTATTCAGCTGAATCCCCCCCCCCCCGCCCCTGCGACTATGCTCCCCCATCTAACGCTCGTCGCACCTAACGTTCGGACTCTGGCGGGGCATTACGGACGTAACCTCCCCATGACAAAACGTCCCCTGGCGAAACGTCCCCGTGACAAAACGTCCCCGTGACAAAACGTCCCCGTGACAAAGCGTCCCCGCGACAAAACGTCCCCGTGACAAAACGTCCCCGTGTAGAAACGTCCCCACGGCAAAACGTCCCCAAGCATAGATTTTTAAGTTCGCCTCGATCTTCAGGTGCATGATCGAGGTAAAAGAACTTCGGAGTGTGCATTACAGATGTGGGAAAATTCCTTATAAGCAGGAAAGATCAGACATAGGACTGGTTGCTTCAAAAATGTATTTTTCAGTTAAAATATGTAGTGTAATATGCCTTGCAACTGACTCGTGACTGATCAGTCCTAGGTCGTTTAAAGCAACATGCACAATCTGATGAGCACCAATATGCTCCTCAGAGAAAGGGGAAGCCCGCTGTCTCAAAGAGAGTCAAACAAGGAAAATGCAAAAATAAGCGTAGTGCCGTTATGCTGGGTAAGAATGATATGGGAAGCAAGGAAACGAAAGCGGATGGAACGTTTAGTTATGTAGAGAGACATAGTAAATCTAGGTTAGACGGGTTTGATCCTATAATAAAATATTTTAATATAAATATCACCAAATTCAATATCGAACAAAATCGAGATCAATGAGTTATATCGCAGCGTAAACTAACACACAAAACAAACCAATTGATAAAAGATAAAACGAAAACTGATAAACTACTAAATCTTTGCGCTTTCTCTAAGAAATGGCTATAGCCAGGAGCAACACTTTGGTTTGTTTCTTGAGTATCGGTTAAATGCTGAAGCAGTCAACCCATCGTGGTTTTCAAAAGTTTATGTTCCAAAAACATTTTTTGTCTGAACTGATGACGCAATCAGTAGTCTCATAGGCCTAGCTATCCCTATCAGCAATGAGCAAAAATTTCTATGGCCGGGGACGTTTCGCCATGGGGACGTTTTGATCGGGTACGTTTCGCCACGGGGACGTTTTGTCGTGGGGACGTTTTGTCACGGGGACGTTTCGAATGGGGACGTTTTGCCGACAACCCTGTCAGAAGATCCGCGTTAGATTCCGTTAGTAAAGCCCTTATTCCAAACAATTGTGTTGGGAATATCTCTTGAGGGTAATGCTGATAAGCTGAAAAACTTGTTCGATTTGAAAAACAAGATCTCTGAACGAAATTGGTTGGTTTGCTAGGTATCCGAAAATACTGTGAAAGCCATTTTGGTTCAACGACATTTCCAGTTCTCGCCCAGAACGCCTTCGCATTCTGATAAGGAGTTCGAATGTCATACAAAAGAGGGCACTTTTTTGACGAATCAATTAGCCATGGAGAAATATTTGTTGGATTCTCCTTCAACAAATAGGGCCAAAACCGGAAATTCGGTAAAAGTTTAAAGTTGAGTTGAAGCCGATTAGAGGTTCGATTTGGGATTAAGGAAACATGCAGAAGCCATGTTTGAACGGGATAAGTACTCCCGGATTCCGGCCAAAACTTGAAAGTCGGTAGAATTAAAAGTTTTATGCATGGGTTGGCCAATGATTCGATATAGTTGTAAAAATACGGACTGAAGCCATATCTTAATTTATGTTCTCATGTAATCTTCGATTAAAGACTTTTCCCATACAGTGCATAAACATCACATACGATACATAGATGGCACTTTACACAAGGGATGACACTTTACACCATGAGACCCCGTCTTGTGGGTCCTGGTATGTCTACGTGGCTCCGACAATGGAGTCCTAGACTTCTAAATTGTATTCGAAAAAACTGTTTATAGTTTATTGGTCACGGTAAAAGTCCCTTGTGTAAAGTGAACTGGTTAGATGAATTTGCCTTCGGGCGGGATCACTGTTCCTATGGCCGGCTTCTACCAGACTATTGTAGTGGTTTGCAAACTCAGTTCACAAGCCCCTCGGTAGCTCAGTTGGTAGAGCGACTGCCTTGTAAGCAGAGGGTCCTGGGTTCAAATCCCGGCTGAGTAGCATTTTTGTCTATCAGTTCACTACTTATACATCACATACGAAGTGCTTGTACACGGTAAAAATAAGCAGCAAGAACTTGTAATCTTCGATTGAAGAGTTCTATCAAACTATAATTTCAACACGATACCTTTCTTGGTATCATTACTCCCACATTAACTAATTACAATTACAATTCGGTTTATTTATCCATAGATATCTTTTACAGACAAAAAATAGTGCTGGACATGTCATTACAAATAAAAAGATCAACCAAGGGATATATTTACAATGGCAACCCATGAATATATATACAAATAACGGTTTAAAATACAGTTCATCAGAATACGAACGCGAATTACGATGGCAAGTACAAAAATAATTCGTCATAAGTGTCACTACTATTATACAATTCACGGTTTAAAATACATTTCATGAAAATACGGACGTGAATTAAAATGACAAGTAAAAAAATAATTCATCATAAGTGTGACTACTGTTCTAGAATTTAAACAAATGTGATTGAGATAAAAAGATGCAATGGTCAAACTATTTATGTCACAACAAAAACAAAGAAACGGGCTGAAAATAAATAGACGACAACAACTTTTAAAGAGCGTTAAAATGTTCGGTAAAATATGGCACGAAAGAATTGAGAAATCGTTCCGATGAATGGGCATGAGACGGGGACTTAAGTAGTTTTTTCCCCGTTTGAAGTAAATTTAGCCTTGTGTTTCGCCGGCCGATGTTGCTGGCATATTCTGGAAGGATGTCCCTATGTAGATCAGATGCCAGTATCTTTCTGCCAAAGCTCATGACTAGCTCGTGCCTCCGCTGGCATAGCGTCGTTATGTCCAGCGTTTCTAGGCTCTTCTCATAGTCTTTGTAGTCAGTCCCAAGGATTATTTGGCATGCACGTTTTTGGATTTGTCCTATCCTTTGAGTTTGGTCATCAGAAATAGAACTGTGCCACACCGCGCATGCATATTCCGTTAATGGTCGAACATACGATTTATAGCAGTTTAGGAGGGCCTTTCTGCTGAAGCCAAACCTTCTTAAACAGGCGAAAGATTTTAGTTGACCAGCTGCCTTTGCTACAAGGTGATTTACGTGAGTACGCCATCGGAGATTGTTGTCAATGTGTAGACCAAGGATCTTGATGCTTTGCGAGGAAGAGAATTCGCATGCTGGCAGTTCGGGGATGTTCCTTTTCAGGAAGCTGACTCGGAACAGTATGCTTTTTTCTTCGCTTATGCCTAGTTTGACTGCTTCCGCTTCTGATTTCAACTGCGTCAGTACTCTTAAGTACAGGGTCGATGGTGTCTGAGTCAGACAGAAGACGAAAAACAGACAAAGATAGGTCATCTGCGAATTTGTACTTGTTCCTGAGCTCTTTAAGTAATTTGCTGGCCACAACCGTAAAGGCCAAAGGACCGAGCCTCGTTCCTTGAGGTGCTCCACAAGTTATTTTTAAGAGCTCTGAAACTTCTCCGTTTTGGAGTTCGACGCATTGCAACCGTTCCGAGAGGAAGCTTGCTAGCATCCTGGTAACAATACCGCGTGCTCCCATAGTTGTTGATTCTTCAATGACTGTGGCGTGTTCAAGGTAGTCGAAAGCCTTGATGAAATCGGCCATGAGGCAATCGACGAAGGCGCCATCATTTTCTAGATGATTGAGCATATCGTGGATGAACCTAACAAGATAGTGTACAGTACTGCAGCCTGGTCGAAAGCCATACTGTCGAGAATCGATGTTGACGGAGATGTCACTGTACATCCATTTGAAAATAAAGCTCTTCAACACCTTTGAAAAAGTAGACGTCTTCGATGTGGGCCGAAGATCATTTACTGACTTTGTGGAGGTCTTCTTCGGAATAGGGGTGATGATAGCTGTCTTGAGCCTCCTGGGAAGACCCCCTCAACAAGGCACTTGTTGACCACAGCTGTAAAGGGGGCAGCGATTTCCTCACAGCAGTACTTGATCAGCCGAATTGGAATTTCTCCCGGATATGAAGACTTGGTTGCGTCCAGCTTCGAGAATGCTTCTTTGATTTGATCTACTTCGATCACTGGAATTTCGGAAAATGGTGGGAGTTCCGGAAGCTCTTTAAAGTTTAACTGAAAAGGGCAGAGATGGGACAGTCTTGTTACCCCTCCCTTATGCACTTAAAGAGGCTTGAAAACCCGATGAAAATGCGTTATTTCGTTGCTTCGCTATACACGAATAATCAGTTTTCAAAGAGTGGAATTTCCCTGTCAGATCCGTGGTACTACCTGTGCCGTATGGTTGACGAAAAAGAGTTATGAAATTTTTTTGTTCAGGCACTAAGCAGTCATCACCAAGCTTATCACCGCCCACTGAAAAGCCGCGTTTGTGTTCAGATTCAAATATTCTGCGTCATAGTAGAATTTGCGCTGTGGGGACAGCCGTAGATATTCTGAACCTCACTACTAGAGCAGATAGTGGAAAATAAAACAAATATCTTAGCAGAATCCGAATGACTCAGTGTGTTCAGTTAAATGATACAAAAATAAGTTTGCTTTTCAGTTAAACTTTAAGGCCGGGGTGCTTTCTACAAATCGTTGCGAAGTGTCGGTTGATTTCTCCAGCTGATAAACGTTCTCCGTCCTCATCTCTGAGTTCAACTTTCCGTTTCTCCCTGCCCATCATTTTTTGTACAGTAGAGTGAAACTTTTTTGGGTCAGACTTGGCCAGTTTTCTTTCTGTAGCTGCGCCGTGTGACTTTCGACTCGACTTGATTTTTCGAACAATAAGGTTTCTTATTTTTCTTGCTCGGTCTTTTTCGCCATTCAGGTAGTACATTTCTCTTTCAGATATAAGACTTTTAATCTCGGCGGTGATCCATGGTTTGAGATTTGGTTTTACCAAACTGGTTTTTATCGGGAAATAAACTTCAAACTGTTTGTTCACATGATTACAGAATAGTTCTGTCATTGATTCTGCATCTTTCGCATGGTAAAGCTCTCTCCAGTCGTGTTTTCCGAGGTCTTGTTTAAAAGCGTTGATAGCATCATCACTGAAGGATCTGAAAGATACTTTCTTTCTCTGGACTTCTTGTTGTTCTGTCTTGGGCAGCCATATTACGGTCGCGTGGTCGCTCGTCCCAACCGGAACTGTAGTTGTAGGTTCCATGGAATGGTCTTTATTTAACGCGCATAGCGGTAATTTGAATAAGAAGACCGATGTAATTTGGGGAGTGTTGGTTATTGTAAGATAAGGGGGTTCACTTCATTTTTTATCAACCCAGTTGTAGAAATGGATAAGTCTTTAATCGAAGATTACATTCATTGAACAAACAGCCCGGAATCCGACAAAAACCGGAAATTTGGCTGAAGCGAAATTTATTTCTGAGATCGATTGGTATTAAGGCATGCTGGATTCATATTTGTTCTCAGTTTCCTCAGCTTACCAGCCGTTTTGCGGCAGTCGGAGAGAAGGAGAAGCTTAAAAATATAGGGACGTAACAAGTTCTGAAGCGAAACACGGTTAGTCGGGAAAAATATTTTCGCCTCTGTTCCGAATGTGGCCAAAACCGGAAGTTTACGAGTTAAATTCCACGAATGTTATCTGATGGACCTTGATAAGGGGTTTATAAGGTTTATATTGCTAGTTGACGGATTTTGGAAATCTGTTAGTCACTATTGTCATTTGTCTGTACCCTTTCAAATAAATATTAATACTAAACAGGTCACAAGGGTTCTCAGAGTGTCTGTAGCTCACAGAGGCGGTGCCTGTAGAAAGTAATATTTGTACGATTTTTCTATTATCTGTTTGCATTATTTTAAATGTACTTTCCATGGCCATTGGCTTTGTTGGCAAATAAATCGACATTTTGTCACGGCTGCAAGAATTGCACACTGCACTGTCAGAAGTTTCATAACAGATTGTTCATAACACTTTCAAGAATAACACCTTTTCACTTAGAAACAAAGTGTTATGACTAATTAAGTTTATACTATTTCGTGCCTAGATCTCCAACAACACCTTCAATAGGTAAAAATACTACACTGTCAGAAGTTACAGAACGACAACAGAAGGATGCGCGGTTTCAACAGATAACACTTTGGGATGTTATCTGTTATGTTTTTTTCGTTCCTGTTAGTATTTTAACCAATTGAAGGTGTTGTTGGAGATCTAGGCTCGAAACAGTGTAAACTTAATTGGTCATAACACTTTATTTCTAAGTGAAAAGGTGTTGTTCTTGAAAGTGTTATACGCTATCTGTTATGAAACTTCTGACAGTGTGATTTCCGTCAGAAATCTAGTATACTTTGCCGACTGATCAGGCTTTTTTTTTTATTCATTGTTTCAGGCCTATTGTGTGGCTCTTATGTTATTTTCCTAATGTCTTTTGTTCTTTTCTTTTTTTCTATTTATCTCTACTCCACTCTCTTTTATTGTAAACATTTTGTGGGTTATAAATATACTTACTTACTTACTTATATCGTTGTCAAATTGGATTCCTACCAAGTTGACCCCCCCCCCCCCGGTTCCCCAACAGTTTCGTTAACTAACTAATCTCCTATGGTTTGTCATGCTTACCAAGTAGAATGTCTCTGTCTAATTGTATATTCTTTTTCAGCGAGACCGGTAAGGTACTTACAACCATGAAAGCTGGAGATTTCTTTGGAGAAATCGGAATTCTCAACTTAGATGGATTAAATAAGTAAGCTGCTTTTCTTACGTTCAAGTTTCGCCTGTGCAGGGATCTCGTTAGGGGTCTTAGCTCTCGTTGCAGCACTGAGACATTCGACCTTTAGGCTACCTACGTGCGGAAAATAATCACGTATAAGCTTTTCTTTTAAAGGACCGTTTGTTCTATAATGTCATTGCAACATGCTTCCGTAATTGCATTCATGAACTGTTAAGCCCGGAGATTCAAATCTCATATGTTACATTCTAAGCCCGCTAACGATCTCACTCACCTTTGCACTGCCACGATTGACTATTTTCCATGTACATTATACTCCCGACGGGTGTTCGCGTATCGCTCTATTAAGGCGTAAAACCGGATCTGGATTTTGCTGAGTAGAAGTCAATGCGCCTGGAAAAAGCTTAGAACAACCAAAGCCGTGAAAATTTGTCAAAATCAGAGCCTCGTTTTACAGTAATCAAATAGCTTTGAACATTGGAACATAATCAGAAAATAGTGCTAGGGGTGCTTTAATAATGTTTTGTAAACCACTGCTAATCAATTATTATTAATTTTATTACCCATCATAATGTATAAATACACAAAAAACGGAGTAGGAAAAATAAGGAAAAGCTGAACAATACACAACACTGCGTAATCAACAACAGATTATCAACTATTTCAGGGGTCTATATATATTGCTTGTCGGATCAAGATCTTGCCTATACCGCAGTAAACGTTTTTGCACAGCAGTTACGGGCTGGGCTGCTCCATTCTTCCTTGATGTGCTACTGTTGCTTGACCAAGGCGGAAGTCTTAACATATATTGCTTAAAAAATATCGGAATATAAATTATTTGTAACTTTTTTTCTAGGAGGACAGCTGATGTGAGGTCTGTTGGATACTCCGAGCTTTTTAGCCTATCGCGAGAGGACGTACTAGGGGCAATGAAGGACTATCCGGAAGCAAGGGTAGGTTTTTTCAAACATAATTATTGGACAGTAAATTATATTTATTTGTTATTTCCATAAATGTTAAGCTAGAGGCTTATCGCTGTTATAAATACAATACTAATTTTTTTTTAATATAATGCAATACCGTAATTAAATATTTGATAGTAGCAAAACGGTTACGTTGCTGAATTCAGTTAGAGCTATATTTCCTCACAAGTTCGTATTTCCAACTTGAGCGGTTTTGAGCCTGAAGAGGACCCTTGCCAAGAAGGGTAGAAATATAGCTCTAATAAAATTCAGCTGACGTATCCGTTTTGCACTATCAAATATGATTCGCAGTCAGCTTGGGCTGAAGGAATATTTATCCGTATTTAAATAATATGCATACAATATAAGTATAATTGCTTAGGTAGGACGGAGAAGATACCCGATTAAAAATTTGTATTAGTTTTATGATAGTTGAAAAAGTATATCGTTTATTCAAACAATGTTTACAACTGGTACGTCAGCTACGATTCTTCATCAGTGATATTTCGGCTCTTTTTGGCAAGGGTCTTCGTCAGGCTGTCAATCCTCTGGTTCAACTTCGGGGAAGGAAACAAACCTGTAACAAATAACTGAAGCTTCT
Source organism: Branchinecta sandiegonensis (assembly GCA_030848855.1). NCBI lineage: Eukaryota > Metazoa > Arthropoda > Branchiopoda > Anostraca > Branchinectidae > Branchinecta > Branchinecta sandiegonensis. The sequence goes on along the minus strand of JAUPMV010000021.1, from coordinate 13,604,885 downwards.
ACCGACTATAAATATCTTATTAAAGTAAGTTATCTTCAAATACCACTATAATGAAAAAACTAGTCCTGAGATTTAATTTTTGACACGGGCGCTGTTTTTGCTGGACGATTGGGGCGATGACAGGAAAGGTTTTTTTCTGCATTTTGGTCAACTTCGGTTTTTTAATAATAAGGGAAAGAAAACTTAAATATTATTTTATTAATAACCTCTTCGACGTCTCTATTTATCGAATACTCGTCTGTGTCTATTACTTTGAATAATGACTGCACGGAAAAACTAGTGCTGAGATTTAATTTTTGACACGGCTGCTGTTTTTGCTGCACGATTGGGGCGACGGCAAGAGACATTTTTTTCTGCATTTTGATCAACTTCGGTTTTGTTGTTAATAAGGGACTGAGGCTTAAATTTTCTTCCCTTAATAACCCCGTTCCACGTTTCCGGTAGGGAGTACTCGCCTGTATCTCGGTAATGCCTGCTCGGTTTTCCTTTGGCTTCTCGAATGGTTTGATGGAGTCCGGTGCACGTTGCAAAATCCTTGCAACGTGCACCGTTCCACGTGGAACTAAATACATGGCACTAAATACTTCGACCATTACACTTAATGTGTTACAGTACTTGAATATATACAATTATTACATTAGAGAAAAAAAATCACTTGGAATTCACTCATTTTTTGTTAGCAGAAAAATTGCTCTGTTAGTTGATACAGTGTGCATTTTTTATAGTATTTATGTGTCATTGAATGTATTGATACTGTAATGATACAGTGTGCATTTTTTATAGTATTTATGTGTCATTGAATGTGAAGTATACTAACCGGCAACGCCTGTGCGCTTTACTTTCAGTATACTTCACCTGCGCATTCGCTCACAGTTGTCTTTCGCCAGACCTGATGAAGGTTACGATCATACCTCTGTTAAAGAACAAGTGCGGGGACCTCACAAGTATAGATATTTACCGCCCCATTGCTATTACAACAGTTTTTTCGAAGCTGCTAGAGCATTTGTTGTTGAAACATTCTATTGATTTTTTAAAGACATCTTTTAATCAGTTTGGTTTTAAACAGAAGCATGGCACCGATTTTTGTATTTTTTCATTTAAGCAAACTGTGTGCTATTATCTGGGTCTCGGAAGTCCTGTTTTCACTTGTTTTTTTAGATATACGAAAAGCTTTTGACCGTGTTAACCACGAATTGTTGTTTGAAAAGTTACGAACAAGGGGTATGCCAAAGCTGCTGGTTGATTTTCTTTCAAAATGGTATGTTCAACAGGAGTTTCGTGTGAAGTGGGGGTCAAAACTGTCCGCTCCTTTTCATGCTGCTAACGGAATTAAACAAGGGGGAATTATTTATCCTCTTTTATTTAATGTTTTTATAGATGACCTTTGTAAACAATTAATGGAGAGCCGTGTAGGCTGTAACATCTCTGGTGTGTTTTTGAACTCGATCGCTTACGCTGACGACATGGTTCTAATGGCGCTGTCGGCGAACGAATTAAATCTCCTGTTGAAGATTTGAGCAAATTATGCAGCGACGCATGACATTATTTTCAATTCTGCGAAGTGCAATTACATGATTTTTATCCCGAAACATTTTAAATCCCTGATATTTCCGGCTATTCGACTTGGTGATTTTGTTTTAAAGAGAGTGCACAAAGTGAAGTACTTAGGTTATTTTTTAGATGATGACCTGTATGACGATTCAGCAGTTTCGAGTCAGTATCGGGGTCTTTGCGCGCGTGCGAACCACTTAATTCGTAATTTTGTGTCAGTTAGAATTCTTTTATTTAAGACGTATTGCACACAACTATACTGTCTCCCACTTTTTGATAACTATCTTGAGACGACGATGCGTAAACTAAAAGTTTGTTTTAACAATGCATTCCGTCATCTCCTTTCATATAATCGACGTTACTCTGCTAGTCAAATGTTTTAGAAAATGAAACTGAATCTTTTGATGTTATGAGGCGGAAAGCGATAGTTAGTTTTGTTGCAAGGTTAGAAGTTTCCGATAATCCACTTTTAAAGGCAATTCGTGAGAATGCAGAATGCCGTTCTGGACATTTTTACCGACTTTTCCGTCGACTGTGCTATTGCCCCGAGCCACCGAATGGTTAAAATGATTGTGTATATTTAGTAAGAAAATTCATGTGTTAGTGTAATTTTATTATGTGATGTGTAATATCACGAATTAAATAAATTGATTGATCGATTGATTGATTGTACCACATGGTTTTAGGCATACTTCTGTTTTATACATTATTTTGTACTCCTCAGTTTTGAGGAAATCAATAAATAAATAATTCTGATAACTAAATAACTATCAAACAAACAAATACCTATACCACAACATCAACCTACAATAAAACGTTCACGGTGCTCCATGGCAACCTTCAGGAATCTACCCAACCAACTTTTTCTGTTGTACGTTATGGTTTTGTGTTGAGGTATATGGCTTTTGCTGAATTAAGGTGATTCATTCATGTTAGCATTTTATGTGAACGTTTAGTAAACTCATTCATTTATTCGTATACAAGATTGAACTTGACGGAACGTGCAGGGTGGTTCATTTTGGATATGAAAATTCATGAAAAATTTCGGGCAATCGATACCACTTGTTTCTGCATTTTTCTTTGAGAAGAAGGCTGGGGGAGACAGTTGAAGTGCAGTATAATTCTGTCCATAATCGACTCTCTTCCTAATCCTGTCAAGTGCAGGAAACAAGGTCATTTCTCTCACTTTTGCTTGTCGTATTCTGGATTTTATGTCATTTCTCCCAGGACAGGGAGGGGGACGACACAGGACGATAAAGTGATCCATCGTAATTATCGAATTTCTTAATAAGAAAGCTGCTGCGAGTCCAGCAAATCCGAGTCCGAGACAAGTCCCCAGTCCTTGAAAAGGGTCCAGAGTCCGAGTCCACAGGTCTGGCGGACGGACAGCTCCGTGAAAGACGAGTCCGACTCGAGTTCGAGTCATTGTAAAAGGCGTCTCGAGACGAGTCGAGAGCCCGAGTCCACAACTCTGGCGGACGTGCAGCTCCGTGAAAGACGAGTCCGAGTCCTTGAAAAAGGCGTCTCGAGACGAGCCGAGAGTCCGAGTCCACAACTCTGGCGGACGTATAGCTCCGTGAAAGACGAGTCCGAGTCCTTGAAAAAGGCGTCTCGAGACGAGTCGAGAGTCCGAGTCCTTGAAAAAGACGTCTCGAGACGAGTCGAGAGTCCGAGTCCACAACTCTGGCGGACGTACAGCTCCGTGAAAGACGAGTCCGAGTCCTTGAAAAAGTCGTCTCGAGACGAGTCGAGAGTCCGAGTCCACAACTCTGGCGGACGTACAGCTCCGTGAAAGACGAGTCCGAGTCCTTGAAAAAGTCGTCTCGAGACCGTCTCGATACGAGTCGAGAGTCCGAGTCCACAACTCTGGCGGACGTACAGCTCCGTGAAAGACGAGTCCGAGTCCTTGAAATAGGCGTCTCGAGACGAGTCGAGAGTCCGAGTTCCCCAGCTCTGTTTCTATATTATTTCTTTGTTTGGCCAAGATTTGAAATTCTGAAAGGGTTTACCAGGAAAGATGGAGTTCTTCTTCATTAAAAGAACACCCTGAATCTCACCGAACCTTCACCCAATAGCAGGCAAATGCGGCTGTCTGCTGGTGTGTTGATCTTGGAGACAGAACTGTATCATGGGTTCAGTTGATCTGAACATTTAACGGACACCTCGCACTACACAGGTTTTCTGCTAAGATGTTCTGAGACAGCTGACTACTTCAAAACTTGGCTATGCTGACAGAGAATTACACAAGGCTTCGGCTGTTTTTAGCCTCTTTCCATGTCCCTAGCCTTGGATGACAAACTGGGCAAAATTTGCATAACCGCCCTTTGGACCAGTAAGCTTCTGAAATAATAGTCGGGAGCCTGATACGTCAAGGAAAGAAAACAAACTCGGCAAACGTGACAATCAGTTTAATGCCAATAGAGGAGATAGGATACAACTTATGAAGTGTAACAATCAGGGGAACGATAGTGGATGGAAATACTACTGATGTAGAATGAATGAATATCATTAGTACGACTTATCCTTTAAGAATGGATGGAGCGATTACGGAGGTGACAAGTAAGAGGACTTCATCCTATTTCTGAAGTCCGCCGTTTTCCTTTTCTGGCCCGTGAGTCACGGATCCTCGCGTTCAACGAACCGCTGCTGGTGGCTGCCTAGACTGCAATGTTGCCACGTCGAAAAAATTTAGAGAGTGATTTTTCGCAAAAACAGAGAGTGAAATCAGAGTGAAATTTTATTGTCATGAAAAAATGGGAAATGGTTACTTTTCGACTGAATGAATGAATGAATAAAGGAAAAAATTCATTTCCCAGCATAATTGGCCCAAGAGGACCTGACGGTGTAAACAAAACAGAAAAGAAGAGAAAAAAAAACAACACGCAATACAACATTACAACACAACAACAATGTGAGAGAATACGAACATTAGCAAGTAAATGAGTCGTGTAAACCGTGGGATCTATTTAATGAGCTTTCAAACTACAGATGCTGCAAAAATGACAGATCTTGGTTTTGTTTCCATGAAAAAAGACGTGAATTAGTCACTTTTGGGCGGAATCACTGCTGAAAAATAACACATTTGTACATTTTCCGAAATAGAGTGAACTTTATGTCCTTAATAGGACAAGAGTGACAAAAACAAAAAAGAGTGACAATTCACACTATCGTGCGACATGTGGCAACCCTACTGCAAATGCGCCCGTCTCTGCCGGGATCGACTAAAAAGAGGTACGGCACGGCACGAATAGTGCAGGAGGCGCGACTACTAAAGAGAGGACGAAAATTAAAAGGGAAAAATTTTCATTTTTATTTGCTTTTATGTTTTTTGGATGAATGAATGAATGAAGGGTTTATTAAAAAAAAAACTGGAATCTTCAATGCCCAGAGGCGAACCTGTAAGGGACTAATTACCCTCGAAACAAAACATTAACAACAACAAAGACTTCGACAAAAATAAAGGAAAAAAAAGAAAGAATGAAAGTAGCTTGACTTACCCGGTCTGGGACGCCCAACCAGAAAAACAACAAAAAAACAAAAAACACATTTTCAACCAGAATCACTACTAACTATCAAAAAAAAAACTTATTGAAAAATGTATATGTATGTATGTATTTTAGCGGCATCCGCTGCTTTAACTCTTTCACTTTTTTTTTAATCAAATTAATGAGACTAATATCAAAAGGCTAATCAAGAATACAATGAAAACGACAAGATTTACCTTCTGATTTAGCTTCGGTTTAGCTTCCCTTTCTGGGAAACACCACTAACCCCCGCCCTAAATCAAACGATAGGCACCACCTAGATATTGGTCCAGGACGGGCGAATTTTCTAGCGCATTTTGTTAAAACAATTCTTTTTGGGATCCCAAAGCGTAAGTGGAGGGATACCTATAACTTCGTAAAAGTTGTCTGACTGTCCGTCGGCCCGTCCGTCTTTCAGCACAATAATTCTCGAATGGAATGAGATATTTTGATGAAACTTGGTGTGAGGATTCTTTGGGCCGTAGATGGGCTCTGTAGCCCTGCATTTAGGGGTGGGGAGGGGGTTCAAATTAAGGGCTCAACAGCTAATGAGATAGTCGAAGTAAGATGACATGCTGGACACGTATATGAAATCATTTTCTCGCCGGACAAGTAGTTTGCCCAGAATCTGGCTAAAACCGGAAAATTTGTTAAGAGTAAAAGCTTTATTTCAAGTTGATTAGATGTCTGACTTAGGGGTAAGAAGACATGTTGAATACCTATATGAAAATCATTTTCTTGCCGGACGACAAGGAGTTCGCCCGGTATCCGGCCAAAACCGGAAAATTTTGTTAAAAGTAAAGGTTTTATCTGAAGTTCATTAGATGATCGGCTTAGAGGCAAGAAGAAATGCTGAAAACGTATATGAAAATTATTTTCTTGTCCGACAAGTCGTTCGCCCGGAATCCGGCCAAAACCGTAAGATTTGTCAAAAGTAAAAGTATAGTAAAAGTATAGTAAAAGTTTTATGTGAAGTTGATAAGATGTTCGATTCAGGGGTAAGAAGACATGCTGAAACCGTATGACTATCGTTTTCCACTCGGACATATAGTTCGTCCGGAATCCGGCTGAAACCGGAAAATTGTTAAAGGTAGAAGTTTTAGAGGTTCGGCTCAGTGGTAGGGAGACCTGATGAAACCGTAGAATTTGTTAGAAGTTAAAGTCTTATCTTAAGTTCATTAGAGGTTCGAGACAGGGGTAACGAGATATGCTGAATTCGCTTTCGAGCCATAATTTTTTGTCCGACAAGTTGTTCGCCCAGAATCTGGTCGAGACTGGAAATTTGGAAGAAGTAGTCTAAGCCAGAAGTTTTGATTTTTAATCTGATTCTGAATTGTAACAGTAAAAATGTACAAGGAGTCTGTCGAAGACTGTATATCTACAAGACCCCAAGTGCCTGGATCAAATATTAAATTTTTAGGATCCCATTGAAACCTTCGGTCTTGTTTTGCAGGAGCTGCTACAGTCAATGGGTAAGAAACGCCTAGCTGAAGCGAAACGAATCGCCAATCAACACAAGAAGAAAGCAGAAGAGAAAAAGGCGGGAGCGTCAAAGCTGCTCAACGAAGTAAAAGTGATCAAAGATGTCATAAGTAAAAGCAAAATCTTTACAGTTCGGTAAGTGAGTTTCTCTTCCCTACTCGCGAAGAAACTTTTTTTCGGGGGGGGGGGACATAAAATTTGCAGTGGCCTACTTGAAGAAGAAACTTTTCAGGTTTTAAAGCACAACTCTTACTAGAAATGATCTTTTCCCTATGAAAGGGGTCGGAAAAAACATTTTTCAAAAATATCATTACTTTTAACCTGAAATTAGCGATTTTCTTGTTAGCGCTTGTCAACACTATCCAGCCTTCCTGCTCTCCGACGCGGCGGCTGAGAGCAAAACCTTTGAAAATTGAACGTGCCGTGGTTACAAGTTGGAAATAAAAGAAGTTGGAAACTGAAGATTATCTCATTCTTATGTGTGAATCAGTTGTCAGCGGTCATCGAATATTTCGACAAACTTTACGTTGTGTGAAGGGCAAAACTCGGCAAGGCCAAAAATGAGCTAAAAATTCATAGGTAGAAAAAGGTGGGGAATTTAAAAGCTTATAATTCCACAAGGGAGCTAGGTATATTATAACAGGCAGAATAAGGAAGGGGGGTCCATTAAGTCATTTTTGCTTAGGACGTGGTATGCTCATATCAGTGTTTTGGGATCCCAAAACTTAAGTGGATGGAAGAACATGACTTCGTCAAAGTTGTCCGTCTGCCCGTCCGTCAGCACGATAACTCTCGAACAATGAGATATTTTGATGAAACTTGGTGTGAGGATTTGTTGGGTCAAGGAACAGGTCGAGTTCGTAGATGGGCTATGTAGCCCTACATTTAGGTGATGGGGTTCAAATTAAGAGGCGAACAAATTTTGTTTTGATAGCTAATGAGATAGTCGATTTAGAGGTAAGAAGACATGCTGAACACGTGTCAGTTCGCCCGGAATCCGGCAAAACAGGAAAATTTGTTAAAAATAAATCTTTTACTTGAATTTGATTAGATGTTCGATTTAAGGGAAAGAAGATTCTGAATCTGTATATGATGATCATTTTCCATCCAGAAATATAGTTCGTCCGGAATCCGGCTGAAACCAGAAATATTTGTTGTAACTAAAAGTTTTATTTGAAGTTGATTAGAGGTTCGCTATATTGGTAAGGAGGCATGCTGAAACCGTATATGAAAATTAGTATCTCGCCGGACAAATAGCTCGCCCGGAATCCGGCCAAAACATGACATTTTTTTAAAGTTAAAGTTTTATCTGAAGTTGATTAGAGGTTCGATGTAAGGGTAAGGAGATATGCTGAATTCGTGTTTGAGCTTTAGCTTTTCTACGGACAAGTAGTTCACGCGGAATCCGGTCGAAACCGGAAATTTGGTAGAAGTAAGGAAGGAAGTTTTGATCAGTTTCGTAAAAGTAGATATGCCGTATTGGGTAAACACAGATGCTTAATCCAGATCCGAACATGGTTTCTTGAGATTATTAACATTGGCCTTAATCTGTTTCTAAATGTTAACAATAAAAATGTTCAAGGAGTCTGGCGAAGACTAGATATCCCATTTGCCTGGATCAAATATTAAGTTTTTGGGATCCCATCGAAACCTTTGTCTTGTTACGGAAAGTTGTAAGCACAGATGAGCCTGCTTGATAACTGTCGCATTCTCTTTCTGAATGACAACATGCTAACACTAACTTACGTCGGAATTCTTTGTGCGTCAGTCCTCGAACTACGGTCGTACACATGCGCTATGTATACATACTAGGCTACTCGCAGAGGCGTCATTTCGCGGAAACCTAAGGGGGGCAACGACACCATCCCGATCCCCCTTCGAATTCTTTTAACGGACATCTTACGTAAGCGAGACCGACAATACTTTGAGGACCTGTCGTACCTACAACACCAATGCAACCTACTTCCGTAACAGCATTCTAGTTCTTTTTTTTTTCTTTTTTTTTCTAGTTCTTAAGCCCGGAGAACCAAATTCCATATGTTACATTCTAAGCCCGCTAAGGATAACTCACTAATTTTACACTTATGTGCGTAGGCGAGACCGGCCCACGTTCGCCATTTTCTTAGTACTTTATTTTTGTGAACACAGTTTTTGACTTTTGATAATCCTGAAAGTCTTGAAATATATGTTCTCTTCTTTTTCCTTTAAGTTAGCACAGCCTCGCAAGCCCCGCTTGCTTCCAACAAATAACTCACGGGTTTGGCTGTTTTAAGCTTTTCGAGACCCGTTGAGTTGTAGCTAAAACAGGGAAAAAATTTACATAACAGGTTTTTCTGATGGAAAAACTTCTCGCAGACAACCGTCGACAGCGTGATACACATCGAAGGTAGCAACACATGGCTGGTGAGAAAATCAGCGTGGTTTTGTTAGAGGGGTTAGAATGCACCGTACGTAAATTGAGTTCTCCGGGTTTAGAAATATATGGAATGACTATGGAAGTAGGTTGCGTTAGTAGTATAGGTAAGACAGGTCCTTTAAGGTATTTTCTCTTTCAGACGGCATAGGGCTATTAGATTTTGGCAGAAAATAATTGCTTTGCCAGATGATAGGCCTTGTGAAGGCAGCTTATTTGGAAATGTCAAATGCAGGGAAAGCAAAAACCTGACCATTCCAAGTTCGGCTCTCTTATATTTAGAATGCTGGCTTAGGCACTCCTGATCAACATCGAGTTTTCATTTATGAAGTCCTTAGAGTTAATGATGACGAGGAAACACTGAAATGGTTTGAAATAATTTCTTCACCAAAAACGCTAAGAAATTACAGTATGTTGAAAACAGTTCATGAGCCAAATTTTATTTTAAGCTTATCTACCCGCGGACAAGTAGTTCCGCAATTCGGCCGAAACCTGAAAATTGGCAGAAGTAAGGCAGGAAGTTTCCGTCATGAGTCAAATTTTATTTTAAGCTTATCTACCCGCGATTTGTTTGAGGTATTGGATCCAACTGATGTCGAATTTCCGACCACTGAATGGTAGAAATAAAGTTTTTGATAGAAAGAAGAAGAATCCAGATGGGAAATATGCGTGTCCTCTTTGCGGTGTTGAAGAGGGGGCATCGGTAATTTTTTAAGCCGGTGCCAAGAGCTTTCGGATCTCCGTAGGGAGATGTTCGGGGAAGAGGGCCCTATGGCCCACCTGCCTCCCACCTAAATGACGCCCTTGACTACTCCTATGTAGACCCGGTGAAAATTTTGTAGGCGTAGTTGTATGGTAGTTGTACGAAAAGTTGCATGTATTGATATGTAATAGTACAGAATACTATCATTTAATGTGCCGCAGACTGGGCTAATCTCAAGCAGTAGTATCGAGTAGCATCCTGTCATGCTAATAGTAGCATGCAGTAACACGGTAGCCTTGACTTAGAAGCATGTAGTAGCATCAGTTCGTTTTGCATGCTACTTTTTCGTACAACTTCATACTACTATTCTGAAATAAATTTTTCATCGGTGAGCTTGTTATGCATGAGCTCATTTAGGAGATGGCTCGGTTTGACTACAGCTGCTTTAGCCGGAAGCCGACGAGTTTTACCTGGAGGCGGGCCCCTGTTCTTTCCAAGTTCTTCCTCCATTGAGTCCCGCCGGATCGGGAATTTCCGATGGATACGCCAGTTTAAACTTCCGCTCCGCATTCGTTACCTTAAACGAGCCAATGAGATCAGAAATGTCGTGGGAATTAAGAACCCTTTAGCTGGTAAATTTTCTATTTGAAATCTACGAGGAGACGCCGCTGCAATGTTCCGCTTTACATTCATTACCGCCGGAAGAGACGGATCGCCAAAGGGTTCAGAATATCGTGGAAAAAGCCCTTTAGCTGACCAAACATTCTACCTAAAGTCTGGGTACTATAGTTTTGACAATTTGCATAAATTTAGACGGTATTCTCTTTTGAGGCCCCAAAACGTAAGTGGAGTGATACATATGACTTCGTAAAAGTTGTCCGTCTGTCTGTCCGTCCGTCCGTCAGCACGATAACTCTCGAAGGGAATGAGATATTTTGATGACTTGGTGTGAGGATTCTTTGGGTTAAGGGACAGGTCGAGTTCGAAGATGTTCACATGTAGCCCTACATTTAGGGGTAGGGGTTCAGAGTAGGGGCAAACAGAATATTTTTTTAACAGTTAATGAGATACTCGATTTGGGGGTAAGAGGGCATGCTGAACACGTATATTAAAATCGTTTTCTCGCCGGACAAGTAGTTCGTCCGGAATCCGGCTAAAACGGGAAAAGACATGCTGAATTCGTATATGACAATCATTTTCTACCCCGACAAGTAGTTCGCCCGGAATCCGGCTAAAAACGGAAAAGACATGCTGTTTATGACAATCATTTTCTACCAGGACATAGTTTGCCAGGAATCCAGCTGAAATCCGGCTAAAACTGGAATGGACATGCTGAATCCGTATATGACAATCATTTTCTACCAGGACATAGTTTGCCAGTTGATTAGTTAGAGGTTCGATACAGGGGTAAGGAGATATGCTGAATTCATTTTTGAGCTTTATTTTTTACCGGACAAGTACTTTGCCAGGAATTCGGCCGAAACTGGAAATTTGGCAGAAGTTTTTATCAATTTCGTCAAAGTAGATATACGTATAGGGGTAGACTTACATGCTGAATCCATATCTAAAGTTGGTTTTCTCAGATGAATAACCATTGGCCTTAATCTGTTTCTAACTTTTAATAGTAAAAATGTTCAAGGAGTCTGGCGAAGACCGGATATCTACAAGACCCAATTGTCTGGATTGAATATTAAATTTTTGGGATCCCCCCTGCTCGATTGGGTTGTTGACGCATGGTACACATTTTGCCGCGTTCTGATTGACTTTGGATTTTCTAAGGAGAAGGGCTTGGGGTGTGAATTTCTTGTTGTTCTTCCAACTGTTATTGCTAATCCTCACGTGTCCGTCACAAGCGTCAAGAAATAATCTCCCGAAATTCCACGGCTGGCTTCGCTTGGTTTCTTCTCTCTCTGACTCCCCCCAAAATAGATCCATGCCTAGTCTGTACACTGTCAAATTACGCTAATATCCTGAAGCCCGGGAACTCGGAAGTTGTTAAGCATGTTAAGCAGTTTTAGGCTGAATTCCGGATAACACTGGCTAGGAACGTAGAAATATTCTGGTGTAGGAAAATGTACCTGACGGAAGTAATTTGCTTGCTTGAAGGGGCTTTTGAAGCACCAGATTACGTTCATATCGTTCTACGTGTGTCCTGATTTTAAAGTTTAACTGAAAAGCCAACTTATTTTTGTGTCGTTTATATGAATACTCTGAATTATTTGGATTCTGCAAAGGGATTTTTTTTTTATTTTCCACTATCTGCTCTAGTTAGACGTCCAGAATATCTGCGGCCGTCCCCACAGCTCAAATCCTACTATGACGCGGGAAATTTCAATCTCAACACGAACGCGGTTTTTCAGTGGTCAGTGGTGAGATGGGTAGATTGCTTAGTGCCTGAAAAATAAAATAGATCATAAATCTGTAGTACAACAAAAATACAAGCGCAACAGGTACCACAAATCACACAGAAATTCCACTATTTGAAAATCGATTATTCGTGAATAGAGTCACTGAGGTATGATATGATATGATATGATGATATTTATTGCAAAAAGCCAACTGGCCATAGCAACTATCACAATAAATCACATACAATAAAAACAAGACAACAGGAACAAAAAAAAGAAAATAGATGTAGCTTAATAACACTTACATTAGATCCTCCCGATGCTTCGCTGCCAACCTTACACAAAGTTACGCACGGCTTCGGCTGGTTTTAGCCTCTTTCAATGTCCCTTGCCTTACATGAAAATCTTGCCAAAACTTGCATAACCGGTGTCCGGACGAATAAGCTCGTCGGAAAACAATGATCGGGCGCATTGATCTGTCACGTAAAGAGAAAAAATGTGGCAAGCGTGATATTGAGTGTATTGCAAATATAGGAGATAGCATACACTTCTGAACTGTAGAATCTCGAGAACGAGAGTGGATGGAAGTGCTACTGAAGTAGAATGAATTAAGTTTATACTGTTTCGTGCCCAGATCTCCAACAACACCTTCAATAGGTAAAAATACTACACTGTAAGAAGTTACATAACGACAACAGCAGGATGCGCGGTTTCAACAGATAACACTTTGGGATGTTATATGTTATGTTTCTTTCGTTCCCTTTAGTATTTTTACCAATTGAAGATGTTGTTGGAGATCTAGGCACGAAATAGTGTAAATCATAACACATCATCATAACACTTCATTTCTAAGTGAAAAGGTGTTATTCTCGAAAGTGTTATGCGCAATCTGTTATGAAACTTCTGACAGTGAATGAGGCAAATTTTAAAGTTTAAAGTTTAAAGCACCTAACAACATTTTTCTGCCTCATTCCTAAGTACAAAAAGTGGAATGATATATCACGATCAGAACTGGGTAGATCTATAGATGGCAGCACTTCCGGACCCGTGGGAAAATGCCAATTTTTTCTTTCTGTAAATTTTTCTATTTCCCACTAAAAGAAGATATATTGGCTGTTGGGCCGGGGAACTGCCGCACATATTTAGCACTTCTAGATCTTAATCCACCTTCAGTTTGAAACTTGTTTCTGCTTGCTTGCCTGACAGTTATAGGCTTTACACTCGAAAGCAGAAACAGTTTTTGATGGAACGAAAGCTTGGCTGTACAGCTTCAGACAGTCCTCTCTCATATCCCGATGAAAAATTTGTAGCCTGGGTAGTAGTACGAAAAAGTAGCATGTAATACTATGTAATAGCAAAGAATACTATCATTTAATGTGCCTCAGACTGGTCCAGTCTTATGTAGTAGTATGTAGTAGCATCCTGTCTTGCCATAGTAGCATCCAATCTTGCTAATAGTAGCATATAGTAGTATGCAGTAACAGGGTAGCCTTGAAGTAGAAGCAGGTAGTAGCATCATTAGTACTGCATGCTATATTTGATTGTGGAAAACGGATACGTCAGCTGAATTTTATTGGAGCTATATTTCGGCCCTTCTTGGCAAGGGTCCTCTTCAGGCTCAAAACCGCTCAAGTTGGAAAGACGGTGTTTTTTTTTGGTGTTTCCCACAAGTTCGTCTTTCCAACTTGAGCGGTTTTGAGCCTGAAGAGGACCCTTGCCAAGAAGGGCCGAAATATAGCTCCAATAAAATTCAGCTGACGTATCCGTTTTCCACAATCAAATATGATTCGCAGTCAGCTTGGGCTGAAGGAATATTTATACTGCATGCTACTTTTTCGTACTACTTCATAGTACTACTTTGAGATAATTTTTTCGTCGGGATAGGTTGTACATCTCTACTTCACTTCACACACCGTGGGCTTTGGCTCGAGGACAAACAAAAAGTACCCTGTTTGGCCCCAGGCAAGAGCTCTGCGGAGTTTTCCAAAATGTAACGTCATATTCATCAATCCGGCCTAAGGTCCACACTTTTCGTAAATACCGCAGAGGTTAGACCCTTACCACTTTCTAGCAATAAGCTGAAATCGGGGTACTAGGAAAAAAACAAGAGCTAGAAGCTCACATGGCCCTTGCAAGGCTAGGTCGGAGGATGAAAGTAGGAATTTGCCAATTTGTTGGTTTGTCGTGATCATTTGTAAGCAAAACCCGATAAGATAAGAATGATCATGGGCCCTTGGAAATCACGAGAATGAATCGTTTCGTAAACAGTATTTAATTTTTGCACTTCGCTGTGATGATGCGGGCGCCAGAAAGACCATGAAATGTATCGTTTGGTCAAAATTATTTTTTTGTCTGTTCGGCTGGGATGCGTACTTTGAGGGAGCTAGAAATTCATTTCCAGGCAAAACACTTTAGGTAAAAATGGCAACGGGGTCATGGCGATCACGAAAATGTAAATTGTGCTTAAAAGTCTTTTTATACTTTCCGGTTAAAATCAGTACTTTAATGGATGGTTGGATCTGGAAGTGACAATATCTAAGCCAATTTACTCAAACAATGTTTCAAAGTCAGCTTGGGCTCAAAGAATATTCATCTAAGCCAATCTTGTCAAGTCTGTAATGTTTCAGCCAAGTTTGTTCGTCCTAGCACATTGGAATTACCTTAACTCCGATTACCGGAATTCCGGACCCGACTCCCCCCGGTGCCCGAATCAGGTTCTGTCACTGATGTATCTAGAGCTTGTGCTTGTTCTTTCCACCCAAGTTTCATCCCGATCGCTTCACAATGAGCATGTCACACGATTTCCGATTCTCCCTCCCCCCCCCCATATATTCATCGAATCCTGTCCTGACTTGATATGGGACATCTGAGACATGAGGTGTTTCCGAATATCAATTTTCATTAAGATCCCATCGCCGGTTCGAAATATACATCAAAATTCGGGATTACCCCTCCCTCCACCCCCCGCCCCCCCACGATGGTCGGATCGCGGAACTGATTATTTTCAAGTCAATCTGGCTGGGTCCCTGATATGCGTGCCAAGCTTCATCGTCCCAGCCCACCTGGATGTACCTTAACTCCGTATCACCGGAATTCCAGACCCATTCTCCAACTCCCCCCACAGTGCCCAAATCCGGTGCAGTTCTGCCAATGATGTACCTAGGTCTTGTGCTTGTTCCTTCCACCAATTTTCATCCCGATCGCTCCATTCTAAGCATGTAACATAATTACCGGTCAACCCCCCCTCCCCCCGAATCCCCCACATTCACCGGATCCGGTCGGGAGTCCAGACTTGAAATGGGATATTGAAGACACCAGGTATTTCCAAACATCAAGTTTCATTAAGATCCGATCACCCGTTCGAAAGTTATGCATGTCACTAAGTTCCGGATTCCGGCTCCCCTCCCTCCCCCCAGGGTGGTCGGATCGGGCAAGTGACTATTTCTCAGTCAGTTTGGTCGGGTCCCTAAAAGGCCTGCCAAGTTTCATTGTCCTAGCACATCTTGAAGTACCTAACTCGCAAACACTGAAGATTGAAAATTAAGTGTCTTTTTCTGTATGTTTTATTTATTTTCTTTCATTTACTCCGCTTTTTCAAAATGGCCGGTTTATAAATAAGTTACTATTTACTTACTTACTTATACCGGACTGACCGACCGACGGAAAAGTGATCGGTACAATAATAATAATTATAAAAATCTGTATTTAAGGCCAGAGGCCATAATGATAATAATAATAATAATTGTATTTGAAAAAGCCCGAGGGCCATATACAGGTACAGGTTATTAATACACATAAACGTCAATCAACATACAACTAATCTACGGAAAGCTTTCTATATTCTAACGCTCTAGATACAAACCTACAAATCTTACTAATCGCCTGGGCGGATGTACACTTCAGGATACCAGGAAGTGTCGGGATATACCACCGAAAATCTCCCTACGGAGATCCGAAAGCTCTTGGCACCGGCTTAATACATGAACAGGTTATACACTGATTAAGCAACAAAATTAAACAAAATATAACAAAAATTGGCACTTTGCCGGAAGGCAAATGCCATAAAAATGGGACAAAAACAGAGTTTTCTGTGAATCGAATGATTGCTGGTGTAATTTGTATTCTAGGTGGTCTTAATGTAAAGAACAAATAAGAAGTAGAACCTCCGCCACCTGATCTCTGTAATACGACCATGCGGAGTCGAATAAATTCCTGATGCCCTGCCCAATGCAAACGAGCGGAGGGTAGGAGCCACGCGGAACACCACAATTCTTTACCTCTACAAACAGCAGTAGAGCCCCCGAGAAGAAAAGTCGAGAGTAAACAGACTATTGGTTGTATAACAGTGTGCCATCACGTGTGCCGCGTTGCAGAGGCGGATCTAGACACCCCTGCTGCGATTTTTTCTTCTCAAATGCGCAGCGGCTAAGAGCGAAGTAGACGGGTTTCAACCCAAAGCTCAGCAAGTAGCTCTAAGTTTTGTCGGGGTATCCATAGTCGGTGCATGGGGACCAAAGACGGAGGTTCTGTTGGCTTATTTGTTCTTGCTGATATTACACCAGGATAATTTGATCCGCCCATTGTAATTTAAGACATGACTTCTCAGGGATATCTGGAGGATTTTAGAGTGAAATTGAGTTTCGGCTAAATTTCTGTTGTGCACGGATGCGACATTGCCTTTACGGGGATACTAAAAGTCCCGAAAATCCCCCACCCTCCTTTTTTTCGTCGTTGAAACGGCAATTAGTTTCTTGCTTTCCAATCTTAGCCCTCTTGAAATTTGCTTTGTATGAGTTCGAGGGTGGCGATACAGAATTAAGACCTGGCTGTGCCTGACATCTTAGGCTGAAGATATCCCTGTGGAATTTCCCTTGCCCCCTCCCCCCCCCCCCCCCGTCACAACTGTCAATCACTCTCCCTTTGTATTTATCTGATATTTATTTTGTTTCTCAAATGTGTTGCTCCCTGACACCTTCCATTTTCCTAAATCTGGGTAGTCCAACAGCCCGGACTTATGGACGTATTCGGCTTTGCTTTGCCTTCCGAATCCGTCTCGACGAAATCGGTTGTTTGGAATCCTGAAGAAAAATCTGGAAGGATGAGTCCACTAAGCCCTTCAGCTCAACTCCAAAAGCAAAGCTTTACTTTCAAGATTTTCCTTTCTACTCCTTAACAAACAATGGGCAAAGTAACGAAGTGTCGAGAAAGGTTGACTCCGTGACAGACACTTAAACTTTCTTCTTCTATTCAGAAAGTAAGGAGGCGATTACCGTCTTCATGAATAACTAACAAGAAGTGCCTATACTTGTTTTAGCGAGACAAACTTCGCAATCTTCGTAAATTATTGACTAGGCTTTTTGCGCTCCCTGTGTACAGAGCCTCCAGGAAAACCGGAATAAACCATAACCGGATATTTGGCAGAATTTAAGTTTTTTTTAGATCGATTAGACATTCGGTGAGGCATGTTGAATTCATTTTTGAACGTTATTTTCCTACCGGACAAGTAGTTCATCCGGAATCCGACCAAAACCGGATATTTGCTTGAATTAAAAGTTGTTTCTGGAGTCGATTAGAGATTCGACATAGGGGTAAATAGAAATGTTGAGTTCATTTTAGGTTAGTTTCTTGCCGGATAAGTAGTGCATCCGGAATTCGGCAAAACCCCCGAAATCTTGTGATACGCTTAGATTGGAGCGACAGGGAAGAAACTTGGTGGGAAGATCAAGCACAAGCGCTAGGTACATCAGTGATAAAACCGGACCGGATTCGGGCACTGTGGGGATGTTGGAGGGGGGTCTGGAATTCCACTAAACGGGAGTTAAGGTACTTCCAGATACGCTAGGACGATGAACCTTGGCTGGAACATTAAAGTTCGACAAGATTGGCTTAGAATTGTTACTTCCCAGGTCCGACCATTTCAAGTACTCATCTTAACCGCAAAGTACCAAAAATATGTTTAAGCACCGGACTTCAGGATACCAGGAAGTGTCGGGATATACCACCGAAAATCTCCCTACGGAGATCCGAAAGCTCTTGGCACCGGCTTAATACATGAACAGGTTATACACTGATTAAGCAACAAAATTAAACAAAATATAACAAAAATTGGCACTTTGCCGGAAGGCAAATGCCATAAAAATGGGACAAAAACAGAGTTTTCTGTGAATCGAATGATTGCTGGTGTAATTTGTATTCTAGGTGGTCTTAATGTAAAGAACAAATAAGAAGTAGAACCTCCGCCACCTGATCTCTGTAATACGACCATAAGGAGTCGAATAAATTCCTGATGCCCTGCCCAATGCAAACGAGCGGAGGGTAGGAGCCACGCGGAACACCACAATTCTTTACCTCTACAAACAGCAGTAGAGCCCCCGAGAAGAAAAGTCGAGAGTAAACAGACTATTGGTTGTATAACAGTGTGCCATCACGTGTGCCGCGTTGCAGAGGCGGATCTAGACACCCCTGCTGCGATTTTTTCTTCTCAAATGCGCAGCGGCTAAGAGCGAAGTAGACGGGTTTCAACCCAAAGCTCAGCAAGTAGCTCTAAGTTTTGTCGGGGTATCCATAGTCGGTGCATGGGGACCAAAGACGGAGGTTCTGTTGGCTTATTTGTTCTTGCTGATATTACACCAGGATAATTTGATCCGCCCATTGTAATTTAAGACATGACTTCTCAGGGATATCTGGAGGATTTTAGAGTGAAATTGAGTTTCGGCTAAATTTCTGTTGTGCACGGATGCGACATTGCCTTTACGGGGATACTAAAAGTCCCGAAAATCCCCCACCCTCCTTTTTTTCGTCGTTGAAACGGCAATTAGTTTCTTGCTTTCCAATCTTAGCCCTCTTGAAATTTGCTTTGTATGAGTTCGAGGGTGGCGATACAGAATTAAGACCTGGCTGTGCCTGACATCTTAGGCTGAAGATATCCCTGTGGAATTTCCCTTGCCCCCTCCCCCCCCCCCCCCCCCCGTCACAACTGTCAATCACTCTCCCTTTGTATTTATCTGATATTTATTTTGTTTCTCAAATGTGTTGCTCCCTGACACCTTCCATTTTCCTAAATCTGGGTAGTCCAACAGCCCGGACTTATGGACGTATTCGGCTTTGCTTTGCCTTCCGAATCCGTCTCGACGAAATCGGTTGTTTGGAATCCTGAAGAAAAATCTGGAAGGATGAGTCCACTAAGCCCTTCAGCTCAACTCCAAAAGCAAAGCTTTACTTTCAAGATTTTCCTTTCTACTCCTTAACAAACAATGGGCAAAGTAACGAAGTGTCGAGAAAGGTTGACTCCGTGACAGACACTTAAACTTTCTTCTTCTATTCAGAAAGTAAGGAGGCGATTACCGTCTTCATGAATAACTAACAAGAAGTGCCTATACTTGTTTTAGCGAGACAAACTTCGCAATCTTCGTAAATTATTGACTAGGCTTTTTGCGCTCCCTGTGTACAGAGCCTCCAGGAAAACCGGAATAAACCATAACCGGATATTTGGCAGAATTTAAGTTTTTTTTAGATCGATTAGACATTCGGTGAGGCATGTTGAATTCATTTTTGAACGTTATTTTCCTACCGGACAAGTAGTTCATCCGGAATCCGACCAAAACCGGAAATTTGCTTGAATTAAAAGTTGTTTCTGGAGTCGATTAGAGATTCGACATAGGGGTAAATAGAAATGTTGAGTTCATTTTAGGTTAGTTTCTTGCCGGATAAGTAGTGCATCCGGAATTCGGCAAAACCCCCGAAATCTTGTGATACGCTTAGATTGGAGCGACAGGGAAGAAACTTGGTGGGAAGATCAAGCACAAGCGCTAGGTACATCAGTGATAAAACCGGACCGGATTCGGGCACTGTGGGGATGTTGGAGGGGGGTCTGGAATTCCACTAAACGGGAGTTAAGGTACTTCCAGATACGCTAGGACGATGAACCTTGGCTGGAACATTAAAGTTCGACAAGATTGGCTTAGAATTGTTACTTCCCAGGTCCGACCATTTCAAGTACTCATCTTAACCGCAAAGTACCAAAAATATGTTTAAGCACAATATACATTTTCATGATCCCCATCAGCCAATGAATTTTTGCCTCAAGGGTTTTGCTTAGAAACGAACTTCTTCCTTAAAGTGCGCATCTCAACCGTAAAGTGAAAAAAAAATACTTTTGACCAAACGATACACTTCATGATCCCTTAGGGCCCATGATCAATTTGGCCACAAGAGTTTTGCTTAAAAATGAATTTCTAGCACCCTTAAAGCGCGCATCTTAACCGAAAAGTGAAAAATGTGCTTTTGACCAAACGATGTACATTCATGAGCCCCAAGGGCCCATGATGCTTTTGCCTCAAGAGTTTTTGCTTAAAAGTAAATTCCTTAAAGTACAAGAAATACTTTTGAGCTAAGTATACATTTTCATGATCACGATGAGCCCATCATCAGGTTGGCCTCAGAGGTTCTGCGTACAGATGAATTTCTAGCGCCCTCAAATTGCACATCATCACAGCCAAGTGCAAAAATAAAATACTTTGTTCCATTTATTCAAACAATGTTTACAACGGATACGTCAGCTACGATTCTTCAGAATTTCTTAAGAATTTTTCTTAAGAATCGTAGCTGACGTATCCGTTGTAAACATTGTTTGAATAAATGTTTCAAAGTCAGCTTGGGCTCAAAGAATATTTATACTTTGTTCCAGACGATAGATTCTCGTGATTTCCAAGGGCCAATGATCATTCTTATATCAAGGGTGTTGCTTACAATAATCGGAAAAACCCACGAATGGACAAATTCCTACTTTCATCCTCTGACCCAGCCTTGCAAGTGCCGTACGAACTTCTAGCTCTCGTTTTCCAAAAACTCTTCGTTGCGAAAAATAACATAGGAAAATGTCAATAAAAATACATATATAAAATTCTATACTTTACGTAAAGTCTGTACAATTTAATTAAATTTTGATTTCTTAATTTAGTCAATGATAAAATATTTCTGACACATAAATAGTATGTGCAATTTGCTCGTGTTACAATGATGTTACAGTTAGTAACTTATTCAAACAATGTTTACAACGGGTACGTCAGCTACGATTCTTCATCAGCGATATTTCAGCCCTTTTTGGCAAGGGTCCTCGTCAGGCTCGAGGACCCTTGCCAAAAAGGGCCGAAATATCGCTGATGAAGAATCGTAGCTGACGTACCCGTTGTAAACATTGTTTGAATAAATGTTTCAAAGTCAGCTTGGGCTCAAAGAATATTTATCTACGAAGTTAGTAATGTTACAAATAATGAACTTGTCATGTTACAAATTGATTAAAAACAGGTTCAGGTTCATTTATTCTTTTCACTAATTGTCACACATAAGTTATCAAATACTCCCGGCATAGGGCAATGCACGGATGGCACGGGAGCGACAAGATAGTCAAACGGAATCAAAATGGCGAATAAAAAAGGCGAACAAATTTCAGATACCGCTCAGATGATTGAACTGGTGGGAGTTTCAGTCGGGGTGTGTTAGCAGGTTTAAAGAACCCCTCCCACTATTTACTCTTCAACTTAAAGTATTTTAAAATGTTTGAATACTTTAAAACTAGGCTGTGCTTTCAACAAATAACCCACGGATTTGGCTGTTTTAAGCCTTTTCCGAGACCCGTTGACAGGGAAGCAATCTAATAACCGGTTTTTCTGATGGAAAAACTTCTCGCAGTCACCCATCGACAGCGTGATACACATCGAAGGTAGCAAAACACGGCAAGTGAGAAAAGCAGCGTGGTTTTGTTAGAGGGGTTAGAATGTACCGTACGGAATTGGGGTCTCCGGGTTTAGAAATGTATGAAGTGATTATGGAAGTAGGTTGCGTTAGTATTATAGGTAAGACAAGTTCTTTAACGGCTCTTCTAGTTGCCCGTGCGTGTTGCAGTTCCATGAAATACATGTAACGTAAGTTTAATTTGTTTCCCATCACAGTAAGGAAAATTAGACTAGGATTATTATGAGAATAGAAAAAAAACATGAAAAAATAGAGAATTAGTTCATGACTGAAGTTCATGCGCTTGATCTCCCTCTCCCCCCAATCTCGTGCGTCGGATTAAGTAGGTCCTAGAACTTGTGGATATTTCTAGGAACACGAGCTCTAACGAGTCGAATGACGTTCCCGCCCATCGGGGTGTATACAGAAACCCCTCAACGCTGGAGATAATCAGGTCAGAATAAATGAATGCGTGTGAATTAGCATTTACCTTCCTCACTCCACCGTCTTTTCACTTATCTATCTCTTCCACTACGCTTCCTCTGTTGACGTATATTTCACCAGCACCAGCACTTTCCCGGAATTTAATTTCAGTGACACTACCCTACATTTGATGATGGTTTCGAAACTGAAACTACTACTCTTGTTGTTTCTTCCCTTTTCCTGATACACTTCCCCCATTTCCATTGCATCTACTGTCACATCGTTCTTCCGACGAACAATTGGACTGATTAGCTGTGAATGGAGGCAGGGGCGTCACGACTGGGGGGGGGGGAGGGGGGAAAATAGTCGTTTTTTCTGAAAATCAGTCGATTTTTTTCAAAACTGTAATTTTTTGTTGTTGAAAACAGTCGTTTTTTCTGCAGAAACAGTCGGTAAAAATTACCAGCCATTCGGTAAATGCGTCGTCCCCCCCCCCCAAACATTTTGGCTAGTAACGCCTCTGAATGGAGGTAGCCTTAAAGCAGCCATGAGATTTACTACGCCCATTCATTCTTTGCCTCCTTTCGGTTGTGAATGCTCTATATGACTAAATCCAAAACACGCCAGTGATCCTCGGGAAGAACGAGAAAACGTAGCACCAACGACTCAAACTCAACAACTCAATCCTGCGTTAACCAATCACGGCAATGTTTGGGAGCAGCTGTGATACCGCTTCCGGCTCCTCCGCTAAGTACAGGGCGATTTTGTATTCGCAAGAAGAGTTAGTCATCAAGAGTATTTTCAGTCGCAAAACTCTCATCGTCACAGAACGTGTTGTACCTTGGATCGCGTCAGTTTCCCATTACCGTGCTGGTTTTTAGCAAAATGTTCCCAGATCAGGATCGAACGCTCGTCTGGAAGCTAATGACGTCAAAAAAACTAGGGAGAACTTTTTTGGGATCCTAAAACGTAAGTGACGTGATACCCTTGACTTTGTAAAAGTTGTCCGTCCGTCTAACTCTCCAAGGGAATGAATTATTTTGTTCAAGCTTGGTGTGAGGATTCTTTGGGTCAAGAAAGGACAGGTCAAGTTCATAGATGGGTTCCATAGCCCTGTATTTAGGTGTGGGGATGGGGTTGAAATTAAGGGCGAACAAAATATTTTGTTGAATCTAATGAGATAGTCGATTTAGGCGTAAGGAGTCATGCTAAATCCATATATAATTTTTTTTTTCTCGCCAGACAAATAGTTCGCCCGGAATCCGGCCAAAACCGGAAAATTCGTTAAAAGTGACATGAAGTTGATTAAAGGCTCGATTGAAAAGCAAGGAGATATGCTGAATCCTTATACGAAAACTGTTTTCTCGCCGGACGAATAGTTCGCCCGGAATCCGACCAAGACCGGAAAATTGGGTAAAGTCAAAGTTTATCTGAAGTTGATTAGAGCTTCGATGTAGGGGTAAGAAGACGTGCTGAATTCTTCTGAAGGGTGGAATTTGGTCAAGTGGTCTGAAGTCGATCAGAGATGAGCTGCTGGAGTAGACATGCATGCTGAATCCATATCTGAACTTGGTTATAGGTTATAGCAAAATGTTAAAGCGATAGGCGAAGACCGGAAGTCTACAAGATTTGCTTGTCTGGATCAAGTAATCCCATAAATGTTCAATGTTTGGGATCCCATCAAAACCTTTGGTCTTGTTAAAAGAAGAGTAGTGCAAAAATTCTCATCGTCCGGGAGGCTCGAATCTTATTTTTTTTTTTAGCTGAGCAATGTAATTAAACACGTGTCCTAGCAGAGCTTAGCAGAACGTTTAGTGTAAATCAATTAATACGTTCTTAAATTATTTCCACAAAAGCACAATAGAGTATAGCTAGCAGAGGATCGTCATGACGTAACACACGTCTAAACAAAGACTACTCCGAGTTGACTCGTAAAACTCTCTCCAGAACAAGATCGGAGAAGGTTCCTTTCTTCTAGCTTCGGTCTGACGAAATCCTTGCCAAGAAGGGTCGAAATATAACTAAAGCTAAGCTTAGCTGGCCTATCCGTCAAGCGCCGCCAAATATGAGCACCTTTACAGTTGCAACCAAAAACACTTTCCAGTAAAACAGAAATAAATAGAAAACCACAATGTCTCATTAAAGGAATTAAATCATAAGAATATAAAACACTAGTATAAAATAATGTAAATATAAAACACTAGTAAAACTAACACCTTATAAAACACTAATTCATGTACATTTTCTAGCTCTGTTCTACACTTTTTAGCTTTCAATTACCTTTGTTCAACAATTACCGATGCCGTCAATGTCTTTTGGGGAACATAGCCTTTCTTCCCTCTAGCCTCGCTTTCCAGGTCGAGTAGGAAGTTTACTATGACATGTGCGGCGGATTGATTTTATTTTTATGGCACTTGCAGCCTCTGGCTCAAGTGCCATATACCGATCACAATTCCGTCTGTCGGTCTGTCGGTCTGTCGGTCGGTCCGAGTTTTTTGTCCCACATATCCGAGTTAGGGTACTTCCAGATGTGCTAGGACAATGAAACTTGGCAGGCATATCAGGGACCCGACCAAACTAACCTGGAAATAATCAGTTTCCCGATCCGACCATATGGGGGGGAGTGCGGGGCGCTGGAAACTTGCAAATTTAGGGCATTTTGTCACTTTTTTCTGAGTTAGGGTACTTCTAGATGAGCTAGGACAATGAAACTTGGCAGGAATATCAGGGACCCGACCAAACGAACCTGGAAATAATCAGTTTCTCGATCCGACCATATGCGGGGGAGTGGGGGCGCTCGAAACTTGAAAATTTAGGGCATTTTGTCACACTTTTTCGAGTTTGGGTACTTCCAGATGAGCTAGGACAATGAAACTTGGCAGGAATATCAGGGACCTGACCAAAGTAACCTGGAAATAATAAGTTTCCCGATCCGACCATATGCGGGGGAGTTGGGGCGCTGGAAACTTGAAAATTTAGGGCATTTTGTCACACTTTTTCGAGTGAGGGTACTTCCAGATGAGCTAGGACAATGAAACTTGGCAGAAATATCAGGGACCTGACCAAACTAACCTGGAAATAATCAGTTTCCCGATCCGACCATGTGCGGGGAAGTGGGGGCGCTGGAAACTTGAAAATTTAGGGCATTTTGTCACACTTTTTCGAGTTAGGGTACTTCCAGTTGACCTAGGACCATGAAACTTGGCAGGCATATCAGAGACCCGACCAAACAAAATTAGGAATAATCATTTTTCTGATCCGACCATTTGGGGGTGGGGGGGGTGGAGGGCAGGGGAATCCGGGAAACTGAGAAGTGTGTAACTTTCGAACGGATGATCGGATTGTAATGAAACTTCATAACTGAAGAGAATATATATCTGTAATGTCCCGTTTAAAGTCTTGACCGGATTCGGTAGCCAGGGGGGAGTTGGGGGGGGGGGGGAGACCGGAAATTTCAAGAAACGGTTAGAATGGAGGGATCGGAGTGAAACTTGCTGGGAAGAACAAGCATCTGCTCTAGATAAGTCCTTTAGACCATTGTACTGGATCCGGACACTTATGGGGGGGGGGGTCCCGGAATTCCGGTGAGGGTGTTTTTTTGGATGAAACTTGGCAGGCATATCAGGGACCCAATCAAACTGACTTCAAAATAAAAATAATGTCGATCAGATAATGGTGGGGGAGTGGAGGGAGGGGAATCCGCAGGGGAATCCGGGAAATTGAGAAGTGTGTAACTTTCGAACGGATGATCGGATTGTAATGAAACTTCATAACTGAACAGAATATATATCTGTAATGTCCCGTTTAAAGTCTTGACCGGATTCGGTAGCCAGGGGGGAGTTGGGGGGGGGGGAGACCGGAAATTTCAAGAAACGGTTAGAATGGAGGGATCGGAGTGAAACTTGCTGGGAAGAACAAGCATCTGCTCTAGATAAGTCCTTTAGGCCATTGTGCTTGATCCGGACACTTATGGGGGGGGGGGGGGTCCCGGAATTCCGGTGATGGTGGTTTTGGGGATTTTCACGATGAAACTTGGCAGGCATATCAGGGACCCAATCAAACTGACTTCAAAATAAAAATTTTGTCGATCAGATAATGGTGGGGGGAGTGGAGGGAGGGGAATCCGAAATTTTCAGTCATGCGTAATTTTGGAATGGGTGATCGGATTCGAGTGAAATTTAAGAATTCAACAGAGGACATTTCTCCGATGTTTTTTTTCATATCCGGACCGGATCCGGCAACTATTGGGGGGGGGGGGAAATACGTGCCCCGTTTAGAATGGAGGGATCGGGATGGAACTTTGTGGGAAGAACAAACAGATGCTCTATGTAAGTCATTTGCTGAATCGGATTGGCTACGTGCACCGCGGGGGAGCTGGGTGGGGTGGGGGGGGGGGGACCGGAAATCTCGAGAAACGGTTAGAATGATGGTATCGGAGTGAAACTTGCTGGGGAGAACAAACATCTGGTCCATGTAAATATTTTACATAATTTGACTGGATCCGGACACTTGAGGGGGGGGGGAGGAGGGGTATCCCGGAATTCCGTTTTTTGGGGGATTTTCACGACGAAACTTGGAAGGCATATCAGGGACCCGGTCAAACTGACTTGGAATAAAAAAAAAATCCTCGATATGATAATCTTGGGGGGGGGGGAGTTGAGGGAGGGGAATCCGGAATATTGAGTCATGCGTAACTTTGGAACGGGTGATCGGATTCGAGTGAAATTTAATAATTAAACAGAGGACATTTTTCTCTTGTGACCTTTTTCATTTCCGGACCGAATCCGGCAATTATCGGGGGGAGGGCGGAAAATACTTGACCCGCTTAGACTGGTGTGATCTGGATCAAACTTCGTGGGAATGACAAACAGATGCTCTGGATTAATCATTTACAGAACCGGATTGGCTCCGGTTATTGTGGGTGGGGTTGGAGGAGGGGGAGGGGGGTCTGGGATTCCGGTGATCGCGCGTTAAGGTACTTCCAGATGTGCTAGGACGATGAAACTTCGCTTGAATATTGGAGACTCAAAAACGTTTGCTTAGAAATTGCTACTTCCCAAATCCGATTATTCCTTAAAGTACCAATCTTGACCGCAAAGTAAAAAAAAATACTTTTAAGCAATATATGCATTTTCGTGATGCCCATCAGTCCATTAGCAGTTTTGCCTCAAGGGTTTGCTTACAAATGAAGTTCCAGCTCCCTTATAGCGCGCATCTCAACCGCAAAGTCGAAACTTACTTTTGATCAATCAAATCATCTTGACCCATGCAAGTGCCATCTGAGCTTACAGCTCTTGTTATAGCACTTGTCATTCGACCAAGTGCCATATAGCGATCGCAGTTATTCTCCATCCATCGGTATGTCGGTCCGTGTTTTGCTACTTCGGGCACTTCTACATAAGCTAACGATTAAACTTGGCACACATACCAAGGACCCGACCAGATTAACTTGGTAAAAGTCACCTTCCCGATCCAACCGTTTTGGGGGGAGTGGAGGGAGGAGGATTCCGGAAACTTGAGGTATGTGTAACTTTCAAACGGGTGATTGGATCTTAGTGAAACTTGATATTTGTAAAGACTTGTGTCTCCGACGACCCAGTTTAATTCCGCACCGGATCCTGTGACTTTGGGGGGAGCTTAAGGGGGAAACGGAAATCTTGGGAAACGCTTAGAGTGGAGGGATCGGGACGAAACTTGGTGGAAAGCACAAGCACAAGACCTAGATATATCGCTGACATAACCGGACCGGATCCGGGAACTGTATGGGGCAGTTGGAGGGGTGTCTGGAATTCCGGCGATCGGTACTTTATGATGAACTAGGACGATGAAACTTGGCAGGCGTATCACGGACTCGAATAGACTGACTTGAGAATAGTCGTTTCTCCGATCCGACCATCGTGGGGGAGTGGAGGGATGGGGAATTCGGAATCTAGTGGAATGCATAACTTTTGAACGGGTTATTGGATTCGAATGAAGCTTGGTGGAAAGAACAAGCACAGGACCTAGATATATCGCTGACATAACCGGACCGGATTCGGGAAACTGTAGGGGGAGTTGGAGGGGTGTCTGGAATTCCGGCGATCGGTACTTTATGATGTACTAGGATGATGAAACTTGGCAGGCGTATCATGGACTCGAATAGACTGACTTGAGAATAGTCGTTTTTCAGATCCGACCATCGTGGATGGGAATTCAGAATCTAGTGGAATGCATAACTTTTGAACGGGTTATTGGATTCGAATGAAACTTCGCAAGTGGAAAGATCTATCGGCCCACATGTTCCACTTCAGATTCGTACCGGATCCGATATTTGTGGGGGAAGTTAGAAGGGGTACTGAAAATCCCGTGAAACGCTTAGAGTCGAGGGATCGGGGAGGGATTTGGTGGGGAGAACAAGCACAAGCCCGAGATACGTTTTTGACAGAACCAGATCGTGCTGCAGCTCTTTAGTTCAAGGTGGTTTCCCAGAATTTCGGTGATCGCGAGTTAGGATACTTCTAGATATGCTAAGGACGATGAAATATGGCAGTCGTATTATTAACCCGAGTAGATAGACTTAAGGCCCCGGCTTAATGCCCTAGGGAAACTTCCGTTCCTGGTTCCGACTATTTTTGGGGGGAGTTGAGTGAAGGGTAATCCGGAAATTACTGACTCCCATGGCTTGCGAAGGATAGTTCGATTCGAGTGAAACTTTATGGGCGATAAGAAATTATGACCTAAGTATGCAAAACATGTGTCCGAACCACATGCGGCCATGGCTGGGGCGGTTGAGGGGTGGGGGGGGGGGGGGGTCCGGAAACTTTGTGGCATGCACCAAAACCAAACGAATGGGCCGAATGGGATGCAAATTGCACAGTCTTGGCATCCGGCCCGGATCCGGCCACGGTAGGAAGAGCATGGAGCGGGAACCGGAAATTTGCAGATAAGCTCCGATCCGAGTTAAACTTGATGGACGGGTAAGAGGAGATGTCAGGGATGCGACGTTTATGTGTCCGAGTCATATTCGGCCATACTGGGGGGGGGGGGGAGTTCGAGGGGGATTCCCGGAAATTCTGTGGCCCGCATGAGTTGAGCGGTTTGAATGAAACTTGGAAAGTAGAGGATCAGTAGAGGTTTTAGGGCCCGGACCGGATCCGAGCACGGGGGGGGGTGACAGAAATTTCCTAAAAAATGCTCAGATTCGACTGAAACTTGATAGGTGGTAAGAGAAGTTGCTTTAGATGGTCCATATACGTGTCTGAACCAGATTCGGCCGCGGTAGGGGGGTACCTTGAAGTCTGACACGTCTAGGGATCAAACGGGTGGATCTTAACTTGGAAGGTAGAAAATTCATTTGCCCTAGATTATCCGAGGCGATGCCGGAAATGCTCAGACTCGAGTGAAACTAGATGTCACATTTCCAGTCCGAACCTAGGGGGGTTGAAGGGTATTTTGTGACGTTCATGTACTTTATTGCATCACCTACAAGTGCCATATGAGCTCGTAGCTCTTGCTCTTCTTCGTTACCAGCTCCATCTAGTTTTCTAAGTTTTTCGAGTGCAACTTCGTTACCTGTAGTTGTCTGTATCACTACACTCGTTTTAGCGCTTCACATTCATCAGAGCATGTATAATTGTTTCTGTCTCTATATAGCTTATTTCTTCGGCATAAGCATATTTCTCTCCTGTTCATTATGTTTTCCCGCCCCCGGGTCGGTAGTAAATTGTTTAATTGTCGGCACACGTGCTGCTTCACTTTTGGAGTGAGCACTAGGCCGTGAGAATATTAGGAAAGATATTAAAGAAATAAGACCTGGCATTGAATTTCCTTCAAAGTAACCATAACATTTACAAGGTCGGTTCCTGTTCACTATTCTACACACTTCATATCTTCATTTGAAGTTAGAGAAGAATAAAAATTAGAAAGGATAGAGAAGTTTAGGATATTGAACAAGAAACAGAATTCGTTTCCGCATTTAAAGTTTAACTGAAACGCCAGCGTATATTTGCATCGAGATTTGCGTATTGTGTATGAATACACTGAATTATTTTGACTCTGTTGAGGGATTGTGTTTTTATGGCACTTGAGCTTACTCAAGTGCCAGATAGCGATCGTAATGTCTGTCTGTCTGTCGATCTGTCCGCATTTTGCTAGTTTGGGCACTTCCACACGACCTAGGACGATAAAACTTGGCACGCATATCAGGGACCCAACCGGATTAACTTGGAAATAATCACTTCCCCGATCCGACCATCAATGGGGGAGTGGCAAGATGGGGAATCCGGAAATTAGTAACATTTGTAATTTTGGAACGAATAATCGGACGTGCAGTAAACTTGACAGGTATCAAGAACAAGTGTCTTGGATGTTCATTGTCAAATTCGGATCGGATCCTGGGGGGGGGGCTGGAGGGGGACACACGAAATCACGTGAAACGTTTTTTCTAGTTTGTGTCAAACCCCTACCCCTTTCTTCACACTAGTATAACTCTGCGCGTGGATGAGTCATTATTTCTTCACACTAGTATAGCTCTGCACGTGGATGAGTCATTCTTTGCTTAACTCCGTTCGGATAGAGCTAGAGCAATCGAAGGTCCAAGGGGTTGGTATAATATGCTGTTGAACCTTAGTAGGGGCGGATATAGATTAAGGACTTCCACACAAGCTAGGACGATGAAACTTCGCAGGCATATCATGGACCCGACCAGATTAACTTACAAATAATCACTTCCCCAATCCGACTTTCCCCGGATCCGGGAGTCCGGAAACTAGGTAGGAACAACGGTAGCAAAAGGGGAGCAGGCAAAAAGAGCGATGCCCAAATGCGGTATCGATCCGCGAACCTCTGTGTCAAAGGTCCAGTGTTCTACCACTGCGTTACGACTTGATGTATTTAGAAGCGAATGCGGGAAGAGATACGGTTTGAAAATTAAGGTCAGACTAAGTGGTCTGACTCCATGCTAAATGCTAACCAGAGCAAAATAACTAGAGCTATTTTGCTCTGATGCTAACTAAACTTAAACTAAACAAATCTCGTGAAACACTTCCACATAAGCTAGGACAATGAAACTTGGCAGGCATATCAGGGAACCGACCAGATTAACTTGGAAATAATCACTTTCCAGATCCGATCATAGTGGGGGGAGTGGAGGGATTGGAAATCCGGAAACTATTAACATGCATAACTTTGGAGAGGGTAATCGGACATGTGTGAAACTTGACATGTGTCAAGAACACGTGTTTCGGATATTCAGTTTCAAATCCAGACCAGATTCGATACCTGTGGGGGGGGGGCTGGAGGGGGGCACCGGAAATTTTCTGAAACGCTTCCACATAAGCTAGGACAATAAAACTTGGAAGGCATATGAGGGAACCGACCATGTTAACTTGGAAATAATCACTTCCCCGATCCAGCCGTCGCGGGGGGAGTGGAGGGATGGGGAATCTGGAAACTAGAATCATACATAACTTTGGAATGGGTAATCGGACATTAATGAAACTTGACAAGTGCGAAGAACAGGTGTCTCAGATTTTCAGTTTCAAATCTGGCCCGAATCCGATAACTGGGGGTGGGGGTAGAGGGGGGACCGGAAATCTTTTGAAACGCTTAGGGTCGAGGGATTGGGATGGAACTTAGGGGAAGAATGAGCATTAACCCTAGATACTTTATAGGCCTACAGAATTCAAGCATCCACAGAAACAGATCGGTTTTCTTTGGCATACCTTTGTCTTCATGGTAAGATTGGAACACGGAAGCCTTGAAACTTTTATAGCGATATGCATGAGCTATGTTAAAGTCGTCAGTTGTCAGTTGTCAGACGCAGAGGCGTTACTAGCCAAAATGTTTGGGGGGGGGCCAAGGAATTTACCGACCGGCTGGTAATTTTTACCGACTGTTTTTGCAGAAAGAACGACTGTTTTCAAGAAAAAAACGACAGTTTCGGAAAAATCGACTGATTTTCAGAAAATAACGACTATTTTGACGAAAAATCTACTGATTTACAGAAAAATCGACTGTTTTAATGAAAAAATCGACTGTTTTGGCGAAAAATCGTGGCGCTTCGCGCCGACTCGGTTAGTTTTTACCGACTGGCCGACATGGGGGGGGGGGCTCCCCCCCCCCCCCCGGTCGTGACGCCCCTGGTCAGACGACCGACTAAGTGATCTTTTGGTCATTGGTAGACACAACCTGAAAAAGCGAAGAAGCTTAACGTCAATCGCGCAGTTGGCAGTTTCGCGAATTTGAAGAAGCGTCGTTTCGCCTTGAGCGATTAGTAAAATATCTCTTCGTTTTTTTTTTTTTATTACGTTTTTCTTCTTGAAATAAAACTGCTCATTTTCACTTGACTTGGGAAAATCGGCTCCAACTTTGCCCCCCCCCCCCCACGATTTTGACGAAATAACGCCCCTGTGTCGCAGTGGAGGGTGTCGGAGGGGTTTCTTGGATTTCCGCCGTGATCACGAGTTAGGATACTTCCAGATGTACTATGACCATGAAATTTGGCAGAAATATTAGGTACTCTCCTAGGTCGACTTGAAAATAGTTCCTTCCCCGATACGGTGATGTTGGGGGGAGTGGAAGGATGGGGAATCCAGCATCTAGTGACATGCATAACTTTAGAACGGGTGATCGGACGTGAATGAAACTTGACAAGTGTCAAGAACAAGTGTCTCAGATGATCAATTTCAAGACAAGTTAATTCTCCACCTTGAGCGGCTTGAGCCTGAAGAGGACCCTTGCCAAGAAGGGCCGAAATATAGCTCGAATAAAATGTAGCTGACTTGTCCGTTTTGCACCGTCAAATATGATTCGCAGTCAGCTTGGGCTGAAGGACCATCTATCAGTTTCAAGTTCGGAACGAATCCAATAACTGGGGGGGGGGGGAGCTGGAGGGGGTGCAAGAAATCTCGTGAAACGCTTAGAGTCGAGAGATCGGGATGGGACTTGGAGGAAAGAACAGGCATAAGCCGTAGAGACAATACCGACAAAACAGGACAGGATCTTGTCACAGTTGGGGGAGCTTGAGAGGGTTTTCCACAATTCTGGTCATCACGAGCTGGGGTACTTCCAAATGTGCTATGACCATGAAACTTGGCAGTCTGTGCTATGACCATGAAACTTGGCAGGCGTTTTAGGGACTCTGTCAGATTGGCTTAAAAATAGTCCCTCTCCCGATTCGATCATCGTTGTGGGAGAAACAGTTATCAGTGAGTGGAATAACCATTTCAGATTTTGTAGATCAAGCCGATTTTCTGATGAAATGAATATCGGGAGAGAGATGCAGCCTTGACAACTGCAAACCGTATCTGACAAACATGCTATCTTTTCTTACAAGTGCCATGTGAGCTTTCAGCTCTTGTTTCACTATAGGCTCTCATAGTGACATTGAGAGAATGTTATTCAACTCCTCACAGTAAAGAAATTTCATCACTTGCCGTTTATGTCCTCTGTCTGTTTAACGTTGTGCATTGTAAGCTACTAAACACTCAGAATCTCATTCCATCAAGGGGGGGGGGGGCATTTTGTTCTTACCTATCTATTCCCGGTTTCGCCCTTTACGGACTTTTACAGACACGTCATCGGCGTCTGACTGACCTTATTTTAGACGAAACGTGACAGCGCGGGGCGATTCTCTGACGCTAGTATTGATTTATGCTTGACCTGATAGAGGAAGTTTCTTAAATTATGTTGGTCTGATGCAAAAAAAACTTTCCTTATTCCATTTATTTCCTTGACCCCTGCTCCTGTGAATTTTCGTGGCGCTTTTCTTGAGCTTGGACCACAACAACTAGAACTTTCTATGTGCATCGCTCGTTGTTCCATCTAGGTTTTTCAGATGTTTGTATTTTTTTTTAATTCCCGTGTAGCTTTCTCGCTTTTCTCTTACAATGGAGTGAACCGGCTACGTTAAAAACTGCTATCAGTACACCCTAAGTTCCCTTCACAACCTCGCTTACGCTAACTATATTTCAAACTTAATAAATTTCATTAAATCATTCAAATGACGAATTCCTTTCAACTATTTTCATCTGCTCCACCTTTATTCTTCCCGTATATTTACCCAAATTGTTTTGTATTTTAATCATAGCAGCAAAAGGTAGACTTTCCAACAAGGTATCCTACAAATAAAACAATAGCAGCTCCCGCCGGAAGGATGGCCTTCCACCCAGGGGCGTCACGACTGGGGGGGGGGGGGGGGACGCCCCCCTCCATCTTGTCGGCCAGTCGGTAAAAAATAACCGAGTCGGCGCGAAGCCGACCAGCTTTCTTGTCCCCCCCCCAAACATTTTGGCTAGTAACGCCTCTGCTTCCACCCCTGGGAACCCCTCCTTACGGTATCTTTTCTTGAACAATTTCAGGTGGTTGCAGTTGATACAGTACACATCCTGTTTCGAAAAAGTGGAGCCTAAAGATTTGAAGATGAGATTGAAACAGAGAAAGTACAAACAGTAGATAGGATACTGTTAAAAAGGCGGGCAGTGTCACTCTTGAGAAAAAGTCATAGACAATGCCAGAAAACATTCTGGATAAGAGCAGATTTATTCCGTAAGCTCAAAGGATATGGAATAACAAAGAAAAAAAATCCCGTTGAGTCATGGCCACCTTAAGGAACCTTTATATCCCTAAATTGTTTACTTCTGAATTTTTTCAACCATTCCTTTTCCACTCCATTTCTCCAAATATTTCCATCCTCGTTTGTTTTAATTCCTGGCATTCACCCATTAAATGGGAAATGTGTATTCTTGGTTGCTTAATTCTTGCGTAATTACAGTGCATAAAGCTGCTTTCACATTGACGCGTTTGCCTTTCACACTGAGCTACGCAAGCCTTGCGTTGCGCTTGCGTCGACGCAACGCAGAGCTTACGCAGACAAATAAAACGCCACGCAAGAATAGACCCAAGTTCCATTCTTGAGTTGCGTCGACGCGTACGCATCAGATTGTCGAAAATGGAAGATTTTGAAGAAAAACTAGAAAAACATGCTGATGACGAAGAAAAACTTGCTACTAGTGGAAGAAATTAAAACACAGCAGAAGAAACCTAGAAATGAAAATGTAAATGAGCATCCAGCGTGAAAGCTTCTCGCGCAGGTGTGAAAGATACGCTGCGCAACCTATACGCAACGCAAGATAAACGCATACGCAACCCATCGCAACGACGCGTCAATGTGAAAGTAGCTTATGGGGGAAGGGCCTGCCAGCTAGCTTTGGGAACACTAAGGAGACGGTTCGAGATAACAAAGAAGGGGGGTCCTGTCGACAATAAGTCCCTGTATCTTTATCTAAGCCCCCCAGGTCGGTCTGATGGCCGAAAGTTGCGCAGTCAAGTTTTCTGTGCCTTTAAGTTAGCTAGGCTTACATTAAGTATCTTACGTTACATGGACCTTTCACACCTAACTACTTCCTACAAAAATTCTAGCTTTTAATATGGTTCAAGCCCTCCAAAATTCCAAGCCTCAAACGCCAACTAAATAACGCACCCTTTGTCTAACTAGAGAAGACTGCGAAATGCGCCGCAGGCGGAATTTTGTTGAAACACTAATGGTAAAAGCGCCTTTTTGCTATCCCAGTATTACCTATTATACCCAGAGCTGTCTGACCCTTTCACACTCAAACTAAGCTCCACCTGACCCAGAGGTGCATTTTTTTTTTTAAATGCTTTGAGAGTCGCACAATTACCTGGTCAGCAAACGTGCTGTGAAACTGAAAGACTGGCAAGCAATGCTACGCTCAGAACAGCATCTGGATGGATAGGGCGGTAGTCGCAACGCAGGGCCGTATCCAGGGGGGGGGGACGAGGGTAATCAATTTTTATAGGCCTTTTCCTCTGATCTATGTCTTTTTTTTACTTTCTTGTCCGACCCGTAGGCGACCCCACCCCCCCCCCCCCCCCCCCGAAATAAATTCCTGGATACGGGCCTGTCCTAATGTGATAGTTTCTCATGACTTTATTTTTCAAACCTGCCTTATTTCTTATTTAAAAAACTTCTCTTGCCTTAGAATAATTTCGGCAGTAAAGTTTCTGTCATATCGTCGCAGGACGTAATCGCTTAAGTCGGAAGTTGCAAGATCGGTTCGCCGAAATCTACACGTTTGGTTCGCTCATGATTGAACTAAACTTGCCACTTGCGATCCATCGTGTTTATATTCCTTGGGAATTGGAAGTTTCGCTCATACGACTTCTCTTTCAGGAAGATGCAAAACGAGCGAAGCCCATTGCATAGCAACGAGAATCTCAACAAGGACGTGTCGCCAGCGCGCGGAAAACGGAAGCGCCGCTTCCTCCGGCGGATGCCACGTGTTAGCAGCGATGAGGACTCAGCGCCGTCGAAACCGCGCCGCGCTCTGCTCAGCGTCCCGACGCACTTCCGCCGCGATTCAAGCGAAGAGCAGGAAGTAATCGGTGCAGGGTTGCCATTACTTCAGCGGTTAAAGCTCCTTCGCGAAAAAGAAGAGCGAGAAAGAAAACGCCCAAAGGTGATCGAAGATAAGAAGTCACCCGTGGCAGAAGAAAAGATTAAGTCACCACTGTGTCCGAAAGTCGAAACGTTAAAAAATGTCAGAAAGTGCGAAAGTGAACCGAGGAGAGAAGAACAGGTTGAAGTGATTGGTGCAGGGTTGCCGTTGTTTCAGCGGCTGAAACTACTTAAGCAGAAAGAAGAAGCGGAGGCAAAAAAATTGACAGAAGAAAAGAAGGCGGTCGAATCGCGAGCTAAAACCCTTCAAGAGACCACGGACGAAACTAGCGCCAAATTGAACGATAAGAAAGCTAAGACCATAGACTTGAGCAGCATCGTACCAAAGTCGAAAACTTCCGAGGCCTCGAATAAGACAGCTAACTCCCGAGAAACATCAAAAATTTTACCGAGTAGACAGGGATCGGAGTATACGCGCACAACATATTCAGTCGAACCAATCAGTTCATCCGCTAAAAACACCCATTCGGTCGCCACTGAGGGGCTGCAAGAAAACCCTGTGTCTATTGACAAAGGAATGTGGGGAAGTGTAGCAGATGCGGTCAAACACGAACCAAAACTCGTCAGAGAGATCCTCCCTAAGATCTACAAATCCAAGGGGATCAGTGCACTCAAGCAGAGATTCGGGGGCGCCCAAGCTAAAATCAAACAGAAGGAGAAAAAGCAAGTAAGCATTGCGGTTTCGCCAAGACGCATCGCCTCGATGGAGGAGGCAGCGCCCAAATTTCCGCGGTCGCGACTCGCCTCAGACCCCTCCCCGCCCAAGATGCGCGTAAGTCGCCCCAAAGATTTGTCACTGAACGACGCGTCGAATCTGTATACTTCGATTGATGATCTCTCCCCTGAGTTCACAGTCCTACCCTTTGTAAAGAGACTAAAGATCTTGAACGAACGACAAAAGCTGGCAGCGCTCGAACAGCAAGTTCGGACTGTTCGAAGCAAAAGTGTCGATTTCACAACGGCGCAGGTTTCGTCAAATCAACAACCAGCAGCGGGAAGCTCGCTTGAAAGCGTCTTTGAATCGAACCAGCTAGCGTCGCGGCCTGTCCTTCGCATGCCCAGCTCGCAAACAGACCCGAATATAGCCGACGCGGCAAACTGGATCCCTACGTTTTTGAACATGATGACGGCAGCCTTACAAGGACGTCCCGCTCCTTCTATGACGGAGCTCGAACGGGCGAAAAACGTGCTCATTCAGCAAATAAACCATCCGAGAGATAATGAGATTACTAAGTCGCCGAATCCGGTTTTCCCGTCAATATCCTTGGATAATTCCATCGCGGATGAGCTTCCTTTGTCCCCAGAAGGTAACGAAACTTTAGAGAGACGGAGCCTGAAAAGCATACTGAAGAGACTATCGAGTAAAGACCTATCTCATCAGCTTGCCCAGTGCGGCATAAGTGGACGTAAGCTCCTCCGCTCACAGACAGTCGAAGGCTACGCCGCGCGACATTCAAAACTCCTGAAAAGTGTGACTTTCCAGCGGGACACCCTTCCTTCACCGCCACCACTCGATGCAGAGGATCAAAAGAGGTCACAGTCAGCGC
Source organism: Branchinecta sandiegonensis (assembly GCA_030848855.1). Taxonomy (NCBI): domain Eukaryota; kingdom Metazoa; phylum Arthropoda; class Branchiopoda; order Anostraca; family Branchinectidae; genus Branchinecta; species Branchinecta sandiegonensis. Next base: position 13,566,707 of record JAUPMV010000021.1, on the reverse strand, counting down.
CTCCCGGATTGTCTGACGATTTCCCGGGTTTGCATGCGTTTCCAGAGGGGCTGAATTTCCGGCTGCCGGAAAATCCAGTCGTCGATATTGCCGGAAAGTTGGAGCTTAAGAAGAAGGCTGGGCAAAATAATTCCTTGGCGGCACTTCTGAATAATGTGGTGGATAAGGACGCTGATGAGAGGCTGTCGGATCTCCTGATTGGATTGAAGCAGATCATGCAGACGAGACTGGTAAGTTTACTTACTTATTTTTGTTATTATTCAATTCTGTTGTTTTCTAATCCTTCTGCTGCACGACTGCTCGCAGACAGTGTCCAGGGCTTTACATGGTAGGAGGAGGTGGCATAATTCAAGCCCGTGTCCGAACCTGAACTTCTCAGTCTTAATCCAATCTTCTGGTTTTATTAATAATAATAATAATAACTTTTATTTCAGCCAGAGGCCATATACACACACAAACAAAAACACAACACAAGTTAACAAGCACTAGAACAAGTTAGGGACACACGTCCCTGAGGAGCGCTCTCCTCACTGGAAGGCAGTTGAAAAGGGGATCAGCGGCATTCCTGACAAGAAAATTCTCAGACCAGAAAATTCTCTGGTGAAAGGACGCTTTAGATCGCCTCGCTACCTCATTCAGTGTACAGCACCTTCGGGAGACAAGTTCATGGCTCACGCTACAAATCTTTGGTAGTTTATATAGGCGGCGGGCAACTCGATTGTAGCCAGTTTTGAGTAGTCTGGCCGATTTGAGTGAAATATTGGCCACTAGAGATATCCCAAAAAGCTGATGACAATAGCACTGGAACAAGCGAGTTTTCACTGCATCCGAGCAATGCCCAAATTTGAGGAGATCATGCTACCTCGCTTAAACAAACCTCGTAGAAGCGCGGTAACATGGTCGTCATCCCGACAGTCATCCCGAAGGGTGTACCCCAAATAAGTAAAATTACTGACGAACACGATTTCATTCCCACCAAGCCGCACCCCTTTCAGAGGAACGGATAAGCCAGGGGGAAGGTAAGCCATTGCAAGCGTTTTTGTTCGTGTTGAACAGAATATCGTAGGACGTAGCGTAATCATCGCAAATTTTTAAGAGCTGATTGAGGGCAAAAATAGTGGGCGAAATTAACACGATGCCGTCCGCAAACATAAAATGATTGTAATAAAACCCGTTAATGTGGCAACCAGTCCTCGTAAGGCATAACTTTAGCGAAAGCTCATCAGTATAAATCGTGTACAAAAGCGGAGATAGAACACCCCCCTGGCGTAGACCGTTCCTAAGATGAAAAAAATCACTGTAGCTATCCCCCCAACGTACACGAAATCTTTGTTGAGTAAACCAAAAACATAATAATTTCACGTACACGGTTGGGACCCCTCTACGCACCAGAATATCAAGCATAGTTCGGTGGTTCACGCGATCGAACGCCTTAGACGCATCAATAAAACATAGAAATACCGGAGTCGAGAAAAACAGAAAGTAATCCACCACGAATTTCAGAAGGAAAATCGCGAAGTCAACGCCACACTTTTCTTTGAAACCAAACTGATAGGGTGCTTTTTCATTTGGCCAGCTAAACACTTCTCAAGAATCTTCGATAACACCGTAGCCAAAGCAATTGCTCGATAGTTATCAGAATTGGATGCATCTGTCGTTCTCGACATGGGTACCGGCACCAGGTTCACTGTCATCAGCGAATCAGGCAGGTATGAGTGACTTAAAAACCCATTAAATAACGCCGCTAGGATCAGGTACAATAAATTATATTGCCTTAGGTCGGGAAATGTCGGTATCTGAACTGTGACTGAATAGCCTTTGTCTTTTTATGGCACTTGCCCTTGGCGATCGCAGTTTCTGTCGGTCCGGGTTTTGCTAGTTCGGGCACTTCAACATAAGCTAGGACCATGAAACTTGGCAGGCATATCAGGGACTCGAAAAGATTAACTTGGAACAGTCATTTCCGCGATCCGACCATCGTGGGGGGAGTGGAGAGATTGGGAACCCGGAATCTTGAGGTATTTTTAACTTTTGAACGGGTGATCGGATCTTGATGAAACTTGATATATGGAAAGAGCTCGTGTCGCAGACAACCCAGTTCAAATCCGAACCGGATCCGGTGACTTTGGGGGGATTTGGAGGGGGAACCGGAAATCATCGGAAACGCTTAGAGTGGAGGGGTCGGGATGAAACATGATGGGAAGAACAAGCACAAGTTCTAGATACTTCATTGACATAACCGGACCGGATTCGGGCACTGTGGGGGAGTTGGGGGGGGGGGGGGGGAAGAATTCTGACGATCCAGCGAGTTTGGTACTTCGGATCCTGATGTACTAGGATGATGAAACTCGGCAGGAATATGAGGGATCCGAATAGACTGACTTGAGAATAGTCGTTTGCACGATCTGAACATCGTGAGGTGAGTGGAGGGATGGGGAGTCCGGAATCTAGTGGCATTTGTGACTTTTGAACGGGCGATCGGATTTGAATGAAACTTGGCAAGTGGAAAAGCTATTGTCTCATATGCTCCATGTCAAGTCCGGACCGGGTCCGATACTTGGGGGGGGGGGGGTGGAAGGGGGCACCGGAATTGTTTTGATTGTCGCGTCGAGGGATCGGGATCGAATTGGGTGGGAAGAACAAGCATAAGCATTAGATATGTTCTTGACAGAACCGGGCCATATCGGGGCTCTTTGGGGGGAGTTGGAGGGGGTTTCCTGGAATTCCGGTGACCGCGAGTTAGGATACTTCGAGATGTGCTAAGGACGATAAAACTTGGCAGGCACAATAGTGACCCGACCAAATACACTTAAGGACCCGACACAATGCCCTAAAGACTCAACTCACGAAAAATGGTCGGATCCAGGAACGGGGAGTTGGGTTCCTGGATCCGACCATTTTTCGGGAGTTGAGTGAGGGGGAATTCGGAAATTACTGACTGCCGTAGGTTGCGAACAAATGGTCCGATTCCAGTGAAAGTTTATGGGTGATAAGAAGTGATGACCTAGGTATACAAAGCATGTGTCCGAACCCAATGCGGTCATGGTTGGGGGAGTTGGGGGGGGGGACTGTGTGACATGCACACAAACCAAACGGATGGACCGAATGGGGTGCACGTCGGACAGTACCAAGTTTATGCGGCCTAGATTTGTCATTTGGCGTCAGAACTGGATCCGACCAAGGTAGGAGGAGGATGAAGCGGGAACCGGAAATTTGCAGATATGCTCCGGTTCGAGTCAAACTTGATGGACGGGAAGAGGAGATGTTAAAGATGCGGAATTTTTGTTTCTGATTCGGATTCGGCCACAATCGGGGGAGTTGGAGGGGGAGTCCTGGAAATGATGTCGCTCGTATAGGGGTTAAACGAGAGGAGTGATTTGAATGAAACTTGGAAAGTAGAGTGATCGTATGCCTTAAATGACATATTTTAGGGTCCGGACCGGATCCGAGCAAGGTGGGGAGGGGTACCAGAATTTCTAGAAAAATGCTCAGATTTACTTCCACGTTTCTCACAACACCTTCTCGTAACAAGTGTCATATGAGCTCGTAGCTCTTATCCTACTCTTGTTTCGTCATTTTGGCGGGATAAAACCCCTTAATTGATTTAATTGTTTCCCTCATGATGAAACCCAACCCTCTGGTTTGCTTATCGTCAGGATGCGGCCAGATTTCACGCATCAAACATTACGGTCCGGCATTGCAATAAATATGAGAAAGAAAAAGAAAATAAGAATGGAAGACCATACCCAAGACAGTCGTAAATAGACTTCTGAAGAGCAGAGCAAAATAACACTAGAGAGTAGCGCCAAGACCTATGCTCTCCATGCTTTGCAAACGGACCATACTCGTAGCGCCGCCCACTGCGCTTGCGGCATTTAAAGCGAGACAAACTTGCGCGTTCAAAATTTTTAGTAAAGCAAAAGTGCGGTCTGCACACACCAAGGAAACAATACACCAAGGAAACAATAGAGGCTGTATCATTTTTTTGCAATGCTCGGAATATGAAGATACCAGAGCTAGCGCTGGTGTAAGACTGAATGAGTTTTTGGTAGGGATGTTCTCTTTGATATTATCGCTGCTGTTCAACTGTGTCAATTTTGCCAAGTCTTGGCGCTACTCCCTGTTGTTATTTTGCTCTGCTAAAGAGCTTAGTTAGGTCGCGCGAAAATTGACCTTGTTTGCCTCGTCTTCAGAGCTGTGCTAAAACAAGAGCCTCCAGCGAATGCACTAATTGAGGTTTCTAGAAACATAAAAATTGTCTAAAATGGAGTGTAAGACTAAGAAAGAGGAAAAAAGGAAGGAAACAAAAATAATAGATTTACATATGATAAATGTACAAAAGAAAACAAGTAGACCACATCCTAGCAGGATAGAAACCAAAATTATGGCTAGTGTCCAAGCCGCTGCAATTCGATCAAGCCGGTCTTTTATCTGCTGATGTGGACCCGTAAGACCATCCCGATGAAAAATTATTAGCCTGCGTAGTTGTATGGTAGTTGTACGAAAAAGTTGCCTGTATTACTATGTAATAGCAAAGAATACTATCATTTAATGTGCCTTAGACTGGTCCAGTCTTATGTAGTAGTATCCAGTAGCATCCTGTCTTGCCATAGTAGCACCCAGTCTTGCCAATAGTAACATGCATTAGTATGCAGGAACACGGTAGCCTTGAAGTAGAAGCATGTAGTAGCATCAGTTAGTACTGCATGCTACTTTTTCGTACAACTTCGTACTACTATTCTGAGATAAATTTTTCATCGGGATATCATATGATATGTATATAATATTTATTGCAAAAAGCGAACTGGCCATAGCAACTACCATAAAAACAAAATCACGTACAAGAAAAAACAAAACCACAAATTTAAAAAAAAAACATAAAAAAGTGGGTGTTTCTAGTCCAGAGTTTCAATTTCATTAGAAACTTAACATACTTAAAATAAATTGATTGGGTACATCTCACATCAGGCGATGTATATATCGGCCAAAAAGGGCCGGAAGATAGCGGGGGGCTAGGATCTGCACGGTAGAAGTACTCCATATGCTTTACGGGTTCTCATCGAAAATTGATAAGTAAGTCAATCTCGAGTAAACTTCATGTCTCTTCCAGAAGTAAGTCCGGGATGTGCGAGAGGCCTATGTACTTTCTATCGGCACTACCCTGATTTTTACCCTTGCCACATTGAATTCTTTTCGAAACGTCCCAGGTATCCGCATCATTTTTATAGATTATATTTATAGATTATTATTATGTGAAGCTCACTGAATCAAATTTTGCCGTGTTTTCAACCACGCCCAAGCCCTGGAAAGAGGTAAAAACAGACGAAGCCGTTAGTTATTTTTGAAAACAGTGCTGAGTTATAAGATAAGATAGGTAAGATTCATTCCACTAAAAGCACAGAGGCCATGGGTAAAAATAAATACAAACAAAAATCAAAAACAAAAACCAAATAAACGATATCTATTTTACATATTCCTTTACAGAAACCTTTCTCTGTGGTTCATCGAAACCGAAAGGAATCTTCCCAACTTTTCAATATCACCAAATAATTTACTTCCCATTACTTTTACCAACCTATCCCCCCCCCTCCAATAACTAACACCAAAAATTTGTGCACCCCCCCCCCCCCCCATGATCCAGAGAATCTACTTTCAGTCGTACATTTCGAGCTGGTCTGTTGACAGTCGTATGTTTTGAGCTTTTCAGAATGACATACAAGCAGTTACCAAACGTGAATTTCACCCACAAATCACATTTTTTAGTCGTATGGCTACGAAGAAATTTCTATTCGTATGTTTTCAGTTTCACAGTTGTGTGTTCTGAGTTTTGTGGAATGAAAGTCGTATGTTTGAGCTTGCCAGAATGACATCAACCGCAAATTTCGCCTGAAAAGACCCGTTTCTTGCCGTACTTTACGAAGAGATTTTCTCGTCGTAAATTAGAGACGGTCGTAAGTTTTGACCTTGCCAGATAAAGACAGACAAAGCAGTTAGCTAATCGTAAGCTTCGCCTTCAAATGACCTGCTTCTGGTCGTATTGTTCGATGGATTTTAGTAGTATGTTTTAAGCTTGTCAGATTCACAGTTTTGTGTTCTCAGTTTGTCAGAATCACAGTCGTATGGAACTTGCCAGAATGACATCAACTGCGAAGTTTCCCTGAAAATAACCCGTTTCTTGTCGTATTTTACGAAGAGTCGTATATTACAGACAGTCGTAAGTTCTGAGCGTGCCATATGAGGGAGTTAGGTAAATTTCGACAGCAAATGACCTATTTCTGGGCGTATGGTTGTATAGAAATTTTCTACAAGTCATTACTTTACGGAATATCGTGTGTTTTGAGCTTGTTGGAAGGACAGTCGTATGTTTCGAACTTGTCAGAGTGGCATAAAAGCCATTCCCAAATCGTTATCTTCACTCTATGGCGCTGAAAACAGGCTGATTTTCGAAAATTTTGCCTGCGGCGCGACGTTTCAATCAATCAATCAAGTTTAATATCCAAATACCTTAAAGCTAGAAGAGGAATAAAATATTAAAACAACATTATCAACATTATCCTATCTGGTTTTGTGCAAAAATCTCCTTATCTTAAAAAGAAACAGGTTTATTTTTTTTTAATGGCTTGCGGAGTAAGGTTTGCACATAAATAGGCTTTGTAAGCACTGTACGACGGGCCTGATGATTGCACTATTTTTTGTAGTCTAAATTCAAAGTAGAAGCACAACCATGTACCAACTTCCGGGAAAATATCCCACTCCATTTGCGAGTTATCGGGGCACGGACAGATATGTGATATCGTAGGCAGCCTTTACCTGCGCCGTCTTTCATAGTAGCCTACTCTTGTTGAATAGCCCGTAATTTAGGTGAGGTGTTAGGCCTAAGATTTCACCCAACTTAAAAGCTAAAAATACCAGAAAAGGTCGGATTACAAAAAAATCGCCTGCGGCGCTGAGTTTCAATTTGTCTTGGGTACATACGGTAAAAGCTGCTGCTTCGGATCTGAGCCAGGTTAAAAGAAAGATTTTGTGTAGGAAGTAGTCGAATATTGCCGAATAAAGGCCGATTTAACAAATTTTGTCTGCGGCCATTTCGTAGTCCTACCCTATTTCTACGTAGTTGAGGTGTACATCATTTATGTGCGGTTTTAAGCCTGAGATTTGGGGTCTAAGCTACATTAAAAGGTAGAAGTTGGAAAGGAGTAGTTCAATTTTGCTCGGGTTGAAAAAATTTCGCCTCCGGTGCTCACTTTAGTTTGTCTTGAGTAGGTATGTCAGAAGCTGGTACCGAGACTTGTCTTCTCTCCAGCGAAATTTGATTTGAACGGTATCGTCTAATTCCTGTTAATTATTTGTTTATTATTTTATTACTACAACGGCATTTTCCGTAACGTTTTCAGAACGTTAATATTTCCTGAGCCTGCTGGTGCTGTGTTTTTAGCCAGTCGTATATTTTGAAGTCCTCACCCCCCCCCCCCCCCCACCAAGCCCTTCGAACTGCCCCTGATTGGGCAAAAGTAAGGACCAAACAACACTCTTACCTTACCCAAATATCTTCTACACATTCCTAAAGGTAGACACATTGAACGATGCAAAACGGAGGGCTGAGTTAGAAAAGAAAGAAATAACGTTATATTTAAATCTTGATGGCAAATCAGTGTCGATAAATCGAATAACAAAATTACGACCTCGATTGCGACAAACCGAATATTGTGTTAAAAATCATAGGCTAGAACATTAATAAGTAGGACAGAATATCCTTACAAGTCTGTTAGCCACATGTATATTATTGGTAGAGACGACATTAGCCTATTGTAATAGGAATAATATAGAAAAACATGTCCATATTGTCTTATTTGTGGGTGATACATGACCCTCGCACTATCAAACCTGTCCGTTTGATACCGTTCCTATCCACCGTTAACCTATTCCCTTTTCTTCCCGCGTCCTTTATTAGTCTAACTGACTAAGAATACTACCACGGCTCGGAAGTACGTGATCCCTCGTTGGCAATCATTTGCAATAATAGTTCCCAAAAAGATACACTATTTTATAACCTAAAGGCGAGCGAATCTCTCTAACCGTTTGTAGTATCATGGTTGTGAGAAATGCAAAAAACATCTGGATATGTCACAAACCGATGAAGCGAAATTGAAAGCTTCTGCCATTAGCAGAAAATCGTAGTGTTGGTTTACTGCATGTTCTGGTCTTTCTTTTCTTCTCTGCTAGCTAAACGTATAAATTTCAAAGGAAACCTCAAATTTTTCATACTTACCTGGCTGGGGAGCTGCCTTGATCAACAAGGAGGCGCTCCCAGGGCGAGGCCCTTCCATTGCACTTCGGTTGGGTTGACCCCTGCGATTGCCCCAAATGGGGGCAACTCGACAGTATAATTTTTGGTAGTGGGGGGCTGCGTTCGCGCGGCCCCTCGTAATATAGCTCTAACATTTACATACACCATAGCAGTAAGGATTATAGAAAAATTGTAAGAGAATTACTGTCACTTTGAAGTTGTGAATTACTGAAAAACTAACTTATTCACATCATTCAATTAGAATACACAAAATTATTTGAATTTTTCTAAAGGATTTTCAATTTCTCCATCTGTGGCCGTCCCCACACCGTAAATTCTACAATGACACGGAAATTTTTAATCTCAACACAAACGCGGCTTTTCAGTGGACAGTGGTAAGCTTGGTGAAGACTGCTTAATGCCTGATATAAAAATAAGACATAGATCTTTCTCGTAACCCCTGGTTCACACTGCTGCGATTTGACTGTGTCGTGCGACAAGCAACGCAGAACTTCGCGTTTTGTCGGATGCGTTGAAATATTTCAACTGATACGACATAAACCATGCGATTCTTGAGGGAAAAAAAAAACAAAGACTGGTTAATTTTCAAGACTAAAAATTGCTCTACCTTTATCTGACTCTAATCCTAGGATGGCTGAATGCAAAATATCTTCTGAATAAACTTGTGTTTTGAACAAGATGACATATGGGGTTTGACTGAAAATTTCCTAATGATGGTTGGTATTCAGATGGGTAATCTCCCAGCATCTTCGGAGGTTGATTCCCCAAGGGTTCTTTGTCCTTCAGCAGAATAATCTCGACGAAAAATTTCGTTTCCATTTGCGTCTGCGTGGTAGTGGGAAGGTTCATGCAATTCTATCGCACGTCGGAACATCAAAGAAAAAATCGTGTCGCATTCGAAGCAGCAGTGTGAACCAAGGGTAAAACATACAACACAGACACAAGCGCATAAAGGTACCACAAATCACGCGGAAATTCAGTATTTGAAAATCGATCATTCGTGAATAGCGGAACAACGAAGTAACGCATTTCAGCGGGTCTTCAAGCCAATTTAAGTGTAATGGGTAACTAGATTATCCTATCCCAGCCCTTTTCAGTTAAACTTTAACTCGATCTCTGCCGATTATATAATAGGTAAGCTTCATCTCCTATCATAATTCGAACTCTGTCTTTATTTCGCTGTCAAGGCTTTTCCAACAAATGCTTGAACAGATGTAGTATGAATGTTAAACAGTTGTACTTAAACCTAGGATTTTCACAAAACTCATCCAATAGCTTTCAGTTGGGTGGTTTCTATTTCATCTGGTGACAGTTGTCGTTCAGAATTCTAGAATGGTGCTCTCAGAGTAGATGTCCTATATCATATCCCCTGAAAACAGAAATCTGTTTTCTGTTCAGAGCAAAATAACACTAGGGGTTCAAGGTTTTTAATGGCACTTCTGTATAAAATGATACTAAATAGAGGGTGAAGCCGGGAACACAAGGTCGATTGACAAAAACGTAGTGGATAGTAGTGCCAAGACCTATGCTTTCCATGAATCGGAAAAGAGCCTTACTCGTACCGCCGCCCACTGCGCTCTGTACATAAAGCGAGACAAACTTGCCGGTTTAGAAAATTTCTAGTACAGCTTAAGTTGTCGTTCACACACATCGAGGAAACAGGGGAGGTGTTATCTTTTTTTTGCTGTCTCCGGAATATGAAATTATCAGCGCCAGCGTTGGTGCACGAGCACGACTGATTACGTTTCAGTAGGGACCTTCTCTATCGCTAGTGGTGGTAGCGTCGCCGCTGTTCGAGTGTGTGTCACTTTTTTCAAGTCTTGACACTATTCCCTAGTGTGATTTTGCTCTGATTCTGTTGAAGAGATTAGCCGCAAACAAATCTGGAATTTTTATCAGAGAAAATTGAACTTTGCCAGAAAAGGTGATTTAAACAAAAATCGAGGGGTTACCAACTATCGGGCACACTCTGTACCGGGGATTCGGGCACACATCTGGCACACGTCGGGCACACTCAATTGTCGGGCACACTTGTACCCCAGTTTTGGGAGTTGGTAACCCCTCGACAAAAATCGCCGGTGGCGCTCGGGTTAATTTTGTCTTGAGTACGGTTCAAGGCGCTGTCGGGGCTGCCGAGAGGGCAAGCTGAAATAAAATACTAGGGGTTGCCCACTCTCAATTTTACTGTACAGCAAGTGCCCCTGACTTTTTCACGGGGCTATAATGCGCGACTCTGGTTCAAGTTCAAGTTCTTTTGTTGTTTGAATATACATATTTAACACTATTTACATAACTTTTCCATGGCTCGAAATCCGGGTGACAAACGGGATAAACAAACAAACCCAGAAGAAACGGATGCCATCACACTTCTCACTCTATCTCACACCAAAAATTATATACCAAAAAATTTTATTTTTTATATTTATTATTATTATTTATCTGATAGCTAAACGTGTGAGCCGAAAAACCTAACTGCTTATCCCGCCTTCAGATAAATTATAAGGCCTAACGTGCGATTGTTCTTCTTTCTCTAGCGCATCTGGCTGCATACCGTTTTGGATTTCGTGAAGAGCGTGTATACCACCGAGGACCGGAAGTATGCAGCTCCTCATAGCTCTTTTCATCTCTTACTTTGTTTTAATAGGCGGATGTCGAGCTTCGATTCCAAGAAAAATTAAACAGCCTTCAAAAGGAAATTCAGGAGAAGAATCAAGTGATCGCTGAACTCGAGACGAAGTTAATTGACTCGGTAAGTTGCTAATCAACATATTTAGATTTCATTTTCATATCCGCTTCTTTTGATTAGTTAAGAAGGTATTCTTGATTAGTTTCCCAAGCAATCGGTCGTCGAAATTGCGAGCGAAATTGCGAGCGAAATTGGCTGAAAACATGTTTTCTTTCTAGCCATTTTTCAAACAAAAATATTCAAGAATTAATCAGTAGCAGGCAGAATGACAGAATACCGTTACCGTTCTCACATCTTGTTGAAACCAAAAAAGTAGGCTGGTTATTTATTTATTATTGATCTAAGGCAACTCATACAAAAAAGAAACAAAGAAAAACAACAGAAAACAGTAGCAAAAAAAAGAAAGAAAAATCATCATGAAACAGTAAAATGAACATCAGATTTAGCGTGCCTAAATTTCGACAGACCAAGCCCGCGAGACGAGAGAGGAGAAAAAAGCGGCCCCGTGAGCACAAGAAGGAGCGGATTCTTTGCGTGTTTAGGGGATTAAGTAAAAAAAAAAGGAGAAAAATTCAATTTCGGATAAGAAACTTATTTTGATGATTTCGGAAGTAGTGAACTGAAAGACAAATATACTCCTCTGCCGGGATTTGAACCCAGGACCCTCTGTTTACAAGGCAGGCACTCTAGCCATTTGAGCTACCGAGGGGCTTGTGAACAGAGTTCGCAAACTACTACAATAGTCTGGTAGAAGCGACCATAGGAACAGTGATCCCGCCCGAAGGCAAATTCATCTAACCAGTTCACATCCCCATGTCACGGAAATTAATGATAATACATAGATGGCACTTTACACAAGGGACTTGTACCGTGACCACTAAACCAGAAACAGTTTTTTCGAATATAATTTAGAAGTCTAGGACTCCATTATCGAAAGCCACGTAGACATACCAGGACCCACATGGCGGGGTCTCATGGTGAAAATCAAATATATAATTTCAATGCGGAAGATAAGTAGTGAACTGAAAATTATTTTAAAAAAAACTGTTTCTTTTTTATTAGTCCCTTGTGTAAAGTGCCATCTTATTATTTTGGTGATTTAAAATATAAAAATAAAATTCCTGGCAAAACTACTTGCTTTAAGGGTCACTTCTATCCGTGGCTGGTAAAACAACCGCAGTATCCGTAAGATCATCGGAAAACCGATGTTGAAGTTCCTTTGATTTTGCAGAATAAATATCGCACCGAGCAGTAACAGGAACTCGGTTCACTCAGATGCAAATAACGCTCTATATATTATAATATGTTTATAGCAATACAACTCTAGTTCACGATGTTTCTAATAAATTAATACGTTTAAAGGTCAATCTGACCTGAGGACAGCCAGGCAGCGACCAATGGAACAATCGAGCGTGTTCCACCCTTCTATCAATAGTAACTATTAGTTACTATTTTCGTTCCAACCTCGTAAAAAGTTACTACGCTGACCACTCCAACCGTCTCGAAATAGTAACTAATAGTAATTACTTGCTTACCATGCTCGGGAGCGTAGTAAGAGTGGTAACTACCGACCTCTGTAACGTGATTGGCTGGATTACCCCGTGGATTGATATTTTACCGAAAATAGAAAAAATACGCTCCAGCGTTGACGCCAAGAAGACAAAATTCGGGACCTTATGCATTGGTAACTACGGTAAGTAGGGTGGAACACGCTCTTTCTGTTCTCGCAGTTCGCAGTCCCGCAATTGGTTTAACTACAAGTTTAGGATACAATAACTGTCCCTCAACTCAAGACTCCATGGCCTCTAATACTCTTAATGACTAACTCTTCTTGCCGACGCGAAATCGCCCTCTACCTAGCGGAAGAGCCGGAATCGGTATCACAGCTGACCCCAAACATCTCCATGATTGGTTAACACAGGATTAAGTTGTTGAGTTTGAGTAGTTAGTGCCACGTTTTCTCGTTCTTCCCGAGGATCACTGGCGTGCTTTGGACTTATGGGCAAATAGGTACCAGCCTATGGGCTCCAAACTCCCTTAGGGGCCTTAGATGCAAAGCGACAGGGGGTCCAAAACATACTGATTTGATCTTAGAAAGACAAGATTACTTAAGTGGGTCCTCCAATGATGAGCGTAAGTCCGTCATAACCGTGCTCGTCAGGACCCGACCTGCTCTCATTGGCTGAAAATCGCCGATGGCCGCTTACAACACGTTACGATCAGTTTCCGACAGCTTGCGAATGCCAGTAGACGAACCACTTTATAAGTAGTGAAGTGAATGACATGAATGTTCCCCAGCCGGGATTTGAACCCTGGACCCTCCGCTTACAAGGCCACCGCTCTACTAATTGAGCTACCGAGGTGCCTGTGATCATAGTTCACTCAGATAAGACCCGTCCATGGGAACAGTGATCCCGCCCGAAGGCAAATTCACATAATCAGTTCATATCCCGATTAAACGTTAAAAGTCCCTTTTATAAAGTGCCATCTTGGTAATATATAAGATTGCTTAATTTTTGGGATCCCAAAAAAATAAGTAGCGGGATACCCGTGACTTCGTAAAAGTTATCCGTCCGTCTGTTAACATAGTATCTCTCGAAGGCGTCGAGATATTTTGTTCAAATTTGATACGGTGCCTCTTTGGATCAAAGTACAGGTCAAGCTCGTGGATGGGCTCTGTAGCCTATATTAAGGGTGGGAGTGTCAAATTATGGGGCGAAACAAATATTTTTCAGAAAGCTAATACAATAGTCGATTGAGGGTCAAGGAGGTATGCTGAATCCGTATCTGAAACTGATTTTCGTTGTTTGCCCGTAATCCGACTGAAATCGGAAATTTGGTAAAAAGTTAAAAGTTCACCTTAAGACGATTAGAGACTCGCATCGCGGGTAAGATGACACGATGAACCCACCTCTGAAATGTTTGTGATTCCAGTCCGGGCCATTTGAAGAACGACGTAAGATAAAGAACTGCGGCTTCTACTAGTTTCGGGCGATGTTCCATATGGGTAGGCTATATCGGATCAAATATAGATATCGATGATTGTATGTTTCCATTTATTTTCCGTTTATGAAAAATAATTTAACATCAATAACTCCAATGTATCCGAAGAATTCGTTTTTTATACTAGTCGATTATTTTTTTATCGAAAGATGACGTAAAAACTATTTGGCAACAATTTTCGTTCTAGAAGTGTAGCGAAAGGAGGTTCAAGATCAAGTTCCTTTAATTTTTTAGTATCACTAAAAAAATTTCAGCACTGAGCGCTGCAGAGAGATTAAAAGACAAATATATTTGTAGCGATACAGCACTAATGATTCTTAAATTCAAACAGTAATAGATGTATGAGGCTTGATCTGACAACTGGTATGGGCAAGTGAGCATATGACGGTCATGGTAAATTATGCAGTAGTGCGGTACTGAGTGACGCAGTGAACAGGGGCGCCGAGGGGGGCCCCACCCTCGGAGAAAGACCAAAAGGTAAACAGGGCGCTCTGAGAAAGCCCAGTCAAAATGAATGAGCGCTCTGCGCAAAAATTGAGCTGAACTGACCTAAAACCTACCACAAAAATTGAGCTAAACTGGGCGCTGACCCAGGAAATCTAAATGGGGGCTGTCAGTACGCCCGGAAAATCCAGTAAGGCTAGTTCAGGGTTAGCAAGAAGCTGAGTTGACATCCAGCTTGGACGTTGGCGGTTGTGGGTTCTAGAGTGTTTGAGACTTTAGGAATTGCATTCTTAGTCGCATGTTTTGAGCTTGCAAGAAAAACATAAAGATGCGGTTATTCCGAGTCGTTTATATAGGATTTTTAAACATATTTTGTCAGAATTAGATGTATGATTGCCAGATTTGAGCTTCCAGGCGACAAAAGACAGTTGTCAAATCATGAATTTCAACCTGCAGCGCACAGTTTCAACCCAAGTTTTAACACGATCTGTTGTGTACCCGCAGGGGCGTCGCAAGGGGGGGGGGTCATTTGACGGGGGGTTTAAGCCAGTTTTAGGATTGACATTTCGAGACATTAAAAGCTAGAATTTGGATGGAAATTAAATTTGGCAGGAAAAAGCAAAAAAAAAATTCCCCTGCGGCGCTCACTTTATGTGATTATGGGTAGTATATTGACTAGGTTACAGTTGATGCTGCGCCCGGAACGTCGCTACATCCGGCTTCTGAAACTTCTTAGTCTCGGTATTTAATCAACGGTAAATGTAGATGTTCCTAC
This sequence comes from Branchinecta sandiegonensis, assembly GCA_030848855.1. Classification (NCBI taxonomy): domain Eukaryota; kingdom Metazoa; phylum Arthropoda; class Branchiopoda; order Anostraca; family Branchinectidae; genus Branchinecta; species Branchinecta sandiegonensis. The sequence goes on along the minus strand of JAUPMV010000021.1, from coordinate 13,551,491 downwards.
GGCCCAAGCTGACTGCGAATCATATTTGACGGTGCAAAACGGATAAGTCAGCTACATTTTATTTGAGCAATTTTTGTCAAGACAAGTTTATTTTCCAGCTTGAGCGGCTTGAGCCTGAAGAGGACCCTTGCCAAGAAGGGCCGAAAAATTGCTCAAATAAAATGTAGCTGACTTATCCGTTTTGCACCGTCAAATACAACGGTAAATGATAGAATTTATAAGAGAAGCAGTTAAACTTTAGCCTACAGAAAAAAAATGGATTTCGGAAATTGGCTATAATAGATAGAAACTGTTACTGCAATCATGCCCGGCAATATATTCTCCATGTGGGCTTCTCCAAAATGCCGCCTAATAGTTGGCTTATCTTCTTTCATGCTGCCCTTTATTGTTACTCTTCCTACGTAATCGCTTCTGTTCCGTAATTTTAAGCTCGAATTCTTAGTAGTAGGATTCGGTAAAATTTTTGAAAAATTCGGTAAAATTTTGGCTCTGTATCGAAACGTAAATATCGATATCGAAATCGATATTTGTTCATTTGGAATTATTGCACATAATTCAAAATAAGTTACATTTAAATATCCGAAACTGGATCAATATGTTCTTGGTAATTCAGTTTTTATTTATTTGAAGTTTGAGCTCATGCAAGGTGCTTTCTTACGACAATTTCGGTCTTAAATTTTGGCCAGACGATACGTATACTACAGCGAAACATGGTACCGAAATATCGATATCGATTATCGAATATCGAAAGTGAAAATATCGATATATCGAAAAATCCAAATATCGCCCAACACCACTCGGAATTACGACTATAGGCTTCTTCAGTCTTCAACACTTGCACGTATCACGAGTTTTATTATACCTCCCTGAGCACTGGCTCCACCTCCGGTTCATTGGAGATAGACCCGATACTATGTGATGGAGCGGTATGAAAATCATAATAGTTGACCTTATACTCTACTACGCTGAGGTGCAGACGTTTTTTGTTTATAAAGTTGATGGTAAATGAAGATTATAGCATGGAGTTGGATTATAAAAGGCCAGGGAGCCGGTCGGCGCCCTCCCCCCCCCCCCCCCCCTCGAGTTTTGACTAGTTACGCCCCTGGTAGTGAGACCCTACTTCTCTCAGAAACCACCTTAAGACTACGTAAAGAAAAGCGAACTTTGAGGCGGGTTTCATGAATGAACTAAAAGTGGGAAAGGGTTCAGAAAAGAGAAATAATTTGGTGTTTGAAGACGGTCAAATTTTAATGTAAATAAAATAGAATTAAAGCTGACTTACAGGGGCTATCTTTACAAAAATGTAAATTGGCTCTGCTGATGATTTTTCAGGACAAGAACTTGGAGACGGCAGATAATCTTGAATGATCGAACCGCCTTATTTTTAATAATCTGCAGCTGTTTAATATGCTTCTGAAAAGTACTCAAAGACACCATAGACTCAAATTATGAGTCTATGGCGCTTAAATATGAGTGAACTATAAACACATCTCATTGGAAACACGTCTAATTGGTAAAAAGATGTTTTAGTGGATTCATTATCCCCACATTTCTTGATATTTTTAATTGTATTAAACTACTATGAATCGATTATCAATAGTGAAAATAGAAATTTATTGATATACCAAAAAATCCAAATACCGCCCAAAACTAGCTTCTGCTATTGGTAATATCACTAACTTATAACTACATCTAAAAGAAGCCGTCCTGCCCAAACATGGCTAATTTTGCTTCTTTTTTGTTTAATGGATTGACAGTAAACTTTAATATGGCAAGCAGGCCCGTGTTCAGGAATCTTTTTCGGGGGTGTGTGGCTTCCGGGTTTTTTTTTGCCTGTGGGTCGGAAAAAAAAGGACAAAAACAAGATCAGAGGGAAAAGCCTGTAAAAATGACTATTTTTGTGTGTTTCGGGGGGGGGGAGTTCAACCCCCTACCCCCCCCCCCCTGGATACGGCCTTGATGGCAAGATCCACTTTTTTTATTGGTGTGTTTTCTAAGGTTATCGATTGTTGGAAATAAGCTTCCTTTGTGAAGAAGATTTCACAAAATCAGACCGGATAAACTTGAGACGTTGCCATAACAATGAACCGCAATTAAAAGGAATCAACATCCGTCCAAAGGATAAAGAGAGTAGAGAGCCAATGAATTGCCCAAAACAAAGGCTGCAGGAATCTTGCGAAAAATTCTGCGATCTTCGGATTAATTGATATTGATTGTGGTTACGTTGAACTGATATTGAGTGCGATCTTTGAGTTAATTGATAATTGATTTTGGTAAATACTGTCAAACTTTACGAGTAGTGCTCACTTAAAGCTTAACCGAAAAGGGCTGAGATAGGTTAATTTAGTTACCATAACTTATTCACTTAAAGAGGCTCGAAGACAAAAATGCGTTGCTTCATTGCTCCACTATAATCGAATAATCGATTTTCGAATAGTGGACTCTTCCTGTCGGGTTTGTGGTACCTCTATGCGCTTCAACACCTGACTAGGTATTTTGTATCTTCAGCCTACCATTTAGCCTAAAATGTACTTTTCATATTTAGGTAACTGTTCAGATAAGCACACCCCTACCGTAACAACCCCGAAACGAGAAATAAACCCTGACGAATATCGCGAATACCTAGTCATTTTGACTGTTGCAGTATTTGACCTGTCTCTGATTTTGTAAGGCGTAATTTTTTTTTTTAGTTTCGCGGCTTTGACTGTAGCAGTTTTTTCCATCTTTTGTGTGTGTGGGGGGGGGGGGGCTCCTCACAACTACTCCTTGAAAAAAAGGGTAAGAAGAATTTCAAAATATTGTTTTTTGCGAAAAAAAGGTCAGCATAATTTTTTTGCGACTTTTAGTAGTTTTACAAGTTGGTTCAGTGGCAATCCTGTCCATTCCCTAACGTTATCCCTGGCGTTCGACAGCCTGACGAGGACCCTTGCGAAGAAGGGCCGAAATATTGCTGCCAAAGCATCATACCTGTCGCAGGCTATCCGTTTTATGTATTGATTGAAATGAATATATATGACTTCCTCATGCTTTTGACAACTTCCCCCATTTCTCAGACCCGTTCGCTTCGACGGCTCTTAAAACATCCTGTTTACTCCATTGGAGGTGGTAAATCGGTTTTCAACTCGGTCAAAGCATAATAGCAAAGGCTTCTCACTCCGTCGTATGGGAGATAATCTCTCCCTCACAGGTTCTCAATTCTGTTGACGAGAAACTAATCTGTGAGATTGGACGTCTTGAGTGATTCATTCAGACAGTCGGAAGTTTCAACAAACACTTGGATTGTGTTTTAATCTGTTCCCATCAAGTAAATACTTTAAAGTTTTCGGAGCCGATCATGGAAAAAGCGATCCGAAAAATAACTAACCTTTGAGGATGTGCGGGTTAGTTACTTGTCCGGCAAGAAAATGAAGTCCAGAATCGGATTCAGCTTGTTGTCCTACCCCTATACCGAACCTCGACTTCAGGCGACACTTTTACTTCCACCAAGTTTCCGGGTCTGGCCTGATTCCGGGCTAACTTTATCGTCTGGCAAAAAGGTTAAATTCAACTATAGATTCAGTATGTCTGTATACCCCTAAATCTGCTGTTTTGTTAGCTCATAAAAAGGTTGGACACTCCTTAATTTGAAACCCCTTCCTCCACCACTAAATATAGGGTACATGGCCCATCTACGAACTGCCCTGCACTTTGGCCTAAAGAATCCTCGTACTAGGTTTGAACAAAATATCGCAATTGCTCCCCGAGTTATCGTGCTAACAGACGGACGGACAGACAGACAGATGGACAGACAACTTTATACGAAGTCACAGGTATCCCTTCCCTTACGTTTTGGTATCTCAGTTAAAACCTTTCTTCTAAAATTCCTCTCTAAAATAACAATATCCCTCCCCCCCCCCCTCCTATCCCTTCCAGGCGTGGTGTGAAGGTATTTCTGCCAACTTAGAAAGCAAATTATCTGCAGCATCAATGGGATCCTAGGGGTACTTGTTCGTAGATCCCGGTTCGTACCATGATCCGGTAGGAGATAAACGAAACAAATAGATAGATTCAGTCTCCACGTCCCTTATACCGACCGAAACAGACATTGTCTGGATCCGAATTCTCTTGTCCCATCTCCCATTACCAAGCTTTGTTTCTTTTTCCCACGCTTCGTCATATTTTCGTGGAGGAAATGGCTCTTATAACGGAGAATAAACAATTCCGGAAAGTTTTTCCCGGCTAGCGAAGAAAAGAAGATGTCGGTGGCTGGAATTCATTACATTACAGATGGAGAGATGAACTGAGTGAGAAAAAGGGAGTTCGTTCAGCAAAATGAAGACTTTAGAGGGGTCACCCCAAAAAGCACTCTGCTCGGGCCCGGTTACAGACCCAAAACACCTAGGAACCAGGCAGGGTGCCCTTTTAGATAATTTAGCAAAAAATCTTTTATTTAATTTGTTTTTATACTTTAGAAGACAGACAAGCGGACTTAGCAATGATATTGAAATATACCAACTGTACTTTTTACACATTTAAATACCCCTTCGGTCCCTGGTCGGTGCTCCTTCTGAGGTTTGGGCACGTAGTCGATTGCCTAGTTTGTTCAGGCAGAATTTTGCCACTTACTGGCCTCTTCTCAGGGGTGGCCGAGCGAAAACTGCAAACACCATAACCCCGTTATAGTTTAACTGAAAGCCAAACTATGAGCCAATTTATTTTTGTGTCATTTAGTTGAATTCACTGAGTTATTTGGATTCTGCAAAGGGATTTTTTTTATTTTCCATGATCTGCTCCAGTTTTGACGTTCAGAAGATCTTCGGCCGTCCCCACAGCGTAAATTCTACTATGACGCGGGAAGTTTTAATCTCAACACAAACGCGGCTTTTCAGTGGGCAGTGGTGAGATTGGTGAAGAGGCTTGCCTGAACAAGAAAAAAAAATCATAAACTTTATCATATAATCTTTATAAAAAATACAAGCGCATAGAGGTACCACAAATCACACGGAAATTCCACTATTTGAAAATCGATTATTCATGAATAGCGGAACAACGAGGTAACGCATTTTCAGCGGGTCTCCAAGCCAACCTTTTCGGTTAAGCTTTATCATACTCGCGACTCAACCAGAATGTCAAAGCTTACTTAGACCAAGAAAACAAAACAAAACGTGCACTCAAATCTAACCAGAAAGCTGAACATCATAATTATTAAACAGACTTTATTTCAATGGTACTTTAAAATGCTCAAGATCGTGCTTAGGTCTTCAGATCTGGACCCAGAACATTCCAAGCTTTCATTCCCTGATGGCGAACCAAAAAGACTGAACCTTGAACCTTGAACGGAGTAGCAACGAGGATAAAAACGATCTCGTAGGATAATGATGGGCAGATGAATGAATCCGGGCAGTCCTGTCGCTATTTTTGAATGGTTTCATTTCTTCTACCGGGGTTCTGACCTTCGCGGTTTTCGCCCTGTCGAAGTTTTTGTACGTCTTTGACCCTCGAAGCTTTTGTCCTGTCGCGGTTTATGCGTCGGTGCGGTTTTTGGCCGTTGCTGTTTTCGTTTGGTCAGTCCTACGGTTAGCAGGCTAAACTCACAAGCGAAGGGTCGCTGGTTCGAGTCTCTGTAGTAAGTGCCTACTGAGTTTGGTTTGGGGCGAAGGTTAGCGGCTTTTATCTGAGATAAACCAAAAGTCCACCCAGATTCAAATTGGTACCTAGGTCCGGATCTGAGAAAAGCACGGGAAGCGTCAGATGATTTGCCCCCAACCACGGTGTTGACTAAACTTTAACCGATATCTATGGCTCTTGACGTCACGCGAAAAGTCAACATTTTCCATTTACTAACAGAACGGATTGTCCCTAGAATGGTTTATAAGTGTAAACGCGTCCAGCGCCTCGCTGGCTATATATATATAGATACAAACATATGTTCTGCAACATTAATTTAATCGAATTTCCCTATTTCTTTCATGACGTCACGAAAACGTCACGGGTCGAAAATAATAAGCTATGGTGTGTTTTCCACCCCAACCTCGCATCGCTTTCCCGGCGGAGGGAAGAGTACCAGAACATCTGCACCTGCGCTACGCAAATCTTCAGTGGTTGACATGCGAAAGTTTTTTTTCGTTTTTTGGTTTTGACATATGTAACAGGCAGGACTTGGTCGGGGCGTACAATTGCTCGCCCATCAGCATGCCTTCTCTGATTAAGTACAGGTACTGTTGGCAAAACTGTGATTTTGGGATCCCAAACCGGAAGTGAAGGGATACCTATGACTTCATAAAAGTTTTCCGCCTGTCCGTCTGTCTGTCCGTCTGTCAGCACGATAACTCTCGAAGGGAATGAGATGTTTTGATGAAACTTGGTGTGAGGACTCTTTGGGTCAAGGGAGAGGTCGAGTTCGTAGATGGGCTCTGTAGCTCGTCATTTAGGGATGGGGGAGGGGGTTCAAATTAAGGGGCGAATTTTTTTTTAACATATAATGAGATAGTCGACTGAGGGGTATTAAGACATGCTGAACACTATAATGAAAACCATTTTCTCGCCTGACAAGTAGTTGGTCCGGAATCCGGCCAAAACCGGAAATTTTCTTAAAAGTGAAAGTTTTATTTAAAGTTGATGAGATGTTCGTTTTAGGAACGAACATGCTGAACATTTATATGAAGATCATTTTCTCGTCGGACAAGTAGTTTGTGCGAAATCCGGTCAAAACAGGAAAATTTGTCAAAGTAAAATTTTTACCTGAATATTTCATGAGTAGTGAACTGAAAGACAGAACTGCTCATCAGCCGGGATTTGAATCCAGGACCCTCTGCTTACAAGGCAGGCGCTCTTACCATTTGAGCTACCGAGAGGCTTGTGAACAGAGTTCGCAAACCACTACAATAGTCTGGTAGAAGCCGGCCATAGGAACAGCGATCCCGCCCGAAGGCAAATTCATCTAACCAATTCACATCCCCATGTCACTGAAATTAATAATAATACATAGATGGCACTTTACACAAGACTTATTGGTCACGGTATTGGTTTATTGGTAACGGTACAAAGTCCCTTGTGTAAAGTGCCATCTGTGTATTGCTTTACCTGAAGTTGATTAGATGTCCGATTTCGGGCTAAGAAGACATGTTGAATCCGCTTTTGACAATAATTTTCCATATTTGACGGTGCAAAACGGATAAGTCAGCTACATTTTATTCGAGCAATATTTCGGCCCTTCTTGGCAAAGGTCCTCTTCAGGCTCAACTCAAGCTGGAAAATAAACTTGTGGAAAAACAATTTAAGATTCTTCTTTAAATATCTGCTTTTGAGAACTTCTTCTCTTTGGTTGGGGTTAAAGCTGGTGCTGTGATTTTATTCTGGACTCGGCGACTGTTTTTGTTGTTCGATTGGGTCGTCGAAAAAGAGGACCCTTGCCAAGAAGGGCCGAAATATTGCTCGAATAAAATGTAGCTGACTTGTCCGTTTTGCACCGTCAAATATGATTCGCAGTCAGCTTGGGCCATAGGAACATCTATCACCGAAGTACGGAACTAATCGCCCATACATGCCGCCAACAAGTATCCATCTTAGCTGGAAAGAAGAAGAAGAGACAGGTGACTCTAAAACCAAAATGCAAAAGAATATCTACCCTTTCGACGACCCAATCGAACAACAAAAACAGTCACCGAGTCCAGAATAAAATCACAGCACCAGCTTTAACCCCAACCAACTTTCAGAGAAGAAGTTCTCAAAAGCAGATATTTAAAGAAGAATCTTAAATTGTTTTTCCACAATTTTATTTTCCAGCTTGAGCGGCTTGAGCCTGAAGAGGACCCTTGCCAAGAAGGGCCGAAATATTGCTCGAATAAAATGTAGCTGACTTATCCGTTTTGCACCGTCAAATATGATTCGCAGTCAGGTTGGGCCATAGGAACATCTATAATAATTTTCCACCCGGACTTAGTTCGTCCGGAATCTGGCTGAAACCGGAAAATTTGTTAAAAGTTAAAGTTTTATATTTATTCGCTATAGGGGTAAGGAGATACGCTGAATTCGTTTTTGAGAGCTTTAATTTTTGCAAGACAAGTAGTTCGCCCGGAATCCAGTCGAAACTGGAGATTTGGCAGAAGTTAGGCAGGAAGATTTGATCAATTTTGTCAAAGTAGATAATATGACGTATAGCCTAGGGGTAAATATACACATGTTGAAGCAATATCTGAAGTTGGTTTTCTCAGATTAGCCATTGGCCTTCTTCTGTTTCTAAATCTTAGTAGTAAAATTGTTAAAGGAGTCTGGCGAAGACTGAATATCTACAAGACCCATTTGTCTGGATCAGATATTAAATTTGATAGTTCAAAACGGATACGTCAGCTCAATTTTATTAGAGCTATATTTCGGCCCTTCTTGGCAAGGGTCCTCTTCAGGCTTAAAGCCGCCCAAGTTCGAAATACGTTCCAAGTTGGAAATCAAGTTCGTATTTCCAACTTGAGCGGCTTTGAGCCTGAAGAGGACCCTTGCCAAGAAGGGCCGAAGTTATGGCTCTAATAAAATTGAGCTGACGTATCCGTTTTGTACTATCAATTATGATTCGCAGTCAGCTTGGGCTGAAGGAATATTTATAGAGATTAAATTTTTGGGATCCCATCGAAACCTTTGGTCTTGTTCTTTCAGAGTGAAGAAGTCAACCCCCCTGCCGACCAAGAGGCGGAGCCAGAAGTCGCCCCTCAACCAGTCAGAAGGCAGTGTTCAGTCGTTACCTTTTACAGCAACGGAATGAGTGATGACGACGAAGAACTCATCATCGAAACTCAACCAGAAGAACAAGAAGACAGCGACGAAGATGATAATGACCGAGAAAACCTCCTAGTGGTAAGCGAAGAATGCGGTACTTAACTGATACTTAACTTACCGTACCATGGGCCCATGATGCGTTATCATAGCTCGCGATTCCGAGGGAATGAATGAATGAATGTATTCCCAAAAAAGCCCTATGGGCCCTAGCGGGACACAGTATAAAAATAAATAAGGAGTCCAACCCTGCTCCAAACTGCATTGTACCAGTCCAAATATTCAACACTCAACTCATAATTGTAATAACTAAATAATCTTTCCACATAACGGGCAAAAACAAGGACCAGAAACGCACTTAGTTCTACTAATTTATTTTCTTCTCGCACCCACCGGTAAAGCATCTGCACGAAAACTTACCATCCACTTTAGTTCATCGGGTCCTCAACCAACCTTAAAGGACCCCTCGCACTATTTACACTTCAACTTCAACAGTATTTTAAAATATTTGAATACTTTAAAACAATGCTATGCTTTCAACAAATATCCCACGGTGTGGCATGTTTTAAGCCTTTTCCGAGACCCGTTGACTTGTAGCGAAATGAAGCAATTTACATAATCGTTTTTTCTGATGGAAAAACTTCTCGCAGACAACCGTCGACAGCGTGATACACATCGAACGTAGTAAAACACGACAAGTGAGAAAATCAGCGTGGTTTTGTTAGAGGGGTTAGAAAGTACCGTACGAAATTGGGGTCTCCGGGTTTAGAAATATATGGGGTGATTATGGAAGTAGGTTGCATTAGTATTATAGGTAAGACAGGTCCTTTAAGATAAAGAGCAGAGATGTCTCTGCAAAGAGGTGAGTCCAGATAGACTGCTGGAATAAGTGTTCCTTCAGCTCATGCCGGATTCGAATCACATTCCCTAGCTTTAGGCTGAAGTCAACCCTTGCCAAGAATGGCCGAAATACTGCTGAATACAGCTGAATTTTCTGTTTAGCGCACTAAATTGGCTGGCTCCTCTGAGGATGTCGTAGAGCCAACGTTTAAGTGTCCGCGTTAGAAGTGCGAACATAAAGAGTGGATGTCTGAACCTTGATAATACATACTCTTGAGTAGATTTTGTTTGTATGTGTTGTGTTTTCCCTAATTATGTCTTCATATTTTTTTTTGTACCGTACTCCACTGTTTTCGTCTTGTACGATTTGTGGGTTAAATATTTGTTATTATTATTATAGATGCCACTTTACACAAGGGACTTGTACCGTGACGAATAAGCCAGAAACAGTTTTTTTTTAATTTAATTTAGAAGTCTAGGACTCCATAGAGTTGCCATTTCAGTAAACAAAAATTTCCTACAAAAGCAGCAAATAAGTACTACCAAAGAAGATTGAGTAGGCTACTACCGAAACAAAAATGCTGTTCGAAAAAGTTAAAATAGTTAACTTGCCTCCATCTAGGTTGATATCGGAAAAACAAGCTCGAAGGCCATTTAAAAATATCAACCTTGATATCATTAGCCTATTCCTAATACCTCAATAAGTAAGTAAGTAATTTATCTGTAACCCGCCATTTTTAAAAAGTGGAGTAAGTGAAAAATAATAATAACAAATGAATAAACCATTTCTCGTCGAACCCTAAAACTGCGTGCACCTTAGTCCGATAAGAGAATCTAATTAGGCTGAACTATTGGAAGAATATTATTAGAAGTGGAAGTGGATATTTGGCCGTTCTGGGTCCAAAACCTAGTGGCGGATAACCGTCATTGTCTGTCTGTCTGTATTTTGGCACGACGATCTGGAAGGGGTGGAGGCATTTTGTTGAAACTTGGTGTGAGGGTTATTCGGGCCAACGTACAGATCAAGCAGTGCTGAAGCATGGAGGCGTTTGAATTATTAGAATATAAATTTGTAGAAAGAGATAAAGGACGAGCAGAGCCGCCGTTAAAGGGCCCGTCGTACCTACAGCGACAATGCAACCTACTTCCGGACATACGTCCATTAATCCTTAAAGCTGGAGACCCAAATTTCACATGTCTCAACCCGCTAACGACAACTCACTAATCTTTACACTTGCCACGATTCGCTATTTCCATGCGCATTGTGCTCCCGATGAATGTTCGCTATTGATGCGTGAAACCGGTTATCTGAGTTTTGTCGAGTTTTGCTAGAAGTCGATAAATATTCCTTCAGCCCAAGCTGACTGCGAATCATATTTGATAGTGCAAACCGGATACGTCAGCTGAACTTTATCAGAGCTATATTTCGGCCCTTCTTGGCAAGGGTCCTCTTCAGACTCAAAGCCGCTCAGTTGGAAATACGAAATTGTCGGACCGACTAAAAAAGGACGACGGACTAAAAAATGTTGAAAGTCGATGCGCCTGGGAAAAGGATTAAAAAAGCCAAAAGCCGTGGTCAGCCGTGGATAATGTGTTAAGGGCTGAGCCGAGTTTTACAGTGTTCTATTAGTTTTGAATATTGGAACATAAACAGTAAGTAGCGTGAAGTGTGCTTTAAGCTACTTACACTCTCAGCCCGATAAGATTTCGCATCCGAAAATACGCATGCGAAATTCACTTTACTATGGGAAAATCTGCATACGATTCGCCAAATTTGTGAGCGAAGGAGGAAATTTGCATCCGACTGCGAAAATAGGACTGTCTGTACACATAACTTCAGTGCTAGGCACGGGAGCACTAGTGCCTATCCCCTCGGAGATGCCGGCTTTTTATTGCTCCAGACGAATCATGCAATAAATTATGTCACCCAGGCCAGATCTTAGGCTACTTCCGACATTCTTAACTGCCGTTTCAGCGTATCTATTCCCTGTCTTTATCTACATAACAATGGGTCTTCTTGTTTCCCATTTCCCAATTGTCCGATAGGAAGAGGACCTACTACTCCCAAATTTCTTGGAACTACCGCTCTCATTTGCTAACACTGACCGGAATTTTCTTAACCTTAAAATTCTTAACCTTTGACGTCGTGAAAGCACAAGTATTGCTAGATACAGTTTCTATTTTATCATTCGTAACGAATGTGACTTCTTCACTGCCAAATTTTCACAAGATCAAACTCTTTTTTATAAGTAGTGAACTGGTAGACAAAAATGCTCCTCAGCCGGGATTTGAACCCAGGACCATCTGCTTACAAGGCAGTCGCTCTACCATCTGAGCTACCGAGGGGCTTGTGAACAGAGTTCGCAAACCACTACAATAGTCTGGTAAAAGCCGGCCATAAGAACAGTGATCACGCCCGAAGGCAAATTCATCTAACCAGTTCACATCCCCATGTCACGGAAATTTATAATAATACATAGATGGCACTTTACACAAGGGATTACACCGTGACCAATAAACCATACATATTTTTCGAATATAATTTAAATTATATTCGAAAAATGTTTATGGTTTATTGGTTTGTTGGTCACGGCACAAGTCCCTTGTGTAAAGTGCCATCTATGTATTATTATAAGATCAAACTCCCTTCCCGGCTCTTTTCAGCATCACCCAGCCCCTTTGCACAACAGATATTTCTGACCAGTGAGCTCATCGGAAGTAATATGCGGGATTCTGATCCGCCTTGAAAAGAGCCAAACTCGGCAAATGCAAAAATCTGCGTAGATCCGTCAGTGTGTATAAAAATATCATAAGAAGTTTGAATTCTCGGAAATGAGGACGGTTGGAAAGATTAGGGATGAAAACTTCCCTTTCTGACTCGTCCTGTTGAAGAAATATTTTATGGAAATGACGAACAGTTTTTTAAATAAATGATAATCCTCTACCCCCCCCCCCCCCCATTGTTCATGTTAACAAGAAGGATTACTGACCGTGGTTCCCTCCTCGTAGCGTGTTTGCGGTTGTTCGCTTATGCCAGGAATATCGGACGATCAATCCGAACTCGCCAGTTTTTTTCATTTCGGAAGTTTTCGGAATTGATCTTCCACGGAAAGAGAAGAAGCGCAATTCGTGACCTGTAATCAGCTCGTTTTTTTTATATAAATTGACCTACTAGCAGACATGCAATCGATCGAGCTAGTACCAGTAAAGCACAATTCGCAATAGATAAAGGTACTTTTCCGATATTCTGATGTAACTGCTTTGAAACTGCGCTGTCTTCTGCCAAAAATTTCATATTTGATCCATCCATACAATTGGGTCATTTAGAAATCCGGTCTTCGCCAACATTTTTACTATTAAAATTTAGAAACAGAATAAAGCCAATAGTAATCCTCTGACAAGACCAACTCCAGATTTGGACTTACCATGTGTGTTTACCACTGTAGCCTACGTAATATCTACTCTGTCGAAATTGATCAAAACTTTCTTCCTTACTGGTACTTCTGCCAAATTTCCGGTTGTGGCAAACCACTGCCAAAATACTGGCAAAACACTGAAGCTCAAAACGAATTCAGCATGTCGCCTTACCCCTAGATCGAACCTCTTATCAGCTTCAGATAAAACTTTTAATTTTTCCAAATTTTCCGGTTTCAGCCGGATTCCGAGCGAACTTTACGTCTGGTGAGACAATGATTGTCATAGACGGATTCAGCACGTCTTCCTACCTGTAAACTGAATGTCTAATCAAATTCAAATAAAACTTGTGTTTTTTACAAATTTTCCCATTTTTGCCGAATTCCGGGTGAATATATGAATATATGAATCATAGTCAGATTCAGCAGATCTCCTTACATCTACATCGACTATTTCATTAGCTTTAAAAACAGTTTTACATTTAATTTGACCCCCCCCCCCCCTAAATGTAGGGCTACAGAGCCCATCTACAAACTGTCCCTCAACCCAAAGCATCCTCATACCATGTTTCATCAAAAATATCTCATTCCCTTCGAGAGTTATCGTGCTTACAGACGGACAACTTTTACGAACTCATCCGTATCCCTCCACTTACGTTTTGGGATAAAACAAGAGCTACGAGCTCATATGGCACTTGATACGAGTAGGTGGTACCTAAAAAGTAGACGAGAAACCAAAATACCCCGCCATCTAAAAATGCGGTTCGGACCTAGAAATACGATATCTATTTTCATTCAGGTCTGAGCATTTCCGTCGCCTCGGATCACTTAGGGTAAATGACTTTTCTACCTTCCAAGTTTCAACCCTAAAGATCCACTCGTCTGGTCCTTACACATGCCACACGGTTTTGGTACCCCCCCCCCCCCCTCCAACTTCCCCTACGGAGTCCGAATCTGGTTCGAACTTCTGACAACTAAATGGGTCATCTGAAGCATTTTCTCTTACCACCTATCAAGTTTAACTCAAATCTGAGCGTTTTGGGAACTTCCGGTAACTCTCCCCCCCCCCCCCCTCCCCCAGCATGGTCGGATCCAGTTCGGACCCTAAAATATGTCATCTAGGGCATGTGAGCACTTTACATTCCAAGTTTCATTAAATTCGCTCCACTTGTTTGACCCCGATGCGAGCCTAAACGTTTCCGGGAATCCCCGTCCAACTCCCCCCACTGTGGCTGAATACGAATCAGAAACATAAACGTCGCATATCTGACATCTCCTAATCAAGTTAGACTGTAATCGAAGCATATCGGAGCATCCAACTTGCAACCCATTCCCCCCCCCCCCCCCTCTCGCCCGACTCTCCTAAACGTGCCAGGATGTGGTTCGGACGCATGTTTTGCTTGTCTAGGTCATCAGTTCTTATCACCCATAAAGTTTCACTCGAATCTGACCACCCGTTGGCAACTTACGGAAGCCAGCGATTTCCGGATTCCTCTTCCCTCAATTCCCCAAAGATGGTCGGATCCAGGAACACAAGTTTTCCTACGGCATTATGTCGGGTCTTTAAGTGATTCATAGACCTGAAAAGTTTCATCGTTCTTAGAATAGCTGGAACTATCCTAACTGGCGATCACCGGAATTCCGGGAAACACCCTCCAACTCTCCCCACAGAGCCCCGCTACGATTTGGTTCTGTCAATCACGTATCTAGGGCTAATGTTTGTTCTTCTCACCAAGTTCCATTCCATCCCGATCCCTCAACTCTAAGCGCTTCACGAGATTTCTCCTCACCCTTCACCCCTCCCCTCACAAGCATCTGATTCGACCAGGACTTGACATGGAACATCTGAGACGATAGCTCTTTCCACTTGCCAAGTTTCATTCAGTTCCGATCTCCCGTTCAAAAATTATCCATGCCACCAGATTCCGGGCTCCCCATCCCTCGACTCCCCCACGGTGGTCGGATCAAGGAAACGACTATTATTATGTCAATCTGTTCGGGTCCCTTACATGCCTTCCAAGTTTCATCGTCCTAGCATATCCGGAAGTACCGGATCACCGAAATTCCGGACCCCCCCCCCCCCCTCGACCCCCCACAGTGTCCGAATCTGGTCTGGTTATGTCGACGATGTGTCTAGGACTTATGCTTGTTCTTCCCACCAAGTTTCATCCCGACCCCTCAACTCTGAGCGTTTCCCAAGATATCCGGCTCCTCCCCTCCAGCCCCCCCCCCAAAGTCACCGGATCCGGTTCGGGTTTAAATCGGGTCGTCTGAGACACGCGATCCTTCCAAATAGCATGTTTCATAAAGATCCGATCACCCGTTCAAAAGTTATAAGTACCTCTAGATTCCGGATCCCCCTTCGCTCCGCTTCTGCTCAGATGGGATTTGAACCCACTACTTTCGGCTTCCGTCTCCACTGCTCTATCATCTGAGGTAGAGATAGCGATATAGGGGTAAGAATCCATATCTGAGACTTATTTTCTCGCCGGACAAGTAGTTCGCCCGGATTCGGCGAAACCGAAAAAACAAATGGTTTGTCTGAATATAAACACTCCTTGAGCCTACGCTGACTGGGAAACAAATATTCAGTAAGTGGATAAAACTGATACGTCAGCTATGATGCGCTGGCAGCAAAATTTCGGTCCTTCTTGGCAAGGGTCCTTGTCAGGGTGTCGAACGCCAGGGACAACATTGGGGAAGAAATGACCTGCAATCTGAATCTGAATGCAATTATCTGAAGTTAATTAGAGGTTCGATATAGGGCTGATGAGACTTTATTGAATCCGTTTTTCGGATCCTAAAACGTAAGTGGAGGGATATATACACCTATGATTTCGTAAAAGCTGTACGTCTGTCTGTGAGCAAGATAAGCCTCGAAGCGAATGAGACATTTTGATGAAACTTGGTGTGAGGTTCTTTGGTCAAGAGACAGGTCGAGTTAGTAGACGGGGTCTGTAGCCCTACATTTAGGGGTGGAGGAGGCGTTTCAAATTAAGGGGCGAACAAAATATTTTTAATAGCATAATAGCTAATGTAAGGAGACATGCTGAACAAGAATATGAAAATCATTTTCTGGCCTGACAAGTGTTTTCGCCCGGAATCCAGCCAAAACCGAAAAGTGTGTTAAAAGTAAAAGTTGTACTTGAAGTTGATTAGATGTTCGATTTCGGGGTAAAAAGACATGTTGAACATTTATATGGAAATCACTTTCTCGTCGCAAAAGTAGTTCGCCCGGAATCCGGCCAGAACCGGAAAATTTGTTAAAAGTAAAAGTTACATCTGAAGATGATTAGATGTTCGATGTAGGGTTAAGAAGACATTCTGATTCCGTATATGACAATCATTTTCTACCCGGACATTTAGTTTATCCGGCGGAAACCGTACAATTTCTTAAAAGTTAAAGTTCTATTTGAAGTTGATTAGAGGTTCGAGATGTGCTGAATTAGTTTTTGAGCTTTATTTTTTTGCAGGACAAGTAGTTTGGCCAAAATTTGGCTGAAACCGAAAATGTGGCGGAAGTATAAGGCAGCTGGAAGTTTTGATCAATTTCGTCAAAGTGGATGTGACGAATAGGTGTAAATACACATGCTGAATCCATATCTGAACTTAGTTTTCTCAGATGATTAGCCAATGGCCTTATTCTGCACTGTCAGAAGTTTCATAACAGATTGCGCATAACACTTTCAAGAACAACACCTTTTCACTTAGAAATAAAGTGTTATGACCAATTAAGTTTGTACTATTTCGTGCCTAGATCTCCAACAACACCTTCAATAGGTAAAAATACTACACTGTCAGAAGTTACATAACAACAACAGAAGGATGCGCGGTTTCAACAGATAACACTTTGAGATGTTATCTGTTATGTGTATTTCGTTCCCGTTAGTATTTTTACCAATTGAAGGTGTTGTTGGAGATCTAGGCACAAAATAGTGTAAACTTAATTGGTCATAACACTTTATTTCTATGTGAAAAGGTGTTATTCTTGAAAAAGTTATGCGCAATCTGTTATGAAACTTCTAACAGTGTGTTTCTGAGCTTTAATAGTAAAAATGTTCAAGGAGTCTGGCGAAGACCGGATATTTACAAGACCAATTGTCTGGTTCGAATATTAAATATTTGGGATCCCATCGAAACCTTTGGTCTTGTTGACCTTTGTTTCTTGCCGGACAAAAAGTTCGCCCGAAACCCGGCCAAAACGGAAGTTCGGCAGAAGTAAAAGTTTATTTGTCCAACCAGGCAACTGACGGGAACCTCGCCAAAGCGAAGACACTCAGTTCGAGACTTATGTAACCTTTTGGGAAATATGGCATTTTTCCGAAGATTCCCCTTTAGTCTTTCCACTGCATTCTGTCCACTATAGTGTGTCCACTTTAGTCTTTCTACTTTATTCTTTCCACTTTGGTCTGTCCACTGTTAGAATGCTGGAATAGAGACAGTAGTTGCGTTTTTGCAGATACCATGGTAAGTGATACCACAAAATGCGTTTTTACAGTTATCGTGGTATCTGGCCAGTTATCATGGTATCTGATATTCAGATACCACGGTTCTGATCGTGGTATCTGAAAAAGTCATCTCTTTTTCATCAATTTTTGTCAATTTGTGGGAAAGAAGTTTGGCACTTAGTGCTGTGACTGAATATCAGTTTTTCTTTCGGGATGACTTCGAAAAGCACAATTTCGGTTATTGGCGTTTTTGCAGGGCAACCGTATATCAGATACCACGGAAACTGCAAAAACGACTAATTGCAGATCCAGCTACCGTTGTAACAGATACCAGGGTATCTGCAAAAACGCAACTAGTATCTAGACTTTTTACCCTCAACCGCCCCAACATGTTTACTGGTAGAGTGATGGAACTCCCTCAACCATTTCTCTTCCAGAATTATTTATCCTTGACAGCTATTATTTTATTTTCAGAGGGGCAAGTCGTGCGATTCCATCATTTACCGCTCAAATTCAAACCCGAACTTCGATGACCTTGAGGAGACAGAGAGCTTCTGCCCTTCGTCCTGGGACGAATATTCAGAAGACGAAGTCGGTCAGACGCGCGACCTTCCGCCGGTGCTGCTACCTATCCCCGTGGCGGAGTCAGGGATTTACGTAAATGAGACTGAAACGCGTTTTCGTGCGTTTGACGCCCTTGAATCGCGTCTTTACGCCTCACGCGACACTGTGGTCCAGATCGACTCTGACGACGAAATGATGGACGACTTTGAAGAAGTTTCGTCTCCTTCTTCTGAAGAGGATCTTGGCGAGAATTGGGAGCTAGCGCTCCTCGCCAAAGAAATGGCGAAGCAAAACGGCGGACCGGAGAAGCCGAAATATCAGAGAAAACCGTCCAGTGCGAAAATTGACCGTCTTAAGCGGAAAGCGGAAACTGGCTGTGAACTTACCGAATCCGAGCATAACTTATTAGAGCAGATTTTGCCCAGTGAGTTGCGCGCTCTCAAGCGCTCGTCCGAGAAATCGCGCAGCTTAGACGAGCCGCATGGCCCAACTAAACCGGTCAGTCGCGGCTCTATCCTCTCTCGGGTTAAACAGAATATCCCAGAAAGCAAAAGCTTGAGTCCGTCCGGAATGCGGTCATTCCAGAAATTGAAGCATTCCGAGAGCGTTGACCGGAGTTCCGGGCGCGGAATCCTCCAGCGCTTTATGAGTATTGACTCGAGCAAATCGGAAGCGAGCGGGTCACGCCCACCGTCGGCCATTTTGAAATTCCGGCGCAACTTAAAGCGCTCAATGACGTCGTCGATATCGAAATTAACGGACATACTAGAAGACGAACAGTCACAAAAAAGAAGTATATCTAAACATAATATAAATAAGAGTGATAATGTGGAAATGGTTGACTTTAAGTCTGGTGAAACAAGACCTGTTAATGAGTTTGAGCCGCTTTTAGGAGCCAAAAAAAGACCCACTTGAGCTAGGTGCTTGTGGCATGTTATGACAGTGCCAGATTGGGAGTTTTTATCTAAATTAGGATGGGTCGAGGGAGGGGGAACCCGTATGGAAATAATTCAAGTCATTGTATTATGGGACATTTTTTCAATCGTAAACAATTGGAAACAATTGTAAGAAACAGTTGTTCGTAAAATTACGATTGGAAACAATCGGTTTCAATCGTAAAAATACAATCGTTGAAACACAATATAAAGTTAAAATACAATCGTAAACGATGGAAACAATCGGAAACAACCGTTACAATCGCAAACAACAGTTTCTAATCGTAAGTAACTGTTTCTAATCGTAAACAACTGTTTCCAATCGTAACAAAAATTGTTTACGATCGTTTCCAGTTGTTTTCAGTTATTTACGATTGGAAAAATGTCCCATTACACAATGACTTGAATTATTTCCATACGGGAAGTGCACATTAGTGTGTGCTACAAGTGCTAAATTAATCGAGTTGCAATCCAGGGTAAGGTAATGTAATACACACCAAGCCGTATGTTTATACCCATACTTAAAAAGGGCGCATGTTCTGGAATGTTTGAGAATGGTACTCCCACATATGTGTTCCCCTTATTCCTGGTTTAAATCCTGGTTTGTTTACACTGTAAAACAAAAATCTTGCAGTATTTGCTACTGGGATTAATCTTGTCTCTAAAAAGATAATCTTACCTCTAATTCGGATTAATTTTATCTTGGTAGAGATAAGATTAATCCCAGTAGTAAATGCTGCAATTAACTTTAATCCTTACTCGGAGAAACTTTATATGTCCAGGCATGCCCAGTCGTTGGGGCACCATGACCAAAAATTGAGGATTTGTGTATGACTGCCTCACAAAAGCTAACACCAGCAGGATCGGGGTTGGTGAAAAAAAACAGAAAAACGCCAAGTTTGGCATGCTTTTGTGCTGTAATCTGAGTGCCAAACGGGAGTTCAATATGCGCCTAATCAGCTAAATTGGCGAAGTCCAACATTCCCATTTCGACAGTAGTTACCAAAGCATTGTATGTTGGTACCCCCCTGGGGAAAAAGGGGTACACACCTACGAGAACCATACTCACCCCTGCCAGCATGCCCAGGCCTTTGAGCATGGTCATCGAAAAACGGGCTGGTGTACACTGTCGGAAGCTTCATAACGGATAACACAAGGATGCGCAGTTTCAACCGACAGCAGTTGGGATGTGATCTGTTGTGATACACTATTAAAAAAAGGTCTTGCAGTATTTCCTACTGGGGTAATCGTGTCTCTACTGAGATAAGATTATCTCTAATTCGGATTAATCTTATCCCAGTAGAGATAAGATTAATCCCAGCAGAAAATACTGCAGTTAACTTTAATCCCTACTCGGAGGAGTTTTTTACATTGTTTGCATTAAATGCTGTGCTTAACAGGCATTGCAGGTAGGTTTGAAAAACCGCCGAAAAAGCATCTGTTGACTTTTTTGTTTATCTTCATGATATCGGAAAAGTCAGCAAATGCTTTTTTGACGGTTTCTGCAATGTCAGAAGTTTCATAACAGATAACAAGAGGATGCGCGGTTTCAACAGAAAATGCGTAACAGATAACACCTCGGATGTTATCTTTTGTGTCTCAAAATGTTATGCATAATAAGCGTTACCATCAGGAAGAACCGAAAAACCGCCAAAAAGTATCTGCTCAGTTTTCCGACATCATGACGATAAGGAATAAAGTCAGTAGATGCTTTTTCGGTTCTTTCTAACAAAGCTTATTGTGCATAACGTTTTAAAACATAACAGATAACATCCGAAGTGTCATCTGTTACGCATTATCCGTAGAAAGCGCGCATCCTCGTGTTATCTTTTATGAAACTTCTGACAGTGTGGCAATGCATCTTATGCATAACATTCAACGCATAGTGTTCAAAATCACAACAGATTACATCCCAGCTGTTGTCTGTTGAACTGTGCATCTTCGTGTTATCTGTTATGAAACTTTTGACAGTGTAGTAGACTAGTGTGTGAAGACCTTGATGTTAGCGCGGGCCCATGTCTTTCTTTATCATCACTTGCGATTCCCGAGGGCATGTTACGGTGTATGCTGAAAAATCAGTAGAAACAGTGCTAGAATAAGAACTTCCGTTTTGGCCCTTGGCTTCTGCTTTGTGGAAGCTATTGTCCCTGAAAAGTCGGTACTTTAATGGTAGGTGTACACACAGTCCGGTTTTCGCTGTCGGATGCAAACTTCCTACTTACAATTTTGACGCATAGAATGCAGGTTTTCCCACAGTGACGCTAATTTCGCATATTTATTTTCCGAGTTCCGGCTAAAAAAAAAAACACAGCAACCCCCTCACCCCTGGGCATAGCCTCACCGTCAAACCCCCTCGGCAAAAAAAACTGTACCCCCCCCCCCCTCCCCCCCACCGGAGAAGCCCTCAGATACCAAACCTCCCCGCCCCACCCCCACCCCCAGACAGTGTTAATAAAATGCAATATATTTTAAGGAAAATCATATATAGAGGCGAGCTGCCAGCTAGTCGCCGTCACGTGTTTACATCTAACTCTCATGTCTAGGGAAAATACTTATGTAGCCTACTCGCGGTCCAAACATTCAGTCTTTAATAAGATTTTTTAATTTATTCAAATAATGTACATAACGGATACGGCAGCTACGATGCTTCATCAGCGATATTTCGACCCTTCTCGATTACAGGTTGGATGTTCCCGACGTTGGACCTGAAGATTGACAGCCTGAGGAGGACCCTTGCCAAGAAGGGCCGAAATATCGCTGGTGAAGCATCGTAGCTTAGTATCCGTTGTATGTAGTATTTTGAATAAATGCTTCAAAGTCAGCTTGGGCTCAAGGAATCTTTATTTTACTAATTTCCTATATAGTTGCACTCGGGGGAGGGGAGGGGGATACCAGGAGGGTTTTCGCCTAGACCCGTAAATTCACATGCGAAATGTTATCAGATTGTGTGTGAACGTAGCTTAAGAGGGCATAACCCCGATGAAAAATTTATCTCTAAATAGTACTATGAAGTAGTACGAAAAAGTTGCATGCAGTACTAACGATAGTAACGATGCTACTACATGCTTCTACTTCAAGGCTACCGTGTTACTGCATACTACTATATGGTACTACTAGCGAGACTGGATGTTACTATGGCAAGACAGGATGCTACTGGATACTATTACATAAGATTGGACCAGTTTGAGGCACATTAAATGATAGTATTCTTTGCTATTACATAGTATTACATGCAACGTTTTCGTACTACTACCATACTACTACGAAGGCTACAAATTTTTCATCGGGACCACCCAGATTACTCACGCTCTGTACGGACCACCAGCTATCACTTTCTGCTGCTGCTCCCCTATTGCGCGCCTTCGTTGCGGATAGTTTAGAGAAATTATAGCGGTGACATGCCCTCGAATGTCGCCAGTTGGCGATGAAAAAATAATCGGCTGCTGCTCCCCTATGGCGCGCCTTCTTTGCTCGAATAGTGAAGATGAAGCCTTCAGTTGACATGACATTTCAATTGACGAAAACAAAAAAAAATCTTGCTCCTTGGAAATCAATGCATATAGTAAGTAAGAAAGTAATTTATTTCTGACCCGCCTTTGAAAAGCGGAGTTTGTAAAGTAAAATAAAAGATAAATATTCTTTGAGCCCAAGCTGACTTTGAAACATTTATTCAAACAATGTTTACAACGGATACGTCAGCTACGATTCTTCATCAGCGATATTTCGGCCCTTCTTGGCAAGGGTCCTCGTCAGGCTGTCAATCCTCTGGGTCAACATCGGGGAAGGAAACAAACCTGTAATAAATAACGAAATATCGCTGATGAAGAATCGTAGCTGACGTATCCGTTGTAAACATTGTTTGAATAAATAAAATAAAAGAATTAAATAAAACACAACAAATACAATATACAATTTTCTTTCATCGTCCAGAAAAGAATGTAGAGTGTCATATTCAGTAGAGGTATGTTTCTTTGAACTTTGGTTAACTTTGAACACAGTTTTGGGCTAAATTGTAAAATGAAAACCCAAGCCCATTCAGATTCAGGTGATCGCAGAAGACCTTAGCTGCGTTTTTGCTGATACCATGGTATCTGTTACCACGGTAAATGGATCTGCAATTAGTCGTTTTTGCAGTTATCGTGGTGTCTGATACACGGTGCTCTAACAAAAACGACTATTGCCGAAATTGCACTTTTCGAAGTCATCCCAAAAGAAAAATAGATATCCAGTTACATCACTATGTGCTAAACTTCTTTCTCACCAATCTGACAAAACTTGATGAAAGTGAGAAGACTTTTCAGACACCACGACCAGTTACCACGGTCGGACCGTAGTATCTGAATGTCTGATACCGCGATAACTGGCCAGATACCAGAATAACTGCAAAAACGCCTTTTGACCGTGGTATCAGATGCCACGACAACTGCAAAAACGACTTTAGACCGTGGTATCAGATACCATGGTATCTGCAAAAACGCAACTCTTAATTATAGCTACTCTGGCGGACTGTACTCTAAAACTGGGATTAATCTTATCTCTACTGAGATAAGACTAATCCGAAATAGAGATAAGATTATCTTTTTAGAGAAAAGATTAATCCCAGTAGCAAATACTGCAAGATTTTTGTTTGCAGTGTGGTAGTTCATCTTTATCACAGCTAGTGGATGAAAGTGACACTGTTTAAAGTTTGACTGAAAAGCCAACTTTATTTTGTATCATCTAATTAAATGAACTGAATTATTTGGATTCTGATAAGGGATTTTTTTATCTTTCACTATCTGCTCTTGAAGTGACGTTCAGAATGTGTACGGCCGTCTCCACAACGCAAATTCCACTATGACGCGGAAAATTTGAATCTCAGTATAAACGCGGCTTGTGAGTGGCCATTGATCAGCTCACGGAAGGTAGCTAACTGCGTAAACACTTATTTTTCGTCTATCGTTTTCGCCAAGCATACAACACAGGTACAGGCGCATAGAGGTACCACACACCCGACATGGAAATTCTACTATATGAAAATCGGTTAATCGCGAATGGCGGAGCAACGAAGTAACGCATTTTCATCGGGTCTTCAAGCCTCTTTAATTGAATAAGTGACGGGTAGACTGTCCTATCTCAGCCCTTTTCAGTTAAACTTTAAAGTAACGAACGTTCAGAGAAACGTACCTCTACTGTAGTTTGTCCTAACAGCACTGTCAGACCTTTGACAACAGATAACATATGTTGGCGCAGCCTTGTGCTAAACGTTATGAGAGTATACCCGTTGTTGTAAAATTAGGTTTTTCTTTAGGAGTAATTCGTTAGCAAATGCATTATAATTCTGAGTTATAAATACATCACGTGGGTTGCCGTTATGATTCATAACTACAACTAGTAAATCCCCATATTTTGTCTTAGCAATTCTCATTTTATCTACGTCATAGCTTCCCTACCACTAATGCTTCTTTTTTTATTGTCTCATTATATCTGTTTATTCTTCCGACATCGAGATTGATCTCGGAAAGTAACATCGAGACGGACATAGAGAACAACCTATCCCAGCCGAAGGCAAGGTAGGTTATTAAAATATCTACCGAGCGGAGCGAGACTCATAGTTTTAAATGGACGTCGAGATTATTGCTCCGACATCAACCGAGATTTTTTGTTTGAACATAACTGTTTACTGTGCGTTTACATTCTGCGGTAATCGCTCATTTCATCTTCACTGTAAAAAAAATCTTGCACTATTTGCTACTGGGATTAATCTTGTCTGTAATGAGATAAGATTATTTCTAATTCGGATTGATCTTATCCCAATAGAGATAAGATTAATCCCAGCAGAAAGTACTGCAGTTAACTTTAATCCTTACTCGGAGAAACTTTTTACAGTGTTGTTCCTGTTAGATTACCTTTTGAGAGGCTAGTTTTACTTTTTACCTAACAAAGACAAACATTTTGTCGAGGAGGATGTTACTTCAATATCCATCTCTCCTGTAGGTGGATACTAACGTAATCTCCACCTCGAAGAAAGCCAGTGAAGATTCCTAGAATATAACTACGTTTGGGAGATAGCCACATAAGATGATATGCATTACATACCTGTTTGAGAAAAATATGACCCTTTTAAAGGACCCCTCGCGCTATTTACTCTTCAACTTATAGTATTTTAAAATATTTTAATACTTTAAAACTAGGCTGTCCTTTCAACAAATAACCTACGGAATTGGCTGTTTTAAGCCTTTTCCGAGACCCGTTGACATATAGCGAAAACAGGGAAACAATTTATGTACACTGTAAAAAGTTTCTCCGAATAAGGATCAAAGTTAACTGCAGTATTTGCTACTGGGATTAATCTTATCTCTACTGAGATAAGATCACAAGATTAGTGTGACCGTTTTTTTCTGATCGAAAAACTTCTCGCAGACAACCGTCGACAGCGTGATACACATCGAAGGTAGCAAAACACAGCAAATGAGGAAATCAGCGTGGTTTTGTTAAAGGGGTTAGAATGTACCGTACGAAATTGGGGTCTCTGTGTTTTGAAATATATGGAGCGATTATGGAAGTAGGTTGCGTTAGTATTATAGGTAAGACAGGTCCTTTAAGTGTTATGTTTCGCGATTGATAAAAGTTATAAACAGATATATTCTCATAACGTCTAACGCAAGGATTTGCAAAAAAAATGTTATCTGTTATCAAGCTTCTGACAGTGAAGGATAGAAGTAGTAAAGATTATATTGCAAATGTAGGCTTTTGTTCAATCTAGTTACTGCACAGTTGACAACCGTTGCACTTCTGAAATTAATTAGTTGTGAAGTTTCGTATATATTTTACTCAAGAATATTTGTGGGACACAACCAGCTGAGCGAATAGGCAGGTTCGGTTTAGGGTAGAGTATTTTTCAAGTAAAGTAATTTTCCCTTTTTGCTCTTACACTTTATAAACAAAAAAGTTGGCTGTGCTGTTTATTTACCCAGCGGGCGAACAGAACGCCTATTTATTTATATGTTTTTTATTTTGATTCTCACTTCGATTTAATAACGTACTATTATAAATATTCCTTCAGCCCAAGCTGACTGCGAATCATATTTGATAGTGCAAAACGGGTACGTCAGCTGAATTTTATTTGGGCTATATTTCGGCCCTTCTTGGCAAGGGTGGTCTTCAGGGCCAGAGCCGCTCAAGTTGGAAATACGTTTTCCCACAAGTTCGTATTTCCGACTTGAGCGGCTTTGAGCCTGAAGAGGACCCTTGCCAAGAAGGGCCGAAATACAGCCCCAATAATTGTTGCGACAAGCTAAAAGCTTAACGCTAAATGTAATAATAAAAATTAAATTCAGCTGACGTATCCATTTTGCACTATCAAATATAACGTACTATTCTTATTAGAAATGGCCTTTTCACGATAAAGCGACTGAGAAAGATTGTTTTTCGAAAATACCAGTTTTTGCCCGGTTAATTAACGATATTTTTGTTGGCGCTTGGCGCTCAAGACTTCCCTATCCCTAAAGAGGAGGCTTGGCGCAAAACATTTGAAAACTATACGCGCCGTGGTTAACAAGACCAAAGGCTTCGGTGGGATCCCAAAAATTATATATTTGATCCAGACAATTAGGTCTTGTCTTCGCAGTTCCAATCTTCGCCAGAGTCCTGGAACATTTTTACTATTAAAATTTAGATACAGATTAAGGCCAAATAGCTAATCATCTGAGAAAACCAAGTTCGGATATGAAATCATCATGTGTGTTTACCTCTATAAAGTCATATCTGTTTTGACGAAACCGATCGAAAGTTCTTGTCTCCCTTCTGCCAGTTTTCCGGTTTCGGCCGAATTTCGGAACTTGTCCGGCGAAAAAGTAGAGCTCAGAAACGAAACTAGCAATTCTCCTTACCCTTATATTGAACATCTGATCAGCTTCAAATAAAAATTTAACTTATAACAAAGTATCCGGTTTCAGCCGGATTCCGGGCGAACTATATGCCCGGGTATTACCCCTAATCGGTCATCTAAGCAACTACAAATAAAAGTTTTGCTTTTAACAAATTTTCCGGTTTCGGCCGGATTCCGGGCGAACTACCTGTCCGGGTAGAAAATGATTTTACATAAGTGTTCATCATGTATTCTTACCCCTAAATCGAACATCTGATCAACATCGAATGAAACTTTTACGTGACTTTCTGGTTTTAGCCGGATTCCGGGCGAACTACCTGTCCGGTAGGAAAATGGTTTTCATAAAAGTGTTCAGCATGTCTTCTTACCCCCTAATCGACTATCTCATTAGCTGTTCAAAAATATTTTGTTTACCCCTTTAATTTGAACCACCCTCCCCCACCCCTAAATATAGGGCTACATATGCCATCTACGAACTCGACCTTGCCCTTGACCCAAAGAACCATCACATCAAGTTTCATCAACATATCTCATTCCCTTCGAGAGTTATCGTGCTCACCGACGGACAACTTTTGCGATGTCATAGGTATCCATAGGTTTCGGGAGTCCAAAAAGGGGTAAAAAGCCAAGCAAAAGAAAGTCGGATACTCGGATACTCGAGAGGAGTCCTTTTTGTCTTCTAAGTTTCGAACCTTGTCATGCATTTATTTTTGTAAGTGTAGTCAGCAGACCTTGAAGCTTTCGTCGAAGTTCGCGCTGCTTCTCTGTCAAACTCGGCTCGGTCGGAAACGCGCTAAAAAGTGGGGATCTTTCTGCACAGAATGGTAAGGACGTAAGCCTGAAGTTCTAGTAATTGACATTTTATCTTTTATTTTCATTTTCAGACGTTTGAAATTACCGCCAGTAACCGACAAAACGTTTTTCCCGCGAGTTTCAACGAGTGAGCCCACGATTCTTCCGCGGAAAAACACCTTTAGTAATGAAAGTGCAGGAAATCCGGCCGGAAAAGTATGATCGTCTATCCGCAACCGATTCGATCAGTGCTAATGCCACTGTATTTTTGTAAGTTCCAGAAATGTTGTTTGTTACGGGTCCAAGGAGGGAGGTCAGAAGCATTGTGATTCCGTGAATTAACTCCATATTTATTTGAAAAAAAAGGCCTCCGAAAAATCAACTACGAATAACTGAGCTTTTCAGCAGTTCGGTCCTATTTTCCGGCAGAAATTTATCCGGCACTTCAATCGAGAGTGTCACTTTCGAGTCCTTTTTGCCGTTTTTATTTCCTTCCTTCACTGTAATATAGAGGGCCAAGTCTTTGAGAACCTCTTTGACCACGGATAAGCTCCCGTCTATCCCATTATCTTCGATATCCATTTCTTTCAGAAATTCGAGGTCGACAACTTCTGAAGCATTTGTGCCAGCCAAAGAGTCACCTGTGTTTCGATAATAGCGACCGCTGGGTTCTTTATGATAGGGATATTTTTCGACGTCAGATGGATTTAGCTTGAACTTTGTAAATGATTTGAAGTTCACAAAGTCGACGAGGGGCTTGGCTTTAAGCTCGTATTCATCTTTATACGGCGCGGTCTCGTATCCTTCAAGTAGAGCTTCCTTAACATGTGGGGTAGGTGCAGGCTTATACTCGGGTTGCATTTTAGCATAAGGCATACTCTCCGTATAATCTGCTATAGCCTTTGGAATATATGGAGCAGCTTCCTTGGGAGTTGGGTATGATGCAGGCTTGGTATACTCCGGGGTCGGATACGGCGAATGTGAGTATGGAACCTGTTTTTGCATGGGGGGTAAGGTGTAAGAAGACGCCTGGTAAGGCATGGATGGCCGGTGCTTGTTGTATGCTGCACCGTATGGTGCTTGGTGCAAATAAGGATTCCCCATTGGTGGCCTCCGGTACGGTGGTGAGTAAGGCATTGGCGCTGGTGAATATCCATACTGGGGTGGCTGATGACCTCGGTGGTAAGGAGGTGGTGGGTAGTTGTATGCGTAAGGTGGAGGCTGGTACCCGTAAGCCATCCTGCGGAAACGTTCAGTGTCGGTGGTGGATAATCCGGGTGGCTCATCCGGGGGGTTTTGTACAGTCTCCGCCACCATCAATGGTACGTTACTGGAAGACTGTGGTACAAACCCATCAGCTGGGACAGTCTCAGTCTGATGATTGCCATCAGTGTAGGATGACACACGGGTCTGTTGTTCGACTGGAAGACATCTTACGACGGAAATGAGTAAAAGTTGCAGCCCAGTGAGTCTTAAACTCGATGCTAAGGGCCTGAAAGGAAAATCGCCTTAAGAGTTGAGCGGTTCTGTTTTCGATTTTTTCATAGAAATGTGCCAAAGAAGAACAATGACACCAAAACAGGGGTCTTGTCTTAAGCAGGGACTTTCCTTGTTTTTCGTGCCGGCTTTTCCGCTGTCTAGCGCTCTTGAACGCAAAAATGCTCGCCCGTGACCAGAGCAAAATAACACTAGGATGTAGCGCCAAGACTTGACAAAAGTGACACACACTCGAATAGCAGCGACACTAGCACCACTAGCGATAGTGAACGTCCCTACTGAAACTCAATCAGTCGTGCTACAGGTCTGGCTCCAATAATTCCATATTTTGGACACAGCGAAAAAAATATATGACCTCCCTTGTTTCCTCGAT
Source organism: Branchinecta sandiegonensis (assembly GCA_030848855.1). Lineage (NCBI taxonomy): Eukaryota > Metazoa > Arthropoda > Branchiopoda > Anostraca > Branchinectidae > Branchinecta > Branchinecta sandiegonensis. The sequence continues at coordinate 13,522,014 of JAUPMV010000021.1, read as the reverse complement.
GTGTGCAGACCGCATCTTCGCTTTACTAGAAATTTTCAAATCCGCAAGTTTGTTTAGCTATAAATGCCGCAAGCGTAATGGGCGGCACATGAGTATGGCCTGTTTGCGAAGCAAGGAAAGCATAGGTCTTGACACTACTCCCTAGTGTTTTTTTGCTCTGCCCGTGACTGAACTGAACGCGCTTAAACCAGTAAATCTTATAGAGCATAATTTAATATTACTCGGTATACTTTAATAACGATACCGACTTGGCTATATGGTTCTGCCAACAATCAACAAACATAAGATATGAAGAACCATCTAGCGCCTAGTCTGGGAAAGGATTAGAATGTTGAGACAGTTGCTCAGTTCAAGTTATAAACCCAGAACTTATTCAACACTGTAAAAAGTTTCTCAGAGAAAGGATTAAAGTTAACTGCAGTATTTGCTGCTGAGATTAATCTTATCTCTGCTGTGATAAGACTAATCCGAATTAGAAATAATCTTGTCTCAGTAGAGACAATATTAATCCCAGTAGCAAATACTGCAAGATTTTTTTATAGTGAAGTTCTAAAATATTCCTCTTCTTCGGCGGTAGAGCTATTTCTGACACCTTGATTGGCTGTTTATGAATTGATTATTTGTATCAATAGTCTAAATAATAATGATTGCTCTTCGTCACCGGTAGTGCTATTTCTGACGCTTTCCTATGAATCTCTTCTAACAGAATTATCCCTCCCCTCACTGCATGAACGTCGGACTAATTCTTAGGTTTGGGTGTAAAATCCTTGCGTCTGTCCAATACCGAACTATCCTCCCACCTGATGCACCAATAACAATCGTACGCGTTCGCAGCTGAAACAAAAAAACGGTTAAAATCAAAACAAAGAGACACAGTAACACATTTGTGCCATTTTTCGTTAACATGTTGAATAAAATGTCAATGTAACATTAATATTCGTAGTATTTAGTTTTTATGTAACTTGTGAGTGTTTAAAAGAATGAAATTTCTGTAAAGACAATCAAACTAGCTAGCTAGCAAGTTTCTGTCTAATAAACCTTACTTACTTACTCACTTGATTGGCTGTTAATGAATTGACTTTTTGTCTCAATAATAATAATACACCGTAATACACTTCATCAAAAAGACTTTCGCCTCGACATAGCTCGGAAGAAATTGAGCATAATGTTTAAAAATGAAGTTTTGAAGCAAAGTTTAAATTCTCAAACAGGGTTGAAATCTTAAAATGGGTATATAGATCTCACCGAGGGGTTACTCACTCTCCGGTACTTGTGTACAATCTTCACTGGCCCGCATCAGCAGAAACCATCGGTGCCGGCCATAAAATTAGGCATTAATCTTTCAACGCTCTAAATATGCTGATTTTAATATACTAACACGTGGCAACCGGTGCCGGCACCGGGCACTTGGTGTACACCAGGAGGGACTGGTATGAAATCTGAGGACCCCTAGCCTAAAATCTGGCCTTTTTCGGAAAAAAGACCCACCCACCCCCGCCCGGCTGGTATGAAATCTGAAACCGCTAGGGGTACCCCAATACCCGCCGAAAAAATCTGTATAAAAAAAAAAATATTGCACACACCACCCCCAATAGCAGGGTGTGTAGTATATCGTTCAGTTCCAAATTACAAGGTTAGAAGTATGCTGTACTCCTTTTATTATTATCACGAAGACTATCCAAGTAAAAAGCTTATTTCAGCAGACGTGAAGGATTTTTTTGCGCATCGATGACGCAAATGCACTTCAGCATCAAATTTCAAGTAAGGCTTTGCACTTGGCCAAAGAATGTCTACTCTTCTACTTGTGCTTCCAGCGGGACGACGGAAAAATTGCCGGTTTTTATGGCACTTGCCCATCGGCCAAGTGGCAATTTCTGTCGGTCGGTCGGTCTGTCCAGGTTTTGCTAGTTCGGGTACTTCCACATAAGCTAGGACGATGAAACTTGGCAAGCATATCAGGGACCCCAAAAGATTAAGCTGGAAATACTCATTTCCCCGATGTGAGCATCGGGGGGGGGGGGGGGGGGGTGGAGGGAGCGGGAATCCGGAATCTAGAGGTGTTTATAACTTTCGAACGGGTGATCGGATCTTAATGAAACTTGATATTTGGAAGGACCCCGTGTCTCAGACGACCAAATTTAAATCCGAACCGGATCCGGTGACTTTGGGGGGAGCTGGAGGGGGGGAACCGGAAATCTTGGGAAACGCTTAGAGTGGAGGGAACGGGATGAAACTTGGTGGGAAGAACAAGCACAACTCCTAGACACATCGTTGACATAACCAGACCAGATTCGGGCACTGTGGGTGGTCGAGGGAGGGGGGGGGGCGAAATTTCGATGATCCTGCTAGTTCGGTCCTTCCGGATGTGCGAGGACGATGAAACTTGGAAGGCATTTCAGGGACCCGAACAGATTAACTTGATCGTTTCCTGGATCCGACCACCGTGGGGGTGGGGTGGGGTGGAGGGATGGGGAGCCCAGAATCTGGTGGCATGCATGACTGAACGGGTGATTGGAATTGAATGAAACTTGGCAAGAGCTATCGTCTCAGATATTCCATGTCAAGTCCTGGTCGAATCAGCTACTTGTGGGGGGGGGGGGGGGGGGTCGAGGGGTTGGAATGGAACTTGGTGAGAAGAACAAGCATTATTCCTAGATACGTAATTGACGGAACCAGGTCGTATCGGGGCTATGTGGGGGGAGTTGGAGGGTGTCGGCAGTTAGGACAGTTCCAGCTCTTCTAAGAACGTTGAAACTTTGCAGGCCTATTAATGACTCAAGGACCCGACAGAATGCCCTAGGAAAACTTGTGTTCCTGGATCCGACCATCTTTGGGGAGTTGAGGGAAGGGGAATCCGGAAATCACTGGCTTCCGTAAGTTGCGAACGGGTGGTCCAATTCGAGTGAAGCTTTATGGGTGATAAGAGGGGGGTGAAGTGGGAACCGGAAATTTGCGTATAGGCCATGCTCCGATTCTAGTCTAACTGGATTATGAGATGTCAGAGATGCGACGTACGACGTACGAACTCAACTGCAGGAAATTGATGAAGAGGGAGAAAATGCGCGAGCATGTCAGCGTACACATTGCAAAATGCGATATTCCTGCTGATTCTTGCGGTTTCTGCGGGACTGAGGAGATTAGTACAATTAAGCATTCTAACATGATGAACACGTCGTTAAATTTCTTGTATTTGTTCTGGTAAAGCTTTTTTATAACCGTCGCTTTTTCTCATCGGCAGCTAAGGGCCGTGCTTCGTCTTTACCATGATTTCAGAGCAATTCCTTGGTTCTTACTCATTAACAAAGACATAGGATGTAACGCTAAGCTTCTTCATCACATAGTCCGCAACGGGTTGTCGACAGAACGTCCCCATTCGAAACATCCCCTGGCGAAACGTCCCCGACGAAACGTCCCCGTGACAAAACGTCCCCATGACAAAACGTCCCCCGTGACAAAACGTCCCCATGACAAAACGTCCCCGTGACAAAACGTCTCGTGTCAAAACGTCCCCATGACAAAACGTCCCCACGGCAAAACGTCCCCATGCATAGACTTTTGAGTTCGCCTCGATCTTAAGGTGCATGATCGAGGTAAAACAACTTCAGAGTATACATTACAGATGTGGGAACATTCCTTATAAGCAGGAAAGATCGGACATAGGACCGGTTGCTTCAAAAATGTATTTTTCAGTTAAAATATGTAGTGTAATATGCCTTGCAATTGACTCGTAACTGATCAGTTCTATGTTGTTTGAACCAACATGCACAGTCTGAGGAGCACAGAGAAAGGGGAAGCCCGCTGTGGCTCAAAGAGAGTCAAGCAAGGAAAATATAAAATTAAGCGTACTGCCGTCCTGCTAGATAAAAATGACATGGGAAGCGAGGAAACGAAAGCGGATGTAACGATTAGTAAGATAGAGAGACATAGTAAATCTAGGTTAGGCGAGTTTGTTCCTTTGATAAAACCCTTTTATAATGAATATCACCAAATTAAATATCGAACAAAAGCGAGATCAACGAGTTATATCGCAGCGTAAACTAACACACAAATAAACCGATTAAATAAAAGATAAAACGAAAACTTACAAACTACTGCCTCTTTGCGCTTTCTTTAAGAACCGGCTATAGCGGGAGCAACACTTTGGTTTGTTTATTGACTCTCGGTTAAATGCTGAAGTAGTCAACCCATCGTGGTTTTCAAAAGTTTATATTCCAAGAACATTTTTGTCTGAGCTGATGGCGCAATCAGTAATCTCATAGGCCGAGCTATCCCTCAGCGAAAAATCTATAGCCGGGGACGTTTCGCTATGGGAACGTTACGCTATGGGGACGTTTCGCCAGGGGACGTTTCGATCGGGGACGTTTCGCCACGGGGACGTTTTGTCGTGGGGACGTTTTGTCATGGGGACGTTTTGACACGGGGACGTTTTGCCACGGGGACGTTTCGCCGGGGATGTTTCGCCAGGGGACGTTTTTTCATGGGGACGTTTCGTCGGTAAGCCGTCCGCAACTAGGTCTTTCCCTTTATCATTTTCTATGCATGAAAGTTGTGATCGTTACAGTTTGCTTATGGTGGTTGGGAGCATCATGTATAATAATGCTTGCGTTAGAAAGTAGCTAGTATAAGTTACGGTGACTGAAGGAGCCAGGTTTGGTAGTTACTACTCCCTCAGGAACGAACGTAACGACAACTTCCTGAAATTCCTGCTGAAAAGAAAACCATTGTCACGAAAACGATCCGTAACAAACAAACAGTCCAACTTAAAAATAAGTTTCACCGTCAATGTTGTTCAATCTGGAATTCAAGGTAGACCCGTCATGCAAGATAAAGATTGGCACACATGGGAGAGGGAAAGCATCATATGAAAGAGCCGTGTCGGAATGCCAATACTATTACGAGTTCAAGCTGAAGTCGGCCAGAGACAAGACAACGAATCACCCAGTGAGGTGCCCAGATTGTCCGACGGAAGACAACAGTGCCGGCATTCCACTTGCAGTTTGGCGTCTTGGTGTAAGGAGGCACTATGAAATTCATCACCAGCATTCTTTGGCACCAAAAGACATGTGAAAGATGTCCGCGCTTTACTACTTTTACCTGACTACTTTTTAAACTGTATGCTTATAATCGAAATGTTAACTTAATTGGAATAAAGTTAGTACAATTGTTTCCAAATTGTTTGCTTCAACGGGAAAGTTAATCGGCTTCTTGTACTTGTACAAGTACGATGCTCAGAAAAAAGAGATCTATAGTTCTTTTTGTCCAAGCTGTTTCGGCCATGTGATTTCCTGCTAAATGATATGTTGCTTGGGTCAGTGTACAAATAAAAACCCAAGAGGACCACCCAAATAAAATCTGCTAAATTGCGGCAAAAATTACCCACCCCACCCGGCTAGGGTCCTCAGATTTCATACAAGTCCCCCCCTGGTGTACACCAAAATTGAGAGAGGGTAACCCCTCGGATCTCACTCCATGCTACAAACTAAGTTAGAACAGAAAAGATTGACAGGGTCCGCAGTCCGCAAATGATCGCTCGAAGCTCTATAATGCAGACGACATGAAGATCGAAAATGCGACGCGCCTGCAACTCCAAATGTGCCTCTCGTATGCAACTGGTAAGACTATGCGAGGCCCACGCCCCACGGACCTAGCGGAGGGACATTATATTACAAAAGCCGTTTTAGTCTTCCTTGTCTCGGACTTGCCTTCTTATAACCGGCCTGTCAAGGTTTAACGCTGTTATATTTAGGCCTTGTCAGATGAATGAATGTACAGATAAAAAACACAAATAAACAAAAAAAAGTCTAGCTGAGGCAGGATCGAGATTGCTCCTAGATTAAATCACCATTCATTGGGTATTCACTGTAAAAAAAAATCTCCGAGTAAGGATTAAAGTTAACTGCAGTATTTGTTACTGGGATTAATCTTATCTCTACTGGGATAAGATTAATCCGAATTAGAGATTATCTTATCTCAGGAGAGACAAGATTAATCCCAGTAGCAAATACTGCAATATTTTTTTACATGAGTTGTCTCATGGAAATGCCAGTTGTTAGCTAACAGGACAAGTTTAGAACGGTATCGAGGTGACAACACTGTAAAAAAATCTTGCAGTATTTGCTACTGGGATTAATATTGTCTCTACTGAGACAAGATTATTTCTAATTCGTTAGAGCTAATACATGCACAATAGCCCCGACCTTACGGAAGGGGTGCTTTTATTAGATCAAGACTTTCGGTCCGCATCTTGGTGACCCCGAATAACTTTGTGAAAAAAAAGCACCGGCGACGCATCTTTCAAATGTCTGCCTTATCAACTGTCGATAATCTTATCCCAGTAGGGATAAGATTAATCCCCGTAGCAAATACTGCAGTTAACTTTAATCCTTTCTCGGAGAAACTTTTTACAGTGAAGACATAAATAAAACTGCATTTGGCTGGCATAATCAGTATAAGGGTAAAATGGACGCAGCTTCAGTTCCATCGTCTCCGACTCCTCTCTTTTCTAGATGTCTACTCACCCTGATTCCAACTTACATTATTTCCCCAAAACGGAAAGCTTTCCAGGTTTCTAGGTTTAACCAGCACCAACCAAGCGCATAGCCTACTGACCTTCGTTGCGAACGGAGGATTTTATCCTGGTTTCGCGTTTGTGAGTCAAGCAATGCCTCGTGGCTATGGAAGCCACCAGCGCGAAAGAGCCCCTCCGGACGCGAAGTTATTCTTGGCATTATCAATGAAATAAATTCAGTCGGCGTCTGGCTAACGTCGCTATGGGTGGTGTTGCTGTGAGACTATGTGGTGAGTTTTAACGATTTTTTTTTCTTTTCATGTAAGAGATCGAGTGTAATGGTTGGAAGTTGACTGATACGTCTCTTGAATGTATTTGAATGATATTTCGGCCCTTCTTGGCAAGGGTCCTCAACGGGTACTTATCAACGTAACAGCTCTAGCACCCGTGACAACAGACAGAGTCATCACTAGCCGAAATGTTGGGGTTCGGTGGGATTCACAGACTGGCTGGTCATATTTACCGACCGAACTTAAAAAAAAAGACAACTTGTTTACGAAAAATTGATTCTTTTCAAGGACCCCTCGCACTATTTACTCATCAACTTTCAGTATTTTAAAATATTTGAATAACTTGAAACTATCCTATGCTTTTAACAAAATAACCCACGGTTTTTGCTGTTTTAAGCCTTTCCCGAAACCCGTTGACTTATAGCGTAAACAGGGAAACAGTTTACATAACCGGTTTTTCTGATGGAAAAACTTCTCGCAGACAACCGTCGACAGCGTGATACACATCGAAGGTAGCAAAACACGGCAAGTGAAAAAAATCTGCGTGTTTTTTTCAGAGGGGTTAGAATGTACCGTACGAAACTCCGGGTTCACAAATGTATGGAGTGATTATGGATGTAGGTTGCATTAGTGTTATGGAAAATTATATAGGAAATAGGAATATAGGAAAATTGACTGTTTTCATCGAATGTTTTGTAAGAAAATTTGACAATTTTTTGGTGCCGATTCAGTTTTGTATGGCACTTGCAGCCTCTGGCTCAAGTGCCATATACCGATCACAGTTCCGTCGTCGGTCTGTCGGTCTGTCCGAGTTTTTGTCACATTTTTTCGAGTTAGGGTACTTCCTGATGTGCTAGGACAATGAAACTTGGCAGGCATATCAGGGACCCGGCCAAACTAACCTAGAAATAATCAGTTTCCCGATCCGACCATATGCAGGGGAGTGGAGGGCGCTGGAAACTTGAAAATTGAGGGCATTTTGTCACACTTTTTCGAGTTCGGGTACTTCCAGATGTGCTAGGACAATGAAACTTGGCAGGCACGACCAAACTAACCTGGAAATAATCAGTTTCCCGATCCGACCATATGCGGGGGAGTGGAGGGCGCTGGAGACTTAAAAATTAAGGGCATTTTGTCACACTTTTTCGAGTTCGGGTACTTCCAGATGTGCTAGGACCATGAAATTTGGCAGGCATATCAGAGACCCGACCAATCAAACTTAGAAATAATCAGTTTTCCGATCCGACCATTTTGGGGGGGGGGGAGTGGAGGGCAGGGGAATCCGGGAAATTGAGTAGTGTGTAACTTTCGAACGGGTGATCGGATTGTAATGAAACTTAATAACTGAATCGATTATATATCTGTGATGTCCCGTTTAAAGTCTTGACCGGATTCGGTAGCCAGGGGGGAGTTGGGGGGGGGGGGAATTTCAAGAAACGGTTAGAATGGAGGGATCGGAGTGAAACTTGCTGGGAAGAACAAGCATCTGCTCTAGATGAATCGCATATCAGGGACACGATCAAACAGACTTCAAAATAAAAAATTTGTCGATCACATAATGGTGGGGGGAGTGGCGGGAGGGAAATCCGGAATATTCAGTCATGCGTAACTTTGGAACGGGTGATCGGATTCGAGTGAAATTTAAGAACTGAACAGAGGACATTTCTCTGGTGATCTTTTTCATATCAGGACCGGATCCGGCAACTATTGGGGGGGGGATACGTGACCTGCTTAGAATGGAGAGATCGGGATGGAACTTTGTGGGAAGAACAAACAGACGCTCTAGGTTAAATCATTTACTGAATCGGATTGGCTACGGTCACCGTGGGGGAGTTGGGGGGGGGGCGGAAATCTCGAGAAACGGTTAGAATGGAGGGATCGGAGTGAAACTTGCTGGGAAGACCAAACATTTGCTCCATGTAAATCTTTTACACAATTTGACTGGATCCGGACACTTGAGGGGGGGGGGTCCCGGAATTCCGGTTTCTGGGATTTTCACGACAAAACTTGGCAGGCGTATGAGGGACCCGGTCAAACTGACTTGGAATAAAAATAAATCCTCGATATGATAATCTTGGGGGGAGTTGAGGGAGGGGAATCCGGAATATTGAGTCATGCGTAACTTTGGAACGGGTGATCGGACCCGGGTGAAATTTAATAACTGAACAGAGAACATTTCTCTCTGGTGATCTTTTTCATTTCCGGACCGAATCCGACAATTATTGGGGTGGGGTGGGGGTGGGGGGAATAATTGACCCGCTTAGACTGGTGTGATCGGGATCGAACTTCGTGGGAATAACAAGCAGATGCTCTGGATTAATCATTTACAGAACCGGATTGGCTCCGGGTATTGTGGGTGGAGTTGGAGGGGGGGGGGGGGTCTGGGATTCCGGTGATCGCGAGTTAAGGTACTTCCAGATGTGCTAGGACGATGAAACTTCGCTGGAATATTAGAGATTCAACAACATTTGCTTAGAAATTGCTACTTCCCACATCCGATTATTCCTTAAAGCACCAATCTTGACCGCAAAGTAAAAAAAATGCTTTTAAGCAATATATGCATTTTCATGATGCCCATCAGCCCATTATCATTTCTGACTCAATGGTTTTGCTTACAAATGAAGTTCTAGCTTAGAGTGCGCATCTCAACCGCAAAGTCGAAACTTACTTTTCATCAATCAAAACATATTAACCCATGCAAGTGCCATATGAGCTTACAGCTCTTGTTTTTTACCGATGTACCGACAACTTTTGGGTGGGCGTCCACCCTCCCCCCCCCCCCCACACACGTGACGCCCCTGATCACAGGTTCACTTTTCAAGCACTGAGCCTGAGGAGGAACTTTGCCAAGAAGGGCCTGTGAAAGAAAAAATGTGTAAATAATATAAGATAAGAGAAGTATAAGTGGCGACAAAGGACAAGGTTACATTTGTCATTTGTGAATAAAAATTGACTGTGTAGTTGTATGGTAGTTGTACGAAAAAGTTGCATGTGTGAGTATGTAGTAGTATGGAATACTTTGATTTAACATGCCTTCGACTGGGTTAATCTTAAGTAGTAGTATCCGATGGCATCCAATCTGGCTATAGTAGCATCCAGTTTGCTAGTAGTAGCATTTAGTAGCAACAGTTACTACTGCATGCTACTTTTTCGTATAACTCCATACGACTAATTGTCGAAAATTTTCATCGGGTCATCAAGAAGAAGTGTAGAGACGGGAGTTTTAAAGCAGAAATTGTTTATACAAGAAAGTAACTCCGTACATGGTTTAGACGGCAAGACCTAAGGTTTCGATGGGATCCCAAAAATCTAATATTTGATCCAAACAACTGGGTCTTGTCTTCACCAGATCCAGTCTTCGCCAGGCTAATCATTAGAGAAAACCAACTTCAGATATACCTCTATAAGCCTTATCTTTTTTGACGATACTGACCGAAACTTCCTGCTTTAGTTCTGCCAAGTTTCCGGTTTCGGCCGAATTCCGACCGAACCACTTGTCCAGCAAAGAAAGAAAATTCAGAATCGAATTCAGCGTACGGTATCTCCTTATTCCTTATCTGTCATCTAATCAACTTCAAATAAAACTTATTACTTTCTACAAATTTTCCGGTTTTGGCCGGATTCCGGGCGAATTAGTTGTCCAGGTAGAAAATGCTTTTCACACAAGTGTTCAGCATGTCTACTTACCCCTAAACCGAACATTTAATCAGCTTCAAAATCAAACCATTACTTTTAACCAACTTTCCGGTTTTTGCCGGATTCCGGACAAACTACTCGTCCGTCAAGAAAATGGTTTTCACCATCGCGTTCAGCGTGTCTTCTTACCCCTAAATCGAACATTTTTATCAACTTCAAATGAAACTTTTATTTTTAACCAACTTTCAGGTTTTTGCCGGATTCCGGGCGAACTACTTGTCGGACGAGAAAATGTTTTGAATATTCGTGTTCAGCATGTCTTCTTACCCCTTAATCGACTATCACATTAGCTGTTTAAAAATATTTCATTTGCCCCTTAATTTAAACTCCCCCCCCCCTAAATGTAGGGCTACTGAGCCCATCTACGAAGTCGACCTTACTCTTGACCCAAAGAATCCTCACATCAAGTTTCATCAAAATATATCATTCCCTTCGAGAATTATAGTGCGCACAGACGGACGGACGGACGGACAGACGGACAACTTTTGTGATGTCATAGGTATCCCGCCACTTACCTTTTGGGATCCCAAAAAGGAACTGCGGCTTGCGGCAGTGACGTAATTTGTGTGAGTCTACTGTAATACCCAACCTCTCAGCGCGTCTGGGGTACAAGCAGGGGCGTCGCAAGGAGGGGGGGGGGGGGCAGCACCCCCTCAACTTTTTGAGATTCGGTAAAATTTTGGTCCGGAGGCCCGAAGTTTTACTAGAATTGCTGGGTACTTTTTTCGATACCAGAACTATTCGGTATATTTACGGGGATCTGGTAGTTATACAGAATCCCAACCCAAATAGGCTATCGGTAGATATATATTCGGTATAACGATCGGGATTCAGTATACTTGCCAGGATTCAGCAGTTATTACGAATTCGGTGAACGAATTCACTGAAATTATTTGCTAATTTTTCGATGCCAGAACTATTCGGTATATTGGAGATTCGGTAGTTACACCGAGTCCGAATAGGCTATCGGTCGAAGACTATTCGGCAAGGCCGTATCCAGGGGGGGGGGGGTTAGGGGGTTGAAACCATGTCTTTTTTGTCCGACCTGCAGGACCCCCCCCCGAAAGGCACCCCCCCCCCCCCCCCGAAAAAAATTCCTGGATACGGGCCTGCTATTCGGTATCATGATTGGGATTCGGTAATTTAGTCGGTATAATTTTCTGGATTCGGTAGGTACCACGAATCCCGACTTTTGTTTCATTTTCGACGAAATTATATCGAATACGAATATTATTCGGTAGTTTTTCGATACCAAAACAATTTGGTAGAATATCCGAGATTCGTTAGTAATACAGAATCCTGAATACGCTATCAATCTAAACTTGTTCGGTATACTTTTTCGGCAAGTTATTCAGTATAGTTGCTAGGATTCGGTAGTTACCACGAAGCTCTAAACTCGAAGAGGCCGAGTGAAGTACTGGTCGCGGACAGATCTATGATTTCATCTAGTCCTTACTTTTATTTTGGATCCCAAAAAGACTTTCTAGTCATAAATGCTTCGAAAATTCGGCCTGCGGCGCTTTTCGTAATATTCTCTATTTTGTGGACGGGCTCGTCATTTAACTGGGGTTTTAAGCCAGTTTTTGGATTGGGATCTGAGAAACATTAAAAGCTAAAATCTGGACGGAAATGGTTAAGTTTGGCAGAAAAAAGCTAACTTCAAAAATCTCGCCTGCGGCGATCACCATGGGAATTGACTAGCCTACAGTAGCTTCTGCTTTCGGGACGTCGCTCCATCCGGTTTCTGAGAATTCTTAGGATCTCGGTTTATAATCCACGGTAAAGGATAAAATTTGTCAGAGTAGCAGTTAAATTATAGCCTATAGGAACAAAGAAATAGGATTTAGAAAATTTTCTCCTGCGGCGCTAAATTTTTTTTATCTTGGGTATAATAACTGCTGTTCGACGACGCCTTGTAGCTGGCTTATCGTCTTTAATGCTGCCCTTTAGTGTTACTCTTTGTATGTAATCCTTTCTGTTCAGTAATTTAAAGCTCGAAATATCAGTTTCTAGGATTTGGCAAAATTCTAGAATGATTCGGGAAAATTTTGACTCCCCTCCCCCCCCCCAACGAAAACGCACTTGCGATGCCCCTGGTTTGATAGTGCAAAACGGATACGTCAGCTGAATTTTATTAGAGCTATATTTTGGCGCTTCTTGGCAAGGGTCCTCTTCAGGCTCGAAGCCGCATAAGTTGGAAAAACGAACTTGTGGGGGAAACCAAGGAATATTAATGCCCCTGGGTACAAGAATCGTGGTTGTGGGCGACTTTAAGTTTAACCGAATAAGGCTAAGATACGACTGTCTAGTTCCTATCCCTTGTTCAATTCAACTTCCCAAATCTTCGTTTCCCAGCTATAAACATAATCGATCTGAATCGAATAAACTTTTTCTTTTGAATTTGGGGTTCCTATATGTGCCACTAAAATCCCTTATAGCAGTGCCAAATAGTTAGTGCATTCTCAAAGATATAAAAATTAGAATGCTTTTAAGTTAAACTTTAAAAAACAATAAGACAAAATACATTTATTGAATTTTCAGGCGTACCGTCCATCCTCCTGCTTCTTCAGGCAACGCTGCTGATCCAGTCCCACATGGTTATGTGCCGTGAATCATCAGCAATGTCAGATAAGGACCTAGATGCTGTGGACGAGAAGACGATCGAGGTGCCCAGAGCTTCTGGCAAGCTGGGTCGTTTCGAACGTGGCCAGGCAGCTATGTACCCCAGCCCACCGCCATCCCTTTACCCACCTGAACCAGCACCTCCCTCTTACGCTCCACCAGCCTACCCACCACCAGTGTACGCGCCACCTACTCCACCACTTGCTCCACCAGCCTACGCGCCACCTGCTCCACCAGCCTACGCGCCACCTGCTCCACCAGCCTATGCACCACCTGCTCCGCCAGTTTATGCACCACCTACTCCACCAGTCTATGCACCACCCCCTCCACCAACGTACGCACCACCTCCTCCACCAGCGTACGCACCAGCCCCTCCACCAGCTTACGCACCACCTGCTCCATCAACTCCACCAGCGTACGCGTCACCACCTCCCCCAGCCTATGCACCGCCGGCCCCACCAGCATACGCACCACCATCTCCACCAGCGTATGCACCACCGGCTCCACCAGCGTACGTACCACCGGCCCCACCAGCATACGCACCACCGGCTCCACCGGCATACATGTTTGCTGCACCAGCCTCTGTACCTGAAGCTCCGATGTACATGCCACCAGCAGCTCCAGAGGCGCCATACATGCCTCCTGCTCCTCCTATTTTACCAGAAGTACCAGCATACATGCCACCAGCTTATGCGCCACCCCCTCCGCCAGCTTATGCGCCACCCCCTACACCAGCCTATCCTATTGCTGCTTCATACAAGCCATATAAGCCGATTCCAAACCTAGGTCTCCTGGCCGCTCTTCCGCGAGTCGACTTCACAGACTTCAAAGCGTTCAAGGACTTCCACTTAGTTCCAAAGTACGCGTCAGCTTATGCTCCACCTCCCCCTAAGCCAGCATACCCCAAGCCAACGGTTTACATCCCTGCCTACAAGGTTCCTGAAGTGGAGATACCCTACATTGAAGAAGTCAAGTATGAGAAGCCAGCCTCGTATGAGAAGCCAGCATATGGGCCCCCCAAATACGGAGCGTACGACCCAGGACTCAAATCAGCGCTTCTAAATAAACCAGAGATGCTGAGTAACCTGATCAGAGACGCCCCTGAGATCCTGGACAGCATCTTAACCCTTCCTGAACTTGCCAGCGGGCTTTCAAGTTTGCTGCAAGTTGGGCGGTAGGAGTTGTGAAGTTCAATGTTTGACGTTGAAGTAATTCTGTAAATTTATGGTTTTCAGGTGAATATTCTTGAAGTCATATCATTAAATATCTAAAGCAACTTGTATCGCTTTTGTCCTGGTTTTGCCAACGTTGAAACTTTCTTAGAGTTTTCCTTCCGCAGACACTTAAAGCACACCTCGCACTATTTTTTTTATTTATGTTCCGATATTCAGAACTATTTGAAAACTGTAAAACTAGACTCTACTTTTAAAAAATTATCCACGGCTTTGGCTGTTTTAAGCCTTTTCCCAGGCGCATTGGATTCTAGCAAAAACTCGGCAAAATTCAGATAACTGGTTTTACGCATCAGTAGTATGATACGCGAACACTCGTCGGGAGCATACTACGCATGAAAAATAGTGAGTCGTGGCAAGTGCAAAGATTAGGTGAGGTGTCGTTTGCGGGTTTACAATGTAACATGAAATTTGGGTCTCCAGGTTTAAAGGACCCATCTTACCTATAATACTAACGCAACCTACTTCCATAATCACTCCATATATTTCTAAACCCGGAGACCCCAATTTCGTACGGTAAATTTTTACCCGTCAGAAAACCACGCTGATTTTCTCCCTTGCCGTGTTTTGCTACCTTCGATGTGTACCACGCTGTAGACGGTTGTCAGCGAGAAGTTTTTCCATCAGAAAAAACGATTATGTAAATTGTTTCCCTGTTTTCGCTGTAAGTCAACGGGTCTCGGAAAAGGCTTAAAACAGCCAAAACCGCGGGTTATTTGTTGAAACTATAGCCTAGTTTTAAAGTATTCAAAAATTTTAAGATTCTGTAAGTTGAAGAGTAAATAGTGCGAGGGGTCCTTTAAGAATTAATGAATACAGTTACAAAAGTAGCTTGCATCGGCATTACAGACACAGCGAGTCCTTTAAGCTTGGTTCCCACAGAACGCGAATCTTTGCACAGTCTTTGCCATGCGCGATTTTTTTTTGGCTAGTGACGTCGAATTCGCCTAGGCGATGCGAGTTCGCATTATGTGTGCACCAAGCTTTAGGCGGTTTGTTTGGACTGTGGTAGGACAGTATAAAATTATATTATGTTTCTCAAGATTTTTCTGAGAAAACATATCATGGCCTTTCAGTCTGTGTGAATTAGACAAATCTGAAACATTTAGGAGTTTGTCAGTATGGTCTATTTGCACTGAACCTAGTTATCCCTTGCCGATATTTTTAAAGTCTTCCTTGGAAACGTATTAAACAAGCCTTTTCTTTGTCTTTCTTAAACTCGCGTAGGATCTTTTTTATCCCTCATGTTCTTGCTTTTAAATCAATAAAAATCCGGTTTTCGGCTTTTTGGGCTACGGATCCTCCACTCGGTGCATTGTCAGAAGTTTCATAACAGATAACACAAGGGTGCGCGGTTTCAACAGATAATGCGTACGGTAACAGATATCACTTCAGATGTTGCCTGTTGTGTTTCCAAATGTTATGCATAATAAGCGTTAACATCACGAAGAGCCGAAAAACCGCTAAAAAGCATCTGCTGAGTATTCCGACATCATGACGATAAAGAATACAGTCAGTAGATGCTTTTTTGGCTCTTCCTAGCAAAGCCTGTTATACATAATATTTCATGCGTAACGTTTGCAAACACAACAGATAACATCCCAACTATTTTTTGTTACACATTGTCTGTAGAAACCGCGCATCCTTGTGTTATCTGTTATGAAACTTCTGACAGTGTGACGTTAATAAGGTTTAAACTTATAAACTTCAATCGCCATTTGAACTTGAAAATATCGCCTGCAGCGCTCCCATCATGTGATCATGGGCAATCGGGCATTGACTAGCCTACAGTAGCTTTCATTTGGAGTCCCAAAAAGTGTGGATGCAGCCCGATCCAGTGACTTCAAAAGAAACTCTGTAATTTATTCTCAAACTTCCATACAAAAAATAAATAAATAATACAAACAAATTTTTAAGATCAATTATCAGTGACTAGATAAAAGTGGAATGCTTTGGAACGAATATCAGAAGTCGTAGCAAAACTGCAAAACAAGAAATAATGCTAAGCACGAAGAAGAGTAGATTGACGTCTTAAAACCGAAGATGAAAACAGCAAAAAAGCGCACAAATCACACAACCTCTTCGGAGACTAAGGTAGTCTTTTTCTTTCCCCTGAAACCCGTCACCTGCACCTAAGACTCTAAGAGTGGCGTTTTCTCTTTAAAGGCACAGAAAACTTGACTACGCAACTTTCGGCCATCAAACCGACCTGGGGGGCTTAGATAAAGATACAGGGACTTATCGTCGACATGACCCCCCTTCTTTGTTATCTCGAACCCCTCCTTAGTGTTCCCAAAGCTAGCTGGCAGGCCCTTGCCCCTTATGCACTTCTGCACTGTAAAAGTTCGCCTTTGGCCGTGTTGACTAACACATCGGGATAGTAGTCAAGAGGTCGTGCGTTCGATTCCTACTCCCGGCACACAAACCTTTTGCTTTTTTCTAATAACTCAAAAGTGGAGTTCTCGAAAACTGCCCGGAAACTGCAATGGTCGTAACGAGAATTTTTCTTACTCTCAATATCGACTCAGGGTACATTCTTGATATGTCAGCTAGCTTCCCGAGTCAAGTTTGAGTCAAGTTATCTGTTCCTTTAACGGGACATTATAATTAGTTGCGTTTTGGCAGATACCATGGTATATGATACCGCGGTCTAAAGTCGTTTTCAGATTCATCGTGGTATCTGATACCACGGTCAAAAGGAGTTTTTGTAGTTATCGTGGTATATCTGCAGTTATCGTGGTATATGATTTTCAGATACCACGGTCGCAACCGTGGTAACTCATCGTGGTATCTGCAAAAGTCATCTCACTGTCATCATTACCAACTCAGAGACTAGGATTTTGTCAAATTGGTGAGAAAGAAGTTTGGAACTTAGTGATGCAACTGAATATCAGTTTTTCTTTACGGATGACTTCGAAAAGCGCAATTTCGGCAATTGTCCTTTTTGTAGAGCAACCGTAATATCTGATACCGGTAACCGCAAGAACGACTAATTGTACCGTGCTCTTCAAAACTGGGCTAACTGAAAACTTTTTGAAAACTGAAGTTAACTATACCGTTGGAAAGAACATAGCTCATTTGGCCTTCTGCTAAATTCGCCATATTCCTGTTCAGCGCTTTCAAGCGGGCTAGTTTCTGTTAATCCTCCTATGCCTCACCATCAGCACTTGGATCAGACATGGTAAAGTAGAACTACAGGTTAGTGAGTGGAAAACCTGTCATCCGTGTCCCAGGTAATGGAGGTTTTGCATATGTTTCAGCAGGAGAAAGTGAAAGTGACCCATTCCCCTATGCGATTAGACGTTTTACTATGTCTACACAGCTCATAACCAACACTTGTGTAGACATTGTAAAAAGTCGGATCCATAGGGTAGTGGGTCACTTTCACTTTCTGCTGCTGAAACACATGCAAAACCTCCATTACCTGGGACACAGATGACAGGTTTTCCACTCGCTAACCTGTACGTCTATTTTACCATGTCTGATCCAAGTGCTGACGGTGAGGCATAGGGGGATTAACAGAAACTAGTCCGCTTGGAAGCGCTGAACAGGAATATGGCCAATTGTAAAGTGTTAGATGACGACATGAGCACCATCTAACAGGTAGATTAATTTTAATTTTCTGAGTTCCTCCTTTCTTCGTGAAGATGGCATACACAAAACTGGGCCCAAAAATTATGAAAATGTAGTTAGCGCAGTTTTAAAGATCACGGTACAATTGCAGATCCAGATACCTTGGTATCAGATACCATGGTATCTGCAAAACGCAACTATTACCTATCTATTGCCGTCAGACAGGTGTTCAAGAATCACCCTTCACATCTGCCATTTTTTAAACCTACAAATAACTCACAGGCCAAATTCATTGAGGAATTTTTAGTTCGCCCAATTCAAAAGGACGCAAAAAAAAGGATCTTCGTTCAACCTGTGTGTTCCGGTCTTTCTCCAATGCATTACATTTCGAAGTAATAGAGAGGTTTGACGAGAATAACCTGAACTTTCATATTTAATCGAAGCACTTCAACCGAAATGAACCACACGATGCGTCATATCGGAAGTCGCGGTCACTACGATAATCTGACCCACCACTCTTGTAACCTACTGGTCCCTTAAAGCCCCGATAAAAACAAACATTCAAAAAAGCGATTGACGCGGGTACACTGTAAAAAGTTTCTCCGAATAAGGATGCAGTATTTGCTACTGGGATTAATCTTATCTCTATTGGGGTAAAATTAATCCGAATAAGGGATAATCTTATCTCGATAAAGACAAGATTAATCCCAGCAGCAAATACTGCATGATTTTTTTTACAGTATATCCAGACTATCAACAGAACCGAGTACGCAGGTGCTACTCCGAGTTGCTACTTCAAGTTTGTCGTCAGAAATAAAGCTACATATAAGGCGTATTCTCGCCGTAACCCGAGGACTCGACTTGAAGAGTCCCCGCGTTTTTGTTTGTCCCGGGACTCACTGCCCGTCCACGGACGGGGAATGCTCCGATTATCATCACCATCATCAAAAATGACTCCCTTTCAGATTCGGAGGGGAATCAGTTTTTGCTGGTGTTGGTGCAATGTAAAATTAATTAAAAAAAATCAGAATAAACAAAACCAAAAATAAAGTGGATCCAGACTAATTTCGTCAACTGCATATTTTTTGGGGGAACAAAATCCATTTTGGAAGCATACCCCATGTTCTCTTTGTTTCTGTACGCGGAGTCCGCGTGGAGTGACTCCCTGTATTTCGCCGTTCCCTGAGGAGTCTCCGGGGAACGGCGAGAGTACGCCTATAGCGGTATGAAAAGGTTTCGGAAGCAGCATGATAGTAGCCACTGCACGATCTGAGTCTCGTTTTTGTTGCATGCTGCAGGTCTACTTCCCGGCCGCTTCCGGGCTGATCCGTTCTTCATTCATTTTTGCAATGCAGTGCTTTCGAGGTAGACGGCAGCGCTTCTCGAAAATCACGGACTTGATTACCGACCAAGTCCATGCTTCCCTGCAAGGTGCTGCTTCAACCAAGAAGAAATCATGCAGGCAGTAAATCCAAAACGCATCTTGTGCAGAAGCAAAGAAGTGCTCCAGCAGTGATGCGGCAGCACCATTGCAACAAAAACGAGGCTCTGTTCTCTTGCGACGTTCGCAGCGTCGTTGCCTGTAAAACCTGCTATAACCGAACACCGAATGTATTCCCTTCGGAGATGTTCCTTTAGTCACCTTACATTAATTGGTCTTTTCAAATGCTTTAAATCGATCTCTCCCCTTGACTGAATCACACTGAAGCCCGACCGTTAAACGAAAGCAGTTCAATCAAAATCAATAAGTGACGAGGGTTTCTGAATCTGGGTGGGTGGCGAGTGACTGGCGGCATGAAGATCGACTAGAGAGGGGATTCCGAAATCTTCGCTGACTTCCAAACCGGATTCCGGTTGCGCTTCATCCTCCAGATTGTCCACCACCTAAAAGAAAATAGGTCAAACATTTTCTTTTCTACAGCGACTCTCCGACGCCAAGAATCTCTTATACCCGTAAGGGTTAAAAGTTCACTCTTCGCTCCTATCCATCGACTGCAGGTTTCAAATGCAGCTAATCACTGTCCTTTCCTCTTTTTTCTAATTTCCTTTCGTTTTTTTTTGTGTGTGGGGGGGGGGGCAAGGGCGCTTTGTTGATGGAAGATTGTTCGTTAGAGGATTTTTCTTGCCCGTTTGTTATGTCTTTATTCTTCTTCTTCTTTTTTTCTCTCCTTTTTATTTTTGATTTGTTTGTTTTTTTTCCCTTAAGACTATATGAATAAAGAATAAGCCCCGCCCATTGCCAGGCCTTATGGTGGGGCCATAAAGAGTTAATGATGTTTATTATTTTTTATGAATAAAACTGAAACTGAAGCTATCGAAGCCTACTACTTCTATGAACCAGAATCCGCCACGCATCTTTCAAAGAAGAAATAAAGTTTTGAGCAGCTAACTGTTCGATGGGATGGCCTCACGATGGTGGTGCAGGATAGGGAGTGAATGAATATAGGAATCACGCATTTTTTTAACGAAGAAATCAAACAGCGGCGTACTCAGTTTACGGGTAGGTCCTATGTTTTCAATCTACCATGCTCTCTGTAGGAGATAATTAGCCTTTTGTGTCGAAGAGAGGTACCAAGCAGTCTAAAGCCGCTTTCACATTGACGCATCGTTGCGACGCGCTGCGCATGCGTTGTCTTGCGCTGCGTACAAGTTGCGTAGCGCATCTTTCACACCTGCACGACTAGCTTTCACGCTGGATGTGTATTTACGTTTTCCCTTCTCGGTTTCTTATGCTGACTTCTCGTTTCTTTCATCATTACCAAGTTTTTTTTCATCTTTAGTAGGTTTTCTCTAGTTTCTCTTCAAAAACTTCCATTTTTCACAGATAAATCGGATGGGTATGCGTCGACGCAACGCAAGAATAGTGCGGCTTTCACACTGAGAACGCAAGGCGCTTGCGTTGCGCTTGCGTAGAGTCAGCGTTGTGTCTGTCTTGCGTCGGACCTTTCACACAGTGAAGGCTTGTGCGTTGCGTTTCCAGAAAATGGCTAGTTCTGATGAAGACTTAAAATGATGCCTGGACTGAACATGGAGCCTATACGCAAATTCAGACAGTTTGTTTGTTTGTAGGTAATTACTTGAAGGAGACAAGGTCCAGTTAAATGTAATGTGATCCAAAGTAGGGTCACCTTACCAGTCATGCTCTTGCTAAACTCCTTGTTGATGATCTCACAAGGACCTTACTTATCATATAGTCCAGGTCTCTCTTGAACTAGTTTTACTAGTTTTTCTTCAAAAACTTCCATTTCAATGAAAAACAAATTGAAAAACCTGATGCGTACGCGTCGGACGCAAC
The DNA here is from genome assembly GCA_030848855.1 of Branchinecta sandiegonensis. NCBI lineage: Eukaryota > Metazoa > Arthropoda > Branchiopoda > Anostraca > Branchinectidae > Branchinecta > Branchinecta sandiegonensis. Next base: position 13,500,798 of record JAUPMV010000021.1, on the reverse strand, counting down.
GTAAAAATAGAGCTCAGTTCTATTCTTGCGTCGCGTCAATTTTTTAAGCGCAAGCTCCGCATTGCATCGTCGCAAGCGCAACGCAAGGCTTGCGTAGCTCAGGGTGAAAGGCAAACGCGTCAATGTGAAAGCAGCTTATTAGAACTTGCTTCTATTTTTGCGTGCGTTTCATTTATCTGCGTAAGCTCTGCATTGCCTCACCGCAAGCGCGACGCAGAGGTTGCGTAGCTCAGTGTGAAAGCCTGAACGCGTCAGTGTGAAAGCGGCCTAACGCAGCAATGATTGCCACCGTCTTAAGGAAGAAACTTTCAGTACAGGCATGGGGGGCCCCTCAGGACGAAATCTAGAAGGGACCTGCCTCCGTTGGTTTCGTATGGTTTCTTTTAATGATGAGGATGACAACTGTACTTTTGCAGAGCTCTTGGCTACTTCCCTTTAACAGATCAGCGGAGATGCGCCTGGATTCACAGAGAGTGTTCCACCCTACTTACCGTAGTTACTACGCATGACGTTATAGATTATCATTCAATTAATTATAGATTATTATTATTTATTTAGTTTAAGGGTTGGGATGGATTTGTTTCGTTTTTGTGATACTGGATGCACCCCTCTTGTTGGTTCTAGTTATTTATTATTTAATTAACATTATCGATTATTTTTAGTGTTTATTGTGAGTTTGAATTGGTGAGTACTACTGTTTTTTCTTGTTTTTTGAAGAAGGCAACTGTTTTTCTTTTTTGACTCCCGTGCTTTGCCCTCTGCCGGGAGTATTTATTAAAAAAAAAAACTGATATTCTGAAAAAGAAACGGAAACATTTTTTTCAAAAATTTATTCCATAAAGCACACTTTGACCGACGCGTTGCGTTGATTGTATTTTGGTTAAAGTTTAGGTAGACTTCATTGAGGATAGCGTAGGCTAATTGTTTTTTTTTCTTTTTTTTTTTTTTTAAATGAAGTAGAGTTTGTATGAAAGCATACGGTCTAGTTATTAGTCTGTAGACCAATTGTGTGAATTTTATTATATTTTTTTTTTTACTCGCCAGCTTTGGCGGATACAAATAAACGAATTGAATTGAATTTGTTAATTTACGTATGTTCAATTAATGAAAATAATAAATGAACCTGAACGTCACGAATTCTGGCTTTTTGCCGTCAATGCTGGAAAAAATTTCTATTTTCCAGCAGAATATCATGTCACGGCGAATCTGAACAATCACGTTGAAGAGATGCGTAGTTACCACGCTTACTACGCTCCCGGGCATGGTAAGCAAATAGTTACTATTAGTTACTTTTTCGAAAAGGTTGGAACTTGTTGGAAGTTACAGCGTAGTAACTTTTTAAGAGGTTGGAACGAAAGTAGTAAATAACAGTTACTATTGTTAGAAGGGTGGAACACGCTCAAAAAAGGATACGAGATTTGAGGAGTTCTCCTTCTTCGGTGAAGACCAAAAGGTCATTGCTGATACTGATCTCATACGCTAAAGCAACTATTTTCTTAACTTGTTAGAAAAGGCCTAGCGAACGTGCTTACCGTAGGTAAGGTTTCCTCGAGGGATTGGTATGTAAAAGCTCCCGTCGACAAATCCAGCTCAATCGGGAAAAGCCCCTGCGTTTCTTCAAAAATAGCCAGGCACTCCTTATGGTACTCCGCCAAGCCACTGATCAACTCTTGCAGTTGTTTCGTAACTTCTTGGACATGCTTGCTTTCCAGCAGTTCAATCTTGACTAGGACGTCACTTCGCATGTTTCCGAAACGCTTCCGCGCGTCCTGACGGCATCGCAAGACAAGCCTGAAAAATTACATGTCACGACACATGACATGGAGCGTGTTCCACCCTGTTTACCGTAGTTACCACGCATGACGTCACGAGTTCTAGCTTTTTGCCGTCAAGGCTGGAACGATTTTTCTATTTTCCAGCAGGATATCATGCCAAAGGCGAATCCGACCAATAACGTTACAAAGATGCGTAGTTACTACGCTTACCACGCTCCCGAGCATGGTAAGCAAATAATAACTATTAGTTGCTATTTCGAGAAGGTTGGAACGGTCAGCGAAGTAACTTTTCGTGAGGATGGAACGGAAATAGTAACTAATAGTTAACTATTAATAGAAGGGTGGAATACGCTCATGATGACGTGAAAAAAAGAGTCAAAGAAGGAGCGGGCGGAGACTGGACCCATACGAAGAGCAAATAAGCCAACAGAACCATGCAGCTACTATCAGTAAAGCCTCAAGTTTATTTACTTTGATATTTTTTGTTCCTTTGTATTTTATTGTAGATTTAGTAGGCTAACTTGTTTTTAAGGGTCAGCGGTTTATTTTTATGTAAGTGTATGTGAGTATTTGACGGATATGCTGTTGTCTAAATTTTTATACATTACTCTTTAGTTTTGAAGAATTCAAATAAATAATAATAATAAGCAACGCCCAAGTTTTTCACAGTAAGAAAACATTCATCCTTCATCATCGTTACCTGACATTCTCTCACCAAATACCTCCTTTCTCCATTCAATCAATTCCACACGCTCACACCAGAGATGGGCGAATCCGAATCTGGACTCGGATTCGAATCCAGGATTCGTCCTTTCGGCCGGATTCAAATCCGGATTAGAATCTTCTGCTTGTCAGGCTGGATTCGAATTAGGACTCTGATTCCAAACCCTCAATCTTACCAATCCGCTCAATTTTCTAGTCTACATCCTTCCCGTTTCCGTTTTCCCAATTTTTACACAGTGGGCTTTTTTACACAATCTAATTTCTGGTCTCCACCACCAGTAGCGTATATTCCGATTATTTTCGGGAGGGGCGACAGCTCAGTGAAAATATGCGGGCGAATGCCACCCCCTTATCGGCCGGAAGGCCTAAAAGTTTTCGGCGTTTTTTGCATATTTTGACCGTTTTTAACACTAAAAATACCTCTAGGTGCCAAAAACACCTTTTAATCTTGTAATCATGCACACTGCGACTCAAAAACTGTTTCTAAGATCAATTACTGAACCATACTGTCAATAATTTAAATTTAGCTTCTCAATTTGTATTTTCGAGTTCGTTTTTCCTGTAAAAAACTCCTTTTCCGAGAATTTCGGATGAAGATCACCTCTGCCGCCCGTATTTCGCACACATTTTTCCAATTAAAAACCCTTTTTTCAAGAATTTCGGGGGGGGGCGATCGCCCCTGTCGCTCCCCCCCCCCCCTAATATACGCTACTGTCCACCCCCAACCATCCTCAGTAACCTATCAAGTTAAAACAGGTGAGTATCCATCAATGTGGAAAAACGGTTTCATTACACCAATAACAAAAAAAGATGCGCCTACTCATTTTTCGGGCGTCCGACCGACCACCATGACACCCATTTTTAGCAAAGTGTATGAGAGTTTTGTCGCAGCATGGCCGAAAGACCGTATTTTGGAGAAAATTGATCCGAGGCAGTTTGGAAATATGCCGAACTCGTCTACATCTCATTACCTAGCAAGTATAACTGACAAGATCTTACAAAGGCTTGATGAACCAAACTATTGGATTAACCTTATTGCAACAGATCTAAAAAAAGCTTTTGATCTAATTTGCCACAATATTCTTATAAAAAAAACTTCTTGGCCTAGGTGTACACTCATTCCTTGTTTGTTTAATCGCTATCACAAAAAATCAACGAGAAACCAACGGAAATGGTTTTTTTTTATAGGCCAACGAATATACTAAAATAAACGGCGAATATTTCGAGAGGACAACCGCCTCCCTTCTTCAGCACAGACAGAAAATTTCGAGAAAAAATGCCAAAACGAGGATGAAGAACAAGAGCCAAGAAAACTAAAACCAACCAAAAAAACAACAAGAAACCAAAGATCAAAATAAAATTAAAAGAACTGAAAGCCTAAAATAAAGACAGCGAGCCACTCACCAATACCTGCGACTAGCAATTAAGATTGTTCTTGCTCGATACTAGAGAATGACTCAGAGAATGACTCTTCGTTGATTTTTTGTGGTATGTCAGGCCAACGTGGTTTACGAAATTATCTTTAATCGCTATTTTTCTTTCAGGAAGATGCCAACAGACAAAGTACAAGTCCACCTACTCTGACCCACTGTCCATCTTTTGTGGTGTTCCTCAAGGTACCCTTTTGGGACCACTTTTGTTTCTTGTCATGATAAATGATTTGGCAACAACACTGGATGATCGCTGGAAGTATGTCGATGACTTGTCGCTCATTGAATGCTGTCGGAAAAACCTCCCAAGCAGTGTGGGTTCACTGAACATTATTTCTCAAGAGGCAAAGGTGGACAAAATGACTGTCAACTGCGACAAATCTGTAATTTTAACTATTTCTTTTTTAAAATCCACGCCAGTTTTTAAAGTTCAATGGGCAGATCAAACAATCATGATGCCACATTACCACCCCCTAGAATACAATGTTATATCAGAAATCAGCAGATTCCTAGACAACCTTTGTTCGCTAATATATCGTTACGGCGTTTTTTGCTGACTGCCATACTCCAATTTACTAGCTTCGACAAATATAAGCGGAGTTTCTTTTTTCTTATCCATTCGTTATTATTATGTACTCCGGATCATTTGTATTGTTGACAAATATTCATATTAACGGTGTTAAATGAGAATTCCTTGTAAGCTCCGGAACCAGCAGCAAGTAAGTTGGTTATATTTGTACGTTTTTGGCAAATTGCAACTTTACATCCAGAAAACAAAACTTTTCTTCGATACTACAAACAACAGAAGTTTCATCAGATAACACTAGAGCAATGTGACAGCTATAGCGACGGTTTATTTTGGCAAGAATGGCATCACTCAGCTCATCAAAAATTATTGATTTTCGTACATGGCCGGGAGTTTTTGAATTTCCCACGCTCTCAAATCATCTCCGCCGAGACGCCGAAGAGGTAATGACAAGTGATAACAAGAAAACGGCTTATTTTAAAAATTAGAGCATAGTTGGTGCCCATTGTGCTTTAACCCAGTTTTTCCCAGCGCCAGTCACGTGACCGAAATTAAACTACTTGGAGTCCATATAACTTCAGATCTGAACTGGAACAAGCATGTCGATGGCATGTTAAAGAAAGCCAATTTTGCCATCAGGTCTCTGAAGTTGCTGGCTCGCCATGGAATCCCTGCACCACACCTCCTACGCATTTATTTCTCCTTTATTCGTTCCACACTTGAGTACTGCTACCCTGTGTGGCATTTTGGGCTGACGAAGGAACAATGTGACCGGATTGATAGGGTGCAATACCCCGAAAGTACCATACATATCCCTCCTCAATCAGTTTCAACTTCAAACCCTTCGCTCCCGTCGTCTAACCCCCCCCCCCCCCCCCCCTATCTTTTGGAAATAAAATCCTGTCGAGCCCAATTCACCGAAATATCCTCCCGCCCCGACATGAACCGGCTCGGGTAAGGCCAAGCAGGTCCATTTGCAGAGCCTGCACCGAAACTTCAACCTGTGACAGCTTCACACGCTCGATATGAGCTTAGTTTTGTGCCTTCGTTTGTTAAGTTGTTTAAAGGACACCTGAACACCTGAACAATGAAACCATACTTGAACACACCATGGAGAATTCATTTACAGACATGGCCACGGAGAGCATTCTTCTCCTGAGCGTGACGTTTTCAAAATAGTTATGTTCGTTTCTGGAGACTCCAAGACAAAAAGCGCAATTCATTCAAATCTTCTACAGCGCTGGCCGGATCGTATTGGAATTTCTTCTAGATATGCGTTTGGGCTTGGCTGGTTAAAAAATATTCGAGAAGAAGGGTTGATTGGAGACATTTGTTCATTTCTAAAATTATTCGGTACTGAAATATGGAGAGATGCAAAATGGAGCAAAAATTATAGCTTGGAAACACTATTTCGTATTTGGATTGGGTTTTCTGCAGGCAATGTTAACGGAAGTCATACAGATAGGGATGATACTTGGTACTCTTCATTCAGGTGTCCTTTAATGCCGGGTTGAATTTTTAGTCAGCAGAATAGTTATTAATTGTATAAATTGTTACTTTTGTGTATGTTAATTTTTGGCTCGTTGACTGACATACATGTTTATTTTATGACAACAAAAATTAATAATCGGCTCTGTCCGTCGCCTGTTTTTTGAATAAAGTGAACTGAACTGAAATGATTACCATAGGTATCAGGGCTTTTTGTCACCTCCGATTTTTAAGCTATAACCTATGCATATGATTTGATTTTTGTTCGGTCGGATTCGAATCCTCAGCATGAAATGGTGGATTCGGAATCGGATTCATACCTAGCCCTGGATCCGGATTCGAATCCTTTCATGATAGGATTCGCCCATCTCTGACTCATACACCAGACGAACTAGAGCTTCATCCTTATCGCCACATGGGACAAAAGTAATGACACTTCTCTCTTTTGCTTTACCAGTATATTTTCGCCTTGCCCCCAGGGGCGTCACGACTGGGGGGGGGGGGGGGGGTCAAAACAGTTGATTTTTTTTCACGGAAACAGTCGGTTTTTCTGAAAATCAGTTGATTGTTTGTCAAAAGAGTCAATTTTTCTGAAAATCAGTCGACTTTTTTTTAAAACTGTCATTTTTTCTTGAAAACAGTCGTTTTTTCTGCAAAAACAGTCGGAAAAAATTACCAGCCAGTCGGTAAATGCCTTGCCCCACCCCCCAAAGATTTTGGCTAGTGACACCTCTACTTGCCCTAAGTGGTAGGCTATCAGCCCTCATTTCAATAATATACTTAATATCTTCCTTACTTATTCCTTCTTTAAAAATAATTCTGTTTTGCCGCCTGAGAAAAACGCAATGATACCGGAATCCACTTCTGAAATTGCCAAGCTTGAATTTCTCTGTTTTTTAACCTAGTACCAAGAACAAATAAGATAGAACCTCCGTCTCCCTATCTCTGTACTATGACTATGCGGAGTCGAGTATTTGCCCGTACCTTTTCCGCTGTGAACGATTAGTAGCTGCGCACCACATCACGTTTCGTTACCTCTAAAATTAGCTATATCCATGTGAAACCACCTTGAGGAAAAGTAGAAGACAAAGCTGATTGGTTCTTTGGACGCGCTCAAGAGCGGGTCTGAGCGCGGAGTATGCCTCCTGCATTTTCTTTCTCTGCGATGAGCAACGGCGAAGACGGAAGTAGAGTAGACGGGTAAAAAGCTATAGTAAATACCTCTAAGTCCGCTAGGTTTTGTCGGGGTATTCTTAGCCGCTGCATGGTACCAAAGACATACGTATTACATTAATACGTATTTAATATATAATACGCAATACGTATTAATACGTAATAGGAGCAGTTTTCGCAATTTTAGGTGGATTTACACATTAATTTCCATTATTAACAGGAATTATAAATACACTCTATCTAAAGGTTCACTTTTTTTGTTATATTTATCGGGGTAAATTTAAGATTTTTCCCTCAGCACTTTTTAGGATTAGCTGGAATACCTCAACGATACGCAGACATCTGATTATTTGTTCTTGCTAGTAGGCCTACTCACCATTTTCCTATAATAATAATAATAATTTATTTTTAACCCACAAATCGTACAAGACGAAAACAGTGGGGTACAAAAAAAATATGAAGACATAATTAGGGAAAACACAACACATACACAGGCGAATAAGCCCATGAGAGGGCGACAGAAGAGCATACGCCGTTTCGGACAGTTTTCTGTGGAGAACAGACAATTTCTCCGTGATACCCGGTAGCGAGTACTTACTAATAATGCTTACCTGTATTCATAGTTTCCTGTTTCGACACGGTAGAGGGGTTCATGGATATGAGCGTAGGTGTACTCTTCGTCGTCCATTTCTTTCACTTTTAAACAATACGCCAAATATTCGAATTTCACATCTGCGTATTTCTTGATGGTCAGTCGAGTGTCCGGAATCGCTTTATTCAGGAATGTTCCGAGGTCAGATAAGATCTTGCAAAGAAAAATACTATTTATACCACTAATTTAAATTCAAATTCAAATATTTTATTGACCTCCAAGATCGGAGAGTATAAAATGAAATAAATGCAAACAAATTGGCCCAACGTATAATACTGCAAAAAACGATCTGGCCAAATAATAATAAATATACAAAAAATAAAATTATTATTATTATTATTATTTATTTATCACCCACAACTACAAGAAACAAGTAGTACAAGTGGAGTAAACTATAAAAAGAAAAATAACTTCAACTAAACACTATCCTCTTCAACAAAAAACTGAATAAGACCGTGATCAGGGCCTATTTTACAAAATGCGTCCACAGAAAGCTTTCTGTGTAGGTCACCGAGCTTTTGAACTACATCCGTAACATTATATTTTTTAACCAAGTACCGATTTCTAGTCCACGGTGGCAGAGAAAGTAGAAATTTGCAAAATTTGAAATACGTAACTTTCATTTTCTTCAAATCTTTTAGCTTCAGAACAGAATGAATACCCGAAAAATAAAGAACAGAATGATCAGAAAACGTTGAGAATAAACGCCCAAGAGCTCTTCTGTTATATTTTCCACGGTTTGCTACAATTTTTGAATAACTAAGTTGAATTTTTTTTACTGCATCTGCAACAATCTGTCTACGGAAGAGAGCTAAAGAATCAGAAACAGTAATCCCTAGCCACCGAAAAGAAGAAACAGAAACAACAGAAAATTCATTACATACTAGAGGAGTAGACGAAGACAGGTTGTAAGACAAGAATTCACATTTATCAAGATTCAGAGATAAGCCAATATCCAGGAAAGACTGAGAAACTAGAGAAACCATCGCAGAAAGAGCTGATTTAGTACGGCTGATCAACAGGATGTCGTCAGCATAAGCTATATAAGAAACATCAGTAGAACCAGTAAAATAAGTGCCTGAGATCTTTTCCAGAACAGTAGAAATACAAATTTTGAAAAGGGTTGGTGATAAAACACCCCCCTGCCTTACACCTCGAAGTACTTTAATAGTTGTTTCTGGAGAAGATTTCAAGCGGAGGTAAGAGTTAGAGTACCAGAACCGTAGAAGGTAAACAACTGAAAAGTTTACACCAGAAGAAGCCAAAGAAAAGAAAAGCTGGTTATGAACAACAGAGTCGAAAGCCTTGGAAAGATCAAGAGTACAGAGATAGACACCTTTACCCTTGGAAGAATTAGAAAGTAGAATGGAAGAAAGGACACGATGTGCATGTTGGCACCCCACACCAGATCTGAAACCAAGCTGATTATCCCCGAAGAAAGAAATATTTTGCGTTAAACTAGGTAAAATTACATACTCAAAAACCTTGCTAATATTGCAGGAGACGGTAATTGGACGGTAAGAAGAGCAATCTGTAGGCGATTTCCCTCTTTTTAAAATTGAAGTCACGCTCCCACACAGAAAGCTTTCTGGGACAACGGAAGACGCCAAACACATTTGAAACAAAAGCGCAAGATGTGATACAAGTTCCGCACATTCGGGAGCTAGATGTTTTTTTGAAATGCCATCCGCATCGATGGATTTCGACTTGAGATGTTTTAAAGCATTCATAACATCATGTAGCGAAATGGGAAGCACATAACGCTGACTCAAAAAACTAGGGATTATCTTAAGAAGTGCTTCACTAAACTTACTATGAACACAATAATTTAACACAGAGAATATCTTTGAATAATGAGTATGCCAACTACTTGGTGGAATAGCATCACTACTTACATCAGAATCATCAATTTTACTCGAATTAATTACTTTACTCCATTCTTTTGATGAAGACGGAAAATCAAGCCCACGATAACGAACACTTTTCAGGTACTTCTTAAATTCTAATTTAGTTTTCTGTTTAATAAGAAAAACATTACCGCACTTCGGCCGACCACATTCTGCCCAGATTTTTAACCAAAATTTAGCTTTGTTTTTACAAGCCTTAAGGTGAGGGTCACGAGACCAAAGAGGTTTTTGAGTTTTCATTCGGACACGCTTAACTGGTACAGAAATCCTTTCGGCTTCTTTAATAGCGGAAAGAATAGAATGATAATATCGGTCAATTTCATACTTAGCATAAGCGGGATTCTGACTACACTGCAAAAGCTGATACGGAACATGAATCGTACTTAAAAATGAAGCCAGTGTAATAAGATAAACAGAAAAATTCGCATTTTTCCAATCAAGTTTGTAAAACCATTTAGAACGTGAACCATGATTCTTGGGAGCACTTCCAGAAGAAATTGCTAGCTTTGGTAAACAAAATGACAGCGGAAGATGATCAAGATCTTGCTCATCAAAATGAACCGTAACTGGAGAGCAAACTAGAGTCGCAGAACAGACAACATGATCAATATTTGATTTACTACCTGAATGGTGAATATACGTATAATCATGGGACTTCTGAACAATTTTGTAAGCAGGGAGAGAGTCAAGAAGCTGGTCATTCCTTACATTATCAGAAGCAAGATCAGTATTAAAGTCCCCAGCAATGACAAAATGCAGCCCGTGATCAGAAATCTTTTGAGTTAAAGTTTTAAGACCATTACAAGCACATGAAAACTTCTGAAGTGAACGAATAGAACGGTCATTATACGGCAAATACACATTAATAAACACAATGTTACCAAGTCGTACAGCAAGAAAAGTATCATCTGATTGGAAAAGCACAGGACTCGCACCAGGGATATTTTTCTTAAACGCACAAGCTAAACCGCCAGAAGGGCGACCACGCGTAACTTTAGCTGGACGCACAAAGACCATGTGATCATTGCTTCGTCTCAAAAAATTGTCGCTGAGAGCCGTTAGTAAATGCTCCTGTAGACAAACCACATCGTAATTAGCATACAGTTCATCAATCAAAAAGTCCTTGCCTCTCGTTCCATTAACATTGAATGAAACTATACTGATTTCCGAATTCATTTCTGAGAATAGACCTTGTCAATGATCTTTTTAATCACAGGGCATCGTAGGCTGTAAGATGGATGAGATTCTCCACAATTTGCACATTTCGGAGATTCCGTACAAGGATCACTGTTTGTGAATGTATGCGGCCCAGCACAACGAGCGCACTTGGGAGTACGACTAGTACAGGCACTTTCCAAGTGTTCCGGAGAACGACACTTGAAGCAACACTTTGGCAATTGCTTAAACTCATATACACGGAAATTTTCGTACCCGATCTTCACACCGTTCCGTAGAAATGACCCTTTGGAAATCATGTCCGCAAACTCGAGCTTTACCGATTTGCTTGTTCCAAGCCGACTAAATCCAACTATACCGAACTGGTTCCGTAACGATTCAAGGTCAAAATCAGACGGGACTTCTCGAATAACGCCGAAGTGTTTTTTAGAAAAAACCTTGACATTAGAACCAGGCAAAACTTCCTTCGCTGATTTGCAAAAATCCTCAGCTGCAGATTTCTCAATGCTCACCGCCCACCGTTTTTCATTCACACGCACGCTGGTAACCAGTTGATGACCGGAAATCGAGTCTATACACACGCGTTAAACTATATTAACTTTTTAACCGCTAAATATAGGTTATGAGTAAGAGAAGACATTTTCGACACAAATTTTTGTTGCTTTTTGGTATAATCTGAAGTGGATCTTTCAAATGGTACAAATTTACCATTTGTACCAAATTTACCACCACTATTTGATAATCAATCAATCAATCTATTTATTACCCGTCAAGAGAAACAATGGAGGGCGTGTAGCCCTAGTGACGGTAGTACAAAAAAAGAAAAGAGAAACAACAACAACAAGAAAAAAGACAACGCACGTAGCAAACTTTACACTAAACACAGCACGAACATAACTACAGATTCCACGAAGACGGAAGACCAGACCACTGGTGGTTCAGTTTACTAGCGGAAGATTTGAAATCTTCCACTCTTTTATCAATAATCTTAGGAGGCAGAACCAGATGAAATTTATGTGTATAATGCACTGTAAAAAGTTTCTCCGAGTAAGGATTAAAAGTTAACTGCAGTATTTGCTACTGGGATTAATCTTATCTCGGTAGAGATAATATTATTTATACGAATTAGAGATAAGATTTTCTTTTTAGAGACAAGATTAATCCCAGTTGGAAATACTGCAAGATTTTTTTTTACAGTGTATAGTTCTCTCTATGTGCGACCTTGATGGAGCTAATTCTGTCGGATCGGATGAATAGTCTTTGGGCTTGGGTCTCTCTTGTATATTTTGTTTTGGGAAGGGTAGGTGACGTTAAAGAGTTAAAGGTAGAATGATCGTATGGTAGTTGCAAGGAGTAACACCACGTAAAAGGACAAAATATATTTCCTCTTCTTTCGACAACACCATAAAACTAAAAAATATCTGCTAGGATTACCATCGTGGCATTCAAATTCTGATGTCATGCGTGACTTGGGAATCCGATCCAGAAAAGGGCTGGGATAGGATAATATAGTTACCCATCACTTATTCACTTAAATTGGCTTGAAGACCCGCTGAAAATGCGTTACTTCGTTGTTCCGCTATTCACGAATAATAGGTTTTCCAATAGTGGAATTTCCGTGGGATTTGTGGTACCTCTATGCGCTTGTATTTTTGTTGTATGACTTACGAGAAAGATTTACGATTTTTTTGTTTGTTCAGGCACCAAGCAATCTTCACCAATCTCACCAATGCCCACTGAAAAGCCGCGTTTGTGTTGAGATTAAAATTTCCCGCTTCATAGTGGAATTTACGCTGTGGTGACGATATTCTGAACTTCATAACTAGAGCAGATAGTGGAAAAAATAAAATCCCTTTGCAGAATCCAAATAATTCAGTGTATTCAATTAAATGACACAGAAATTAAGTTGGCTTTTCAGTTAAACTTTAAAGGTAGCATGATCGTATGGTAGTTGCGGGGAGTAACACGACGTAAAAGGAGAAAATATTTCCTCTTCTTTCGGCAACACCATAAAACTAACACAAATTAGCAAAATATCTGCTAGGTTTACCATCGTCGCATTCGAATTCTGATGTCATAAGTGACTTCGCAATTCTCGATCCAAATTTAATGTTTGACGATTGCGAAGAACTTGAAGATTTAGGGATGGAGGTTTTTGAGGTGGAGTATGGGGGGAAAGAATGGTGGCATTTTATAAGTAGTGAACTGAAAGACAAAAATGCTCCTCAGCCGGGATTTGAACCCAGGCCCCCGGCCTCTGATTACAAGGCAGGCGCTCTGACCATTTGAGCTACCGAGGGGCTTGTGAACAGAGCCCTCAAATCAGTTCCCATATAATTTAGTAAGTCGTAATATAATTTAGAAGTCTAGGACTCCATTGTGAGTCCAATAGAGTCCTTGACTTCTAAATTATATTCGAAAAACTATTTCTGGTTTATTCTCCACGGTACAAGTCCCTTGTGTAAAGTGCCATCTATGTATTATTAAGAATGGTTAGTACATAGATTGGAAGAAAAATCTTTTCTTGGAATTAAAAATCTTCGAAAGTTCGTCTGTATGGGAATGTCGCACAGGGAGCACTTTCTATAGTTTAGTACGGTTTTAGGTTTGGATTGTGCAAGTAACATATGTAAATTTTGTTCTGTTTTCTGATTACCATGGCGCAAGGCTTTAGCGTACTAAACTACTACTACCACTACATAAAGGCGAGCCGTATCATGGGCTCTCTAATATTTGATGGATATATTGAAATAATGCATAAAACGGATATGTCAGCTACGATGCTTTGGCAGTTATACTTCGGCCCTTCTTGGCAAGGGTTCTCGTCAGGCTGTCAATCTTCAGAAGGCCTTCAAGAAGGGCCGAAACATAAGCATCGTAGCTGACATATCCATTTGATGCATTATTTGAGTATATATTTCAAAGTCAGCTTGGGCTCAAGGAATAATTATTTGATGGAATATTCTGTAAATAGTTTCTCCGAGAAAGGATTAAAGTTAACTGCAGTATTTGCTACTGAGATTAATCTTATCTCTACTGGGATAAGATTAATTCGAATTATAAATAATCTTAGCTCAGTAGAGCAATATTAATCCCAGTACACTGTAAAAAGTTTCTCCGTATGAAGATTAAAGTTAACTGCAGTATTTGCTACTCGGATTCATCTTATCTCTATTTGGTATTAATCTTATCTGCGTAGAGATAAGTATAATCCGAGTAGCAAATACTGCTTACAGTGTAGCAAATACTGCAAGATTTTTTTTTAAAGTGTATATGTTAACCCGCCTGATGTTTTCAAATTAAGTGCTTGTGGCTAGTATTTTTATTATTATTTCTTTCTTACTTTATGTATCTCCGTCTTGCGCGGGCACAAATTATGGCAACAGCAAAACCGCAGCCGTGTCCAGAATGAAATCACAGCACCAGCTTTAACTCCAATCAATTTTCAGATAATGAAGTTCATAAAATCAGATATTTAATGAAGAATCTTTAATTGTTTTTTCACAAGCTCATTTTCCAGCTTCAGCGGCTTGAGCCTGAAGAGGACCCTTGCCAAGAAGGGCCGAAATGTAGCTCTAATGAAATGTAGCTGACTTATCCGTTTTTCACCGTCAAATATCACAAATTATCAATTATAATAAGTCTAGCTTACGGGTTTCAACGTCTTCAATGTCGATATTCCCATCTTCCACAGGCTGCGGTGTGCATCACCAAACTTTGTGAACGCTTCGCTGGCACGTGGTTGCAGTTCCTTGACACCCATAGCAGAGAAAACATCACCAAACTCTAGAACATAATATGATAAGTTCTCCTTTCCATTATGTTATATTTAATTTTGAAGAAAAAGATGACCAACTTTTATAAAACAAACTTCGGCAGCCCTCCAAACCCACGCCCATTTTTTTTAACACGTAAATAATATCGTAGATAATTTCGTAAGCCACATTGGCCTGACATATCACAAAAAATCAACGAAGAAACCAACGAAAATGGCCTATACAAACCCCATTTTCGTTGGTTTCTTCGTTGATTTTTTGTAATAATATAGTACGTAAACAACTGTGATTTAGATGTCGAAATCGTGTGTATTTTTTATGGTATTGTTAGGTTGCTATAAAAGCGTTGGGTTTCTCCGGAAGGACGAATGTTCCACCGCGCGTCCAGCAGTTTTTGGGGTTCTGCTGGACAAAGGAACATCCTTGCTTCCGGGGCGGCGCGGAGGTTTTTGGGGCGCGCGACAGAACGATATAGACCAGTCAAGACCGATATCCATCCTCTTGCTTCGTTGCCGTGATCCAGAGCAGATCAAAAGATAAGTTTATATTTTATGTACAAGTGTTTAATCAGAAACTATGTAGAGTTATTTCTCTTCAATATAGTTAGTTGTGTTCGTCTTATCCCGTCCTATACCACACATTAGGGATGTAGTATATCCCGCATCCCGCATTCGAAGATCCGCTCGTCCGGCCTACGCTACCATATTAGGTCTCTGACCCCGGCGGAGGTCTACGTTTACCTAGCTGGGAACCGCTCCAGTTAACCCCTGGACACCCCAGTTAATAGTATATATGTGTCACTGAATGGACCAGATGGTTTAGGCATAGTTCTGTTTTATACATTATTTTGTACTCCTCAGTTCTGAGCGAAATAAATAAATATGTACCACCAGGAAGTTACGGTTTCTAACGATTATTTAAAGCGGAACGTTACGTATTCTTTCATTAAATCTTTCAGTGATCTATGGAAATGCAACTCAGTACAGTACAATTAAAGTTTAACTGAAAAGGCAGCTTATTTACGTCTGATATTTGAATACATAGGTTTTTTTGACTCAGCATGTAAGCAAATTTGGAATTTTTCTTCATCCGGGGCTCAAGTAACAACGTTCAGAATGTGCGCTGCTTGCACGACAACCCCAAATTCACCCAGACACGAAGAATTTGGATTTCAACAAAAGCCTGCATTTCCATGTGTTCCGGGCGCTGAGCTAGGTGATTAGGAGCGTGTTCCACACTACTTACCATAGTTACTACGCATGACGTCACAAATTCTGGCTTTTTGCCGTCAAGGCTGGAACGATTTTTCTACTTTCCAGCAGAATATCATGCCACGGGCGAATCCGACCAATCACGTTACAGAAATGCGTAGTTACGACCCTTACTACGCTCCCGAGCATGGTAAGCAAATAGTTACCAATTCGAGAAGGTTGGAACGGTCAGCGCATGACTTTTTACGAGGTTGGAACGAAAATAGTAACTATTACTATTGTTAGAAGGGTAGAACACGCTCTAGATATGTCTTTTTGTTATATGATTGTTATTTTTTGGCAATGGCTTAAACTTGTAGTTGCTGAATATTTCAAGCATAGAGGGTGAAACACATAGAGGTACCACAAATCTAAAAGAATAAGTTCACTCGACGAAACCGATCATGTGAGGATGGCGGACAAACGAAGTTACGCATTTTTATCCGATTTTCAGGCCTACACTCAAAAAAGTTTCTCCGTGTAAGGATTAAAGTTAACTGAAGTATTTTAGTACTGGGATTAATCTTATCTCTATTAAGATAAGATTAATCCGAATTAGAGATAAGATTATGTTTTTAGAGGCAAAATTAATCCCTGTAGCAAATACTGCAAGTTTTTTTTACAGTGTATTTAAGTAAATAAGTTAACCGTAACGAGACTGTCGGAACTCAGCCCTGTTCGGTTCCCCAAAAAGATATCATACACCGCTTACAAGATGTAACATCATAAGTATATAGCCAATGAGAAGAAGCCGCGGGAATCCAGAGTCGGGTATTTCTACAGGCATAAATTAACGGTTGCCCTGTTCAGGCAAGAAGGCGGACCCCAGCATAAAACACCGTTCGGTGTCTGACAAAGATAATACTCTTGATGACTAACTCTCCTTGCCGATGCAAAATCGCCGGGTACCTAGCGGAGGAGCCGGAAGCGGTATCACAGCTGCTCCCAAAGATCACCGTGATTGGTTGACACAGGATTTGAGTTGTTGAGTTTAGGTGTATTCTCGCCGTTCCCCGAGGACTCCACTTGAGGAGTCCCCGCGTTTTTGTTTGTCCCGGGGACTCACTCCCCGTATTCTCGCGAGCCCCCACGGACGGGGAATGCTCCGATTATCATCACCATCATCAAAAAGGACTCCCTTTCAAATTCGGAGGGGAATCAATTTTTGCTGTTGTAGGTGCTATGTAAAATTAATTAAAAAGAATCAGAATAAACAAAACCAAAAAGAGAGTGGATCTAGACTAATTTTTTCAGCTGCATATTCATTTTTCGAACAAAATCCATTTTAGAAGCATTCCCCGTATTCTCGCTGTTTCTGTACGCGGAGTCCGCGTGGAGTGATTCCCTCTATTCTCGCCGTTCCCTTCGATTCCCCGAGGAGTCCTCGGGGAACGGCGAGAATACGCCTTTTGAGTCGTTAGGGAGATGTTTACTCCTTCTTCCTCAGGATCACTGGCGTGTTTTGGACTTAGTCATATAGAGTATTAGTGAGCCTTTCAGAGCATAAACAATGTTCAAACGTGAGCTGCTCCAGAGACGGACAGGCGATGAGGAGTGGCTAAATGGTCTGATCAGCAGTCGATCCTTTAATACTAGCTGCGTTCTTTGTCACGGGAGTTCTTAGCGGTGGTCTCCGGTTTTTCTTATAAGCCGTTTTCGCATCCACCAGTGACTGCTCACCAGCAGGGGCGTCACGACTGGGGGGTACGTCAATATAGTTGATTTTTTTCATGAAAACAGTAAGTTTTTCTGAGATCAGTCGATTTTTCGTCAAAATCAAGTCGATTTTTTTCAAAACTGTCGTTTTTTTCTTGAAAACAGTCGTTTTTTTCTGCAAAAATAGTCGGTAAAAATTACCAGCCAGTCGGTAAATGGCTTGTCCCCCCCCCTAAACATTTTGGCTAGTAACGCCTCTGCTCACCAGTCTTATAACCCGTTTCTGAACTAAACGGTGTCCGGCCTCACCAGTGCGGACTAACCAGAACCTGCTCGGGAGCCCGGCTTCAGCGAAGAGAAGAACCGGACACTGGTGAAAAAACACCAGAGACAGCCCGGAGTGCAGCGAAAGCAGCTACTATACTCTATATGACTAAGTCGAAAACGCGCAAGTGATCCTCAGGAAGAACGAGAAAACGTCTCACTAACGACTCAAACCCAACAACCCAAATCCAGTTTCAGTCACTCACGTCGATCGCTGGGGACAGCTGTGGTGCCGCTTCTTGCTCCTGCGCTAGGTACAAGGCGATTTTGCATCGGCAAGGAGAGTTAGTCATCAAGACTATTAAAAACCTGGCAGAGTTCGTTCAGGCGGGACTGAGAGATAGGTCTCTTTTCATTTAAAGTGTTTTAATTATGTACTTAATTTTCTTTGTTTTGTTTTCAGAAAGTGTGTTGAATATGTAGTTACTATTTAATTGTATATCATTTTTTTTTTACCATGGCACGTTGGGCTTTCAATGTACAATACATTCATACATTGGGGTAGCCTTTGAGGGATAATTAGTAATTAGAAGGTAAACTTAATTAGCGTCGTGGGGGCCAGTAGGGAGTGGATAACATAGAAGGTACCTTTGAAGATCTGCAGTAGGTCAAACGTGCATCTCAATACCCTCCGTACTTGCTCGACCAAATGTTTGTAAATACTTTCTAAGTTGTTCAGTTCTTCAAGACGTCTGATCAGAGAATCGTTGCACAAAATCGCTCTGAAAATATAAGAGGTAGTTGACCTAGGCCAGAACAAAATAATACCTATGCTTTCCATGCTTTGCAAACGGGCAATACTCATAGCGCTGCCCAGTAAGCTTGCGGCATCTAAAGCGAGACAAAATTTCGGGTTCAGGGATTTCTAGTAAAGCAAAGGTGCGGTTTGCACACACCAAGGAAACAATGGAGGCTGTATAATTTTTTGCTATGTGCAGGATATGAAGTTACCGGGGCCAGCGCTGGTGAAAGGCTGATGGAGTTTCAGTAGGGACGTTCTATATCGCTAGTGGTGCTAGTTTCCATGCTATTCGAGTGTGTCAGTTTTCACGCTACTCTCTTGCGTTATTTTGCTCTGACCAAGGGGAAGCTGAAAGCCAAAGAACCAGGTGGCAAAACACCAGATATAATATAATAATCCGCTGATTAATGACTTATTTTTGCGGTGAGGTTAATGAGGTATCTTCAGCCAAGCGCATTGAAGAACGCGGGAATTCGTAGTTATGGGCGACCCGAATTGGTGCGGGACTAATAAGTTGTTGTGAGGTGGCGTATTCACACCCACGAATGTGAACCCACGTTGGGTACTTGACTTCAAATTTCCTAAGCTCACCTTCCGATTTACGCCTTACCAATGATAATAGTCGCGTTTTTGCAGATACCATGGTATCTGATACCACGGTCTAAAGTCGTCTTTGCAGTTATCGTGGTATCTTATATCACGGTCCGACCGTGGTAACTGGTCGTGGTATCTGAAACAGTCATCTCACTTTCATCAATTTTAGTCAAATTAGTGGGAGAAGTTTGACACTTAGTGATGTGATTGAATATCAGTTTTGGAAAAGCGCAATTCCGACAATTGTCGTTTTTGCAGAGCAACCGTAAATCAGATACCACGGTTACTGCAAAAACAATTAGTTACAGATCCAGTTGCCGTGGCAACAGATACCATGGTATCCGCAAAAACGCAACTAATAATGATGACATAATGCAACAGCATCTAAACAACTCTCAGAAAGGGAATAATATTTATACTGAGAAGAATTAAAAATATTATCATTATAAACTTGAAAATATTCATCGATTCAGTATTAACCGCATCTTCGGTAAGGCTTTTGTTCCAAGAACAAACAATTCTGTTACCAAAACTCCACTTACACACGCCATTGCGGAATCGGGATTTTGCAAGCTTAGAGCTTGGTCACATTTGGCTCATTTCCTGTTTTTTGGGTTACAAAGGTAGAAAAAAGAAAAAGAACAAGACACAACTAATTCTGAATGTTGTCGTTTTAAATTCAGGAGATCAATTTGCAAAACAGCATATATAATTATGTTCCCTAATTGACCCCTAATGGCAGTCTGCTCATTATCCCCAAGCTAACACAAAGCCGATCAAATCTCACGTCCCCTAGGGAATTTCAGTTGTTTCTCGAATAGGCGGCTTTCAGAGCCCAGTGTGACCAAGCTCTTAACGCGTGCCCCCTATGACGAAGGTTAATGCTGAATTTCATAAAAATCGGTCACTTCAAGTTTTCGTAACTATGGCTCGTGACCTCACACGAAAAGTCAATATTTACCATTTACTAACGGAACTGATTGTCCCTAGAACGGTTTATAAGTGTAAACGCGTCCACGCCTCGCTGACCGCTCGGCTCTATCTATACTTATACAAATATATATTCTGCAACATTAATTTAATCGAATTTCCTATTTCTTTCATGACGTCACGAAAATGTCACGGGCCGAAGATAATAAGCTAAGTGTGGTTTCCACCGGTTTTACACATTTACTGATTGTAGAAGAATGTTTGGTAATGTAACACTAGATGATAGGATATAAGAAATCCCTCTTATAATTTTGATTAGTTTTTTTTATCTTATTCCCGATTCTGGAATCTCTCATGTTTTCTGTAAAGCGGAACTTTACACAACGAAATAAACGTTGCAACAGTACGAACACTCCCCATTCCCTCGAGTATGTATAGGCAAAAACCTTTTAAGGGTGTCGAATAAATTGTATCGGAATTCCATACAATCATGACGTTCTTAAAGGACACTTGAACAATGAAACCATACTTGAACACACCAGGGAGAATGCATTTACAGACATGGCACCGGAGAGCATTCTTCTCCCGAGCGTGACGTTTTCAAAATAGGGATGCTCGTCTCTCCAAATGCAGACTCCAATACAAAAAGCGCAATTCATTCAAATCTTGTACAGTGCTGGCCGGATCGTATTGGAATTTCTTCTAGATGTACGTTTGGGCTTAGCTGGTTAAAAATATTCCAGAAGAAGGGTTGATCGGAGACATTTGTTCATTTCTAAAATTGTTCGGTACTGAAATAAGGACAGATGCAAAATGGAGCAAAAATCACAGCTTTGAAACACTATAAGTAAGTAAGTAAGTAATTTATTTATGACCCGCCATTTTGAAAAGGCGGAGTAAATGACAAAAGTAAAGAAAATAAACAAAACACATATATACACACAGAAAAAGACACTTAATTTTTAATCTTCGGTCAGGAAGCAGTGGACGACATCGTGTGCTGGTTGGGCCTTGTTGTCCATGAGTTTTGAAAGTGATGACGAAACATCCAAAAGGGTAACACTTGCGTCTTGAATTTTGAATTTCTCCGTCAATATATGGTTATGACATAATTTCGACAAGTGGAGCAGGTGCTTTGCATATTTAAAATAACATGATCTCATCTTTTTAATCTCCTTCTTTCGCAGAACATGAGTGACGCCAGAACGAAATAGTATAGAAGGAGCGCAGAAGGTGCTGTACAAATTTCCCAAAGCTTTACGATTATAGCGCCCCCGGTTGGGGACGATGCGCCCATAGGCGCTACGGATCGACTTATAAACTTCTTGAACAACCGATGAGCAAAATTTTGACAATGAAGATTTGAATGTTATGCCGAGCCACCGTAGAGAGTCTGTTGATTTGACGATGAACGATTCAAGAGATATAGAAGCTTTAGATGCACTCGAACAATTTGACGAAGGGTTGAAATGCAGGTACTCACATTTTGAAAGGTTAACTTCAAGTCCAATTTTCAGAAGTTCTGACGACAGCTTACTTACATTTTTTGTGAGTGTGGATCGGCTACGGCTTACTAAGAGCAAGTCGTCCGCATAGGCTATGTAGCTGAAGGCATAGTCTTTATAGAAGTAAGCAGGAAGCAAAGAATCGAGACAAGAAGATATGGCCGATTTGAAGATGTAGGGAGATAAGACTCCCCCTTGGCGAACACCAGTTCGGACAGAAATAATCTCTGACTATATCGTGTTTGGATTGGGTTTTCTGCATGCAATGTAAACGGAAGTCATACAGATAGGGATGATTCTTGGTACTCTTCATTCAGGTGTCCTTTAATAACGTCGTGTGATTTAGGACCCCACATAGTATTCGATTGTCCCTAGGTCGTTTTATAAATGTAAACGCGCTCGGCTCTATATATCTATTTCAAATATATATATTCACCGATAGGATTAACTACAATTTTTCGTTTTCTGAGGTAAAATAAATCAAATGGTGTGACGTCACGCTTATATGGACAAACGATACAACTTAGTTTAGACCCTTTTAAGATGCAGTAGTTGCGTTTTTGCGGTAACCGGGTATCTGTAACTCTGAACAATTGTTGTTTTCGCAGTTACCGGGTATCTGTTACCCTGGCGAATTATCGTTTTCTCAGTCACCCAGTAACTCTGGTATCTGGAACGGAGTAACCCTGCCGAGCTCGGGGTTACCGAAATTCAGTAACCTGGTAACTGCATACTTTTCATCACACAAAAAAACAAAATGTGTCTTGGGAATTAACTGCCTTTACAAGGGGCATGTTTATTCTGATGGACGAGAGAGCAGGTTATCAGCTTTTTGCCTGAAGAAGCTGTTTCTAATGGATTTGACCTAGGTAAGATTTCAGTTACCGGGTATCAGTAACCCGGAATCTGAAGAAACGACAAGAGTACAGGTTCAGTCACCGGGTATCAGTAACCCGGTATCGGAAGAAACCACAAGAGTGCACTCAGTTACCGGGTAACAGTTACTCTAGGTTACCGCAAAAACGCAACTAGTATATTATTTCAAGAAGAAGAAGATTCAACATTCAAAAAGACTTACCTTGACAGGCCAAAAGCATCTGCTGTGTTGGAGCTCATGTTTTCAACAATCTTGTGTTTGATCTTCTTCAACAGAAAGTCAAGAGTTCGACCTTTCTTGGCGTCTGCCCTCAGCTTGTTGAACTTGATCGTAACAGATCCCTGAAGTAATTTTAAAGATTTCTGTAAGTCCTCGGCAACCTGACTCTTGCTTACCATTTTGACAGGTCTTATCCAATGTGCGGCACAGGCTGTGCCCGCACAGCTTTTGGATTCTGAGTTGACAACGCAAATGTTCAGGCAGACACGTTTATGGTTATGTTAAGGAATTCATTTCAGTCATCAGAGCTGCTTCGAGTCCAGCAGACCCGAGTCCGAGGCAAGTCCGAGTCCTTGAAAACGGCGTCTCGAGAGGACAAGTCCGAGTCCTTACGGCGTCTCGAGAGGACAAGTCCGAGTCCTTGAAAACGGCGTCTCGAGAGGACAAGTCCGAGTCCTTGAAAACGGCGTCTCGAGAGGACAAGTCCGAGTCCTTGAAAACAGCGTCTCGAGAGGACAAGTCCGAGTCCTTGAAAACGGCGTCTCGAGAGGACAAGTCCGAGTCCTTGAAAACGGCGTCTCGAGAGGACAAGTCCGAGTCCTTGAAAACGGCGTCTCGAGAGGACAAGTCCGAGTCCTTGAAAAAGGCGTCTCGAGAGGACAAGTCCGAGTCCTTGAAAATGGCGTCTCGAGACCGTCTCGAGACGAGTCCAGAGTCCGAGTCGACATCTCTGGCGGACGGACAGCTCCGTGAAAGAGGAGTCCGAGACGAGTCCGATTCCTGGAAAAAGGCGTCTCGAGACGAGTCCAGAGTCCGAGCCCACCAGCTCTGCCAGTCATTGGCGCAAAACATGGATTAAATGAATAGAAGTTTACCGCTACAGATGGGGAAATTAGTGTAATTCTTTTTATTTCTTTACAACAACTAATTGATTAGACCTAGTAGTTAAACTGACAAAAATACAGGCGATGTTAAAGCACAACTCTTACTAGAAATGATCTTTTCCCTATAAAATGGGTCAGAAAAACGTTTTCGAAAATACCATTACTTTCCACCTGAAACTAGCGATTCTCTTGTTAGCGCTTATCGATTACATCCAGCCTTCCTGCTCTCCGACGCGGCGGCTGGGCGCAAAAGATTTGAAAACTGAACGTGCCTTGCGTAAAAAGTGGGAAAACTAAGCAAATCAGAGAAGTAATAAACAGAAGATTATCACATCCTTATGTGTGAAAGAGTTGTCAGCGGACAATGAAGATTCCGGTAAACTTTTCGTTGGGTGACGAGAAAACTCGGCAAGGCCGAAAAAGCGCTAAAAATTCGTAGTTACGAAACGAAACAATGGAGAAAGGTGGGGATTTTAGAAGCTTATAATTCCATATGGGAGCTAAGTATGTTATAAAAGGCAGAATAAGCAAGAGGGGTCCTTTAACGGAACGAATAGTTGCGTTTTTGCAGATACCATAGTATCTGTTACCACGTTAACTGGATCTGCAAATGCAATTAGTCGTATTTGCAGTTACCGTGGTATCTGATATACGGTTGCTCTGCACAATTGACGAAATTGCACTTTTCGAAGTCATCCCAAAGAAAAACTGATATTCAGTCACACCACTAAGTGCCAAACTTCTTTCCCACCAATTTGACAAAAACTGATGAAAGTGAATTGACTTTTTCGGACACCACAATCAGTTACCATGGTTGGACTGTGGTATCTGAAAATCAGATACCATGATAACTGGCAAGATACCACAATAAAATGAATCCAAACCTTTTGACCGTGGTATCAGATACCACGATAACTGCAGAAACGACATTAGACCGTGGTATCAGATACCATGTTATCTGCAAAAAGCAACTAATTCATTAGTTTGCAAGTGTGACGGAAGATAAGTTTAGGTAAAGTAATTAAGCTAGTAAGTGATATAATTACAGGAATAAAGGGCTGTCAGTCAATTCCTGATATACTAAAAGGTATCACAGTCCTTCTAATTCGTCATCCTTTCGTTTCAATTCAGTTCAATATAATCTAAAAAACAGATAATGGACAAGCCGATGGGTTGTTTTTACGTTAAAACATAACGTCATAACATATCAATGTACAAGTATATACAATTTTGCGACATTTCTACCGACGTCTTGTCATAAATATGGTCAATAACATATTCGACTACAATTAATAAAATACATCTAACATAAAAGTTAACGTTCAAAAGCGCTCCGAGTTATATAAACGAACAAACAAGGGGACGAGACTCTGACATACCTTGTTCGCAAAGCTACCACCGGCTCTTAACGAGGCACAGGCTCGGCAGCTTGACGAGGAAGACGAATTCGGGAAGGGAGAAAATCAGGGGGGAATATATCGCGGCGAAATGGGTTCTGGATTATTAGATGTACCGAACTAGGTTAGAGCTACACTGGCAATGAAAAGGATTTACATACCTCAGCAGCTTGGATGATTTTAGCTACATCACTCTTGCTTTTTCCTTTCACAAGTTGGCTATTCACTTCCAGTAGTTCATCCCCACTTTCAAGTGTACCATCTTTTGCAGCAGATGTGTTGTCAAATACCTGAGAAGATTTGTTGTCAAAGAAGGAGTGCAAATATGGAGGCCCCAAGTCACTGAGGTAGCGTTACAGCTACTTATTATTAGTTACGATCGTTACTATTCTTGTTATTATTGCCGTTCCAGAGCCCACCGTAATAAGTAAAATTGGCTCCTCCCACTTATTATTTTCGTTCCAAGACCGTTACGATCGTTAGAATTTACTTATGATGGTCGCAAGCATCATAAGTGATAATAACTGTCGGTTCTACAGGAACTCCCGTAAGAGTGATGACGTATGTTCGCGTGTTATGATTTTCGTTCCAGAGAGTGTGATAACTACTATAATACGGCGCTCGCTCTCCTCGTATCATCGTAACTTGTAGTAACTTCACTCAAACGCTACCTGAGCATCCTGAAATATCTTGAGGAGCAGTTGCCAGTGAACAGGACCTGCGAAAGATTTTCCCCTGATCACGTTGGGTTTAATAATGATATTTCTTCAATTTCTTTTCCATCGTTGCATTTAGGCTGTAAATAATGACATCTTCATCCTTCATACCAGATTCCAGGAGACCTGCTGCCTAGCTAGGTATCAGTCTAACCAGAAACTGCAGGCAAGAGTTACTGAATACCATTACACCTTGTCATCTCTAGCCTGAAGATGCAAACACAAGTTTGGCAGGAATGTCTTCAAAGGATGTAAAGAGACTTTGACAAATCGGGTAAGCCAGAAAGTGCTTAAAGGAGGGTGTGATAAATTCTATTTCCTCGCGGCATTCAAACTTACTGATCGACAAAACAAAAGGCAGTAGGCTTACTACAGTTGAATGAGGACTGCAGTTTCCTTACCTGAACAACATAGAGACATGGACAGTAGGGTGCTCCTCCGCCAATGCTGATGCCAATCAAATTGCTGTCACTTTTCTCAATTGTCACAGTGAAAGAAGTAACCACCAAACCCCTGAGAAAAAAAAGATTAATTAATAGTCGGCTAGGCCAGAGTCGAAGTTGTGACAGTCAATTTTTTCTGAAAAACAGCCAGAAATGACTAGCCAGTAGACCTTGGTATTGTCATATTGGCTTGAACACCTGGATTTCATTGATTAGGGTTCTGCTAGCACTCATCTATATTTTGGCCAGCCACTATTTTAATTAGAACCCAGCCAAGGCCAAGTCTGCATTTTTATCTGCCAGCCCTAGCCTAATCGTTCTTGTTTAAATCTAGATGGAATTCCAAACAAGCATGATATCATAAATATTTAAACTATTTAACCTCTGCAATTACTTACTATCATTGCTTATTACTATTATTGAACATATATATATGAATCTCTCTATTATATATTGGAGGGGTATCCAACTTCGAATTTCTACGACCTCAAATTTGGCAAGAAAACCTTACAAGGCACTTTCTCTGCAGTCCAAAACAGGTCCTCGGTCACTCAGGCTTTCCTTCTTGACAGTTAGGACTGCACTGAAACTTCCTTCCAACCCGTTTAGGCCAGGTTTGAGGTTACCTTAATTACCTTAATTCACACTTAGGAGCGAATTAAGATCAGACTTAATCTGTTGAGTTGCTCCATCATTGATGATGTGATGATTTGTTAGGCATCAGATGCATCCCAGCAGTACTTCGAGGGCACACCATTCCACTCTTCATCTAGCGACTTTTTAGGCTTCCTCGTTGGGTGCTGACACCGTGTAAATTCGAGGTTGGATACCCCTCCTGTAGAGGCAAGGTGCAAGAGCAACCAGCAAGGCAGCAGCAAGGTGCTAGAGGCATTTACATGTATGAGCTGTCCTAGGCACAATCAAACCATATGTTAGCTCTTCTATCAGATGACATCACAGTTTCAGGTATGACTGTACCTCTAACAGAGGTTATACAGAGGCATAATTACATGACACTACCTAAGGCGTATTCTTGCAGTCCCCGAGGACTCCACTTGAGGAGTCCCCGCGTTTTTGTGTGTCCTGGGGACTCACTCCCTGTATTCTCGCGAGTCCCCACGAAAGTGGAATGCTCTGATCATCATGAAAAAGGACTCCCTTTGAAATTTGGAGGGGAATCAATTTCTGCTGGTGTTGGTGCGGTGCAATGTAAAATTAATAAAAAAGAATTAGAATAAAAGGCCTTTTTCCCCGACACAGTTAT
Organism: Branchinecta sandiegonensis; assembly: GCA_030848855.1. Lineage (NCBI taxonomy): Eukaryota > Metazoa > Arthropoda > Branchiopoda > Anostraca > Branchinectidae > Branchinecta > Branchinecta sandiegonensis. The sequence continues at coordinate 13,473,371 of JAUPMV010000021.1, read as the reverse complement.
GCGCCACACACTTCTGAGTGTTTGTCACGGAAACACGTTCCCCGAGGACTCTGCTTGAGGAGTCCCCTCATTTTTGTTTGTCCTGAGGACTCACTCCCTGTATTCTTGTGAGTCCCCACGAACGGGAATGCTACGATCATCATGTAAAAGGACTCCCTAATTCGGAGGGGAATCAAATTCTGCTGGTGTTGGTGCGGTGCAATGTAAAGTTAATTAAAAAGAATCAGAATAAAGACCTTTTTCCGCAACACAGTTATGCGCCACACACTTCTGAGTTGTTGTCGCGGAAACACAGGTTGAAACTCGCGGAAACTCCATTTTTTTTTCTATTATTTCAAATATCTGAAAATAAAAACAAAATTCATGTAAAATCTCAATAAACAGAACTCCAGGCTTAATTCCTTACCATTCTGTATAGAAAGGGTCCTCAGTTTTAAGTCTATTTGCTTGTGAAAGTAGTTAGCTTTATTGTTTAGACACTATTTTGCTGCTTAATTGGAATTTCCCGCCAGAATCGAGCCATAAAATCAACAATCACCTCTCCAGTTGTTTGTCGAATTGGAGCCTCAAACTGTGCCACAAAAATCTTGTTGGTCGTGGAAACACACTTGTGGGCTGCACAAAAGGCTGCGGAAACATTCTTTTCAGGCCACAGTCGACCCATAATTAGTTTGTGGGAGCACAGAAAAATGCCTTAAACAATAAACAATACCAAAAATAAAGTGGATCCAGACTAATTTCTCAACTGCATATTTAATTTTCAAACAAAATCCATTTTATAAGCATTCCCAGTGTCCTCGTTGTTTTTTGTAGGTGGAGATAATGTGGTTGTGGAGTGACTACCTCTATCTATGCTCTATTCTCACCATTCCCTTCAATCCATTTCGAAGGGCTGAGGACTCCTTTGGGAATGGCAAGAATATGCCTCTAATAAGGTTAGGATAGCATGGTCTCAAAATAAGGACAAAGGAAGGCATTGGTAACATGCATGACCAGAGTTTAAGCAAGAGTTAAAGAAGATGGCCTAGGCTACTCACATCTTATCTTCCTCAAAATAGAACTCATTTTCCAGCATGCTTCTTATGCCCTCTGATCTGATATCCTAAAATTTTTGACTTGTTGGGGGTGTACCGGGTGTATGCGCTCGTAATAAGCTCTGCAAGATTTCAATCGTCCGCTGAACTGTTAGCCTTCAGTCAGTTCATTTTTGTTTCAAATGTTGTTTTGTTTTGTCTGCGGAGACCAGTGTTGCCAGATCGCGTTAAGAAAGATAAGCCGCGGCCTTTGAAAAATAAACCAGAAGAATCTACCCCTCCCAAAACTCAATGACTATCCCAGGACTATCCTGTGACTATCAAAACCTGACCAAATCTGCCAAATATTTTCCTGGCCTTCGGTCGCGACCAGGTCGCGACGATTAAAACGACGTAAAAACAGTAGATTTTTCAGAAAAACAGTAATTTTTTCTGAAAAACTGTCAGTTTTTTGTAAAGATTTTCCAGAATTTTTCAGATCACGCCCTGATCACGCCATACAATCCGCCAGTTGAAAAGGAAACGCCACACGCCGGTTGCAAAAATATTTACGCCAGTCTCCGACAAAATCTGCCAGTTTAGCGTAAATTCCGCCAATCTGGCAACACTGGCAGAGATTCGTCTAGTTCCTCAAGAAATGTTGAATTGTTCCTCGATTGGTCTGCCATCTAGCATATTGTTCTTTTCTTACCGCGTGCCTTCACGTACTAGTGGTTTATTTTCTCGTCTGGAGGCATGACAGTGTTGAACGTGCCTTTGGAGTGTAAAAATGGTGCTTTTTTAGAGTGATTAAAATTTTAACGTTTGAGGGGAAGATTTTGATTTGATGGTTAAGAAAAAGTGTTGCTTTTCGTCGACTTGTTGTTGAATTCCTTGAAGGATATGGATGGGCTACGGACATAATCAGTTTTCAACTGATACTGCCGCCATCTTGGAGCAGCAATTCTACCATTTTATGAGCAGGTGGGTGAATATTTCCAGTCAAAGCTTCTACTGCGTCTTGCGTCAAGAGGTTTACAGGCAACTAAACTAACAGGCAACTAATCACAATTTGTCATCGATATCTTTTGTTGTCTAAGTCCTTCATTTCTTCCAGCAATAGCCTGACTGAAAAAGCGAAGCTTCCAACGACCGTATCAAGAACAAGTAAACTAGGCGCCGCAGGCGAAATTTTTTAACTCTGCCTTAATTCCGGAATAATTTAGCTATACCTACCATACAAGTTCTAGCTTTTAACGTGTTTCAGACCCCCACGAAGTTCAATCCTAAAACGCCAACTAAATGAAACACCGTTTTTCCAGATAAAGAATACTACAAAATGCGCCGCAGTCAAAATTTTTGTGTAAACTAACTGTAATACATCAGTTCAGATTATTCCTTTGGTATATTTTGGTATATTAAAGTTCATATATTCGGCTTAATCTGCCTTTTTTCCGGAAAATTTTAGCTATAGTACCGTACAATTTGCGGCTTTTAACGTGTTTCAAACCCCAAGAATTTCTGTTCTAAAACGAAACTTAATGATGCAACATTCTTCAAATTGAGAATACTACAAAATGCGCCGCATGCGAAATTTTGGGTAAAACTAACTGTAGTGCGTCAGTTGAGATTATTTCTTCAATGTAAATTCATATATTAAATTCACATACTCGGCTTTTCGTTTCAACTTTCGCTAAAAAGCGAAGTTTCCAACGACTGTACCCAGAACAAGTTGAACTAAGCAACGCCAGCAACATTTTTTTAAGTCTGTATTTTTTCCTGAAAAATTTGCGCCCGACAATGTTTGCAGAATTTGATTTCTCACGTATAAAAAGGCCCGATGTGCCGACAAGAATACCGACGCCGAAAAGCATTCAGAACTCGATTTCTTTGTGTTTTGCCCGACAAGACAGTAAAGAACTTGAATCTTTACGTTGTGCGATGTACCGACGAGACTTGAACTTTTCGCATGCGCCCGATAAAAATTTACAGAATTTCGTGTTCATGTAAAAAGAACCTGATGTGCCGACGACAGTACCGACGCCCGACAAAGCCATGTGCCGACGAGAATACCGAGGCACTACAAAAGCATACGAAATTCGATTTCTTCATTGTTTTGCCCGACAAATGTCTGCAGGATTTCATTTCTTGCGTATAAAAAGAACCCGGTGTGCCGACGAGTCGACCGACGCCTGACAAAAGCATACAAAATTGTATTTCTTCTGTGTTTCGCCGGGCTTCGCCCGATGAAAGTACTTTCTCAAGACCTTTGGGGGGGGGGGCGCTGGGTAAGCCCCGAGGGATTGTCCACTTGCCGAAACTTGCTGTACACCTTGCATAAAATAGGCGATTCTCATGCTGATTTAGTACTCTAGCATGTGGCAACCGGTGCAGCACAACAACCGGTGCACAGCACCATGCTGTACATCAAAATCGATAGTGGGCAACCCCTTGGTTAGCCCTGTGATAGATTTATCTGGTGCTTTTTGAGAGTTTAATCTGTAATCGTAATTAAAGATCAAGTGAAAAAGAATGGTGGTTAATCTAGAGGTTAAGAGTTACGGTAAGCAAGATTCAAAATGTCACTTTTCCGCCTTTCCCCATTAGAAAACAGCCTGAACGCTGTTAATTCTGTTCTTCTCTCGTCACTGCGCTATCTGTGTCCAAGTATCGTTGGGCATAGCTTCAGTATCTTTAAAACAAGAGCTGTAAGCTCAAATGGCACTTACATGGGTTAAGATGATTTGATTGATCAAAAGTAAGTTTCGACTTTGCGGTTGAGATGCACACTCTAAGGGAGCTGGAACTTCATTTGTAAGCAAAACCCTTGAGGCAAAAATGCTAATGGGCTGATGGGCATCATGAAAATGCATATATTGCTTAAAAGTATTTTTTTTACTTTGCGGTCATGATTGGTACTTTAAGGAATAATCGGATTTGGGAAGTAGCAATTTCTAAGCATATGTTGTTGAGTCTCCAATATTCCAGCGAAGTTTCATCGTCCTAGCACATCTGGAAGTACCTTAACGCGCGATCACCGGAATCCCAGACCCCCCCCCCCCTCCTCCAACTCCACCCACAATACCCGGAGCCAATCCGGTTCTGTAAATGATTAATCCAGACTATCTGTTTGTCATTCCCACGAAGTTCGATCCAGATCACACCAGTCTGAGCGGGTCAAGTATTTTCCGCCCTCCCCCCAATAATTGCCGGATTCGGTCCGGAAATGAAAAAGATCACCAGAGAAAAATGTCCTCTGTTTAATTATTAAATTTCACTCGAATCCGATCACCCGTTCCAAAGTTACGCATTACTCACAACTCCCCCCCCCCAGATTATCATATCGAGGATTTTTTTTCGATTCCAAGTCAGTTTGATCGGGTCCCTGATATGCCTTCCAAGTTTCGTCGTGAAAATCCCCCAAAAAACGGAATTCCGGGAACCCCCCTCCTCCCCCCCTTCAAGTGTCCGGATCCAGTCAAATTATGTAAAAGATTTACATGGATCAAATGTTTGTTCTTCCCAGCAAGTTTCACTCCGATACCATCATTCTAACCGTTTCTCGAGATTTCCGGTCCACCCCCACCCCCCAGCTCCCCCACGTTGCCCGTAGCCAATCCGATTCAGTAAATGACTTACCTAGAGCATCTGTTTGTTCTTCCCACAAAGTTCCATCCCGATTCCTCCATTCTAAATGGGTCACGTATTCCCCCCCCCCCCCCCCCAATAGTTGCCGGATCCGGCCGGATATGAAAAAGATCATCGGAGAAATGTCCTCTGTTCAATTCTTAAATTTCACTCGAATCTGATCACCCATTCCAAAATTATGCTTGACTGAAAATTTCGGATTCCCCTCCCTCCACTCCCCCCACCATTATCAGATCGACAAAATTTTTATTTTGAAGTCAATTTGATCGGGTCCCTGATATGCCTGCCAAGTTTCATCGTGAAAATCCCCAAAACCACCATCACCGGAATTCCCGGAAACCCCCTCTCCCCCCCCCATAAGTATCCGGATCCAGTACAATGGTCTAAAGGACTTATCTAGAGCAGATGCTTGTTCTTCCCTTATAAGTTTCACTCCGGTCCCTGCATTCTAACCGTTTCTTGAAATTTCCGGTCCCCCCCCCCCAACTCCCCCCTGGCTACCGAATCCGGTCAAGACTTTAAACGGGACATTACAGATATATATTCTATTCAGTTATGAAGTTTCATTACAATCCGATCACCCGTTCGAAAGTTACACACTTCTCAATATCCCGGATTCCCCTGCCCTCCACTCCCCCCCAAAATGGTCGAATCAGAAAACTGATTATTACTAAGTTTGTTTGGTCGGGTCTCTGATATGCCTGCCAAGTTTCATTGTCCTAGCTCATCTGGAAGTACCCTAACTCGAAAAAATGTGACAAAATGCCCTAAATTTTCAAGTTTCCAGCGCCCCCGCTTCCCCGCATATGGTCGGATCGGGAAACTTACTATTTCCAGGTTACTTTGGTCAGGTCCCTGATATTCCTGACAAGTTTCATTGTCCTAGCTCATCTGGAAGTACCCTAACTCGAAAAAGTGTGACAAAATGCCCTAAATTTTCAAGTTTCCAGCGCCCCACACTCCCCCGCATATGGTCGGATCGGGAAACTGATTATTTCCAGGTTAGTTTGGTCGGGTCCCTGATATGCCTGCCAAGTTTCATTGTCCTAGCTCATCTGAAAGTACCCTAACTCGAAAAAGTGTGACAAAATGCCCTAAATTTTCAAGTTTCCAGCGCCCCCACTCCCCCGCATATGGTCGGATCGGGAAACTTACTATTTCCAGGTTACTTTGGTCAGGTCCCTGATATTCCTGCCAAGTTTCATTGTCCTAGCTCACCTGGAAGTACCCTAACTCGAAAAAGTGTGACAAAATGCCCTAAATTTTCAAGTTTCCAGCGCCCCCACTCCCCCGCATATGGTCGGATCGGGAAACTGATTATTTCCAGGTTAGTTTGGTCGGGTCCCTGATATGCCTGCCAAGTTTCATTGTCCTAGCACATCTGGAAGTACCCTAACTCGAAAAAGTGTGACAAAAAACTCGGACCGACGGACAGACCGACAGACGGAATTGTGATCGGCATATGGCACTTGAGCCAGAGGCTGCAAGTGCCATAAAAAAGGTGTCAGGCGACATGCAGGTCCTGAAATTCGATGCGAATGGAAACGCCCCATTTTTTCGGATTCGCTTTGCTTGTAATATTTATGATTCTCCGTGTGGAGCCTGTTAAGCCAAACCCAAGCGTAAAACAACAATTATGCTCGCAGATATAAAGATGTCGGTCCACTGCGAACTTAAATGTGTCATCTACCGGGACTGAAGAAAGAAAGTAAGGTAGATGCAGTTTGCTCGGAGAAATCAAAGAAGTGAACGCCCTAGCAATCGCGATCGGCAGACATCTCCAGCCCCAGTCCCAGTCACGGTTCACTTTCGCGTTTCTTTCAAGCCAGACCCAAGTGTAGCGGTAGAGAGAATTTAGAGGGTATACAGGTATAAAAGGGTAGCGCGGGTGGTGGTGTGAGGCGGTTAACTCCCGATTTATATAACTTTCCTTGATCCCGGTTTTGCTTACCTTAATTGTGTATACAAATTTAGCAATCTTGCACTTGCGTGAACCCAATATTGCTTACCTTAATTGTGTAGGAACATTTAGCAATCTTGCACTTACGCGAAACCATAGTTCTGCACTCGTCATCAAAAGCTTAATCGTGGTGACGTATACCGAGGGAGTTGTGACTTGCAGATCATTAATACTAGTGTTACAAACATTCAATTCAATTCAGTTCAATTTAATTTCAAAATACTTTCCACGGACATGCCGAATAGCAGTATTGTCGTCAATGGCCTATACAGTAAATCACAATCGTCAGTTTGACCATAACTATAACAGTTAAAACTCAAACTTGCGTACATTCAATGGTCATATTCACAATTCGTCAGGGGCATTAAAAAACTTGACGAACGAAGGTACGAAACTACGCTCGTATCGCGAGTGAGAAAACCCTTGTTGGTGCAAGGCGTGGTACCATCTCAGCCACAGCTCGTTGTGGACGAACTCGTGTAGGTTGATGTTCTGGTGGGATGATATCTCGGTGGATGGGGTTCGCTAGGATATCCAACATCCGTTACACAAGCCTATAAAATAACAACAATAAATTAAGCAAGAGATAAAGAAGTAGTGTTGCATAACTTTAAGCAGTTTGGTTAATTGACATGGCGGAAACTCTGGGGGGGGGGAGAGATCATTACCAGAGGATTGTGAACACAGCTGTACTATTTTTCTGAAAAACCCGAATACCAGCTCACATTCCTCGAAAACAACAGAAGCCACATTCAACTCGTCGATAAATACGCATGAGGGAAACAGGCTGGACTGGCTGGAAAACATATATTTAACAATTCATATAAGGTGTGTCCGCTAGTGCCATTCGATACCATCAGACATAACGAATAACTACTGAGCCGGTGAGCAAGGGACGAGTGTTGAATATATATTCAACAGTACATAAAACGGATACGTGAGCTACGTTGCTTTGGCATCGACATTTCGGCCCTTCTTGGCAAGGGTCCTCGTCAGGCTGTCGAGTGTCAGGGACAACGTTGGGAATGAAACTGCAAGCTTCTACCGACTATAAATATCCTATTCCGGGAACTTACTTTTAGATACCACTTTAGGGAACAAACTAGTGCTGTGATTCAGTTTTTGGGATCCCAAAACGTAGGTGGAGGGATCGCAAAAGTTGTCCGTCTGTCCGTCCGTCCGTCTGTCAGCGCGATAACTCTCGAAGGGAATGAGATATTTTGATGAAACTTGGTGTGAGGATTCTTTGGGTCAAGGGTATGGTCAAGTTCGTAGATACATTTACACGTAGATACATTGGCCCTACATTTAGGGGTGGGGGTTCAAAAGAAGGGGCAAACAAAATATTTGTAAACAGCTAATGTGATAGTCAATTATGGGGTAAGAAGATGTTCGAACATGATGGTGAAAACCATTTTCTTGCCGGATAAGTAGTTCGTCCGGAATCCGGCAAAAAACGGAAAGCTGGTTAGAATTAAAAGTTTTATTTGAAGTTGATTTGAACGATTATGGGGTAAGAAGACATGATGAACACGATGATGAAAACCATTTTCTCGTCGGACAACTAGTTCGCCCGGAATCCGGTCAAACCGGAAAATTTGTTAAAAGCGAAAGTTTTATTTGAAGTTGATTAGATGACAGATTTGGTGCTAAGAAAAGACGCTTAGTCTATGTATGACAATCATTTTTTGCCCGGACATATAATTCGTCCGGAATCCCGTTGAAACCGGAAATTTTATAAGTTAAAGTTTTATTTGAAGTTATTAGATGTTCTTTATAGGGATTAGGAGACACGCTGAATTCGTTTCTGAATTGTTCTTTCTTTGCTGGACAAGTAGTTCGCTCGGAATTCGGCCGAAACCGGAAATTTGGCAGAAGTAAAGCAGGAAGTTTAGGTCAGTATCGTCAAAGTAGAAATGGCTTATAGAGGTTTATCTGAACTTGCTTTTCTCACATGATTAGCGTGGCGAAGACTGGATCTGGCGAAGACAAGACCCAATTGTCTGGATCAAATATTAGATTTTTGGGATCCCATCGAAACCTTAGGTCCTGTTGACACGGCTGCTGTTTTTGCTGCTCGATATGAATACTTTTACTTCAGCAAATTGCCATAAATAAGAACAAAAGCACACACAGAATAGAAAACAACAACAATAAAAAAAAAATCGTGCAGACTATTCCTGCGGCTGAAAAATGTAAAAGTTGGCTTTTTAGCAAATTTCAAAACCTCAACATTTGAATCCAAAAGTGAGGCATCTCCTCGAAACGGGTGTCGATGATACACTACAGATACGCGGTAGATTAAATAAACGCCAGAACACACGGTTATAGCTTATTTTAACATTGCTAAGACTCTTAGCGGTACGATTGATTGTCAATGTTAGAGCAACAAGACCAAAGGTTCCGATGGGATCCCAAAATTGAATATTTGATGCAGACAATTAGGTTCTGTTGTCGCCGGATCCAGTGTTCGCCGGACTTTTTGGACATTTTTACATTTAAAATTTAGAAACAGAGTAAGGCCAAATTACTGATCATCTAAGAGAACCAAGTTCAGATATGAATTCAGCATGTGTGTTTACTCGTATAAGCTGATCGAAACGATTCTGTCTTACTTCTGCGTATTTTCTGGCCGGATTCCGGACCGGTTTTGTATAAAACTCAAGTTAAGATATACCTCTATAAGCCATATCTATTTTGACGATACTGATCGAAACTTCCTGCTTTACTTCTGCCAAATTTCCGGTTTCGGCCGAATTCCGAACGAACTTGTCCAGAAAAAAAAGAAAGTTCAGAAAGGAATTCAGCGTATTTCCTTACCCGTATAAAGAACATCTAATCAAATTCAGGTAAAACTCTAACTTATAAGAAAAAATCCGTTTCAACCCGATTCCGAACGAGCTGTATGTCCCGGTAAAAAAAAAGACTGTCATATACAGATTCAGCGTCTCTTCTTACCCCTAAATCTGTCATCTAATCAACTTCAAATAAAACTTTTGTTTTTAACAAATTTTCCGGTTTTGGCCTGATTCCGGGCTAAGAAGTTGTCCGGGTAGAAAATAATTTTCACATAAGTGTTCGGCATGTCTTCTTACCCCTAAATCGAACATCTAATCAACTTCAAATAAAACTTTTACTTTTAACAAACTTTCCGGTTTTCGACGAATTCCGGGCAAAAATGCCCGGCGAAAAAATGGTTTTCACAATCGTGTTCAGCATGTCTTCTTACCCATAAATCAAACATCCAATCAACTTCAAATAAAACTTTTACTTTTAAAAAACATTCTGGTTTTGGCCAGGCTGTCAATCCTCTGGTAGGTTACAAACCTGTAATTTGTTTCCTTCCCCGAAGTTGAACCAGAGGATTGACAGCCTGGTAATTTGTTTCCTTCCCCGAAGTTGAGCCAGGGGATTGACAGCCTGACGAGGACCCTTGCCAAGAAGGGCCGAAATATCGCTGATGAAGAATCGTAGCTGACGTACCCGTTGTAAACATTGTTTGAATAAATGTTTCAAAGTCAGCTTGGGCTCAAAGAATATTTAAGATTATGTTTACACGCAAAGGAAACAAATAAATTCTTTAAACCAGAAAATCTGACAAAAATAAATTCACTAGCCAATACAATAATGTTTTGAGGGCATTTATGACGTCAGTACAGATGACTGCTGCTCTCAAAAGCTAGCTAGACCTTTTTCTAGTCTTTTTACCTGCGCCGCCGACGAGATTCCTTTCAAGTAGACCGGAGTTCCTTTCATCATGAAAGGATTCTCGTCCCGCTAAACTTATTTCTAGTCGTCTTCACGAACGGAATCCTTTCGAGTCAGCCGGAATTCCTTTCAACTCGACGGGATTTCTTGTCCGTGTAAACGCTACATTAGTCTAACTGACTAAGAATACTACCACGGCTCGGAAGTACCTGATCCCTCACTGGCAATCATTGCAATAATAGTTCCCAAAAAGGTATCACTGTTTTATAACATAAAGTCGAGCAGATCTCTATAACTGTTTGTAGTATCATGCTTGTGAGAAATGCAAAAAAGATCTGGATATGTCAAAAACCGCTGAAGCAAAATTGAAAGCTGCTGCTCTTAGCAGGAAATCGTAAGTGTTGGTTTACTGCATGTTCTGGTCTTTTTTTTCTTCTCTGCTAGCTAAACGGATAAATAACAAAGGAAACACAACAATCGTATACTTACCTGGCTGGGGAGCTGCCTTGATCAACAAGGAGGCGCTCCCAGGGCGAGGCCCTTCCATTGCACTTCGGTTGGGTTGACCCCTGCGATTGCCCCAAATGGGGGCAACTCGACAGTATAATTTTTGGTAGTGGGGGGCTGCGTTCGCGCGGCCCCTCGTAAAATGCTTTCCAAGGTTATATTTTACTCTATAGCAGTACTGACTCAAGCAAAACTCAGACGTGTACTAATAACTTACAGACACAAATTACTGATAGTTTTAGACTTTTAACTGAGAAACGCAACTCATTTTTGCTTGGATTCTGCTAAGCTAAGAGAATCTTCATCATGCCAAAAATACTTCCCAAGGTAACATTATTTCTCTGTAGCAGCACTGACTCTTGCAAAACTCAGACGTATAGTCATAATTTGCCGACACAAATAACTGAAAATATTTGACTTTCAACTGGAAAACGTAACTTATTTTTGCGTCATTTATTTGGATTCTGATAAGGGAATTTTCATCATGCCAGGTTTTCCGTTCGGGTAGTCCAAAATTCCGACAAATGTGAACGAGAAATCCGTCGAAAAAAAAACAGCTACTTCTCATTCGAAGTCAATACAAAATCCAAGCCTAAAAACGCCCTTCCACTAAGTGGATAATAGGCTACTACAAAAGGTCCCTCAAGAGAAATTTTTAGAACCATTTGTCACAGCGTCTTTTTAGGAATATTCTCTGATGATAAAATGTTCACGAAATTCAATCTTCAACAAACGATGAAACATTAAGAATAACCAAGTAGAATTTACGGTTTTACGCACACTGCTGCGATGTCGCGCAAAATTTTGCGTCATACGACACAAATCGTGCGACAAGCAACGCAGAACTTTGCGTTTTGTCGCAGTGTCTGATGCCTTGAGATATTTCAACTGATCCGACATAACCCATGCGATTCTTGAGGGAAAGAAAAGAAAAAACAAAGACCAGTTAATTTTCGATACTAAAATTTGCTCTACCTTGATCTGACTGTAAACCTAGGATGGCTGAATTCAAAATATCTTCTGGATAAACTTGTATTAACCTGTTTTGAACAAGATACATATGGGGTTTGACTGGAAATTTCCTAAATGGTGGTTGGTATTCAGATGGGTAATCTCCCAGCATCTTCAGAGGTTGTTTTCCCAAGGGTTTCTTTGTCCTTTAGCAGAATAATCTCGACGAAAAATTTCGTTTCCATTTGCGTCTGCGTGGTAGTGGGAAGGTTAGAGAACTATGGCGAATTTTCGCAACTTTTGCAAGAAAAATGCAATTTTCGGGAGTTTGTGCCCCCTTACTACGCAAGCAGGTCCAAACGCGGCACGCAGTCATGTCCAACAGGTTCGTAGGAAAGCGATTGTTTGCAGCTTTGATGGCTAACTGGGGTTGAGTCAGGTTAGTCAAGGGTTGCATTGCATTTGAAGGCAATTAGAGTGTGATTTAGATACGAAACATACATATAGAGCTTTTTATTTGTAACTGGTGATTATGTTTTATTTGATTACTAGGTTAGACAAAACAGGATCGGCAGGGGAGGGGCCGTGGTTTCATATCTGGAACACGGAAAGTCTTGTTTGTCTTGCAAATTAGATCCTTGTACTGATTGAACTTGACGAACATCAGAAATAACCTACCTTTAACTCTTCTGTAGATTAAGCTTAGCAGAAAGGATGTTTGGCATATTAAGAGGGGTTCCTCACTTTAAAAAAATTCATGTGCGGTATAGTTACTCTGCGCTGTCAGTGGCTGGAGGTCTATAAGTGAGTCAGTCAATCATGTGAACTTGTTTTACGTCAGTTATTTTCATTTCTTATGAAGACCCACCATAATAATCAATAAACACGTGAAAAAGTTATGAACTTCTCACGAGCGAAACAGTGGGACCAGACTCGAATAAAGACTACTTACTACGTCTATTGCTTCTTCGGGAGAGAAGGCGGTATATTGGGAGCGCAAAGGGCCGGTCCGGTCCTTACTCATGTCTGTCTTGTGGTAGTATGGATGAGAATTTAAAACATTTGTTGTGTGAATGCGAAAATTTGAATGAACTTAGGTCAGAAATTTTTGGAGTAAACGAAGGCGAGATGAAGGAATAGATGAAGAATGGATGTGTATGATCATGGGAAATAGTTGTTTTATGAGTATTAAACTGCTTAAACAGTTGGCCACGTTCCTCAGGGTAGCCCTAGCCCATAGGGATAGGTGCTTGTAGAAGGTATTATTTTTGTTTGTTTGAGTTTATTTTTCATATATTTGCCATGGCCTTTGGCTCTTAGTGTAAATAATCTTATCTTAAATCTTATCTTATTCTTAAGGGGGAGGGGACACCGGGGCTCAAAACTCCTTCGTTTGCGCGTTGGACAATGTCTTCCACGGAATTAGATGTAAAAAAATCCCTCGTTGACTGAAACTGAAGAAGTGGCGGCCAAACGGATTCTGATTAGCAGAAAGGAATTCTGCGTAAAACCAATTCATCTAGCCGCCAATGTTCAGAATGTTCTGAACCCTTTGTACAGGGGAAGTGATCTGAGTGTTAATGAGCAAACCACTGTCACAGAGTTGATCTGCTCACTTGCAGAGAGATACTTTTGATAAAGTTATACAGGGTGAGAGCATAATCTTGACTGAGTTCCTCGGTTTTGGTCTGGCATAGATGAAAATTTGTACAGATACCATACTCAAGCTCAGCATCTTATTTTCAGCTTTTTTCTTAATTTTTCGCAATTTTTCCGCGAATATTCGCAAGATAAAATGGAGGTATTGAAATTTTACATCTATAGGGAAGGTTCATACGATTCTTTCGAACGTCGGGACATCAAAGAAAAAATCGTGTAGCATATGAAGCAGCAGTGTGAACCAAGGGTAAGGCATACAACACAGATGCAAGCGCATATTTACACACCACAAATCACGCGGAAACTCACTATTCGACAATCGATCATTCGTGAATAGCGGAACAACGAAGTAACGCATTTTCAACGGGTCTTCAAGCCAATTTAAATAACTAAGTGGTGGGTAACTAGATTGTCCTATCCCAGCCCTTTTCAGTTAAACTTTAAACATTCCCCCACCGATTGCGAATCATTTTGACACTGCAAAACGGACAGCCTAGATCAGCTACATTTTATTAGAGCGAAATTTCGGCTTGAGCCGAGCTTGAGCCTGAAGAGGACCCTTCCCAAGAAGGGCCGAAATATAGCTTATCTCTTGAAAGTGTGGCGATTTTTGAAGTAGAAATCATATATCAACCTCAAACAATTTACTGAAGTTTTTATTTTTTATTTGTATTTATTCATAGTTTAAATCAATACATAGTATAATGGATAGTATTACATTTATTGGAGGGAAAAGGTTGTCCGAGTTTCTTCCTGCTTAGTTAGTAGTTTTGTCGGAATTCGGTGAAACACGAAATTTCGCGCATAATACCCTGCTCCTTGAACCCAACTTGACGCCACAGCCTGACGAAGACCCGTGCTAAGGAGGGCCAAAATATCGCTGTCAAACATCGTAGCTGACTTTCCGTTTCTAGCCGTTGTTTTGATATGTAGATTAAGCCTCGTATTATATGAATATCGTATTATATAAACGAAATCCCGTCCGGGATCTAACGGTATGGTTCACCGTCTCACAACCAACCCCGTAACTCGTGATGCAAATTCCAATCAGCGTCCTTATATAAGAAAAATATTTGTCACTCTGTCCCTTCAACATATGATCTGTCGACCTTGCATCCATCAAAGTCAATGAAAATCCCGATCGGAATTCTATCGTAATCCAATCTCAAGTGCTATGGAAACCCACCCCTCCCTTATTTACTTTGTCAGGGGCTTTAGACTTAGTGAGGTCAGGTGCAGTCCCCTATATGTTTATTTTTACATGCAGCCTACTCGGTCTAAAGCCACAATGGCAGACCTTAGAAAGAACAAAAAAATTAAACACGGATGTATAGTGTGTGTTTTGCATAAAAGTTGGTATTAAATAATTAATTATAACTGAATGAGTTTCATGGAGAAAACCAACGAAGAACACACTTACGATGATAATATGTAGTGAACTGCAAGAAAAAAAATGCTTCTCGGGCGGGATTTTAACCCCCGACCATCGACTTCAGTTGCCGACGCTTTAACCCCAGCCGAAGATAGCGGGTTCGAAACCCACCCAAGGAGCTTTTTGGGATCCCAGGAGGGATAGGCTACCTATGACATCGCAAAAGTTGTCCGTCCGTCTGTAAGCACGATAACTCTCGAAGGGAATGAGATATTTTGATGAAACTTAGTGTGAGGATTGTTTGGGTCAAGAGTAAGGTCGAGTTCGTAGATGGGCTTTGTAGCCCTATATTTAGGGGTGGGGGAGGGTGTTTAAATTAAGGGGTAAGCAAAATATTCTTAAACAGCTAATTGCACAGTCGATTATGGGGTAAGAAGACATGCTGAACACGATGGTGAAAACCATTTTCTCGCCGGACAAGTAGTTAGCCCGGAATCCGGCCAAAACCGGAACATCTGTTAAAATTAAAGTTTTATTTGAAGTTAATTATATGTTCGGTTTAGGGGTAGTAAGACATGTTGAGCACGATGGTGAAAATCATTTTCTCGCCGGGCAAGTAGTTCGCCCGGAATCCGGCCAAAACCGGAAAATTGTTAAAAGTCTTCGTAGTTGATTAGATATCCGATTTAGGGGTAAAAAGAAATGCTGAATCCATGTATGACAGTCATTTTGTACCCGGACATATAGTTCGCCCGGAATCCGGCTGGAACCGGAAAATTTGTTTTAAGTTAAATTTTAATTTGAAGTTGATTAGATGTTCGATATAGGGGAAAGAAGATACGCTGAGTTCGATTTTAGCTTCTTTTTTTATGCCGGACATGTAGTTCCGGAATTCGGCCGAAACTGGGAAATTCGCAGAAGTAAGGCAGGAAGTTTTCGTCTAAACAGATATGGCTTATAGGGGTAAACACAAACATGCTGAATCCAAATCTGAACTTGGTTTTCTCAGATGATTAGCTTTTTGGCCTTAATCTGTTTCTGAATTTTAATAGTAAAAATGTTCAAGGAGTCTGGCGAAGACTGGATCTGGCGTAGAGAAGACCCAATTGTCTGGATCAAATATTGAATTTTTGGGATCCCATCGACACCTTTTGTCTTGTTTGTCTTGCAGTTCACTATTTGCAAAACCTCCATTATGACTACCTACTCCTTGAACCAAAGCTGTCCGGGAAACATGTCGATACTCGGTTACTCGGTTGTCAAAAGGTCAAAACTGACCTTTCAAGACCTTCTGTCAAAACTCGGTTACCAAAGCTGACCGGGAAACATGTCGATACTCGGTTACTCGGTTGTCAAAAGGTCAAAACTGACCTTTCAAAACCTTCTGTCAAAACTCGGTTACCAAAGCTGACCGGGAAACATCAAACATGTCGATACTCGGTTATCAAAAAACAAGTCTTCTATACATATATGTTCTATAGATATAGCTGGTGCTTTTGACAATATAACGCATTCTCAGGCCCTATTTTCTCTCATTACTTCTGGCGTGAATCTGTCTGTCGTCTATCTGTTAAAATTTTGGTATGGTCATTCTTCAGTAAGGTTCAAATGGCAAGGTAACTTGTCAGAGATTATTTCTGTCCGAACTGGTGTTCGCCAAGGGGGAGTCTTATCTCCCTACATCTTCAAATCGGCCATATCTTCTTGTCTCGATTCTTTGCTTCCTGCTTACTTCTATAAAGACTATGCCTTCAGCTACATAGCCTACGCGGACGACTTGCTCTTAGTAAGCCGTAGCCGATCCACACTCACAAAAAATGTAAGTAAGCTGTCGTCAGAACTTCTGAAAATTGGCCTTGAAGTTAACCTTTCAAAATGTGAGTACCTGCATTTCAACCCTTCGTCAAATTGTTCGAGTGCATCTAAAGCTTCTATATCTCTTGGATCGTTCATCGTCAAATCAACAGACTCTCTACGGTGGCTCGGCATAACATTCAAATCTTCATTGTCAAAATTTTGCTCATCGGTTGTTCAAGAAGTTTATAAGTCGATCCGTAGCGCCTATGGGCGCATCGTCCCCAACCGGGGGCGCTATAATCGTAAAGCTTTGGGAAATTTGTACAGCACCTTCTGCGCTCCTTCTATACTATTTCGTTCTGGCGTCACTCATGTTCTGCGAAAGAAGGAGATTAAAAAGATGAGATCATGTTACTTTAAATATGCAAAGCACCTGCTCCACTTGTCGAAATTATGTCATAACCATACATTGACGGAGAAATTCAAACTTCAAGACGCAAGTGTTACCCTTTTGGATGTTTCGTCATCACTTTCAAAACTCATGGACAACAAGGCTCAACCAGCACACGATGTCGTCCACTGCTTCCTGACCGAAGATTAAAAATTAAGTGTCTTTTTCTGTGTGTATATGTGTTTTGTTTATTTTCTTTACTTTCGTCATTTACTCCACCTTTTCAAAATGGCGGGTCATAAATAAATTACTTACTTACTTAAATCTCCCGATTTGTCAGTTGTACGCGAGAGGCAAATTTTGATCGGATGAGACGTCCTCTCTCTTGATACATCTTTTTGATATGAGACTCTAGATGGCTCTTGCATCGGTAGGTTGTTGACAAGAACATGGTGATGTGTAGTTTTGACCGGAGAATCCAACCCCTGGGGCGGAGATGGGCGAATCCGACCACGAAAGGATTTGAGTCCGAATCCGGGGATAGGTACGAATCCGAATCCACCGTTTCATGCTGAGGATTCGAATCCGGCTTTACCAAAAATTAAATCATATACGCAGGTTATGATTTAAAAATCAGAGGTGACAGAAATGACTGACTTGACTTGCTTTTATTTTACCACTAAATACAAAATAAACTATAAAAACACGCAACCGCCCGGGGAAGGCTCAAAAAGCCTGATGATGGACGACTGCAGTCCTCTGATTCTCAACCTATATCAGGTTTCATAAAAAAAAAGGACAAGAACACTCTCTCTCAATTAACCTTTAATACCAAAATCTAAAAAGAAAAAAAAAATCCAAGAAAATAGAAAGAGAGAAGAAAAAAGAGATTAACTCCCCTCTCCCAATAAATATTTTTTAAGTTTTACTTTAAATGACCCAATGTGTTCTGCCTCCCGAATGACAACTGGGATATCATTCCAAATAGCCGGAGCTAAATACCTAATTCCGAAAGCTGCACGTGTGGTGTCTCGGTACTCAACAACAAAATTTTCCGCCTCTCTAGTCGCATACCTGTGGAGTGAACAACTCGCGCGAAAAAGTTCGGTAAAACTGACATCTAAGGTTATCGGATAACCTGATGGATTCCTAAGGATAATTGGTGTTGGAGATAAAAAAAGTTGGACTGCCAACTGAGTAATCACAGGGAAAGTTTTTTTTGTAAATAGTTGTTGAAATTATGGTTTCGTTTTGGGGTTGTTTTGTTGTTGGCCCTTTGAGCTTTTGCTTGAATAAATCTTATTAAACAATGTCTGATGGAAAACAAAAGAAACAAGACCAAAGGTTTCGATGGAATTCCAAAGTTTTAATATTTGCTCCCGACAATTCGGTCTTGTAAATATTCGGTCTTCAAAAGACTTCTTAAACATTTTTACCATCAAAATTTACAAACAGATTAAGGACAATGGTAATAACCGGAGAAGACCAAGTTCGTATTCGACAGTGCGAAACGAATACGCTGGCTGAATTTCACCAAGTTCAGATATATTCATAAATCCGTTTTGCGCTGTCAAATATTCAGATATGGATTACCATATAGCCTATGTCGTATCTCCTTCCTTCCTTACTTCTGCCCAGCTTCCGGTTTCGGCCGGATTCCGGACAAACTACTTGTCTGGCAATAAACTAAAGCTCAAAAACGAATTCAGCATGTCTCCTTACCCCTACATCAAACCTCTAATCAACTTCAGATTAAACTTTTACTTTTAACAAATTTTCTGGTTTCAGCCGGATTCCGAGCGATCTACACGTCCGGTGAGAAAATGATTGTCATGTACGATTTCAGCATGTCTTCTCACCCGCAAGTCGAACATCTTATCAAATTTAAATAAAACTTTTACTTTTAACAAGTTCTCCGGTTTTGGCCGGATTCCGGCCGAACTAATTGTCCGGCGAGAAAACAATTTTCATATTCGGAATCACACATCTCCTTGCCCCTAAATCAACTTCATATTAAACTTTTACTTTTCACAAATTTTCCGGTTTTTGCCGGATTCCGGGATAACTATTTGTCCGACGGGAAAATAAATTTCATATTCGAATTGAGCATGTCTCCTTACCCCTAAACCAGCTATCTCAATAGCTTTTTGCCCCTTATTTTGAAACCCCTCCCCCACCCTCAAATATAGGGCTACAGAGCCCATCTTCTAACTTTACCTGTACTTTGACCCAAAGGATCCTCCCACCAAGTTTCATCAAAATATCTCAATCCCCTCGAGAGTTATCGTGCGGACAGACGGACAGACAGACAGACAGACGGACAACTTTTGCGATTTCATAGGTATCCCTTCACTTGGGATCCCAAAAACGGGAAGCGCCAAGACCAAGACCCTTGCCAAGAACGGCCGAAATCGAATAGCGAAATCGAACAGCGTAGTTGCCTTTCGTTTTTTTGACATTGTTAAATATGTATTCCGTAACTGCCTTAACTACTATGTCTCAACTTCACGAGGTTGGAACGAAAATAGTGACTAACAGTTACTGTTGTTAAAAGGGTCGAACACGCTCTAAATGTTATGACACTTCTGACGGCGTAGCCTTAACAAACGTTTGCTTTGGTTGACAAAAATGAGTCTTCCAGTTCACTCGTTATAAATCTGAATAAAGTGTCTAACTCCTCATGCGGCTCGACAAGGTCAAAGTCAAACACTTACCCCGATCCCTTTATTCCATTCAATCTCCTTTCATCAGTTAATCCTTACTAATCTCGTCATTGTGCCACTCAAACCGCAATTGATACCCGGAGGTTTCCAGCGGCGGCGATTGGCCGCGGCGCACGGCCGCCAGCTCGCACGCGATTGGCGGGTAGCCGGGGTTCTGTGTCGCTAGAAAATTCCTGTGCTGAAGATGCGCAAATCCTGACCCATATACCCACTGGGTCACTGGTGTCGACTCCGAAGTTATAAGAGGAGGTCGACGAAATTGTCGTGATTTCAGTTTCAACTCCCAAGAGTGTAGGTTCAAGTTCAGAAAAAGGGAAATTTAGGAACTAAAATGTTCCGACCCTATTTTCTGGTGATTTTGGTAGTTTGTGGATATGTCGCTGGAAGAGATTCGGATTTAAAACATGACGGTGAGATTAAAATAAATCTAATCTTTAATTTTGAATTTTGACCGTAATGGCGTAAAGGAATGTCAGAGCACTAATGTAATATTTATGTATGACTCACTGTACAGATTTAATATAGTGGAGTAATGAATGAAAAGAAATTAAGAAAGCATAACATGTCACACATGACAACTGAAAAGCACTCGATGAAAAAGCCGGACGAGACAGAATTCCAACTAAATTCCAACTCCGCAGTGTTGCGAATTCCAACTAAATTTTTAGCAAGTCCAGAAACTGTTGGAATACTGATACTATCCTTGCACATTTTGAACATAAAACATGCCCAGCCTTCAACCTGGAGTTCCAAATTTAGAGCGTGCTCCACCCTTCTAACAATAGTAACCATTACCGTGTTAGCCTAGTGCTATTAGGGTTGAAACAAAATTGATTGATTTTTATTAGTTACTATTCTCGTTCCAGCCTCGTGTATAATTACTCCGCTGACCGTTCCAGCCTTCTCGAAATAAGAACTATATACTTACCAAGCTCGGGGGCGTGGTAATCGTGGTAACTACGATCTCTGTGACGTGGTTGGACCGATTAGCCTGTGGCACGACATTTTGCCGAAAAATATAAAAATGCGCTCGAGCCTTGACGCCAAGAAGCCAGGATCGGTGACGTCATGCGTAGTAACTACGGTAAATAGGGTGGAGCACGCTCCTAGTTTCTTGTGGCCCCTGGTCCACCTTCCCGCTAATTCGTGGGAAGTCTTTTTATTTGCCTGTCTGCTCATTATTTCGCTTTAAGACGTTGATGATTGGTTACAAGTCGGGAACCACTTAGGATGTTAGCTTTTGTGTTTTTCATAAATTACGCGTTAAAACGTTATGCATCCGAAAAGAGCCGAAGCACCATAGAAAAAACATCTGCTGACTTTTTTTGTGTCATCTTGATATCGGGAAAGTCAGCAGATTTTCGGCGGTTTTTCGGCCATTCCTGGCAATGCTTGTTATGCGTAGGCTACCATTTGCAAAGCCATAACACATAACATCCCAAGTGTGATCTGGTGAAACTGCGCATCCTTGTGTTTTCTGTTATTCTTCTCACACTACTTGCTAGTTCAACAGAAGACCGATAGCCTGATTTGCCGATTCGCAAATCTAGGTTGTATCAGGTCGATCGTTTACGAGCCAAGTCACAAGTAGCAATTAGGACTAAAAGCTATGTTAAACCTGAGACATAAATTTTTCACTACTCACTACTTCTACGGTCGACAGATCGCTAAAAAGCATTGGCGACTAGCTGTCGTTTGCCAAATGCGCAATTATGGGATGAGTGCAGAAGCAGTTTGACCCAACGAATCTGCTGTTTCAGACAAATGACATAAATTTCAGTATATTTTGTTGAAGGTGCGGCTTGTTCTTCGCCAAGAGCATGAGAGAGAATAAATCTACGGACAGATCCCCTAAATGTGCTACTTAGATAGGCTCTGGGGAGTGGCAGCAAACCGCGTCAGAGTCATGTTTGATTTTGATCAAACAATTTTGAGATACATTGTGATAGCTCTTGATCGGGATAGTTATGAACCGACGAACAGTGTTCTATTCATTTCTTTGCCGAACTTGATTTTTTACCGATAGAAAGAAAAATGGCACAACGAATAGAGTAGTGAGAAAAAGACAAAACGAACAAACAACGAAAGTGGACTGTAAAAAAAACCGTCCGCTTTAAGATAACTTGATCTGCAGTATTTTGTGTTCTGGGGTTTTAATCCTCCATCGGATTTTAACTATCCGAACTCGGAATAAAAATCTCCGAATTCGGTGATGCAAAATTACTAAAGTCCGATGTAGGAGAGACTTAGTACAGTGTAGACCAAACTTTTTCAAGTTTAAACAAAGTTATTGTAAAACGGATGGCTCTGGTCGAAGAAGAAATAAACTCGAATCAGCGCTGATCGCTCGCAGCAAATAACTTGTTCGTTAAGCATAACTTTGTGGTTGTGAGCCCATAGAGGCAGGCCTAATAGTTACTTTGCATTTGTAAAGACAGTACTGGTTGCTCTGAAATCTTTCATACTAAATAGCACCCAGAAAGGAGCGAAAAAAACGTAAAGAATTACGCTTTTTAGGCATACCACCTAGCGCGGACACTCGAAACTTTGAATTACTGATTTGGAAGATAGGAAAAAATGTACTGGAAAAAAATGGGATTAAATGGTAAGGGGTAGTTTCACGGGATCTACCGTCGCGACGTTCCATGAACTTATACAGCTCACACATCATTGGTATTTTTCGACAGTCTTTAAAGTTTGATTACTTTGAGAACCGTAAATTTCTCATTGGTTTCCCTGTTAGTTTTAGTAACACAAGTAAATTTAAAGTCAAAGTTGCTTTGAATAAACTTGGTCAGGCTTGCGAAAAATCGTCAGTAATTTTAAGATTTGCCCTTACTCCTGTCTCTTTTCTTGTATTTTTTAATAGCGTCAAATTGTAGGCGACGTTGCCATGCAAGTTGATTATGATGTTATGTTTTGTTTTTCCACAAGTTTGTTTTTCCAACTTGAGCGGCTTTGAGCCTGAAGAGGACCCTTGCCAAGAAGGGCCGAAAGATAGGTCTAATAAAATTCAGCTGACGTATTACTTCTATTTTTTATAATCATCTATAGTATTTGAGGGAAAATAAACAATATTAACCAGGGGCGCCACGACCAGGGGGGTCCCCCCCCCAGTGTTGTCGGCCAGTCGGTAAAAAAATAACCGAGTCGTCGCGAAGCGCCGCGATTTTTCGCCAAAACAGTTGATTTGTTTCATTAGAACAGTCGACTTCTCTGAAAATCAGTCGATTTTTCATCAAAACAGTCGTGTTTCTGAAAATCAGTCGATTTTTTCGAAACTGTGGGGTTTTTCTTGGAAACAGCCGTTTTTTCTGCAAAACAGTCGGTAAAAATTACCAGCCAGTCGGTAAGTTCCTGCCCCCCCCCCCCCTCCAAAAAAGCAACAACAACAAAACAATTGTGGCTAGTAACGCCTCTGATACTAACAATAATAGGGTCAATTCCCAAAATTAGTAGGCCTAACGTAAAATTAGGTACTGAAGCAGATACTGCTGATAGACAGATAAACCACCCACGAACTAATCCCCGGTAACCCACCGAACAAAAATCCTATAGGTGATCTAGGACAGTGGTTCCCAACCTTTTCCGTACCGCGTACCCCTAATCAGCGTTCGAAAAGATTGCGTACCCCCTTGTTCAGAACATGAAAAAGACAATAATTATTATCATAAATGAAAAGGCATACTACATGTGTAAAAATATATACAAGATCAACGAGGCAATCACCAGAGGCTGCTTTGTAGAAAAAATGTTGTCAAATCTCGGCTCAAGCTGCATCGCATACTTTTTCGTTAGCTTAATTCGCAACCTGAATGACAATATCACTTGAAGTTGCAATGTCTTCGATTCTTCTTGAAACTACATTGTTTGACACAGGAACAGATTTTACGGCAGTAGGCTTGCTGTTTTTGAATCAACATTCTTTCACTGACTTTCACTAAGGCTTGTAATCAGAGGAGTCACGAACGGGTTGAAAATCCCCCCCCCCCCGCGAAGCGCCGCGATTTTTCGTGAAAGCAGTTATTAAAGAAAAACAAAAAACGGTCGGTCAGTAAAAATACCTTGCCCCTTAAGATACATTTTGGCTGGTGATGCCTCTGCTGGTAATATTAGGCTTTCGGCAATCAAAAATGAGTGAGGCGAGATTTTGAAGCTACAGAAAAAATCAATTTTGGTTCCTTTGCGTACCCCTTGCAAGGTTCTCGCGTACCCCTTGGGGTACGCGTACCACCGGTTGGGAACCACTGATCTAGGAGACCTGACTTATAGCCGGTACTTGTTCAACTCATTGTTTAAGCAAATTAGTAGGCCTGGTAAAGCATCCATAAATATTCAAGCTTGATCAGGCGGTCCATAGCGTGTTTGTAAGATAATTAGTAAGGAATTTGGAAAATTGAGCCAGATATGTTTGGTGAAACCAACTCGTTAATGAAGAGGGACTGGTGGTACATTATAAAACAATAACGTCAGGTGTAGTCTAGGCCTTTCAGTCGCTGAACTCGGTGACACAGGAAAAATTGCCTCCGGTTGAAATGAGATAAGATAATGTTTATTTCCGTAATAAGCTCAAAGGCCATGGAAACAAAAAAACACAATTATAATCTCAACATCTATTTGCAAGAAAAAATTTCTGTGACTCATGGCCACTTTAAGAAATCTTCCCAGATTTCTTACATCTCTAAACATCTACTTTTCGATATTGTTTAAGTCATTCCTTCCCCCCCAATCAATCAATCAATCAATTTATTTCATTCGTGATATTGTACATCACACATCACAATTACACTAATACAGGACTATTCTTTACTAAATATGTACAATCAATTTGTCCATTCGGTGGCTCGGGGCTATAGCACAGCCGACGGAAAAGGCATTAGAAATGGCCGGAACGGCATTCTGCATTCTCACGAACTGCCTTTAAAAGTGGATTTTCGGAAACTTCTAACCTTGCAACAAAACTAACTAGAGCTTTCCGTCTCATAACATCAAATCTACCAGAGTAAAAACTACCAACTGACTACCAGAGTAACGTCGTTTATATGAAAGCCAGGGTTGGTCACCAAAAGTAACTTCGTACACCCTGTAAAGTAACCCAAAAGTATCTCAAAGTAACCCAATGCAACCTAATGTAACCAAATGCAATGTAACCCAAAGTAACCCTGAGTAACCCAAGGTATCCTGAAGTAACTCGTACACCCTGGTTCTTGGTGACCAACCCTGGTATGAAAGGAGATGACGGAATGCATTGTTAAAACAAACTTTTAGTTTACGCATCGTCGTCTCAAAATAGTTATCATTACTTGGGAGACAATATAGTTACGTGCAAGAAGTCTTAAATAAAAGAATTATCACCGACACAGTACAAAATTTTAAATTACGAATTAGGTGTAATATATACACTTAAATATATATATAAGCGTAATATTTCCTTCCTCAGGTGTTTTAATCCTGACGTTTAACATTAAACTGAGAATGATAAATCATTCATATGATAAATCTAAAAGGGTTATTATTTTTGTTGACGTCCTGTGCTATTCGTTGTAAAAGAATATTTGGAGAATATAATGAATTCGAAAAAAAAATAAAAATACGTTCATTAATTTTACCGCACATCGGACAAAAGTATGGACCACATAGCATACTATTCTTATGGGATGTTTAGCTGAGGATGGTTGAGTCTTTCTGAGCAACCTGTAATTCCCGAATAGCCCTTTTTCGGATCCGGCCGCTGGGGGGATCATGCCGATTTTTCTATAGAGAAATTTTTGGTGAGGGACGCTTGGGGCTTGACCTTCAATAGAAATTCATTCACATTCCCTTCAAATTTTCGTTCACGAAAATTAAATATTTAGGCCATGAACAGTTTTTTTTTAGCCTAAGCTTTTAGTATAGCCTAATGATACTGTAAACAAAAGTATTGTTATACTAAAAGCTTAAGTAAAAATTGCAGTTTGTGTGTGATTCGGTAAGGTGTAAACTAACAAGAGAAGTTCCTAATATTTTGTTTGTACATATTTATTTGTTTCGACGCAGATAGGCCATCTATATAGTCTCAAACATACATTGCATTCAGTCCGTTATTGAGAGCTCAGTGTATTTGTAATTGTGTTTGTGAATAAAATAAGTATCAGTATCAGCTTACCAGGATATGCAGACTGCAGATCATACGGTGGGTCTTAATCTTCTACCTTTCAGGTCGGTCAAGGCGGGATATCTTCGACGAAGAATCCCAGAAGGATTCCTCTGAATATGGAAGTCGAATTGGATATCCGGACGGGATTGAGGGGGAAACGAAGCGTATACGAGGGAGGAACGCAAACATTCAGGTAAAAAAAAAAAACGTGCTAATTTACTTTTTGGCTCGAATTTGGAAACTGGTCCGGTTCCTCGGAAACCGAGTTCCTAGGCCCAGTCTGATACTCTACACTGCAAACCGTACGTTTCATGATTGCTTCCCCGCTATTACGGTTTCCGACCATACAACGAGAGCCGAGGCAGATGAAAATCTCAAGAAAATCTCTAATGTCATGGTGCAAGTAGGCTACAGGTAATTTCGAAACACAATATTTCCAAACCATTTTATCGTGAAAAGATCATTTTAGTAAGTTAGTTTAGTTAGTTTTGCTATGACGTAGCGTTGACACAGACAAGAAATCCCGTCGAGTAGAAAGAAATTCCGGTCTACTCGAAAGAATTCCTTTCGAGAAGACGACTAGAAAAAAAGTCTAGCGGGACGAGAATCCTTTCATGGTGAAAGGAATTCCTGTCTACTTGAAAGGAATCTCGTCGGCGGCGCTGGTAAAAAGAAAAAAAAAGTCTAGCTAGCTTTTGAGAGCAGCAAACATCAGTACTGATGTCATGTACGCTCTCGAAACATTTTTTTTATTGGCTAGTGAATTTATTTTTGTCAGATTTTCTGGTTTGAAGAATTTATTTTTCCCCTCTGCGTGTAAACATGATCTTGTCACCAAGATCGGATTCTGTTCAAGTTTTCCTGTACTTGTAAACGCTGCATAAGAAGGGGTTAGCGGACCAGACTGGTGAACATAGTTCATTACGGGAAAAGAGGGCACTTGCCGTGTGCCGACTATCGCTCGTCGAGAAGGGAGCTAGCGCGCGAGCAGGAGCAGAACCATTCTGCGTGCTCGAGCACGCTGAAGAGTCAGTTTGACAAGTTCATGTATGGGAAGGAATTGATTGTGGCGGGGAGAAATTTGAAAATTATAATTCGCTTTATATACTAGAGGAGACTAGGATAATTCGTTGGTACGGTTCCCAGTTTAGCCGTGTACAGGGACCCATGAATGGATACCATGCTCGACGGATATTCATATAAACGGGTACGTCAGCTACGATTCTTCATCAGCGATATTTTGGCCCTTCTTGGCAAGGGTCCTCGTCAGGCTGTCAATCTTCAGGTCCAGCGTTGGGGAAGGAAACAAACCTTCTAATCATTATTAGATTAGATTAGATCATTATTAGATTATAGGTTTGTTTCCTTCCCCGACGCTGGACCTGAAGATGGACAGCCTGACGAGGACCCTTGCTAAGAAGGGCCTAAATATCGCTGATGAAGCATCGTAGCTGACGTACCCGTTGTATACATTGTTTGAATAGATGTTTCAAAGTCAGCTTGGGCTCAAGGAATATTTATGCTCGACGGAGTACGTTTGTATTAATAAGAAAAGTCATAATAAGTTAATTCAATTACGCTAGTCTGTGGTGGTGCAGATGATTGCATACGAATCGCACTTTTCACATTTGTAGAGAAGGTAAAGCTGCCTGTCGTCAAGCCTCGCGTTTTTGATAGTCAAGAACTTGGAGGCAAATATCCTCGGATGATCACCAGGGCGGCATCTAGGAAAGGAAAAATAAACTTAGAGCTTGTACCTTCACTGTAAAAGGTTTCTCCGAATAAGGATGCAGTATTTGCTACTGGGATTAATCTTATCTCTATTGGGATAAAATTAATCCGAGTTATTTTTACAGTGTTGTATGTTTTGTGGTAACTTTTCGAAAAGCAGAAGACAAATAAACAAGGATATCAGCCCTGAGGCCTGATACGTTGGCGAAGCAACATCGAATTAGTCAGTCCAATTAAAAGAAAATAAAGGCCATTTCTTTATATTTCAGCTTTCTTAAAGCCACCAGGTTACTGATATCAACATCAACGTTTAAAGCATGCTTCGCACTATTTACTGTTGACGTTCAAAACTTCGAAACTATCTGAATGCTGTAAACAAAGCTCTGCTTTCAACAACTTACACACGGCTTTGGCTATTTTAAGCCTTTTCCCAGACCTAATACTTGGCAAAATTCAGAGAACCGGTTTTTACGCATCAGTAGCATGAAACTCGAACACTCGTCGGGAGCATAACGCGCGTTGAAGTTAGTGGGTTCAGAATTTAACATGAAATTTGGGCCTCCGGGCTTAAGAATCAATGAATACATTTATAGAATAGGTTGCATTGCCAGTATAGTATGACTAAAAAGAGAAGATGCATGTTTTTATATGGATCTATTGTACTATCTAAGTTTGATGGATGCTAAATTTGAGGCAATGGAGAGCAAACAGGATATATTGCAGATGGATATCGTACATCTAATTATGTCTTGATCTGTTGTCAGTAAAATAAATCAAATATCAGCACGGATTTGCGTTTTATAGTCGCTGTTTTTGTCGAGGTTTCTGTTCCCGATATATTGTCTGTAAGAATCAAGATAATAGAGTTACATCATGTTGTATGTAAGACACATGTGAATGAGCATTTTGACTTGTTTCGAGACATAATCCCTTTAAATGTACCGAATACCATTTCGCCTCAAGTTCTACCAAGGTGTATCTTAGTGTGTGGGGGGGGGGGCATACTTACTGGTGACGGCGAAATTCCTCCACCCTTCGAAAGAAATATGGCATAGAAACAACACCAAGGCCGATTTCGTTGATTTTGCTAAAGTCGCGCCATCTAGGGTCCGAGAGTGTTGGTGGCGGGTGGCTCATCGACGGCGAAGGCGTATTTGAGCGGCTGGGAACCAATGTCTCAGTCGAGCTCCAGCGTGGTATTTCTGGCCTGAAAAGTAACGATGGTGATGAAGCAGTTAACACTGGACAAGAAAAGGGAAATAGTACAGTGTACAAATAAAGTAATAGAAGAGTGGCCATGCCATCGAGAGACAAGTAGTCGTAAACTAACAAAGATTAGATTTTTTTAGATCAGATTATTTTATTGCTAAATTACATAATAACCCATCACGATAGGTAAAGAAACCTTAAACTTTTCCCTAGTGGACAGAGTGTCCAATAGCTTTGATTCAATGATAACCATAAGTGCTGGAGGGGTCCCAGAATACAGTATATGAGTAGAGTAGTTTTTTTTTGAAAGCTATTGAGATAGTTGATTTAAGGGAAAGGAGACATGCTAAATCCGAATATGAAAGTTATTTTCTCACCGGACAAATAGTTCACCAGGAATCCGGCAAAACCCGAAACACAAAATTGGTCGACCAATTTTCTTCTATAGTAGTCCCTCCCCTTTCTTCACACTAGCATAGCTCTACGCGTGGATGACGACGTAATCTATGAATGTTGGAGAGAGCTAGTGTAATCGACGGTCGAAGGGGTTGTTATATGTTGTTCAAGCTTAGTAGGGGTTGATATATGTTATTCAAGCTTAGCATGAGGATTCATTGGCAAACTACAGGTCAAGTTCGTAGGTGGTCCTTTAGTCCTATATTTAGAGGCAGAGGAGGGTTTTGGATTTACGGTAAAAACATGTATGTTTATGAGCTAATAAGATATTCATTGAAGGGGTAAGGAGGTCCGCTGAATCCATATCTGAACTTAGTTTTCTTGCTAGACAAATGGTTCATCAAGAATTCGGCTGAAACTGGAAAGTTGGTTAAAGCTCAAAGTTGTTTCTGAAATCGATTGTAGATTCGGTATCGGGCCAAGGAGACATTATTGACCATGGCTATTATAGCCACCAGAGTTGCGAAATATACGTGTTCATAGTCATCTTGGGAAAAGTAGGCAGTCCACGTTGGAATTTGAAATCAGTACCCTATGCTTTAGACAATACAATTGTTTATTTATTTATTTCTATCCGCCAAAATCGACAAGTACATCACACAATAAAAACACACAAGAATAGCCTATGCAAACAATTACAAAACAATACAATTCTGTTTGCTAATTGACCATGCAACCCATCTTTAGCGAAAGCATGCGTTTTATTGCGGTTTTATCAGGGACCCATAAATTTCCTGTAATAACTCGCCATTCAGGGGGCTTGTCAGTAAGAGGTTTCTGATGCACTCTTGACCGAGAGTCATATAGTTCGAGAAATACCCACGGGGATAAAATACCCGACTATCCAGATAGACAAAATTTTTCGCAGCTGTTCTACTGAACTAGGAATATTTCTTTGTAATGGAAGAGTATCCTGGATCTTTTGTCCTAGCTTAGGTACCTGGTGGCATGCTGAATAGTTCCAACAAATTTTGTCTATCTGAGCAAGAACGCCGATTCGACCCAAGCGGAATTTTTGGAAACTAGGTGAGGCTCGGGCAACATAGCAACATTGAAGCACAGGAAATGACAAGCCCCCTGAATGGCGAGTCATTACAGGAAATTTATGGGTCCCTGGTGGCATCTTATTCGGTAGCAAGGGAAATAATGACATTATGTTGAGTTGAGATATTTTGTTCAAAATGGGTTTAAGTTGATGATTATTTTTATTCGATCTAGTTTGTTTACATAGTGAAAACATTGCTTACCGGAATCTGATCATTGGTTTCTTCGGAACCCTGAACCGCGGTCCACAGTTCTGTATCGACTTGTCCATCTCTTGATAGAGGAATTACTGTTTACACCTCGCTTGGTTTTAATTTGTGATCTGACTGAGCTCTCTGTCAAACTTATATGTTACTTTCGGATTATTTTTAAGTAGATTAGAGAGGGTTCCACCCATTCGAGAGTTGATTTTCCTTTGGGGAATATGCTCTGTGATTAAAGGAGTCTTATGGGCTTATGAATGGATTTCTGAATTGTAATAAATGTTGCCCAAGCTAGTCACCTTAAATTACCTTAAATCACAGCTTGGAGTGAAATAAGGACTTTTCATCCTGTTGAATCACTCCTTGTGATGACTGTTGCATCTGTGGTTGGTTACTGACTTGGTTGTTGACTAATAAAATCTCATTGACACCCCCAGTAAATAACAGCTCAAAAAATGACCTTCTAGGACATCCAAAGATTGGGTGTTTGTTTATTTTTATTATAGGCTACCCACCTTATCATAGCAAAACATCAGTAAAATTCACAAGCCTTTATGAATGAATGAATGAAAAACTTTATTTCCCATCAAAATTGGCCTGAGAGGACCTAGACGGAGAAAACAAAACAGAAAAGAAGAGAGAAAAAACAACAACACGCAGTACAACATTATAACACAACAACAATGTAAGAGAATACGAATATTAGCACGTAAATGAGTCGTATAAACCGTGGGATCTGTTTAATGAGCTTTCAGGAGGGGGGGGGGGGGTAAGCATTGATGAGTGAGAGAGATTGGATTTCTTTTTTTATTTATATACGTAAGTAGTTATGTGGACTTTCGCGCGAATGCAAACCCTCATAGGTTTTTGGGATCCCAAAACGTAAGTGGAGGGATACCTATGACATCGCAAAAGTTGTCCGTGCGTCCGTCTGTAAGCACGATAACTCTCGAAGGGAATGAGATATTTTGATGAAACTTGGTGTGAGGATTGTTTGGGTCAAGGGTAAGGTCGAGTTCGTAGATGGGGGTGGGGGTTCAAATTAATGGACAAACAAAATATTTTTAAACAGCTAATGTGATAGTCGATTATGGGACAAGAAGACATGCTGAGCATGATGGTGACAATCATTTTCTCGCCGGACAAGTAGTTTGTCCGGAATCCGGCAAAAACCGGAAAGTTGGTTAAAAGTAAAAGTTTCATTTGAAGTTGATTAAATTTTTTATTTAGGGGTAAGAAGACATGCTGAGCATGATGGTGAAAATCATTTTGTCTCCGGACCAGCAGTTCGTCCGGAATCCGGCCAAAACGGAAAGTTGGTTAAAAGTAAAAGTTTCATTTGAAGTTGATTAAATGTTTGATTTAGGGGTAAGAAGACATGCTGAACCCGATGGTGAAAACCATTTTCTCGCCGGACAACTAGTTCGCCTGTAACCCGGCCGAAACCGGAAAATATGTTGAAAGCAAAAGCTTTATCTGAAGTTGATTAGATGATAGATTTAGGGGTAAGAAGAGACGCTGAGTCTGTATATGATGATCATTTTTTACACGGACATATAATTAGTCCGGAATCCGGTTGTACCCGCATTTTTTTTTTAAGTCGAAATTTTATTTAAAGTTGATTATATTTCTTTATAGGGATAAGGAGATTGTAAGGATTTGTGAATGTTGAAAAATAAAACTTGAACTTGAACTTGAACTTCCAAACTTATGTAAATTTACGTTTTTGTCCAGCCAATAAGACGATTGCCCTTGTTTTGTGGGGTCCCAAAATGGCAGTGAGTGCTAAACTATGACGTCGTAAAGTGTGTCAGTCCGTCTGTTGCCTCCCTTGTTACAAAATCGACTGGAGCTAGAATTTAGTTGTAAAAATACACGCTAAATCCAGTTCTGAGCTATATTTCCTTGCTAGACAAACCAAAGTCTTGTCTGAAGTCGGTTGGATTCCCGATCTGTGAAAATAGATTGAAAAATTATTTTTTGGATAGTTAGATAAATGTGGAATATTTGTTTGGAATTTTATTTAAGGTGAATTTCATTGTTATTATTAGTGAATGAAGGTAGGGTTGGGGGGGGGGGAAGAAAAAGAAATGAGAAGTTTATGACGAGAAATATGTGTAACCGCTTGTAATACGTGATTAAAAGTTGTGCACTCCCGCATAGGACACGGTTGTGCCCTTCTTGGGAGCGTTCTGTTTGTTGTTTTGTTTAAAGAATGATTAACTTAAAATGAATTTAATTGAATTGTGCTCCAGGCGGTTTCTGAAAGTCCCCCATTGTCTCATTATTAATGCGTGTGACAAAAAGCTAGTAAAATATGGATCCATAATGCAGTGAGGAGAAAATAATAGTTTTAGTCTTTTACTCTAGAGGCAGTGCAAAACTTGTGACAAAACCCTGCCTGTCGCATCTTTTGCGACTGGCGTATTAAGAGGCACGGGCTGGACAAACCAGTCAATGTTTATTTATTTCCGGGGAAGTTCAGCTGGATACTCTATACTTAGATCTTATTATTATCGGTATGCCAAGTATCTGTTGAGTCTCCCCCCATGGGCAAAGAATACAAAAATCAGTACAAAATACCATCTTGCCGATCCTGTGACTGCGATTGAGGCAAGAATAAAGAAGTTTGAAAGTTCATTAAGCAGATCCCACGGTTTATACGACTCATTTACATGCCAGTGTTCGTATTCTCTTAGATTGTTGTTGTGTTAAAATGTTGTATTGCGTTTTGTTGTTGTCTCTTCTTTTCTATTTTGTTTACTCCGTCTAGGTCCCCTCGGGCCAATTTTGATGGGAAATGCATTTTTCATTCATTCATATGACTAATTAAAAAATACGCCAGTGATCCTCAGGAAAAACGAGAAAACGTCGCCCCAACGACACAAACTCAGCAACTCAAGCCCTGTGTCAACCAATCACGGCGAATGCTGGTTACGAATGTGATACCGCTTCCGGCTCTTCCGCTAGGTACACGGCGATTTTGCATCGGCAAGGAGAGTTAATCATCAAGAGTATTGCGGCAACTGTATTCTCGTGGTGGGGAATTCGGACGATAAGCTCTTTAGCTTTTAAGCACACCTCGCACTACTTGCCGTTTCTGTTCCAATATTCAAAACTAACTGAAGACTGTAAAACTAAGGTCTAATTTTAACAAATCATCAACGTTGGCTGTTTTAAGCCTTTTCCCAGACCCATTGACTAGTTCTAGCAAAAACTTGGCAAAATTCAGAAAATCGGCTTTACGTATGAATAGCTTGACACTCGAACACTCATCAGTAGCATAATGCGCATGGGAACTAGTGAATCGTTGCAATCGCAAAAATTAGTGAGGTGTCGTTCGCGGGTTCGGAATGTAACATATTAGATTTGGGTGTCTATGTTTAAGCGTTAATGAATGCAGTTGAATACACGACGATGAATGAATGCACGACGGGTCCTTTAAATAAAAGGGAACATGACGGGGGGTCGCTTCGCTCGGCTAATTTTTTGTTTGTTTAGTCTGTGCGTCTAAACTTTGTTCGACCAGGGACCCATAAATTTCCTGTAATAACTCGACATTCAGGGGGCTTTTTAATAAGTCAATCTTTTGTCCTAGCTTAGGTACCTGGTGGCATGCTGAATAGTCCCAACAAATTTTGTCTATCTGAGCAAGAACGCCGATTCGACCCAAGCGGAATTTTTGGAAACTAGGTGAGGCTCGGGCAACATAGCAACATTGAAGCATGACGAGCCCCCTGAATGGCGAGTCATTACAGCAACTTTATGGGTCCCTGGTTCGACGGAGTATCTATTTCAAACCCCAAATTCACCATGCCGTTGCCTTTTAAAGTAGGGTGTTCTTTACCTTCTCTTGTGTAGCCTACCTTGTCTATCCTACCCGGCAGTTTTGCAAGAAATTGGTGAAAGCTATTGAATTAACAAAAACCTGATTGTGGTGATTAACATTTCTTGTCAGCTATGTGGGCCAAAAGTGGGCTAGAGTCGAGGTTTGCAAAGCGTGGGACTTAATAAATATTCAGCAGCTCTTTCTGACAAAATAAATATTGTAATTCAGGCAAGGCCTTTTAATTAAGATTCAGTCTAGTATCAAGTTAACAGACCAATTAAAAACATTCCGGGGTGGTCCTAAAATGATAGAAGTTGTGCTATAGGCTGTAAACATGCAATTAAATTAAATTGTTTGACTGTTATGATCACAGGTTCTTTGAAAGACGGACGGAAAATGAAATTATTTTGTCAAATAAAGGTGAAGAAATACGGTGGGTTTTCTGTGAACGATGATTCTTTTTTGTACGAATCTTTTTGGGATCCCAAAACGTAAGTGGAGGGATACCTATGACATCGCAGAAGTTGTCCGTCCGTACGTCTGTTAGCACGATAACCCTCGAAGGGGTTGAGATATTTTGTTCAGATTTGGCACGATGATTCTTTGGGTCAAAGCACAGGTCAAGTTCGAAGATGGGCCCTGTAGCCCTAGATTTAGGGGTGGGGGAGGGGTTTCAGATTAAGGGACGACAAAAAAAGACCCAATTGTCTGGATCAAATATTAGATTTTGGGATCCCATCGAAACCTTTAGTCTTGTTTCCAGTTGACTTGGCAAGGTTCATCTCTAGTACCTTGGCGGCTTCGGATTAAGAAATTTTATTCTTCTTCTTCTTTCAGACTGTCCTGCGAGAACCCAAGTCAAATGTATTGGCGGGGGATCCCCTCCAGTCGAACGAGATCCGAGAGCAGACGCCTAGGGCAGTTCCAACAGTTGAAGTAAAAGGTGAGGTCACTGACTTGCTAGGGGATGGGGGATTTCTGCTCTTGACGTGTTTCCGCTTGCTATCCCTAGAAGAATTTTTAAGTCATTTTTCTCTTACTTCTTTTATTTTATTTTGCGCTTCGCCGGATTATCGAAAGATCAGTGTAATTGTTTCCCTTTTCTTTATTTGTACTGTATCGTTTTCCTTGTCTGGTCCAGTGCAAAGTAAAGTTTAAACATTATCATCAGTAAATCATGATAAATTCTTAATTAGAAATAAGAAGTAACGAATATACGAAAAGAATAAAAGCACATACACTGTAAAAAGTATCACCGAGTAAGGATTAAGGTCATCTACAGTATTTGCTACTCATGTTATTCTTATTCTTATCACTATTGTGTATCAATCTTACCTCAGTAGAGATAAGAATAATCCGAGGAGCAAATACTGCAGTTAACTTTAATCCTTACTCGGAGATACATTTACAGTGTATACAGATTTCTGTCTTTATTAAAGGTTAACTTCCGACATCGAGATTAATATCGGAAAGTAACACAGAAACGGCCATTGAAAATAATCTATCCCAACCGAAGGCGAGATAGGTTATGAAAATGAAATTTTTAAAGTTTAACTGAAAAGCCAACTTATTTTTATATCTTGGATTCGGATACACTGAATTTTGACTATTCTAAGGGTTTGTTTTTCGTCTCTGGCTACAGTAGTGACGTTCACAATGTGAGCTGCTTGCAAGACAAGTCGAAATTCATCCGGTCGCGGCGAATTTAAATGTCAGCAAAAGCGTGAATTTCAATGGCAAACAATGCGAAGCTTATGATCACGTCTGGGAGACGGTCACGTACCACAAGATCACTTCTGAGCTCTTTTTCGAGGACTGAAATTTGCAAGGTATACTCTATATGACCAAGTCAAAACACGCCAGTGATCCTCGGGAAGAACGAGAAAATGTAGCAGTAACGACTCAAACTCAACAACTCAACCCCGTGTTAACCAATCGCGGCGATGTTTGGGAACAGCTGTGATACCGCTTCCGGCTCTTCCGCTAGGTACAGGGCGATTTTGCATCGACAAGAAGAGTTAGTCATCAAGAGTATTGGCTAAAAATTTTGAGCATAGAGTTACAAGCAGTAGAGGTACGACAAGTCCATAGGAAGAAGTTAATTCGATAAAGTCCATTATTCGGAAACAGCGAAGTAACGAAGTAACGCATTTGTATCGGGCCTTCAAGCCTATTTAAGTGAACCCTTTTGGTTAAATTAAAAATGGCCGTCGAAATTGTTCTTCGAATCAACCTAGATGGAGGAAAGTTTAGCCTACTGTTAAAATTTGTTTAAGACTGACTTCTGAGAAGTCCCAACAAAATTAATGAATCTTCTAACCCCACATTGTAAAAAGTTTCTCCGAGTAAGGATTAAGTTAACTGCAGTATTTGCTACTGGGATTAATCTTATCTCTACTGGGATAAGATTAATGCGAATTAGAAATAATCTTATCTCAGTAGAGACAGTATTAATCCCAGTAGCAAATACTGCAAGATTTTTTTTCTACAGTGCAGATTCCCCTTCCCCCCAAAAATCCCTCCCTTTTACAATAAAGATTGTAATGATATAAAATCTCGGCTAATTAGGATTTTATGCATTGCCGACCTGCTCAAGGAAAAGTTGTAGTGTAGGATAAAGACAGAAAAGGTAAAGAATTACACTGAGCTTTACTTATTACATTACGCTACATACACTGTAAAAAAAGATCTTGCAGTATTTGCTACTGGGATTAATCTTGTCTCGAAAAAGATGATCTTATCTCTAATTCGGATTATCTCAGCTGAGATAACGAACGTGTCCGAAATCTCCGAAACGAACGAACTGAATTAATTCAGCATTTTATGCAGCATTTCGCTTTCGGACTTAAATTTTCGCTCAGTTAATGCAGCATTAATTCAGCAAATAACTCATCGATAAATTCAGCAAGAATGCTAAATTTTACGCTGAATTTTCAAGAAGAAACTGAGGAGTACGGCGATTCTCTCAGTGTTTTCGGCGGCAAACATAATAATTCAAAAAGACAACTGACAATTCGGCAAATATTCCAAATTCTAAGACAACTGGCGATCATGACCAACGAAGAAAGGAAAGATAAGAAGGGTGGATATCAGTAGTTGATCCATTTTGTCAGCTTCATACAGCTAATTCTTTTTTCTTCTTCTTCTTCCTGACTTAAATTTTGGTATTCTAGAAGTGTCAGAGAAGAAAAAAAGGTAACAGCTTTCGGACAAAAAAGAAAAAGAAAATGCAGCATTTACAGCACCAAAAAGCTTTCGGACACGTTCAACATTAATCCCAGTAGCAAATAATGCAGTTAACGTTAATCCTTATTCGGAGAAACTTTTTACAGTGTATAAAGATATATACAGTTTATGAGTATGGCCATTTGGCCTAAACACTATTCTGTGGACCAGCCCGGTACAACAGATAGTAATCGATGGAGGCAACTGTCACCAAAGATGGTCAACTGATCCTTAACTCAGTCAAGAGCCATCTTCAATATCTGCAGTGTGCATGATCAATGTAGGACATAAGTGGGTGGAAAGAGTGTTATGCAAATTTTTGGGCAATGAATCGTGTCCGGTCAATTGAAGGTGAGCTCGATCCTTTGTTTCTGTCTTATGAAGTGTGTGGTTCTTGCCAAGCTCTTTCGAGAAACACTCGCCACCGAAATTTGAAGTGGTGCCGACGTCACTCTGTGGAAGCCTTGTGCAGATTTGGGAAATTTTGTCGACCCGCTTATTTGTCACCCTTGGTTCACACTGCTGCTTCGTATGCGACACGATTTTTTCTGTGATGTTCCGACGTGCGACAAAATCGCATGGACCTTCCCACTACTACGCAGACGCAACGAAATTTTCGATGGGATTATTCTGCAAAAGGACAAAGAAACCCTTGGGGAAACAATCTCTGAAGGGCTAACACTCAAAATGCAAACGATCATAATGCCCACGACTCAAAATGCCCACTAAAAATGCCAACAACTCAAAATGCCCACGGCTCAAAATGCCCACGACTCAAAATGCCCACGACTCGAAATGCCCACGACTCAAAATGCCCACGACTCAAAATGTCTACGACTCGAAATGCCCACGATTGCGCATTTTCAAGTCCAGTCAAGTCCCATTTCAAGTCTGGACCGAATCCGATGAAAGCGTGGGGGGGGGGGGGGAGTCGGAGGGGGGAACCGGAAATCATGTGACACACTTAGAGTGGAGTGATCGGGATGAAACTTGATTGGAAGAACAAGCACAAGTCCCAGATACATCGTTGACAGAACCGGACCGGATTTGTGCACTGTGGGGGGAGTTGGAAGGGGTTTGCGGAATTCTGGTGACACAGAGTTACGTTACTTCCAGGTGGGCTAGGACAATGAAACTTGGCAGGCAAGTCAGGGATCCGACCAGATTAACCTTGAAATAGTCAACTTCCCGATCCGACCACCGCGGGGGAAGTGGAGGGATCCGGAATCTTGAGGAGTGGATAACTTTGGAACGGGTGATCGGATCTTAACGAAACTTGATATTTGGAAATACCTCATGTCGACGAAACTTGATATTTGGAAATACCTCATGTCTCGGATGGCCCATTCTAAGTTCGGACCGAATCCGATCAATGTGTGTGGGGAGGGGAAATCTTGTGACACGCTTAGAGTGGACTGATTGCGATAAAACTTGTTGGGAAGAACAAGGACACGAACTCTATACATCAGTGACAAAACCGGACGGGGTTTGGGCACTGTGAGGGGAGTTGGTGGGGTGGGGGAACTCCTGTGATCGCGCATTAAGGTACTTTTAGATGTGCTCGGGCAATGAAACTTTGCTTGAACAAGATTGGCTTACAAATTGTCACTTCTCAGATCCGAAGTACTAAGGTCCTTAAAGTACTAATCCTAACCACAAAGTACAAATTTTTTTTAAACAAAGAATATATTTTAACTCAAGGGTTTTGCTCAAAACTTGATTTTAGTACCCTTAAAGTGGGTTTGTTAACCGAAAAGTCAAAAAAATACTTTAGCCAAATGATATTCATGATCCCCAAGGGCCCATGATAATTTTTGCCTCAAGGACATCCCTTATCATTTATCCCTTATAATCTCGTAGTCCGCTGTCCCGGGATGATTTTGGCCTTCCCTGTAGACAGTTTCGGCGGTAGGCATTGTAAACCAGGACGATAGTAGCCTCCCCTGTGACCACTTTGAACTGTCGGCATTTTAGGCCGCCGGCATTTCGTGGTCGTGGGGATTTTGAGTCGTGGACATTTTGAGTCGTGGGCATTTTAATCGTGGGCATTCTGAGCGTGGGCATTCTGAGAGTGGGCAAAAAGATCGTGGTGATTTTGGGAACCACCCCTCTGAAGATGCTGGGAGATTACCCATCTGAATGCCACCCACCATTAGGAAATTTTCAGTCAAGCCCCATATGTCATCTTGTTCAAAACAGTTTTTATTCAGAAGATATTTTGCATTCAGCCGTCCTAGGATTATATTCAGATCAAGGTAGAGCAATTTTTAGTCTTGCCAATTAACTAGTCTTTGTTTTCTTTCCCTCAATAATCGCATGCGTTATGTCGGATCAGTTGAAATTTTTCAACGCACCCGACACTGCGACAAAACGCAAATTTCTGCGTTGCTTGCCGCACGATTTATATCGTATGTCGCAT
The DNA here is from genome assembly GCA_030848855.1 of Branchinecta sandiegonensis. NCBI lineage: Eukaryota > Metazoa > Arthropoda > Branchiopoda > Anostraca > Branchinectidae > Branchinecta > Branchinecta sandiegonensis. Next base: position 13,433,390 of record JAUPMV010000021.1, on the reverse strand, counting down.
GACGCAAAATTTTGCGCGAAATCGCACCAGTGTGAACCATGGGTCACTGGCTCTTTTGAGGAATGAGCGGCAAAGCCATTTGATGATTTTACTGTCAAGGATCCCACTTTGGAACTCATGAGATAGTGGCGGAGCACATTGTCTTATATTCAAATTATGCATACAACGGATACGTCCGCTACGATGATTACTGTATAAAAAAAACTACAACATGACTCATACACACTTACATACAAGAAAACAGCTGACCGTTAAAAAAAATTAGCCTACTAAATCTACAATGAAATACAAGGGAAAACACAAAGATAAAAATAAAAAAACTATAATCAGGACATTTTTTTTTAGAAAGGAAAAACTGTTGTCAGTGGATCACGAATTTGATAAGGACTGAAAATGGTCGAGTTTCTCGTCCGAGGGGGGAGGCGTAATATATATTTAGCAAAATGATAGAATATTGACCAGATTTGTTTCTTGTCCGATTTGGTGAGAAGTCTCCAAAAAGGTGGAGTATACAGGACGTGAGGTAGGACGATTGAATTGTCGATAGCTTGTGAGGGTGAGGCGTTGAAAACGTAGCTTATTCGATACCACAGATCCGTATGCACCTGCAATTCTTTTGCGTATATGCTTTATAAGTAGTGCACGGGTTTCCTTGACGGAGTTACCAACAGGTAACCAGGTTCTGGAAATGGGTTGGGGGTTTCAGGTAGTTTGGAAGGAGGGGAGAAGTCTCCGACAAGAGGATTAGGGAGATGAGATCCTCGTGGACCACCTCCGATACTTAACCCTTTGGTTGTGTTGACCGCTGGTCAGAACGATATACTATTCTGAGGCGCGAGAGACCCAAACAAATCAGTTGCTTCACGACACGAGACGGGGGAGGCAGAGATCGTAGAACGGCAGTCGGAATGTGTGAGAGGTCTGGTCAAAAAAGGAAAAAGTTAAAGGGAAGGGAAAGAAATTAAAAGAAAGCGGTTAAGTCGCGGTCGGCCTAACCGAGGACCCCAGGCAGGCCTGTATCCAGAGTTGTGGAACCACATCTTTTGTATTGACAGTAGGCACTTGAGACAGTAACAAAAAAAAAGACATAGATCAGAGGGAAAAGCCTATAAAAATGATCATTTTTGTATGTTTCGGGAGGTTTGAACCCCCCCCCCCCCCCTGGATACGGCCCTGACCCCAGGTAAATTAGCGAATCCAGGGGCTTCACATGAGCCCTGCCCAGTCGTGTTCCAGACATATTTCGGCCGTTCTTCGCAAGCGTCCTCGTCAGGCTGTAAAATAATGTCGGTATTTCTGGGCTATGATCCGGATATGCTCCTCAAATAAAAACAAATGAAAACACTCCATAAATATCCTTCAGCTCAAGCTGACTGCTAATCGTATATGAAATATGACGCCAACTGGAGAAGTCAGATATTTTAGTGATATTTCGGCCCTTCTTAGCAAGGGTCCTCGTCAGGTTGTAATTAATACAATAATAATAATTTATTTATGACCCATCATACACTCACAAAGAGAAAGACGGAGTATAAATACAAAAAGGTGGAAAAAGTAATATATGGAAAGACAAAACACCATACAAAAAACAACCCGAAACTAAGTAATAGCAAATTAACCTAATAATGAACCAAAACATAAAAAGAAAGAACAACAACAACGACAACAGAACCAGAACTAGAGCAGAAAACCCTTCCAAGGGTGGTTCGAAGGATTTTCTGACATGTTAGAAAAAAAAGTTTATCCGCAGCATCAAGCGTATCCGGCAAGCTGTATCCGGCAAGCTGTATCCGGCAAGCTGTATCCGGCAAGCTGTATCTCTCCCGCAGTCTACCGTTCCTTGTCCAAGGCGGTACTCGAATGAGGAATTTAGCATATTTGAAATAAACCCTTCTAATTTTTATTTTTACCTGATTGAGTTGATATGTTCCAGAAAGGAACCCAGTATAGAATATGAGGGAGTATAGAACAAGAGGTAGTATAGAACATGAGGGAAAGGGAATGTAAGGTGTGTTACCAATAACTCCGCATTGATCCTCAATCGTCAGCACTTGCATTTAATTCCATTCTTTCAGCAGAAAAATGATTCGAACTTGTCTGGAGATGAGTTTCCAAATTTAAAAAGTGAAAGCTTATATTTTCTATTCATCAACTGTCTACTATTTCATCTTGCGTCCTGGGTGCTCCCCGAAACTTATGGCTTGACAGTTGTACTAGCTTTGTCGAACGTTGGTTAATGCATGTTGTTCAGTCTACCGTAACTTCACCATTTCTTCCTGCATAAATACTGCCTGAGAGTAGGCATAGTATTTCCGGCCCTTACTCATGTACGATATTCTTGGTACGATGTGAGGTATGGGAACCTAAAGCATTTGATACGTGAATTTGAAAGCGTGACGGAACTTACATTATGAATGTTTGGAGCGAATGGAAAGGTAGCGTATGAAGAACGGATGTACAGCGTCATAGGAAAGGTTTGTTGTGGTAGTATAAAAGAGTTAGCGAGTTTTCTCAGGGTAGCCCTATAGGGGCTTAGCTATTATTACTACTATATTATTACTAATTATTATTATTATATTATTATATATTATTATAATTATATAATTATTATATTATTACTACTGTTAGCTATAGCTAATAGGGATAGGTGCATCTAGGGGGTCATATTTCATTTTGTCTGTTTGTCTTTGTCTTGTTGATTCTTTATGGATTTGCACCATGGCCATTGGTCCTCAAAGCAAATAAAATTTCATCCCTTTCATTCTAGAACGAAAAAGTTCCAAAATCTTGAATTTCTTAGAGATTTTTTTGTGTTTACAAGTTCGCTTGCTATTCTCTCGAATATCTGAGGCTTGTTTAATAAATCTATTATATTCTGGTATACCTCTTACTTTTTCTATGGTAACCGTATGGTAGTATGGGGAAATCAGCTTGCTTCCCTAATTGTTTTATGATTAGAGAGAAAACTAAATTAGGCTTCACTGCTATGGATATAATAATAGTACAAATGTATTGCGTAGCCTAACGTTGGTCCGCAGGTAAGTGATGCAGCGCTATCAGTTTAGACGGCAACGAAAAAAAAACAAAGCAAAAATACAGTGAATAAAACTAAAACGATATTTATAGTAAAAATAATATATTTAATAATATACTTCGATTCTTCACTTCTCTTGTCATTTTAGCGGAACAGAAGCCTTTATTACTTTTCTAAGTGAACTGAAAGACAAAAGTGCTCCTCAGCCGGGATTTGAACCCAGGGTTTTTGGCTTTCTAGGCCACTGCTCTACCACTGAGCTACACAGGGACGTGGGAACATGGTTCGCAAACTGCTATAATAGTCAGATAGAAGCGGCACACAGCCGGACTGCAGTACACGGTACAAGTTCCTTGCATAACTAATCGGTAATTCCATCTCAAGGGCGTCTTCTCCATCATATTAAATTAGATTATTTGGTTTTCACCATGAGGCCCCGCCCACTTGGGTCCTGGTTGTCTACAAGGCTCCAACAGTCAGTTTAAAAACACATCTGGTTTGTCACGGTACAAGTCACTTGTATAACGTTCCATCTACGTAATACCAGGAACAAATAATCTAATAGAACCTCAGTCTTTGGTCCCATGCAGCGACTATGGATACCTCGATAAAAACTAAGTGGAGCTAGAAGTACTTGCTGTGAGGTTTGAGTTGACATCCGTAAACTCCTTGATCATTTTGTCTATTCATTCATTTTTTTTTTGTTTTTCTTTGAACACCATCAACTCTTTATAGCCCCACCATAAGGCCTGACAATGGGAATCAATGCAAAATCAAATGGCAAATCAATAGTTTTATTAACCCATATCGAAATGGCACAGAACGTGTCGACTAAACTAAATGAAATGACTATACAAACGCACTATAATACGGATGGCACCTGTCAAACTCGGCACGGCGTTGGCCGACAGCCAGAAAGGGACCAGTAACGCCGTAAAGTTGCGTAACTTTGCGGTTACGAGCCCATGGGGGAAGGCCGAGTAGGCACTTAACATACTTATAGAACAATTGTTCTGTTAAGATTTAGAAACAGAAGAAAGCCAATGGCTAATCATCTGAGAATACCAAGTTTAGATATTTGATAGTGCAAAACGGATACTTCAGCTGAAGTTTATTAGAGCTATATTTCGGCCCTTCTTGGCAAGGGCAACCAAAGTTTTTCCGAAAAACAAAGTTTTTCCACAAGTTCATTTTTCCAACGTTCGCGGCTTTGAGACTGAAGAGGACCCTTGCCATAGAGGGCCGAAATATAGCTCTAATAAAATTCAGCCGACGTATCCGTTTTGCACTATCAAATATGATTCGCAGTCAGCTTGGGCTGAAGGAATATTTATCCTCCAAGTTCAAATATGGATTGTGTGCATAGCCCTAGGCTATACTTCATATCTGCTTTGACGAAATTGATCATATCTTCCTGCCTGCCAAATCTCCGGTTTCGACTGGATTCCAGGCGAATTTCTTGTCCGACAAAAACTAAAGCTCAAAAACGAATTCAGCGTATCTTCTTACCCCTATATCGGACATCTAATCCAGTGGTTCCCAACCGGTGGTACGCGTACCCCAAGGGGTACGTGAGACCCTTGCAAGGGGTACGCGAAGGAACCAAAATTGATTTAGTCTGTATTTTCAAATTCTCGTCTCACTCATTTATGATTGCCGAAAGCCTAATATTACCAGCAGAGTATCACCAGCCAAGATGTGTCTTAAGAGGCATGGTATTTTTACTGACCGACATGTTATTTTTACCGACTTTTTTTTTAATCACTGTTTTACCAAAAATCGCGGCGCTTCGCGCAGACTCTTTTCTTTTTAATCGTCTGGCCAACCTTTTGGGAAGGGGGGGGGGGGTGTTGTCAACCTATGCGTGACGCCTCTGATTACAAGCCCTAGTGAAAGTCAGTAAAATCTGCGGTAAAATCTGTTCCTGTGTCAAAACAATATTTTTTCGAGAAGAATCGAAGATATTGCAAGTGATATTGTCATTCCGGTTACGAATTGAGCCAATGAAAAAGTTTGCGATGGAGCCTGATGAAAGCACGGAGAGCATCAAAACCAAACACAGAACCAGGCTGACTGCAAAAAAATATTGCCGTTAATGACGTCGAGCCGAGGTTCGAAATTTTTTTAGCTACAAAGCAGCCTCTGGTGATTGTATCATTGATTTTGTATATATTTCTACACATGTAGGCTATGTATATCGTCTTTTTCACGTTCTGAAAAAGGGGGTACGCAATATTTTCGAACCTTCATTAGGGTACGGTACGGAAAAGGTTGGGAACCACTGATCTACTCCACTTCTTTTTTCCGGATTTCGCTTGAACTACTCGTCCGACGACAAAACGATTTTCTGAGAAATTTTCAGCAAATTTGATAAAAGTAAAAGTTTTATCTGAAGTTGATTAGATGTCCGATTTAGGGGTAAGAAGACATGCTGAATCCGTATTATGACAGTCATTTTCTACCCGGACATATTGTTCGCCAGGAATCAGGCTGAAGCCGGAAAATTTGTTAAAGTTAAGATTTTATCTGAAGTTGGTTAGAGGTTCGATATAGGGGTGAAAAGATATGCTGAATTCGTTTTTGAGCTTTAGTTTTTTGTCGGACAAGTAGTTCAGCGGGAATCCGGCAGCTTGACATAAGGAAGGGAGGAATTTCTGATTTTTTAATCTGTCTCTAAAGCTAATAGTAAAAATGTTCGAAGAGTCTGTCCTGTCTCAAGAACGGATATCTACAAGACCCAATTGTCTGGATCAAATATTATTAGTACCCATCAAAACCTTTGGTCTTGTTTAAATTTGTTCTTGGTAATATCTATCAGCCAACGCTGCTAATTCACGACTAAGAGAAAATGAATCGATTCTTTTGTGACAACGAGTTAGTTTATAATCCCATCAGCTCATAAATTATTCAGTGGGTCTGATCATTGCATTCATTACCTCGTAATAATTGGTTAAGTGAGGATTGGATACGAAGAAATGATAAGAAACCTATTTCGACTTCACCTATCTCTTTTTGGATGATTTCTGAAAACCGCAAATCCGGCGATTCTCGTTTTTGCAGAGCAACCGTAGTACCAGATACCACGGTAACTGCAAAAACGACTAATTGCACATCCAGTTATCGCGGTAACAGAAACCATGGTATCTGCAAAAACGCAATTAATGCTCCGTACATGTAAACATTCCACTAATAAAACTTGCTTGATTTCAGAAATCTCCTGTATGAAAATGTCCTCCCGCGAGAAGTTTACCGCGACAATTGTCGGACCCAACGGTCAGCAAATCCAACCGCTTTTTGAGGGAAGACCTGGCATTGATCCAAAAACGTCACGTGTCTGCCAGATCACGCCAACAAATCGAGCAGGGACATACAAAATGGATATTTCAAACTTGGACAACTGTGGAGTGCAAGTCTGTCCCCAGGATAATCAGGTAGCCTAACCTTTTATTGCCATAACTAGTGCCAGCCCGCATAATCTCGATTTCCTTAAAGTCTAACTGAAAAGCAAACTTATTTATGTATCATTTCGTTGAATACACTGAGTTATTTGGATTCTGCTAAAAGATGTTTGGTTTTCCACTATCTACTCTTGTAGTGACGTTCAGAATATCTACGGCTGTCCCCACAGCGCAAATTCTACTATGACGCGGAATATTTGAATCTGAACACAAACGCTGATTTTCAGTGGGCGGTGATAAGCTTGGTGAACACTGCTTAGTGCCTGAACAAAATAATTTCATAAATCTTTTTTGTGAAGCATGCGACGCAGGCAGTACAAAAAATCTGACAGGGAAATTCCACTATTAGAAAATTGATTATTGGTCCATAGCGGAGCAACAAAGTGAGGCATTTTCATCGGGTCTTCAAGCCTCTTTAAGTGAATAAGTAAGGGGTATCAAGACTGTCCCATCTCTGCTCTTTTCAGTTAAACTTTAAAGGACCTGCCTTACTTGCCAATTCGTTCCGTCTCCTACATTCTTTGCCGTCTTGGTGTAGCGCTAGGGAATATTTTCTGATGCTACATTGGTGGTAGGTAGTCCGCACTCCGCAAGAGACTGGGATCCATTGGACTCCGGGTTGTAATTAATTGTTGCGGAAATAGTCTTATCGAGGGAGTGAGTACCCTGTTTATGCAGTTATCATTACCCATCTGGGATAAAATCAATCCCGATCTTTTTGGGTTCCCAGGTGGATAGGTGATATTCGTTCTGTTACTGTAGATGTTCCTTCAGCCCAAGCTGACTACGAATCATATTTGACGGTGCAAAACGGATAATTCAGCTACATTTTAGAGCTATATTTCGGCCCTTCGTGACAAGGGTCCTCTTCAGGCTCAAGCCGCTCAAGCTGGAAAATACTTGTAGAAAAACAATTAAAGATTTTTCTAAAATATCCGATTTTGTGAACTTCTTCTCTGAAAATTGGTTAGAGTTAAAGCTGGTCCTGTGATTTTTATTCCGAAATATAGCTCTAACAAAATGTAGCTGACTTATCCGTTTTGCACCGTCAAATATGATTCGTAGTCAGCTTGGGCTGAAGGAACATCTATCACCGAAGTACGGAACTACAAATCGCCCATACATGCCGCCGACAAGTACCCATCTTAGCTGGAAAGAAGAAGGAGAGACAGATGACTCCCAATTCCCAAACCGAAATGCAGAAGAATCTCTACCCTTTCGGCGACCCAATCAAACAGCAAAAACAACAGCCATGTTCAGATTGAGTATTGAACCATTTTAGAATACGGGGACATAAACAGTCAGTAGTGCGAAGGGTCCTTTCGAGAGGCCTTAAACCTGTTGTCCTCGCGCAATATGGCTTTGTTAATCCGGTCAGTAATGTAATGTAATGTTTAGTTTTCACCCGTCGTACAGGAAAGAGGAAATGGAGTATATAAAAAAGAAAGTAGAAAAAATACAGAAAAGGATCACGCAACAAAGAAAAACAAAAGGCGAATCACAGAAAGAAAGTAGAACAAACACAGAAGAACATGACACAACAAAGGAAAAAACAAAGGGCAAATCACGGAGGAAAAAATCCGTCGTTTGTGGGATTAATCCGTGACAAGTGAACCAATCATAAGGCCTCGATATCATGCTGCCGAACTCCGAGCTACTTAAACTCTTAACCCGTGCAAAAGAATCGCTAGTTCAGGTTCAGGTTTAGGTTCTGTAATTTCAAAAATACTTCGTGACAACATATTTTGATCACTGAGGGCCGGCAGGGATACGAGCTCGTTAGCTCGGCCCCATTTTAAACACTGACTATAAAAATAATATAAATGTGTCGTCCTCTGTACGTATGCATAGTGAGAAAGAAAGTGACTGTGTTAGGCCTATAGGCTAATAACAACCTCAGAGGCTTCATTGAGATTACGAAGGGGTATATTTGTTATACTTGACCCAAGGGATCCTCAAACCAAGTTTGAACGAAATATCTAAACCCCTTCGAAAATTATCGTGCTAACAGACGGACGGACAAATTTAAGAAGTCATAGGTATCCTTTCACTTAAGTTTTGGGGTCTCAAAAGTAAAATTCTGACCAGGTTTTGATTTTACCAGGCGAAAGATTCTCAGAAAAGCAACGAACATGGCTATAGAAACGGTTTTGAATTTGATCCATATGCTATGGTGATGATTTTAGTTTTAGGCTGCCCATAAAGGCACAAAACGGAGTTTACGTAAAAAAAAAAAAAAAAAAAAAAAAAAACAAGCAGAGAATTGATTTACGAAGGTCTAAGAACTGCAAGTGAGAAAGAAAATGACTGTACAGGAATTTTAACGATGGATTAGGTTATCTCCTTTACCGGACATGTGAAAATGCCTGCTAATCTGTCCAGCTAAAGAAAAAAAAAGAAAAACAGGCAGGGAATTGATTTACGAAGGTCAAAGAATCGCAAGTGAGAAAGAAAATGACTGTATTATAGGCTACTACACAGGAATTTTAACGATAGATGAGGTTATCTCCTTCACCGGCCATTGTGAAAATGCCTGCTAATCTGTCCATCTAAAAAAAAAAAAAACAGACAGGGAATTGATTTACAAAGGTCGTATCATGCTGCTTGGTCAGTTTAAATCCGTACACAAATATCTGCTCTGGTTACGGTCGCTTTGTTGCACTTAAACATTCTGTCAATCGAACTTCTGAATCATGTGTGTAATTCACTGGCAAAACTCCACGTCTTAAGTGTTTCACCATACTGGTAGGACCTTACCAGAGCAAAAAGAAGAAGGATGAGGGCTAGTTATTATAAATTGGCGAAATATCTGCTTAGGTAAACACACTGGCAAACTTTAAAAGAAAGCTGCATCACGGGCGTTTGGCCAAGTTTACGCTGACCCGGCTGTTTTAGTGATTAGGTGTATCTAGGATAGTTTGAAATTACTGTGTATTTGTTACTTATTTTGGTCGTTGTATTAACGACAATTGCCAAAATCTATCTAGCCTATTCTTATGACTTTCTCAAGCGACACTCATCGAAAACGGCACAAGGCACAAAGACAGAGTATATATAAAGAAAAGAAAAAATATGAAGCAGAAAAATAATTTACACACTGCAAAAATAACATTCTAGTCTAAAGATTGTGAAATCGTTGGGTTAAAAAGGAGTTTGCAGTCGTGATTTCGGTTTTGGTTATCAATCAATCAATCATTTGCTTTATTTCAGCACAAGTGCCGTGAATATACCTGCTGTTCATTTTTTTTTAAATGTGCAGACCTTTTTTTTTAATTTATTGTCACAGGGGTCGTAAGAATTTTCGCGAGACATGTAGTCTGGAGTAACTAGCCCATGGACGTGCATTTTTTTTTCAAAAATTGTTAGCCAAGTGTAGGGAAAAATATACGCCCACGACTTGACCCGCTAAATTTTGGTAAAAATATAATCGAAAAAATTGGAGTTTGGGGTGAATGAAACATAAGCTTATATTCAAATAATCAAATAACATTATTTGAATATATGTTTCAAAGTCAGCTTGGGCTCAAGGAATATTTATTTTTCTTTTGGAACGTAAGCGTAAAGAAACAGCGTAATTTCACTTTGTACTTTAACTTCTAAACTGGAATTTGGGGTAAATGAAAGGTAAGCGTAAAGAAACAGCGTATATTCACTTTGTACTTACTTCTAGCCAAATGAAAAAATACACCCACAAATCCACCAGCTAAATTTTATCATTACACTGTCAGGAAATCAGTAACAGATAACGCAAGGATGCGCAGTTGTAACAGATAACGCTAAGGATGTTAACCGTTACGTTTTTCAAACGTGACGCATTGAAACGTCGTGCAGACAATAAGAGCCGAAACACTGCCTGCGACTTTTTCGTTTGTCACGATGGTATCGGAAAAGTCAGCAGATACTTTTCGGCTGTTTTTTGGCTCTTCCTGGCCTTGTTGTGCATAACGTTTCATGCGTAACGTTTGCGAAATCACAACAGGTAGCACCCTATCTTGAAACTACGCCTCCTTGTGTTATCTTTTATGAAACTTCTGAGTTCTGACAATGTTATGATATGATATGATATTTATTACTCTAAAAGCCCAAGGGTCATGGCAATACAAACAAAAGGAAATACAATGACAAACTTATTTCTAACAACCACTAAAACTACAAAAAATGATCTCTATGAATCATTGACAGTAGTAGCAAAACTGGAAAAGTGGGTGTTGAGGGTTGACATATCTCTTTGCTCCTCTTGCAATGCAAAAGTAAGACAGTATCAAGTTCTAGATCATGTGATTGTTTCCAGCCTATTATTCGAGCCTATATATTCGAGCCGTGATTGTTTCTGATCCTAATATCCGATGACGGCCCTTACGGCTTGCGAGATACATTAGTTTTGGAGTTCAAACAAATGTAGCCTAAGCCACAGGACTTGTTTTTACATTTCAGCTTTGATTACAGAAATACATCCACGTATGTCAGGATCGGGGGTGTCAACCGATCTGTCAAGATTTTTGAAGACCTGACGCGTGGATTTTTATGTAAATTCATCGGAAACATGATTGGTACTGCAGATAGATGTGGAACTATTGTTTAGTTGTCATAATTTGATGGATGGACCGGCCTCCCGACCTGGAAAAACTAGGCCTGTAGTTTAGGAACGTGACATCACTGACAGATAAGAATGGGTTTTTAGTTATGTGTATCTTTTTCTCCTTCCTTTTTCTGCTCTGTTTTCGTTTGTTTTCTTGAAAACGTGACATGATATAAGATTAGGCCCCGCCCATTGCCAGGCCTTATGTTAGGAGTTGTGGCGGGGCCATGAAGAGGTAATGGTGTCACTATTTTTCTTATGATTAAAACTGAACTGAACGGCACAAAAAAACTGAATAAAACTTTTCCTAACGAGAGAAAAGTTTTTTGTTTTTTTATACCAGCGGTTGCGTTACAATTCAATTCAGTTCAATTTACTCTATTTAACGGTTTTTGAAAACCATAAGAAAAACAACAAGAGCTGTAAGCTCATATGGCACTTGCATGGGTCAAGATGATTTGATTGATCAAAAGTAAGTTTCGACTTTGCGGTTGAGATGCGCGCTCTAAGGGAGCTGGAACTTCATTTGTAAGCAAAACCCTTGAGGCAAAACTGCTAATGGGCTGATGGGCAGCACGAAAATGCATATATTGCTTAAAAGTATTTTTTTTACTTTGCGGTCAAGATTGGTACTTTAAGGAATAATCGGATTTGGGACGTAGCAATTTCTAAGCAAATGTTGTTGAGTCTCCAATATTCCAGCGAAGTTTCATCATCCTAGCACATCTGGAAGTACCTTAACGCGCGATCACCGGAATCCCAGACCCCCCCTCCTCCAACTCCACCCACAATAACCGGAGCCAATCCGGTTCTGTAAATGATTAATCCAGAGCATCTGTTTGTCATTCCCACGAAGTTCGATCCAGATCACACCAGTCTAAGCGGGTCAAGTATTTTCCGCCCTCCCCCCAATTATTGCCGGATTCGGTCCGGAAATGAAAAAGGTCATAAGAGAAAAATGTCCTCTGTTTAATTATTGAATTTCACTCGAATCCGATCACCCGTTCCAAAGTTACGCATGACTCAATATTCCGGATTCCCCTCCCTCAACTCCCCCCCCCCCCCAAGATTATCATATCGAGGATTTTTTTGTTATTCCAAGTCAGTTTGACCGGGTCCCTGTTATACCTTCCAAGTTTCGTCGTGAAAATCCCCCAAAAAACGGAATTCCGGGAAACCCCCTCCTCCCCCCCCTCCTCAAGCTTCCGGATCCAGTCAAATTATGTAAAAGATTTACATGGACCAGATGTTTGCTCTTCCCAGCAAGTTTCACTCCGATACCATCATTCTAACCGTTTCCCGAGATTTCCGGTCCATCCCCCCTCCCTCCAATCCCCCACCATTATCTGATCGACAAAATTTCATTTTGAAGTCAGTTTGATTGGGTCCCTGATATGCCTGCCAAGTTTCATCGTGAAAATCCCCAAAACCACCATCACCGGAATTCCGGGACCCCCCCCCCCCCCCCATAAGAGTCCGGATCCAGTACAATGGTCTAAAGGACTTATCTAGAGCAGATGCTTGTTCTTCCCAGCAAGTTTCACTCCGATCCCTCCATTCTAACCGTTTCTTGAAATTTCCGGTCTCCCCCCCCCCAACTCCCCCCTGGCTGCCGAATCCGGTCAAGACTTTAAACGGGACATTACAAATATATATTCTATTCAGTTATGAAGTTTCATTACAATCCGATCATCCGTTCGAAAGTTACACACTTCTCATTTTCCCGGATTCCCCTGCGGATTCCCCTCCCTCCACTCCCCCCACCATTATCTGATCGACAAATTTTTATTTTGAAGTCAGTTTGATCAGGTCCCTGATATGCCTGCCAAGTTTCATCGTGAAAATCCCCAAAACCACCATCACCGGAATTCCGGGACCCCCCCCCCCCCCATAAGTGTCCGGATCCAGTACAATGGTCTAAAAGACTTATCTAGAGCAGATGCTTGTTCTTCCCAGCAAGTTTCACTCCGATCCCTCCATTCTAACCGTTTCTTGAAATTTCCGGTCTCCCCCCCCCCCTACTCCCCCCTGGCTACCGATTCCGGTCAAAACTTTAAACGGGACATTACAAATATATATTCTATTCAGTTATGAAGTTTCATTACAATCCGATCATCCGTTCAAAAGTTACAAACTTCTCAATTTCCCGGATTCCCCTGCGGATTCCCCTCCCTCCACTCCCCCCACCATTATCTGATCGACAAAATTTTTATTTTGAAGTCAGTTTGATTGGGTCCCTGATATGCCTGCCAAGTTTCATCGTGAAAATTCCCAAAACCACCATCACCGGAATTCCGGGACCCCCCCCCCCCCCATAAGTGTCCGGATCCAGTACAATGGTCTAAAGGACTTATCTAGAGCAGATGCTTGTTTTTCCCAGCAAGTTTCACTCCGATCCCTCCATTCTAACCGTTTCTTGAAATTTTCGGTCCCCCCCCCCCCAACTCCCCCCTGGCTACCGAATCCGGTCAAGACTTTAAACGGGACATTACAGATATATATTCTATTCAGTTATGAAGTTTCATTACAATCCGATCATCCGTTCGAAAGTTACACACTTCTCAATTTCCCGGATTCCCCTGCCCTCCACCCCCCCCCCAAATGGTCGGATCAGAAAACTGATTATTTATAAGTTTGTTTGGTCGGGTCTATGATAGGCCTGCCAAGTTTGATGGTCCTAGCACAACTGGAAGTACCCTAACTCGAAAAAGTGTGACAAAATGCCCTAAATTTTCAAGTTTCCAGCGCCCCCACTTCCCCGCATATGGTCGGATCGGGAAACTGATTATTTTCAGGTTAGTTTGGTTGGGTCCCTGATATTCCTGCCAAGTTTCATTGTCCTAGCTCATCTGGAAGTACCCTCACTCGAAAAAGTGTGACAAAATGCCCTAAATTTTCAAGTTTCCAGCGCCCCAACTCCCCCGCATATGGTCGGATTGGGAAACTGATTATTTCCAGGTTCGTTTGGTCGGGTCCCTGATATTCCTGCCAAGTTTCATTGTCCTAGCTCATCTAGAAGTACCCTAACTCGGAAAAAAGTGACAAAATGCCCTAAATTTCTCAAGTTTCCAGCGCCCCGCACTCCCCCGCATATGGTCGGATCGGGAAACTGATTATTTCCAGGTTAGTTTGGTCGGGTCCCTGATATGCCTGCCAAGTTTCATTGTCCTAGCACATCTGGAAGTACCCTAACTCGGATATGTGGGACAAAAAACTCGGACCGACCGACAGACGGAATTGTGATCGGTATATGGCACTTGAGCCAGAGGCTACAAGTGCCATAAAAATAAGACACTCGAAACAAACAGTACACTAAACTAAAACAAGCAACTCGAACGGAGAGGCATAGGCTAGGGAAACAGTAGGTATAATACCTTTTGAATTCCTTAAGGGATTCCGTTGACGAAGTTGGAGAATTTGTATGTAGCCTATACTGTAGATATTTTGCTTATTTGATCAGTTAATTGATCACAAGAAAGCTCAGCTAATGAACCCGCCCGCTCATAGCAGTGAACGCTATTTGAATTCATTTGTGCTTTATTTTATCCGCAATTTTAATGTGAATTAACCAAATTGTAATTTGACAATCCCCTCCATTTTGTATTATCAGAATTTTAGGAATAAATGAATTGTAATTGTCATTGTAATTCTGTAAATTACGGACAACCTTGGTTTTGTTATCTAATACAGTCAAATGTGAAGATAACGAAGAACTTGGATATCTGCTAAGACCCAAGTGTTTCAGCTTCTTTTGACTTAAACCATGGAACCAGAGTAATCTGGTGTGCTTTTTTATTGCTCTTTTTCTTTTTTTAAGATAAACCCCCCCTCCCACCCACCCAAGAGGACCCCGAGTAAAAATGTCCCACGTTTAGAAATTTTCCCAACAAAAACATCCCTTAAAATACGTCCTCGGGCATAAACGCATTCCCGGCTGAAAAAATCTGCACTAGCCACGTGCTTTTAGCCGAGGGGTTAACCAATCCCCGGCACTTGCTGTACATTCTATCCTGGAACCGGCCGGAACCAATGGTGCCAGCCATAAATTATGCGATTCATCTCTAAACACACTGATCTTAATATTCTATACGTGGCACTTGCCGTACAGGAAAATCGAGAGTGGGCAACCCCTTGACTCTAAATCATTTGTCTTTACCGTGGAAACTCGAGTTAAAGTTTCCCATTTTTGAATTTCAAGCTTTTTTGGTACCCCGAATTCTTTCATAGCAGATTGTTCGATATAGCCTACTGATTTGAACCCATGGTACCGTGCCCATATTTTTTCCCGTAAGCGCATGCCACATAATTGGTAATGTAAGATTACAAGGATGGCCTGTCTAGATAGAGGGGCCTGGAAAACACGGCGAATGACTAAGTTATTATTGTTCTTGATTTATGACCATCATGGTGCATAGCTAACTGTTCATAAAGCCGGAGCCATTAAATAAGAACAAAAAAATATGAAGTAAAAATGCTGGAGGACAATTTTTCATGGGGACGTTTTTTTTCTGTGGGGATTTTCTGTGGGGAGCAAAACCAAATTGGCCATTTCTGGCCTGAGTTTCGGTCAGACTTTCGGGCCTACCCACAGAATAAATAACAAGAGCTAGAAGCTCATGTAGCACTTGCAAGGCTGGTAAGAGGATGAAAGTAGGAATTTGCCAATTTGTGTGTTTGTTGTGATGATTTGTAAGCAAAATCCTAGAGATAAGAATGATCATGGACCCTTGGAATTCACGAGAATGTATCGTTTGGTAAAAGATATTTTATTTTTGCACTTGGCTGTGATGATGCGCACTTTAAGGGCGCTAGAAATTCATCTGTAATCAAAACCCTTTAGGCAAAAATAAACCTGGGCCCTTTAGGATCATGAATATATATGGCTTGATCAAAAGTATTTTTTTTTACTTTTCGGTTAAGATGCGCGCTTTAAGGATGCTAGAAATTCATTTCTAAGCTAAACCCTTGAGCCAAAAATGATCTTGCGCTCATGGGGAATCATGAAAATGTATGTTTTGCTTAAAAGTATTTTTTTTTTTACTTTGCGGTTAAGATGAGTCCTTTAAGGGACGGTTGGATCTAGGAAGTGACAATGTAAGCCAATCTTGTCAAGTCTCGAATGTTCAAGCCAAGTTTCATCGTCTTAGTACATCTAGAAGTACCTCAAATTGCTTTCATCGGAATTCCGGGCCCCTCCCCTCCAGCTCCCCCCAGAGTGCCCAAATCCGGTCCGGTTTTGTCACTGATGTATCTAGGGCTTATGCGTGTTCTTCCCACCAAGTGGCATCCCAATTGCTAAACTCTAAGCGTTTCACAAACTGCCCCCCCCCCCCCTCGACTGACCCACATTGATCGGATCCTGTCCGCACTTGAAATGGAACATCTGAAACATGAGTTTCTTTCCGAATATCAAGTTTTATTAACATCCGATCACCCTTTCAAAACTTGGACATACTTCAAGATTCCGGATTCCCCCTCCCTCCATTCCCCCCATGTCAAATTGGAGAAACGACTGTTCTTAAGTTAAAATGGTTGAATCCCTGCTATGCCTGCCAAGTTTCATCGTCCCAGCACATACGGAAAAATCTTATCAGCCGAATTTAGGAACCCTCCCTCCAACTTCCCCAGACTACCCGGATCCGGTCCGGTCTTGTCAACTATGTATCTCGGGCCTGTGCTTGTTCTTGCCACCAAGTTACATCCCGATTTGTCCATTCTGAACATGTCAAACGATTTCCGGTTCCCTCCTGCAACTCCCCCCAAAGTCACCGGCTCCGTTCCGGACTTGAGGTGTGACATTTGAGCCACGAGATCGTTCCAAACATCAAGTTTCATTAAGATCCGATTCCCCGATCAAAAGTTATACATACGTCAATATTCCGGATTCCCCCTTCCTCCACTCCCCCACGGTGGTCGGATCGACAAAGTGACCATCTCCAATTTAGTTTGGTCGGGTCCCTAATATGCCTGCCAAGTTTCATCGTCCTAGCACATCTGGAAGTACCCTAACTCGCGATCATCGGACTGACCGACCGACAGACCAACAGACCGACGGAAAAGTGATCGGTATATGGCACTTGGCCGAAGGGCAAGTGCCATAAAATGTGGGGACGATTAGTGGGGCGTTTCGCAGAAGAAGATTCACAGCTAAGCCAGTTGGGAAAGTGCGTAGGAAACTTTTTCCCACTGATATACTTTCGCAGATATTAGAGTGGCTTTACAGCAAATTAGTAGCTTGCTAAAATTTTCGAAGTAATCATCAAGATAATTAGAGATGCAGTTGGGCTATGTCAGACTCGAGACCTTTCAGTGTCAAATTTGATGCCGAAAAACGGCAGGTTGAACCTTTTGATGTCTTGTCTGCCCCATAGCTTTAGTAAATGATGAGTGGTGTTAATACAACCTTTAATATAGGTTCCTGAGATGGTTACATCTGACAGCACAAAAAGTCATTGATAGGTAGAGGCGTAGGGGGAGGTACTGCTTTTGGGATCCCAAAACGTAAGTGGAGGGGTACCTATGACATCGCAAAAAATGTCCGTCTGTCTGTGAGCACGATAACTCTCGAAGGGAATGTGATATTTTTATGAAACTTGGTGTAAGGGTTCTTTGGGTCAAGGGTAAGGTCAAGTTCGTAGATAGGCTTTGTAGCCCTACATTTAGGGGTGGGGGAGGGGGGTCAAATTAAGGGGCAAACAAAATCTTTTCAAAAACTATTGTGATAGCCGATTATGGGGTAAGAAGACATGCTGAACATGATGGTGAAAACCATTTTGTCATCGGACAAATCCGGAATCCGGCCAAAACCGGAAAGTTTGTAAAAGTAAAGTTTTATTTGAAGTTGACTAGACGACAGACTTAGGGGTAAGAAGAGACGCTGAGTCTGTATATGACAATCATTCTTGACCCGGACGTATAATTCGTCCAGAATCCGGTTGTAACCAGATTTTTTTGTTGTAAGTTAAAGTTATATTTTAAGTTGATTAAATGTTCTTTATAGAGATAAGGATATACGCTGAATTCGTTTCTGAATTTTCTTTTTTTTTTGTTGGACAATTAGTTCCCTCGGAATTCGGCCGAAACCGGGAATTTGGCAGAAGTAAAGCAGGAAGTTTCGGTCAGTATATCTGAACTTGGTTTCTAAGGTGATTAACCTGGCGAAGACCGGATCTGGCGAAGACAAGACCCAATTGTCTGGATCAAAAATTAGAATTTTGGGATCCCATCGAAACCTTTGGTATTGTTTGTGTAACAGCGGAGTATGAGTAAAATACACAAAACAAAATGCACATATTAAAACACTATAAAAAACAATGTACATAAACATGACTACGTTATTTTCATATAGTTTAAAAACACACTAAATAGACTTAAAAATTTTTACACAGTGACAAGCACATTAAACGGGTTCAGGACTGAAAAAAGTGGCTACGGTAATAATTTCGTGGGCTGACAGGGCTGGATGTTTGTGGAGGGTAAATAGATTTGAAAGCGAACACAGGAGTGTATTAATACTATCTTGAGCATTGAAATTCGAAACCAGCTATTATGGTGTGTCGAAAATGTTTCAGTGCTTGGCTCTTCG
The DNA here is from genome assembly GCA_030848855.1 of Branchinecta sandiegonensis. Classification (NCBI taxonomy): domain Eukaryota; kingdom Metazoa; phylum Arthropoda; class Branchiopoda; order Anostraca; family Branchinectidae; genus Branchinecta; species Branchinecta sandiegonensis. The sequence goes on along the minus strand of JAUPMV010000021.1, from coordinate 13,414,734 downwards.
GCACTCTGACAATTGGATACGCGGGCGATACCTTTGTCACTTCAGTTTATATTGAGCGTGTTCCATCCTACTTACCGTAGTTACTACGCATGACGTCACAAATTCTGCCTTTCTGTCGTCAAGGCTGGAACGATTTTTCTATTTTCCAGCAGAATATCGTGCCTCGCGAATCCGACCAATCACGTGACAGAGATCCGTAGTTACTACGCTTACTATGCTCCCGAGCGTGGTAAGCAAATAGTTACTATTTCGAGAAGGCTGGAACGGTCAGCGTAGTCATTTTTCGTGAGGTTGGAACGGAAATAGTAACTAATAGTTACTACTGGTACGAGGGTGGAACACGCTCTATGGTGTGTCGAAAATGTTTCAGTGCTTGGCGCTTTGGCACTCTGACAATTGGATACGCGGGCGATACCTTTGTCACTTCAGTGTATATTGTTTTGTGATTTGATTCACGGCGGAACAACAACCAAGTGGGAACCGAAAGGGGGCGTCAGGTCTCGGCACTTCGACTAGTTCGACATCTTGCCATATAGAAAACAAGACCCACAAACAGATTGCCCAACGACAACTGGCCACACAGACAAACGGAAACACCAAACTACCGATACTACGATTGAATGAGTTACTTCCAATGAGCATATGCTAGCGACTGTTGGCTAGACCACAGCTCTCTTGGTCACATTAGCAGGGTTACAAGTTTGGTCCCATAGGATTTTCATCGCGCTTGCTAATGACGAGAAGCAGATGGTAGCCGAAGGGTCTACTGTATTATAGGTTTCCAGATAACGTGCTTTGCCACTGCTCTTCGGAGTTCCCAAGTGGGGTTCTTGGCAGTAAGGACAGTATTAGTAGTATTACGCAATTCCTCAAAAGAGATGCGATAGATTGGGGTTCGTAACCGAAGTCTGCACCTTTTTTATGTTTGGTAGTGCAAAACGGATACATCAGCTGAATTTTATTGGAGCTATATTTCGGATCTTCTTGGCAAGGGTCCTCTTCAGCCTCAAAACCTGAAAAACGAACTTGTGGGAAACACCAAACACCTTGAAGTCTGCACAAGCTACCACAGTCAATGAGAGCACATGATACAGTTATATTCTTAAAAACAAAAAAGTGCACCAAAAACAAATTAATCTTGCCTAAAATTATGATGTTACATGTTATCGTCGCGGTTTCGAGGTTGAAAAGTTTAAGGCAAAATCCATTACTTTTTGCGCTTACACCCTTGAAGTGAAAGCAAGGCCTGTTTATGGTAGCATTAACAGAAGTCAAAGGTTGCATCAACTTGCTGGTGTGTCATTTAAAATTACTGTTGGAAAGAATAATCTGATGGGTGAAGGTTTAGAGTTCAGGAGGTAAATGTTGTAATTACAGGGTAATTGGATGCAGTTATTTATGGTTAAGATCTGGAAACAAAATTTTTTACTTGTAACGTAGCCGTAAGTAGATGCGTGATGACGTAAGGATGAGTAGTATAGTTTCACTTTTTATCCGGATGGAGAAGTTGGAAAGATATACCCGCACAAGTCCTACTTTGGATAGCTGGATTAAAGTCCCTGTCAAAACCCGGACATACTAGAGTCGTCACTAGCCAAAATGTTTCGGGGTAGGGGGTAGGGTACAAGGCATTTACTGCACTGCCTGTTTTCGAAAAACTGTTTCTAAGAAAAATCACCGTCTCTTCTTTTTACTGAGTGGCGGACAACATTGATGGGGGTCGGGGGAGGGGGGGGGGCGGGGGGGGGGGGGCGTCCGCCTCCTCCCTATACGTGACGCCTGTGCACACTAGTCCTAGTCAAATCTTCAGCTTCTGCCAGAAACAAATCATGCTTGGTGAGGTAGGTCGAAACCCCTTGCTACTGTTGATGCGCTGTGTAATAAAAAGTCCAGAACTTAAGTGCACTGTAAAAAAAAATCTTGTAGGATTTGGTACTGGGATTAATCTTGTCTCTATTGAGATAAGATTATCTCTAATTCGGATTAACCTTGCCCCAATAGAGATAAGATCAATCCCAGTAGCAAATACTGCAGTTAACTTTAATCCTTACTCGGAGAAATGTTTTACATTGGAGGTGATTACGCGACAAAATGACTTTCAAACTTGAAACGTTTTTAGGCCGAAAGCTATCATAGCTTACTATTGCTGACGTAATGAATCCACGAGTATAAAAAGATGTGAGACAAACTTTGTGTGTACTGTATATGAACAAATAAATTGAATTATCTCCCCAAAACCTCCCTAGGGGCCATGGTGGGGGCGGGGAAATAAACAAATGTAATAACACACGAATTTGACAGTGCAAAATGGATACGTAAGCTCAATCATATTAGAGCTATATTTGTTGTATATTTGTATAAGAATGTGTTTATTAGAGTGTTGTATATTTGTATAAGAATGTGTTTATTAGAGTGTGGTTGGTTAATTGAATGATTGTTTCGTGTGTGGTTGGTTTATGCTGTACGCATTCTCGCTTACTTATATCAAATAGTTTGTCATTTTTGTTTATTTTTTGCAAGACGGTAGTTTTCCATTTTTTATTTATTTATTTGGTAGATGGCAGGTCATTTAAATTAAGATATTATACAGGTTAGATAAATTAAGTTATATTATATTATTATTGTTGGATTTATAGGGTACGTTGTTGTTATTTATAGTAAAATTGTTAACAAGCATTGCATGTACGAAATCGTGTTCTCCACAGTGCTTGTGTCATGTATTTGTATTTTTGTGTATAATTAAAAAAAACTTGAACTTGAACTTGAACTTGTCTGTGAGGAGTTTTTCTATCAAGAAAACCGGTTATGTAAATTGTTTCCCTGTTTTCGCTACAAGTCAACGAGTCTCGGAAAAGGCTTAAAACAAGCCAAAACCGTGGGTTATTCGTTGAAAGCACAGCATAGTTTCAAAGTATTCAAATATTTTAAAATACTGTAAGTTAAAGAGTAATAGTGCGAGGGGTCTATTAACAGTTCTGGTTAAAGGACCCCTCTTGCTTATTCTGCCTTTTATAATATACTTAGCTCTCATATGGAATTATAAGCTTTTAAAATCCCCACCTTTCTCCATTGTTTCGTTTCGTAACTTCGAATTTTTTAGCGCTTTTCGGACTTTCCGAGTTTTCCAGTCACCCAACGAAAAGTTTGCCGGAATCTTCAACGTCCGCTGGCTACTCTTTCACACATGAGGATGTCAAAATCTTCTGTTTCTTACTTCTTTTTTTTGCTTAGTTTTCCCACTTTTTACCCAAGGCATGTTCAGTTTTCAAATATTTTGCTCTAAGCCGCCGCGTCGGAGAGCAGGAAGGCTGGATATAGTCGACAAGTGCTAACAAGAGAATCGGTAGTTTCAGGGGGAAAGTAATGATATTTTCGAAAAACGTTTTTTGTATCCATTTCGTAGGGAAAAGATTATTTCTAGTAAGAGCTGTGCTTTAAGAAAATTACTTTGGATTAGTAGAACTACAAGAGAATTTTCCAATTAGATATTGGGAAACGGAACAAAGGACAGAATGGAGGGAAGCGGTAAGATAAATACTCGTGCATGCCATCATTTTAGTTAGATTAAATTTTCTTATTGAGGTTAACTTTTCTTTTAGCCGTGGCTGTGCGTGAGTTTGCGTATTCCCGTAGTACCCGGCCTCAAGCTTCCTGAGGATGAGATCATACTAGTCAAATGTAAGCCCCAAGACAGAATGGTATCAGAAAGGAAAGAATCCGACTTCAACGGAGCGAGGTAAGCAACCTCATCCCTCAGTCCCGTCTCCCATGCAGGTTCCATTCAGGCTGATGGATTAATGATGGTGCAGGATAACGGCCATTGGACTTGTCGAAACGATCAGTTCTTTAAACGTCGAGAAGCTGTCTGCTTTGAGAACCCTGAACCCTGAGTGTTAGTTTTTTTTTCGAATCACAAAATCCCGAAATTTATAATGATTAAAACAAGGGTGGCCCATTTAAACGGACAGTTCCGTGATTATCGCATTTTTTTTTCCTGATTGATTGATGTTGGTGAAGGTTAACGGCCCTCGGGCTTGTCGAAACGATCGAAGCTTGCTGTTGGGTACCCTTAGGCTTTTTTTTTAAATCCGAAATGACAAAATCCTGGAATTTATAATTTTGAAATCAAAACGCGATCTGTTCGGACAGACAGCTCCGTGATTGTCGCAATTCACCACCCATTCTGCTTCACTCTTCCTCCTCCGACCTGCCTCCGACTAAAACAACCTATCACCTCACTTCAAGGCCGTATCCAGGGGGGAAGGGGGGGGGGGGGGGGGGGGGGGGTTAGGGGTTGACCCCCCCCCCGAAACATACAAAAATAGTCATTTTTATAGGCTTTTCCCTCTGATCTATGTCTTTTTTGTACTTTCTTGTCCGACCTGATGGCAACCCCCCCTTCCGAAAGGCACCCCCCCCCCGAAAAAAATTCCTGGATACTGGCCTGCCTCACTTTGCCTTCGGTTGCCTCTGCGTAACTTCCCCTCTCCGCACCTCATTTCGCCTTCGATCGCCTCCGCGCGCCTCCTTTCGGATCTGCATCCCTCACTACTCCTCAGCAGGGGCGTCACGACTGGGGAGGGGGGACGCCCCCCCCTCCCCAATGCTGTCGGCCAGTCGGTAAAAAATAACCGAGTCGATTTTCCGTCAAAACAGTTGATTTTTTCATGAAAACAGTCAGTTTTTCTGAAAATTGGTCGATTTTTCGTCAATGGTCGGTTTTTCTGAAAATCAGTGGATATTTCTGAATTTCAGTCGATTTTTTTCATAAATGTCATTTTTGTTGTTGAAAACAGTCGTTTTTCTGCAGAAAAAGTCGGTAAAATTACCAGCCAGTCGGTAAATGCCTCGTCCCCCCCCCCCTCAAACATTTTGGCTAGTAGCGCCTCTGCTCCTCGGTGGTACCAGGGACCCTTAAATCTCCTGTAATCACTCGCCATTCAGGGGGCTTGACATTTCCTATGCTTCAGTGTTCCTCTGTTGCCCGAGCCTCACCTAGTTTCCAAAAATTCCGCTTGGGTCGAATCGGCGTTCTTGCTCAGATAGACAAAATTTTTTGGGACTATTCAGCATGCCACCAGGTACCTAAGCTAGGACAAAAGATCCAGGATACTCTTCCATTACAGAGAAATATTCCTAGTTCAGTAGAACAGCTGCGAAAAATTTTGTCTATCTGGATAGTCGGGTATTTTATCCCCGTGGGTATTTCTCGAACTATCTGACGCTCGGTCAAGAGCACTTCAGAAACCTCTTATCAAGGCCGTATCCAGGGAGGGGGGCTAGGGGGTTGAAATCCTCCACCCCCCCCCCCCGAAACATACAAAAATAATCATTTTTATAGGTTTTTCCCTCTGATCTGTGTCTTTTTTGTACTTTTGTGTCCGACCCGCAGGAACCCCCCCCCCCCCCCCCCGAAAAAAAATCCTGGATACGGGCCTGCCTCTTATTGACACGCCCCCTGAATGGCGAGTTGTTACAGGAAATTTATGGGTCCCTGGTGTTACCAAGTGTGACACTTTTTGTGCTTTTTGACACTTTTTATCTCTGGGCGACACCATGACACGTTTTCTCTGAAAGTGACACCTTTTCTTACGAATGGCACTTGTTAGGACAGAAAGGCACTTTTTCATTTACTTTACTAAAGTCACAGATTACTGCCCCCCATAACGTGTACTTTGCTTTGATTTAGTGAAGCCTAAATAAAGCTCATTTCCGATTAAATTTTGTTACAAAATTTTGTTTTATTGTGAGATACATGTTACATTGACCAAATGAATAACATTAGTTATAGTTCTTTTTAATTGCTAAGTTATACATGACAGAAGAAATTCAATGTTCGGCTTCGTCCGTGAGCGAATTTTTGAAAATAAACTGAATTGAATTGAATTGAATTGATGTAACAATCAAGAAGCAGCAATTGTGACACTTTTACAAGTCGATCTCTTGGCAACCCTGCTACTCCTCTGCTCGCCTGATTCCACCTCTGGCCAGGCCAAAGCACTCCTGGTCCTTCATTTTCCCTCCACCGACCTAGAAATCGAAGGGTTGCCCAATCCCCGGCACCTGCTGTTGGCCTTTCCTGGCACTGGTGCCGGTCAAAAATGAGCGATTCGCGCTTCTTAAAGACCTAATCCAAACATTGTGTTCACCGTACCTTCTCTTACTGATCGCAAGCCACCAGTTTATTTAGATTTGAACTTGATTGCCGGGTTGCTGTTTTGGCTCGAGAAAAAACCCACGCAGAAGGTCTTCTTTTCCAGATGACGAAATTTTCCATTCTTGATTAGCAAAGAATTATAAGACTTAGTTGATTATTTTTTTTAAGCCTTCAGGAGTACCATACTGGTCTTGTTTTTTTAATTTATTTGTATTTGTAATAAACAGTTTGAGGATAAGATGGAAATTATTTGTTTTATCCTTGGCTCCGTACGTGCCAAAACGGCTGTCCCCGATAATCGGATGAGATTTAGTTCAGACCGAGTTATTTCAAACCTAGGAAATTTGGTTTTTTTATTTTATTTGCTCATTGTTTGACGTCATTTTTTATGGTTTTGAGCATTCAGAGTGGCAGTAGGGATGGTTATCATTGTGTGTGAGGTAGAAATACCATTTTTTGTGGTCCGCTTTAACATGCTGATTTTAATGTTGTAATACCCATACGTTGCCGGGAACCATGGAGCCGGGCGCTTGCTTCACACTAAACTCGAGAGTCAGCAACTCATCGCAAAAGAGTAGGCCGATACCTCCATGTTTTGTTTATCCATATATATTACGAACCTTCATACCCATTAATAGCCCGCTGCTTCCCTGGGTTTCTTCATGTTAGCTTTTAAGAAACCCGAAACGCGCAATACACGCATATTATACATAAATTGTTAAATCGAAAGTGCCAGTATCTCAACAGGAGATCTGTCCGTCTGTCGGTTGTAAGCTGCTGACACGAGCTAATACACATCTCTGCGGGATCGCATGTTGGACGAATATTTGAAGATGTAACCCAAATCTGTGATGAGATCAAGCACTGATGAACGCAACACTTAACAGATTGAAATGCAGATGTGAACTATTGATCTACATATAACATATTCCCTGTCATATGTGTTTATATATTGCACCCGCGGATCAATCTTTTCACAGTTTTCAAACTAGATGGGACACAAACTCGATGCTACGTCTCCTCCTCCCTCGATGACATTAAATCCTAATCCTTCCTTATTAGTGTCATCTACACTAATAACAAAGTAAGTAAGTAAGTAATTTTTTTATAACCCGCCATTTTGGAAAAGCGGAGTAAATGAAAATAAATAAAACACATAAACACACAGAAAAAGACATTTAATTTTCAATCTTCGGCCAGGAAGCAGTGGATAACGCCTTGCGCTGGTTGGGCCCGGTTGTCCATGATTTTTTAAAGCGATGAGGAAACATCCAAAAGGGTAACACTTGCATATTGAAATTTTGAACCGTCAATGCATGGTTATGGCATAATTTCGACAAGTGGAGCAGGTGCTTTACATATTAAATAACATGATAATATTTCCATATTATTATTTCCTGAGTTTTCCATTGTTACAATATTTACTTTAGCCTATCAATCTTTAGGAATATTAAATATATTTCTTCGTTAACATTAACCTATTAATAAAATTTTAGATTACAACCTCATAAAACCAGAAAATGTGTATCTTTCCACCCTCAAAAGAACATGTCTAATTGAAAGGGACCTATATCCTATAGTCACACCTGCACACATGTCACATACTGAGAGAATCTTAATCTTCTGCCGAGCGACCTGCGGATGATTCGTGAAATTCAACGAATACTTTTTTTTTCACCGATCTGCATAGAATTTAACTACAGGTAATTCCTTTTGCGTCTTTGTCCTTGGACTCTTTCTACCCACATGATCTGGGACTCTTCTCGACTTCTTTGCGTTCGGGCATATATGATCTTATATCTAAAATCAAAGGCATATAACCTTTGATTTCTATCATTCGCAATTTTACAGAAGGGTGATAGATTTGAGAACATCAGGTTATAATAATTCAGATACAAGATAACAAAATTAAGCCTGCTTTTCAGCTAATTTATCGCTCTACGTTCCTTGGATAAATATTCCTTCAGCCCAAGCTGACTGCGAACAAACAAGACCAAAGGTTTCGATGGAATCCCAAAAATTTAATATTTCATCCAGACAATTTCCAGACTCCTTGAACATTTTACTACTAAGATTTAGAAACAGAATAGGGCCAGGGAATAGGAATAGGGAAAATCATCTGAGAAAACCAAGTTCAGATATGCATTCAGCATGTGCACATTTACCCCTAGGTTATACGTCATAGATAGATAGATAGATAGATAGATTTATTTGCGCTAAAAAGCCACAAGGGCCATGGCAAATACAAAAAAAATAATAACAACAAAACAACAACAATAACAAACCTACAAAAATCCTTCCCGATATGACAGAGCGATCCGAAGGAATCTTCCAAATCTCTTTAAATCCCCAAAATGTTTACTTTTTAATTTTCTAACAAGTTCCTCCCTCGAGAAAAAACCCACCCTAAAAATGTCCTCCCTTAAATCCCTTAAACCCTCACAATCACAAATAAAATGCTCTACATCTTCATCAATCATCCCGCACAAAGGGCAGAAATAAGGACCAGACGAAACCCTAATTTTCCCAATATATTTTCTTCTTTGGCCAAAAGGCAAACAATCTCCTCTCAGACTAATTAAACATTTCAATTCTTCTGGAGATAACCCCGACTTAAAATAAATTTCTTCGCCCCAGGCCTCCTTAACCCTATTGTAGAGACTCAGGGACCCAGGAATCCAAACCTTACAACCCCACGCCTGCAACTCCTGGTCCTTTAATACTCTTTGGACTTCTTTCGCGACCTCACCTACCTCTAGCTGAACCCCCTTCCCCTCGTTCCACCTACCTGACAGTCCACACTCATTCAAAATAGTCTTAATTTGGCCAGGCCAAGTACCCTCACGTTCATCCTTTAGTGCCTCCAGGTATGCCGCTTTGGTCAACCGTACCCTAGGAAGCGTAAGGATTTTTTCCCAAAATTTAACCATACGAACTAAACGAACACTACGAAGACTAGTAAGGCCTAAATCTCCCTTCAAAACTAAACTATTTAAAGTAATATTTACCCCTAGAACTCTTTTAAAATACTTAAGCTGTACTGCTTCAAGCTTATCCCCCTGAATAAAACCCCATATTTCAGATCCATAATGCATTGCTGACGCTACTTTCGTAGCAAACACCTGCTTGTGAAATTTAACATCCTTTAGTGCTATTAACGGACTTCTAAGAATAAGATTAGCACATCGACTACCTTTCACCACACAATGCTCAACATGCTTCCCAAATCGACCCTTTGCAGAAAGTTTAACTCCTAAATAAATAAACTCCTCCTTAATTTCTAACTCCTTGCCACCAAAATTTACTTTATCACTAGCAGCTATTTTCCCCCCTTTACGAAAAACCATCACCACTGACTTTGAAGCATTCAGTTCCAATTCTTTAATTGAAAGATAATCCGTCACCAAATTTAGAAGCTTCTGTAGGTTATCACGTGAACCCGCCACCAATGCTATGTCGTCGGCAAAAAGAAGCATGCAAAGGCGAAAAATATCAACAGAAAGCATAGGAGCTTGTCCATCCCGCATATAAGAATCTAAATCATTAATATAAAGTGAAAATAGTTTAGGCGACAAAGTGCAACCTTGTTTTAAACCCATTTTCGACGAAAAAACCTTCGAAAATTTCCCAGCAACCCGAACTACAAGTCTTACACTGGAGTAAAGCTCCACCAAAATTAATACAAACCAAGCAGGAAGTCCCAAATCAAGCAGAGACTTCACTAGAAGCCTCCGGTTTACATTGTCGAAAGCACCTTTAAGGTCCAAAAAAGCAACATAAAACCTTGCACCCCGTGCCTTAGTATACTTCCTAGCTAACACATTTAAAACAAAAATTTGGTCCAGAGTAGAATAACCTTCTCTGAACCCTGCCTGAACTGGACTAAGCTTCTCTGCCTTTTCTAGCCAATTTTTTAGCCTAAAATCAAGCACCTTGCAGAAAATCTTACTAACTGCGTTTGCTATGTGAATAACTCTATAATTATCATGCCTTGTCCTGTCCCCCTTTTTAAATAGGGGAATAACAATTGACGTATCCCATTGTCGTGGCCAGTAAGCTTTTTCAACTAATACTGAAAAAATTGCCGCCAAAATATTCACTTTAACGAGATTGATCAAAACTTCCTGCCTTACTTCTGCCAAATCATCGGTTCGAGCGGATTCCGGGCCAACTACTTGTCCTGAAAAATTTGAAGATCAAAAACAAATTCAGTTCCTTACCCCTATAATCAACTTCAGATAAAACTTTAACAAATGTTCAGGTTTTGACCAGATTCCGGGCGAACTGTTTGTCCGCCGAGAAAATAATTTTCGTGTACGGGTTCAGCATGCCTCCTTACCACTACATCAAGCGTCTAATAAACTTCAGATAAAACTTTTACTTAGAATCAATTTTCCGGTTTCAGCCGGATTCCGGGCGAACAGTGTGTCAGGGTAAAAAGGATTGCCAGTTAAGATTCAGCATGTCTTCTCACCCCTAAATCGAACATCTAATCAACCGCCGGATTCCGGGCGAACTACTTGTTCGGCGAGAAAATGATTTTCATTTTCGCGTTCAGCATGTCTTCCTACCCTTAAATCGACCAACTCATTAGCTGTTAAAAAATATTTTGTTCGCCCCTTAATTTGAAACCCCTCCCCCATCCCTAAATTTAGGGCTACAGGGCCCATCTACGAACTCGACCTATCCCTTGACCCAAAGAATCCTCACACCAAGTTTCATCAAAATATTTCATTCCGTTCGAGAGTTATCGTTCTCACAGACGGACGGACAACTTTGACAAAGTCATAGATATCCCTCCACTTACGTTTTGGAATACCTAAAACAAAACAAAAAAAACTATTCATCAATTTCACGCCTCCCTTCTTTCTCGTTTATTTATCAAACCATATCCCACGTAAATGCAAATTATTTTTGTTTAAAAGGCTTGGCTTCAAACCTTATATTAAAAAAAAAAATGAAAGTCAGAAGTGATAAAGGGTGTGTCAAAAAGGATGTCACTGCGATAACCCACAGGTTCAAGAAAGCATTTTTATCAAACCTAAACCCCTCGCTGGGCTTGGATTGGTCGCTTGCAGTGCTGAATATTTATGACGTTGGAGACAATCGGATAAGTGGAAGAAAGTGAAGAGATCCGACCGCGAAATGATTACGTGATGAGCATATTTGGTGGTTCGTGGCAGCTAAATTTTTAGTGGAAGACATTTCTGTTTCGGGCCGTTTATATACCAGTATATACCGACTGCTTTTCTGTCGGTCGGTCTCATGATCTTGAGTTAAGTTACTAAACTTCCAGATGTGCTAGGACAATGAAACTTCGCAACTGCATTAGGGACCAGATTAGATTGACCTTGGCATAGTCACTTTCCCGATCCGACCACCGTGGGGGGAATTGGAGGGTTTGGGAATCTGGAAACCACGGGCATGCACAACTTTCGAACGGCTGATCGCGAGTGAATGGAACTCGACGATTGTTCGACTAATGTTCCGCTCAGATCCGGAAACTGCGGTGAGAGTTGGGAGGGTTGGGCACCGAAAATCTTGTGAATCAATTGTAGTGCGGGGTCCAGATGGAATTTGGTGGGAAGAACAAGCATAAGTCCTAGAGTATTAATTTACAAAATCGGACCGGATCCGGGCGTTATGGGGGGAGTTGGAGGGGGATTCCAGAATTCCGGCTATCTCGAGTTAAGGTACTTCCAGATGTGCTAGGACGATAGAGCTTGTCGTATTAGCGACCCGACCGAATTTACTTAAAAATTACTTAGAACTTCCTGGATGTGATCATCCTCGGGGGAGTGGAGGGATGGGAACCTGGAAACTAGGGTCATGCAACAACTTTCGAATGAATGGTCGGATGTGAAGAAAACTTGCAAAGTGGCAATAGCTTGTGTTTCAGATGTTCCAATCCGGACGGGATCCGAAAATTGTGGAGGGGCTCGGAAGGGGGCTTCGGAAATATTGTGAAACGCTCAAGAGTGGGAAGATTGGAATGACACTTGGTGGGTAAAATATATCCTCTTGAGTTCAGACGCATTACCGGGCTATTTTCAGAAGAGAACTTACAGTCTTGAGTTGAACATTTCCTGAGCTTCGCTTTATTTGCGATTGAAATGGACAATTTTGTTGAAATTTTGTTGAAATTCAAATTCCACGCGCCGGGATGAACTTTGTCTTGTCGGGCCAGCGGCGCATATTCTGAACGTCATACCTGAAGCCCAAGATTAAGAAATAAAAATCCCTTTACAGAATCAAAATAATTCAGTGAGGTAAAACCTTGCTATTGAGATACAAAGCCCACCTAACAGCCCGACTTCGCTCTCGACTTGAAAGAGTCTATGCCTACACGACAAAACTGTAGCCTATTCAAATAATGCATATAAGATACTTTAGCAGCGATATTTCGACCCTTCTTGGCAAGGGTCCTGCTTTTTATCAAATATCAAATATCCTTATCAAATGCTTTTGAGAAATCAATATAAATACAGTCAAACAGTATATCTGCAAAACGCTGAAAATCCGCAATGACTTAAAGAAGTTGAGTGTTGCAAGACCTTCTTTTCCTAACACCCTGTTGGGCAGGGTTCCAAATATCATTATCATCAAAATACTCCTGAATTCTTGCAACAATCAACTTTTCCATCACTCGGCTTAATATGGATGTGGTAATTCATGGCTATTCATGCCTGGTAATTTTATGTCTGCAGCCGTAATGAAAATGTCAATTTGTTGCTCGTAAAAACTCTGTTTATGAATTCATTTTCTGTTCATGCTTCTGCGTTATCAGTAACGATAATAAATAACAAGTATCTGTTTACAGAAATATTGGACTAAGAAAGAAAAAGAAAAATATATGTATTTTATTTATTCTTTCATCTTTGTACAGGGAGTCCTGTTATAGATGTATTTTAAAAGTGATCTTATGGATTCGTTTTTAGGAACCTTTTAAAAGCCCGGAGGATATGTTATTGTTCAATTCAAGTAATTTAATACTGCTAGGTAATCATACACACATATTAATTAATTTTACTATTTTTAGCACTATATTAGCAACTATATACACAAAGGACGCAAAGACAAGTGGAAGGAAAAAAAAAGCTTGAGACATAATTAGTTTGACTAATAGACCGAACTTTTTGTATTACCTACTTATTAATTTTTGCATAAAAGGCTTATGCCTTCAAAGCATAAGCGGCGCAGTAACAAAAAAAATATACAATAAAATAAACAAGACCGCGAAAAAAGAACAGCAATTTGCTATATTTGAATATATTGTATGCGCATGGGGTATTGTAAGGCGACTGGGGATATTAAATGGGGAGGAAATTTTTGCATAAAAGGTTTTTGCCTCCAAAGAATAAGCGGCGCAGTAACAAAAAAAATATACAATAAAATAAACAAGACCGTGAAAACCCCCCAGCAATTTGCTATATTTGAATGTATTGTATGCGGGTGGGATATTGTAAGGCGATGGGGGATATTGTATGGGGAGGATATTGTAAGGTGATATGGGCGAACTGAGTTTGTTAAAGTATTCAGTTGAGGATGGAGGTGCGCAAAACCTATTAATAAAGTAATAATACATAGATGGCTCTTTCCACTTTACACAAAAAAATTATATATTTGGTTTTCACCATGAGACCCCGCCTTGTGGGTCCTGGTATGTCTACGTGGCTCCGACAATGGAGTCCTAGACTTCAAAATTAAATTCGAAAAAGCTGGTTCTGGTTTATTGGTCACGGTACAAGTCCCTTGTGTAAAGTGCCGTCTGTGTATTATTATTAATTTCCGTGACATGGGGATGTGAACTGGTTCGATTAATTTGCCCTCGGGCAGGATCACTGTTCCTATGGCCGGCTTCTACCAGACTGTTGTAGCGGTTTGCGAACTCTGTTCACAAGCCACTCGGTAGCTCAAATGTAAGAGCGCCTGCCTTGTAAGCAGAGGGTCCTGGGTTCAAATCCCGGCTGAGGAGCATTTTTGTCTTTCAGTTCACTACTTATAAAATATTAAAAAAGGCTTCAAAGATCTTTTTTTTTCGTAGCTCTGTCTCCTAACGTATCTGTTATCTTAACTATTTCTTTCTGACTCACACAATGCAAAAAGGACAGACGGCGAAGTAACAACAAAAATATTTGACGGTGTAAAACGGATAAGTCAGCTACATTTTCTTAGAGCTATGTTTCGGCCCTTCTCGGCAAGGGTCCTTCTAATTTTCCAGTTTGAGCGGCTTGAGCCTGAAGAGGACCCTTCCCAAGAAGGGCCGAAATAAAGCTCTAGTAAAATGTAGCTGACTTATCCGTTTTGCACCGTCAAATATGATTCGCAGTCAGCTTGGGCTGAAGGAACATCTAACAATAACAAAATAAAAAGCAAACTAAACAAAAGTGGGCGACTTGAAATGTATTATCATAACTTGTTAAACTCAATCGACTCGGCGACAGTGGCTTGTTTGCGTGTGTCAAACCAGGTGTGTTTGGACGACCGTTATTAATGACCTATCTAAACTTACTAACCTCTTGATCTAGCCGATACGTCTTTTAGTGTCGCATCCAACACAGATCTTTGCTTCTTTGGGTATCAGAATCGATCAAAGCCGTGTGTATCGTAGCATCAGACCAGGACACCCTGCCAGAGGGGTTTGTTTAACTCGTCTACGGCCAACAAGGGACACATTAAACTTCCAACAAAAGTTAAACGAAAACGCAACATACTGAACCGGTGACTCAGCCTGCCGAAAAAATACAAAAAAAAAAAAAATTCTTCTTCTTCATTTAATTACTCCGTCTTTTTGTACGTTTTATGCATCATGGTGGGCAATAAATACATTATTATTAATATTAAAACAGAAACTTCCGCCACCAGATCCAAATCGGCCCAGCTTCAGTGTGGTTCAGTTGTGACCCAGCCAGGACAACCAGCAACGGTTCTGAAAACTCTAGAATGAGCTTCTGCAGAGAAAGAACGGAGAAATGCATAATTTTTGCAAAAATGATAAATATAATTATCGCCCAGAACAGCCACGTACGGCAATGTCGTAGTCAAAACCCATCGTTATGAAACAAATGTGACAGCTTGTGCAAATTGCATTTTTATGACTTACTAAAACAAACTGAAACTTGTTTCTTATGTGCATCAAGTGAAACTTTACAAAATTGGGCAATAGTCCACTCATGCAGATGAAGTTCGTGGCTCCTTCTTTGAACATCCTTTGATTGATTATGTTTTAAGGGTATCGCCACATCATGTATGACTGTGATAACAGCTTTAGTGCCGACCATGACCGACTATTTTTCTACCTAATGGATGATAAACTAAGAGTGACAGTTTTTGCGCCTTAAAGGATTGTCTTGTCATTGCGCTTCTTTTGGCGTGGAATCCTGGTAGAGTTCAGCTGATAGACTCGGAAGAACTTTTTTCTTTCCTTCAACTTTTTTTTGTTTTTTCCTTCTTGTCAACCTCAAAAAGAATTCGGGATATATTTATGTTTATTTATTTATTCAACCAAGGGCCAACTAGGGCTATCCACGCAAATTAAATGTAAATGTAACAGGAACAAGACCAAAGGTTTCAGTGGGATCTCAAAGTTTTTTTTTTTTTACTTCTTCATCAAGACAATCGGGTCTTGTACATTTTCTGCTTTCGCCAGTTTCGTAGACGTGTTATTTGTCCCCGGATAAGATTAAAACCAGAATAACAATGCTGGTTGAAAACCCATGTAACATTCTAATCAGACATGTTAGTTATATTTTATATACACCATCTTCTAAATTTTATCGGAGGATTTTGTTCTTTCCAAAATTTCCGGTTTATAGACGATTCTGATCGTCCTGTAGTATAATACACAGCAGATAAATCGATTCGGTCCTATTATCTTTCTGCAGACAGGAATTACCCTTACAGGGAACAAAGTGTGATAGTGCTGGTTTTTCGCTAAACGACTGACCCGCTGAGCAAAACTCAAGAATAGAGACATACATACATTCTTGCAAATGCCTATAAGACTTCAGGAGTTAAAGGACCCTTCGCACTATTTACTCTTCAACTTACAGTAGTTTAAAATATTTGAATACTTTAAAGCTAGGCTTTAATTTCAACAAATAAACCACTGTTTCGGCTGTTTTAAACCATTTTCGAGACCCGTTGACTTACAGCGAAAACAGGGAAACAATTTATATAACCGGTTTTTCTGATGGAAAAACTTCTCGCAGACAACCGTCGACAGCGTGAAACACGAAGGTAGCAAAACACGGCAAGTGAGAAAATCAGCGTGCTTCTGTTAGAGGGGTTAGAATGTGACGTACGAAATTGGGGTCTCCGGGTTTAGGAATATATTGAGTGTAAGTAGGTTGCTTTATTATTATAGGTAAGACAGGTCCTTTAACTTTCAATCCTACCGAATTTCTGGGTTTTGCAGGATTCAGGACGAATTCTTTGCGGTGATATTCATCCAGCGCAGATCCAGCGTGTTTTTACTACTATTTTGAAATTTCTAATCGACTTCAGGAACAACTTTAACTTATACTAAATATCCAGTTTAGCGGATTTGGGCGAACTGCTCAAATCCGCACTCTCATTCCCTTCGAGAGTTATCGTGCTGACAGACGAACAACTTTTGCGATGTCATAGGTATCCCTCCACTCACGTTTTGGGATCCCAAAAAGCGGATTGCCGGAAGCGAGTCTGCTTGACTGGGAAGATTTCCTACGCAATTTTGTGGGAGACGGGAGGTCACCACCGACGAACAGAATCATTGCAAATATACATAGTTATCTACTATGCGTTTAAAGTTTTGATCGATTCAGGATCAGCGACCCCCTTCTGCAAGGCGGCTCCAAGGTCCGTAATAAAAGAAAGAGCAAGGGTAACTCTACTAGATTATTTCTTATTCACTCCTTCCTGCAGTTTGGCAATTCAAGCTGCGGCTGTTGAACGCAGGAGTCCCCTTACCACTTTCTCAGGAGGTAAGCAGGAGTTTCTATGTGAAATTGGCATCTTCCGAAGACTTCCCGGAACTGCACTTTTTTCCCAGAGGGTGACTACTGACCAGAGGGTCGATCTTGGCGAAGAAGTTCAGCTCAGGAGCATAGTCAGGTCAGGCGATGGTAAGTCAATGTTCAAATATAAGGTTTGAAGCCAAGCTGGCCAAACATTACAAAAGAAGTAGAAAACCGTGATTTTCTGAGTTTTTTCGTGATCAGCTAAACTGTAAAAAAAATCTTGCAGTAGTTTCTACTGGGGTTAATCTTGTCTCTAAAAATATAATCTTATCTCTAATTGGGATTAATCTTATCTTAGTAGAGATAAGATTAATCCCTGTAGCAAATACTCCGATGAAAATCTTGAGCCTGCGAAGTTGTATGGTAGTTGTACGAAAAAGTTGCATGTAATACTATGTAGTAGCAAGAATACTATCATTTAATGTGCCTCAGACTGGTCCAGTCTTATGTAGTAGTATCCAGTAGCATACTGTCTTGCCATAGTAGCATCCAGTCTTGCTAATAGTAGCATGCAGTAGTATGCAGTAGCACGGTAGCCTTGAAGTAGAAGCATGTCGTAGCATCAGTTAGTACTGCATGCTACTTTTTCGTACAACTTCGTACTACTATTTTGAGATAAATTTTCATCGGGACTGCAGTTTACTTTAATCCTTACTCGGAGAAAATGTTTACAGTGTAGTTATTCCTCTAAGATGATGTGCGGGATAACTAGCGTAGAGGGATAACTAGCGGATCAGGAAAAAAAAAACCCGAAAATCACGGTTTTCTATTTCCTAATTCAATGTTTATATATTAAAGGTTAATTTCGAGCTTGCTATCGGAAAATAACATCGAGACCGCAGTTTCAAATAATCTATCCGAGCCGAAGGCAAGGTAGGTTATGAAAAGTATCTATTGAGCACGGCATGTTGATATTTTGAAATGAAATGAAAGCATAGTCAGATCAGGCGATATTAAAATCCGGCTGGAATGCATACTGAGGTGAAACAAAATCCTCCGTCATCAGGCTTGTCGTTGATTAGCTATGCCGCCCGACTATTCTGTCACCCGGTGAAAAATTTATCTCAAAATAGTAGTACGAAGTTGTACGAAAAAGTAGCATGCAGTACTTCAGGGCTACCGTGTTACTGCATACTACTATTAGCAAGACTGGATGCTACTGTGGCAAGAAAGGATGCTACTGGATACCACTATATAAGATCGGACCAGTCTGAGGCACATTAAATGATAGTATTCTTTGCTATTACATAGCATTATTGCAACTTTTTCGTACAACTACCAAACAACTACGCAGGCTACAAATTTTTCATCGGGCAATTTGTCCGATAAGTGCGTTGTTTGCCTCTTTTGACTTTCCCTATTCATGGAAGTAACAGAATGAAATAAAATTATAAAATAAAAAGGTAGATGTAGTGTGCTGATAAATGTCAGCTGATAAGGACTATCTCCGACTTAATGGATCCTACAGGTCAGGCTGATTAGATGCTTGCGTGTTAGCCAGGTGATGGATGTATTGCTAGATCGAAAGACTTAATGGTATACAGCGGATGTTTTTAATAATAATAATAATAATAATAATATAACTGCAGTAAAAAGGCTTTCGCCTCTGTTAGTGATGCACACTGTGATGCACTCATATTTTTCATTTTTGTTCTGTTTTGTTTGTCTGTCAGTTTCTTGTCGACAAGTCGATTTTTCTTGGGCTGACCCCAGGGTTGGTCACCAAGAACTAGTGTGTACGAGTTACTTCAGGATACTTCGGGTTACTTTTGGTTACATTGGGTTACTTTGGGTTGCATTAGGTTCCATTGGGTTGCTTTGAGATACTTTTCGGTTACTTTCCAGGGTGTACGAAGTTACTTTTGGTGACCAACCCTGGGGCTGACCCCTTTATCTGTGCCTAGGAAGGTACTAAGATTCAAGTTCGAATGATATGTCCGGTGTCAACGAATTTAAGCCTGAATTTGAGACGAAGATAAATGCTAAATGCTTTCACATAGGCACTGGTCAGAGGCATCCGGCACTGGGTGGTTTTTTTTTTAGTTTTTAGTTTAATACTCTTTATTATACAAACCAACCTTTACATGCTAAACTACATAAACACACTTTTTGTAACCCCCTTAACATCCTTTCTACATGTAGCTAATACTTCTGACTGCAGGAAAACCCGAATGGGCCTGTGGAGGCAGTAAAAAAACTTCACTTTACATTAATTTTCAAATACTTTTTCAAAAAAGAGAAGAAAATTGAAAGAGGCTTTGAATGAATGAATGAATTTAATCCAAAAATAGCTCGAGGGGCGATGGCGGAAAAGCAAAATAGAATAGAAACCGGCAATCATAGAGTGTGTCCCACCCTACTTACCGTAGTTATTATGTCCGACGTCACCAATTCTGGCTGTTTGCCGTTAAGGCTGGAACGATGTTTCTGTTTTCCAGCAGAATATCATGCCACGGGCGAACCCAACCAATCACGTTGCAGAAATGCGTAGTTACCACGCTTACTACGCTTCCGAGCATGGTAAGCAAATAGTTACTATTAGTTACTATTTCGAAAAGGCTGGAACGGTGAGTGTAGTAACTTTTTACGAGGTTGGAACGAAAATAGTAATAACAGTGAGTATTATTAGGAGGGTGGAACACGCTCATAACTCGAAGCCCTTAAGAGAACCCATAGCCCCAGAAATAATGATCCATACACTGTAAAAAAAATCTTGCAGTATTTGCTACTGGGATTAATCTTGTCTTTATTGAGATTAGATCATCCCTAATTTAGATTAATTTATCTCAATAGAGATAAGATTAATCCTAGTAGCAAATAATGCATCCTTATTCGGAGAAACTTTTTACAGTGTAGCCTGCTTTATGAACCTCCTGAGACGACGAAGGTCACCCAAATTTTTCTTTCCAATATGAGTGCATCACAGTGTGCATCACTAATAGCAAGAACAAATAAGCACCACAAACTTCGTCTCCCTATCTCTGTAATACGACCATGCGGAGTCGAATGAATCCCTTTACCCTGCCCGATGTAAACAACCAGTGGGTAGGATCTACGCGGAACATCACAATTCGTTACCTCTACAAACAGTTAGATCGCTGTAAAACCCTGAAGAAGAAATTTCCAAAGGAAAAGCCGATTGGTTGTCTGAACGCGCTGTTGAGTGGGACAGCGAGCCTCCTGCGCTAATTCTTCTGATATGCGCAACGGCGAAGAGGGAAGTTGACGGGCAGCAACTCAGAGCTCAGCAAACACCTTTAGCTCAGCTCAGTTTTGTCACATGTGTCGGGGTGCCGCTGCATGGGACCAAAGACGGAGGTTCTGTTGGTTCATTTGTTCTTGCTAATAGCCACTAAGATTGTCACGGATCGATCTCTCGTTGGTATGGCTTATTCCGCCCATCAAACTCACACGCACTTGAGCTTGCCTATTTGAAGGAGGGTCAGTCTGTCATAGCACCCAAATCATCCTCGTAGGTTTGGCTTTTTAAAAAAGATGGGCGGACAGGCAATTGTCGGAGCCTGTCAAAGAAATGTGAAGAGCCATTTGATAATCTGTACCTGTAGGGTGTTGAACCTGCTGTCCTGAAGGATTTGCTTTTGCTGGTTTCGGCGGGCCCACGAAGAAACAGCGCGACAGTACCTACGCTGGGAGATTTCGATATTGTTCTATTGGAGCAGTTCAGCGCTCCAAACAGACTAACTAGTCTCTGTTTATCCCTCCTCGTCGCATTATCAGCATCCTTCCACAGAGATAGTACAATTGATTCGTAAGTTAAGGATCAGAAAAAGAAGCTTTCAGTTTTAAAAACTGGAGACGCAGTTGATCCGCAAATTAATCAACAGAAAAGAGAAGCATTCACTTTTATATGAACGGTAGTGGGAACCTCTCACCGTTTGTGGTTCACAGTTTTTCCTGCTGAAAGATTATAATTAAACACTCAATCTGTCTGAGTCTAAGTTAAACTTCGATGATGGTGATGATTCTTTGGGGATTTAAGGAATTACACTGCATGGTGGGTTTAAACTGGAATGTAGAACACTGCTCTTGCATTTTCCGAGACTTCATCCACGCTCTACTACACCATAAACAAGACCAAACTTTTCGATGGGATCCCAAAAATTCAATATCTGATCCAGACAACTGGGTCTTGTCTTAGCCAGATCCAGTCATCGCCAGAATCCTTTAACATTCTCACAATTAAAATTCAGAAACAGATTAAGGCCAAATAGCTAATCATCTGAGAAAACCAAGTGCACATATGGATTCAGCATGTGTGTTTACCCGTATAAGTCATATCTGTTTTGACGAAAAGTTCCTGTCACTTCTGTCAATTTGCCGGTTTCGGCCGAACTCTAGAACTACTTGTCCGGCGAAAAAAGAAAATTCAAAAACGAACTCAGGGTATCTTCTTCCTCAATAATGAGCATCTAATCAACTCCAAATAAAAATTTAACTTATAAAAAATTTTCCGACTCCAGCCGGATTCCGGTCAAACTATATGTCCGGGTAAAATATGATTGTCACACACGGATTCAGCGTCTCTTCTTATCCCTAAATCGGTTATATAGTCAGCTAGAAATAAAACTTTAACTTCTAACAATTTTCCGGTTTTGGCCGGATTCCGGGCGAACTACATGTCCGGATAGAAAATTGTTTTCACATAAAAGTTCAGCATGTCTTCTTGCCCTAAATTGGACATCTGATCAACTCCAAATAAAACTTTTAATTTTAACAAACTTTCCGGTTTGGGCCGGATTCCGGGCGAACTACTTGTCCGTCGAGAAAATGGTTTTCACCATCGTCTTCAGCATGTCTTCCTACCTCTTAATCGAACATCTAATCAACTTCAAATAAAACTTTTACTTTTAACAAACTTTCCGGTTTTGGCCGGATTCCGGGCGAACTACTTGTCCGATTACAAAATGGTTTTCACCATCGTGTTCAGCATGTCTTCTTACCCCATAATCGACTATCACATTAGCTGTTTCAAAATATTTTGTTTGCCCTTAATTTGAACCCCCACCCCTAAATGTAGGGCTACAAAGCCCATTTACGAACTCGACTGGTCCGCCAACACAACGAATCCTCACACCAAGTTTCATCAAAATATCTCATTCCCTTCGAGAGTTATCGTGCTTACAGACGGACGGACGGACGGACGGACGGACAGACGGACAACTTTTGCGATGTCATAGGTATCCCTCAACTTACGTTTTGGGATCCCAAAAATGGACACGACGGCATGACACTGCGCAAATCGGAAACGCACTACAACAGCAAATATCTGGCTACACCGGCCGGATGGTACACCAATGGGAGATTAAACAGAAGAACCTGACACTACATCAGTGGCATTTTGATTGGTCCGACACTACAGCATCACGACACTGCGCAAGCAAAACCCGGCGCTATACTACAGTCAGCACAACACCAGTGCGGACTTTGCCGGCCGAATCCGGTGCCACGTCAGCTATATCCGAGAATGCGCCACAGCAAGACACTGTATCAACTACACCCAAAATTACGCAACACCAGCGAAAAACCAGCAGTACGCTGGCAGAACTCTACACCAGCAGCACAGCGTTATACAGCAGAACCTGGCAAACACACCAGCGGCAGTTAGTTCGGTTCCGACGCTGCGGCAGTTAGTTCGGTTCCGACGCTGGGGCAGTTAGTTCGGTTCCGACGCTGCGGCAGTTAGTTCGGTTCCGACCGGCACTTTGTCAGCACAGCGTTATACAGCAGAACCTGGCAAACACACAAGCGGCAGTTAGTTCGGTTCCGACGCTGCGGCAGTTAGTTCGGTTCCGACGCTGCGGCAGTTAGTTCGGTTCCGACGCTGCGGCAGTTAGTTCTGTTCCGACGCTGCGGCAGCACGACAAAGTGCCAGCAAACCCCAAAATGATGCTACACCAGCGAAAATCAGCAGTGCACTGTCAGAACGCTACATCAGCACGAGACTGTACAGCGGAACCTAACACCACACAGCGACATTGCAGTTCGCTCGGATCCGACGCTGCGCCAGTATAAATCCGACAATGTACCGGCAGGATGCTACACCAGCACGGCAGAATTCATTAGAACACCAGCGGCACTTTGCTTGGTTGACGTGGCAGCTGTAGGGACCCGAGCTAGTTCCGCGCCCGCTGAGTACAACTGTCAACTGGCTGAGATTCCTTTTTTCTTTCATTGGTGGCAGCTTTTCTAGTCATATACGGCAGTTGTATCTGACGGACCCAGGATCCTTTTCCAGTGGTTGGTGGCTGGCCCTGGCTTCTTTGCTCGTTGGTTCGTCGTTTATCTCCGACGGTCGGCCAGTACGGGGCCCGAGTCCTTTACCGGTGACCGGTTGCTTCAGGTTCCGACCTTTCTTCGTTGGTTGGTGACACTTCATCATGTTCATTGATCATTGACAGTTGTGGTTTCTTTTTGCAGTGATGGGACCAAGATTATTCCCTGTTGGCTTTTTGTTGTTCTCTTTTTATATTTATCATCAGTCGCTCTATCTTTTGCTGGCATCTTTACGGTGCTTGGTTGATCGTCCTAAGATCATTCATTCTGTGGCATTCGTTGTTATTTTGGCAGCGCCAAGACCCGGCCTCCTTCCTCATTGTCTGGTGGCAGTTGTTAGCTCCATAGCTCATCGTAGGTGCCAGCGCCGACCCGTTGATAAATGGACTAGGCAAGAAAGACTAAGTGACTGGTGACATGCCACCCGTTGTAAGGGCACTTCAATAGCCAGACCTTATAAGTTTAGCGCTAGAGTGAGCGGTGCAACTCTTATGAAAGCAAGGAGTTTTCTTTCGAGACTTTCGTGGGCACACTATGGAGTTAAAGGACCTTTCTTACCTATAATACTAAAACAACCTACTTCCATAATCATTACATATATTTTTAAACCCGGAGACCCCAATTTCGTGCGGACATTTTAACCCCTCTAACAAAACCACGCTGATTTCTCACTTGCCGTGTTTTCGATGTGTCTCACGCTGTCGACGGTTGTCCGCGAGAAGTTTTTCCATCAGAAAAAGGGTTATGTAAATTGTTTCCCTGTCTTCGCTACAAGTCAACGGGTCTCGGGAAAGGCTTAAAACAGCCAAAACCGTGGCATATTTTCTGAAAGCACAGCCTAGTTTCAAAGTATTCAAATATTTTAAAATACTGTAAGCTGAAGAGTAAATAGTGTGAGGGGTCCTTTAAGCTACGTGCTAAGACATTCCGATAAGGTTTCACATGCAAAAATACTCATGCAAAATTTGTGTCATTGTAGCGGACGCTATGTCTAATCGTTTGCCCCCGGGGTGTGTGAAATGGCTCCGAGGGAAATGTTTCGAATGAACACTGTTTTGTCGGCTATTATGCTTTGAGAACATTCTAGAGAAATAGCCATACTTTTGTTTAAGTTCGATAGAATGTACGGTGTTAGACTGGTTTCAGTATTTTGATAGAATCAAGAAGAGTCGCCATGGGGAAACCGGCATGCGACGCCTCTCAATTTGGAGCGAAGGAGGAAATTCGCATCCAACTTCAAAAATCGAGCTGCTTGTGAACGTAACTTTAAGACCCCTTGAGATTAACACATATAAGCGTACATTACGTTTCCGTAAAAGCGTATGGTACATTGCTTCTCTAACTCCTGCAGTGAACCCCTTCAGACTGGCGTAAGCGCAAAGTTGCGCTTTTATCACTTTCATCGAAGGCAACTAATTCAGATATAGCAAAACGTGGACTCTCTTGGACAAACTGGCAAGTCTTATCATCAATCAATTCACTTTTGTTTAGTTTTCTGTTCCTGCTCTGACGTTGCCTTACGGTTGGTTTTTAAGTTTTTTCTACTCTCGGTTCTTACGCTTTTGTTTCATCCGTAAGGACTCTGTAAAGCAGTGTTGGGCGATATTCAGATTTTTCGATATATCGATATTTTCACTTTCGATATTCGATAATCGATATACCGATATCGATATTTTGGTACCATATTTCGCTACAGTATACGTCTCGTTTCACAAAAATTTGAAAGCAAAACTGTCATAAAAAAGCATCTTGCATTAACTCAAACTTCGACTAAATAAAAACTTAATTACGAAGAACACATTGCACCAATTTCGGACATATAAACAAGTAAGTAAGTAAGTAAGTAATTTATTTGTGACCCGTCATTTTGAAAAGGCGGAGTAAATGACGAAAATAAAGAAAATAAACAAAACACATATATACACACAGAAAAAGACACTTAATTTTTAATCTTCGGTCAGGAAGCAGTGGACGACATCGTGTGCTGGTTGGGCCTTGTTGTCCATGAGTTTTGAAAGTGATGATGAAACATCCAAAAGGGTAACACTTGCGTCTTGAATTTTGAATTTCTCCGTCAATGTATGGTTATGACATAATTTTGACAAGTGGAGCAGGTGCTTTGCATATTTAAAATAACATGATCTCATCTTCTTAATCTCCTTCTTTCGCAGAACATGAGTGACGCCAGAACGAAATAGTATAGAAGGAGCGCAGAAGGTGCTGTACAAATTTCCCAAAGCTTTACGATTATAGCGCCCCCGGTTGGGGACGATGCGCCCATAGGCGCTGCGGATCGACTTATAAACTTCTTGAACAACCGAAGAGCAAAATTTTGACAATGAAGATTTGAATGTTATGCCGAGCCACCGTAGAGAGTCTGTTGATTTGACGATGAACGATCCAAGAGATATAGAAGCTTTAGATGCACTCGAACAATTTGACGAAGGGTTGAAATGCAAATGTAACTTATGTTGAATTACTGACAATAATTATCAATGAACAAATATCGTTTTCGATATCGATATTTACGTTTCGGTATCGATACGTGGTCCGATATATCGATCTATCGTATCGATATCGAATATCGCCCAACACTACTGTAAAGGGAGAAGAGAAAGTAAGAGGTTTAACAGTCTCCAGGGACCTTGCATTTTGATGATTTTGCTGGGATACCCTACTTCTTAAGGTCCCTTCGGACTGAAAGGTCAAATCCTGCATTTCGCTCCCGTAAACTCTTACGTCAACGTTACGTCAACTCTTTCACCTATAGCGGATCCGTTCAGAGTTCAGACTGATATCAGAGTAAAATTTTTGAATTTCTTATATTTTCTCCCTTTTTTTCATCGGTTTGTCAAAGAATAAGAACGATCGTATTTTTCATCAACTAAAAGCTCTGCTGTTTACCAGGCACCAGTGTGCGGGCCACTAATCTCTTGATTTGTCTCACTCTTGTACAAAGAGATATGAGCTCTTAGCTTTTATAGAGATATGAAGTGACCCTACCATGTATATAATGGCATATCAATTTGTTTGATTTTCGGGTCTGCCTGCTCAAGTACTGAAAAGTAGCCAGAGTAAACAAACCATTAAAACTGGTGGATCGATTTTACCTAATTGTAGGTGGGACCAAAATGTAGGTCTAAAGTGCTTGCTCTGGGAGAAATATAATTTAAGGACAGTAAAGGTATGTTACTTCGAACATCGTCTGACCAAATTCAGGCCTAGCAACTGTTTAAGCACAGGCAATAATGTAAAGGACCCGTCTTATTTCAAACCGTGAATTGTATATTTAAATTATAGGTTACCATTGTAAAGATATCCCTTGGTTGATCTTTTTATTTGTAGTGATATGTACAGCACTATTTTTTCTCTGTAAAAGATATTTATGGATAAATAAACCGAATTGTAATTATAATTACCTATAGATGTTCCTACGGCCCAAGCTGACTGCGAATCATATTTGACGGTTATTTTCCAGCTTGAGCGGCTTGAGCCTGAAGAGGACCCTTGCCAAGAAGGGCCGAAATATTGCTCGAATAAAATGTAGCTGACTTATCCGTTTTGCACCGTCAAATAATTGCCTATTATGCCAATGCAATCTACCTTCGAACTGCAGTCATTGATTCTTAAGCCTGGACACACAAATTTCATGTTACATTCTAAATCCGCTAACTACGCCACACTAATCTTTCCACTTGCCACGATTCACGATTTCCATGCGCATTATGCCCTCGACGAGTGTTCGTCATCGTGCTACTGATGCGTAAAACCGGTTATCTGAATTTTGCCGAGTCTTTGCTAGAAATCAATGGGTCTGGTAAAAGGCCTAAAACTGCCAAAGTCGTGTATAATTTGTTCAAGGCAGAGCCTAGTTTTACAGTATTCAGATAGTTTTGAATAATTTGAACACAAACAATAAATAGTGAGAGGTGTGCTCTAAGTAAACGAAAGTCAAATTAGAACCACACACTGATATTTTTTTTTTTTTTTTGCTCAGTTGCCTTGCAGTTTTATACCGTCGGGTTACGGCGTCCAAGGATTTTTACACCTTCATATCACTTGTACGATCGTCCAAGAAAACACGAAATAGAAGAAGAAAAAGTACGTTTGGAGATTTTGATTTCACTCTTTCTTAAAAAGAAATCTGAAACACTTGGCTCTTAGTTGATATTTTGTTAATTAAGTGTTTTGACTTGGTTTTAGAGAGGCGCAAAACCCAATGTGTTCTCAAATATGAAGAAGTTTACAGTTTAACTGATAATGTAGCTTACTTTTACACCTGATATTTGAATACACTGAATTATTTTGACTCATCTAAGGGGTTTTGTATTTCTTCACCCGGGACTCTAGTAATAACGTCCAGGAGTGTGCGCTCCTTGTACGACAACCCAAAATTAATCAAGACTGGTGTTGGGCGATATTCAGATTTTTCGATATATCGATATTTTCACTTTCGATATTCGATATATCGATATTGATATTTCGGTACCATGTTTCGCTATAGTATACGTCTCGTTTCACAAAAATTTTAAAGCAAAACTGTCATAAAAAAGCATATTGCATTAACTCAAACTTCGACTAAATAAAAACTTAATTACGAAGAACACATTGCACCAATTTCGGACATATAAATATAACTTATGTTGAATTACTGACAGTAATTATAAATGAACAAATATCGTTTTCGATATCAATATTTACGTTTCGATATTCGATATCGATATTTGGTCCGATATTTCGATATATCGTATCGATATATCGATATATCGGACCAACACTAATGAAGACAAGGAGAATTTGGATTCCAGCAAAAGCCTGCATTTCCATGTGCTACGGACTAAGCTCGGAACTCGGAAAAAGCAATTCCTCTGAGGTAGTAGTAAAGGGATGATAAGATATCTTTTTATGGCACTTGCCTTCCGGCCACATATACCGATCACTTTTCCGTCGGTCAGTCCGGTGTTTGCGAGCTAGGGTACTTCCAGATGTGCTAGGACGATGAAACTTGGCAGGCATATTAGGGACCCGGCCAAACTAACTTGGAAGTAGTCACTGCCCATTCCGACCATCCTGGGGGGAGGGAGGGGAGCCGGAATCCGGGATTTAGTGGCATGCTAACTTTCGAACGGGTGATCGGATCTTAAGGAATGAGCGATCAAGCCACTCGGAGGATTTTCCCTGGTCCTTTTGGCTACTCTTTGCGCCCTTGTCACTGTAAGAGCGATAAGAATCCTAAGACTGACCTTTGTGGTGCTAAACTTTTAGAGATAATGTATAGCCGACAGTCCCTAGCTCATTCAGTGAGATTATTTGTTTTGTTGTAAAGCTGGAGAAGATAGGGTTTTGGCATAACATAAAAAAGGTGATTCATAAGGCTCGCGTGCAACAGTATTTAAATGCAATGGATGACTGTCATATTAGCTGCCTGACCTCCATGATTTGTGGTTATCAGTGATGCTACTTTTCTGTTCGCTGGTTATCTGATCAGAATCATATTTTGATACAACTCGATCGTGACAGAGGCCGTCTTCTGTGAGGTCGAGTACAATGATATCTGATTATATGGCAAGTGTTTGGCGGCAGATTTGGATTCAAGTCAACACGTGGAATGCCTTTGAAGGATAGAAGTCGGTTGCATAAGGATTAGGAGCATAAAATCCTTTATCTGAAGTAATATGATTGATTGGAGATTATAGGGGAGGAATTTAAAGAGTTTGGGCAAATTCTAGGTGTGGGTTTGATTGGAACTGAAGCTTTTGAGAAGTCAGATAGATTACGGATTAGTTGAGAGGTAGATTGGTCTTGGAGTGAGTAAGTGGAATGTCGAGGTTGACAGTCGCCCGATTGAAACCTGAAATTACACTTTAAAGTTTAATCGAAATAGCTAAGATAAGACAATCAGTTAGACATCACTTATTCACTTAAATAGGCTTGAAGACCCGATGAAAATGCGTTACGTCGTTGCTCCTCTATTCACGACTAATGACTGTCGAATATACTGTAGAAAGTTTCTCCGAGTAAGGATAAAAGCTAACTGCAATATTTGCTACTGGGATTAATGTTATCTCTACTGAGATAAGATTAATCCGAATTAGAGATAAAACTATCTTTTAAAAGACAAGATTAATCCCAGTAGCAAATACTGCAAGATATTTTTTTACAGTGTAGTGGAAGTTCCTTGTCAGATTTGTAGTATCTCTATGCGGTTTTACCTGTTCTGTATGCGTGGCGAAAAAGAATTACTGAAAATTTGTATTCAGGCATTAAGCAGTCTTCACCAAGCTCACCGCTGGCTACTGAAAAGCCGCGTTTGTGATGAGATTCAAATTTTGCGCGTCATAGTAGAATTTGCGTTGTAGCGACGGCCGTAGATATTTTGAACGTCACTAATAGAGCAGATAGGGGAAAATTGGAACCAAAATACGTTGGCTTTTCAGTTAAACTTTAATGTTAAGTTTTGAAAGAGTGGTAGGTAGCCGTTGAAATCAGTGTCTGCCAATTATTAGTTTCACTTCATCAGTAGTGAGCAGGGGCGTCACGACTGGGGGGGAGGGGGGGACGCCCCCCCCCCCCAATGCTGCCGGCTAGTCGGTAAAAAAAATACGAATCGGCGCGAAGCGCCGCGATTTTTCGTCAAAACAGTCGATTTTTTTTCATGATTTTCTGAAAAATGGTCGATTTTTCGTCAAAATAGTCGGTTTTTCCGAAATCAGTCGATTTTTTTCAAAAATGACATTTTTGTTGCTGAAAACAGTCGTTTTTTCTGTAGAAAAAGTCGGTAAAAATTACCAGCCAGTCGGTAAATGCCTCGTCCCCTCCCCCCAAGCATTTTGGCTAGTAACGCCTCTGGTAGTGAGCAAGTAAGTAATTTTAGTACCTGGAAATTCACAAGGAATTAATACGTAGTATAAATCGAAACAGAAAAGGAAATATAACAAAAAGACATGCGCACACTATTTATAGCAATACAAGTATACGAAAACAGACATAGCCAATGGAAGATAGCCACTGGTTTTGGCCAAAACGAATGAGAAGATTGTGTCTTCTTTCAGACCGTTTTTCGATGTCGAGGATTTGAAGGCTTTTGTTGTAGGATGTGTAATTGTGGCCAAGTATTTTCTGCAGGCTCGGCTTCGGTTTCAGCATCCTGATCTGTACTTAACCCAGGATGCCAACTTTGGCAACCGTTCTATAAAAAGGGAAAAAGGGCCTGACATAATTTTTCTAAAGTGTCACTAGTTCATGGCGCGGAACCCCAAACCGTTTCAGGTATGAAAATGAATGAAGGGTAGCACAGCTATTTTTCACTATTTTTTCCACTTGGTACTTATTCTAGCGATTTTCTGCCCTTCTTGGCAAAGTTCCTCTTCAGAAGAATCCGATGGCCGCAGTCAATACGACCATAGTCCTGGAGATAATCTTCGAAGTCAAATTTCCAGCCTCTCAAACTCTTTTGTTCCTCGCTCGTTATCAGCCTATCGTATTCATTTTGTTTTTTGGCTATTCTGGATACGTATCGGTCCACCAAAAGTAAACATTTTTTTCTAATGATTCTTTTGGCACTTTCTGGCAAGGGTCCTCTTCATTTATAAGTACTGAACTGATAGACAAAAATGCTCCTCAGCCGGGATTTGAACCCAGGATCCTCTGCTTACAAGGCAGTCACTCTACCACTGAGCTACCGAGGGGCTTGTGAACAGAGTTCGCAAACCACTACAATAGTCTGGTAGAAGCCGGCCATAGGAACAGTCATCCCGCCCGAAGGCAAATTCATCTAACAAGTTCACATCCCCATGTCACGTAAATTAATAATATAGATGGCTCTTTAGACAAGGGACTTGTACCGTGACCAATACCATAAACAATTTTTCAAATATAATTTAGAAGTCTAGGACTCCCTTGTCGGAGCCACGTAGACAAACCAGGACCCACAAGACGGGGTCCTCTTCAGTCAGCATTCGGTCAGCGCATTTTAAAAAGCCTGAAGCGGACAATTGCGAAGGATGGCCAACGTCGCCGGACAATTTTTAGATACATAATCGGTTTAGAACTAACAAACATGATTCGCAGTCAGCTTGAGTTGAAGGAATACTTAGTTTACTGATTTCAAGTCACTAACTCACTCCCGTAAACCATTTATTTTAAGTCTTAAATATTTACTTAAAAGCCAACTTATTTTTGTGTCATTTGTTAGATTGTTGAGCCTAAAGGCCATGCATGATTATAGACCACATCACAGAAAAGGAACTGTTAAACTTTGCATAAACTAAACTAAATTTTATGTTCGAACTTTGAACGCCGTATTTCCACGTATTTCCACGATGAGGCTGGGTTTCGTAGATTTAAGGAGACCGGGAAGCAAGACCAATATAAGGGCGATTCTGGCGATCTCTTAGATTAGCTTTCCGAAAAGCAACGCGAGAATCCGCCGAGCCAGCGCCGAGCACAAGTACAAACGGAAAATAGTTGCGCCTCAGTTGTACCTTTACAACTTCTCGCTGACGTGCCGAAATCACTTTCCAATCGCGAAGTGAAGTGGATTCGCTTTCCAAGTGCTAGCGGAAACTAGCTCGCTCGCGGAGCCGATCTAGCACCGGCGACAGGACGAACGCGGCACCAAAATCTCCTGGTGCCAGTTAAATCTCGCACCAACCGGTATTCGAATTCCTTTTTACCATATTTTACTGAGAAAATAAACAAAAAAAAATTGAATTCCAAGTGATTTATTTTGTTTTATGTAATAATTGTATATATTCAAGTATTTCAACACGTTAAATGAAATAGTCGACGTATTTATTGCCATGTCACGAGTTAGATCAATAAAAATATTTATCCTTCTATCTATATAGCTGAAGAGTACCCTTGCCAAAGGGCCGAAATATCGCTGATGAACCATCATAGCTGATGTTTCCGTTGTAAACATTATTTGAATCTATCTATCTAGCTTTCCATACTGCCAGAATCGCCCTATAATTCAGCAAATTTGACCGTCAAATTCGAAAGCGCTTGGCACTCTCGAGGCGTAGCGGGTCAAATTGTCCTCCTGCAGCTTGTAAAGATGGCTGATGTAGCCCTCCCCCAGGCCACCTCTCCTCCTACTATAATCCCCCTCAAAATTCGGTGTTTGATGATTTGATGACTGATGATTCCGGCTTCTTACGCGTCTTTTCGTTTTTTCAGGTTGGAACTTTTCGAAGCTCACTGATGTTGTAGTGAAGCGTCTTCGCCGCGACAAAACTGTTGCTACTGAGACATCCGACATCGCCAATCTGGTTTATTCCGACGGGTGCAGAAACCCAGCTTTCAAGGTATATGGCTATTATACTTTATCTCTTTTTCTCTGGCTCACTCAGACTGAGTTTGTAGGAAAACGCTGCGTTTTCGCGTTTTGCTTCAAACCGCTGCGTTTTTGCGTTTTGCATCGAAACGCTGCGTCTCTATCCTATGATCAAAAAGCTACGCAATCGACACGAGGCGTTGTTGCGCCAAAAGAAAACGCGCGATCGGTTTACTTCACAGCCCGCGAATAGGATGTGCAGTTTCCATAGTGCCCATTAACACCAACTGGTAATCGTAGACTTGATGAACAGCCAACCGAAGCGTCGGGAATAACGCCATCTAGGTTAAAATTGACAACTCTTCCGAGACAGTATCTACAGATTGCCACAAAATTTGCTCATTTGCGGTATAAATAAATATATTATGTATATTGTTCATTTCTGTCCCTCAAGACTATGAATAAAAATGTATAACTTTTCTCGAATAGGTATGTAATGTATATCCTATGTCCTACAGGTAGTTATTTATGAGAGATTGATACGATATCGCATCAGCCTCCAGAGGATACGAAGCCGTATCAACCTCCGCAGAAGTTCATCGAGCACTTTTCCTCAACTACTGAAAAGTAGAGCCTGATCTCCAGTAAATAAATAAAAACATCACTTTCAGAAGAAAAAAAACAAGAAAAAACACTAAAAAATAATCAGAAAAAAATATTGGGCAACATTACAGACATTTTTTTTCAAAAACCTAAAGAAAGTGTTGCTTTCCTAGTCAAACAACCTGGGTGTTAAAATCATTCCTACTGAAAACGCAACTTGACAACTGAAACAACATTACTTCCAACTTACTTCAACTTATTTTCCTCTGCTCTCCAAATGGGCAGCGATTGAGCAATTACAACAGCCTTTTTTCTCGATTTTGCAGTCCATTAATAAAAACTCCAGTGTTGCCACTTTTTCTGATGGAACCTGTGACTTTTGGTCTGAAAAAAAATTGACGTTTTGGCACTTATGAAACTAAGTACTTTTCACCAACTGTTAACGAGAAATCTCGCTTTATCATCTTCATAATTATAAGCCTTGACTTTTATGCTTCATTGTTGTATTTACTGGTAAGGAACCGAAACGAAAGTCAACCCAAATGCAGACAAATCTCTACCCGGTCAACGACCCAATCGAGCAGCACAAACAGCAGCCGTGTCCAAAATGAAAAAGTAACCTTTTTAACTCCAAGCAACTCTCGCAAAGGAATTCACGAAGTCAAATATTTAACAAGCTAAAATCTTTAGTTTGTTTTCCCACAAGTTCGTATTCCAACTTGAGCGGCTTTGAGACTGAAGAGGACCCTTGCCAAGAAGGGACAAAATATAGCTCTAATAAAGTTCAGCTGACGTATCCGTTTTGCACTGTCAAATAAGGAACCGGTCGCAGAGTCCTTGGTCGCTTTGTCGAAGAAATGAAAATTTATGGCAAATCGCAGAATTCTGCGACCCGTGGCAACACTGACTTTAGCTTGTTTAAAGGAGGGTTTTCGCGAGCTGGAAAGCAAAGTCGGAATCACTTCCCAATGGTTTTCGCGCTACTTCGGAAAGTTGCCGAACTTTCCAACCCGGTTTTCGCGCTTTGGAAACCGAAGCAGCTATCCCGGAAAGTGATTCCACGAGGCTCCGCCGAAAGTTGAATCTTTCGGCGGGAACTTCAAAGGTGTGGAGAAAAAACAGTGCAAGTGTCACTAATAAATAAAAAAATGCCAATCGTACTTAAGGTGACTTCGATGGAGTAAATGAGAATTAAAGAACCTTTCAGTGAACCATATTTATTCGAAAAAGTTTGTAATTCAGCATTTTCTCGGCGATATCAGCTTTCCATGCGTTTTCACGATCAGTCCAGCGGGAAAGTGGAAAGTGATTCCAGGAATCACTTCCCCACAGTTTTCGCGATGCGCTTCGCTCGTCGGAAAGTGATTCCAAGATGACAAGGACACTTGCCAAGAAAGGCCGAAATCAACGAAGTCAACGACAGACAGAAAAATTGATGATAACAAAATAAATGATTATATAAATACACAACAAGACCAATCGTTTCGATGGGATGCCATAATTTTAATATTTGATCCAGACAGTTGGGTCTTGTCTTCGCCAGATCCAGTCATCGCCAGACGTTTTGAATATTAAAACAGGTTTAGGCCAAATAGCTAATCATCTGAGAAAACCAAGTTCAGATATGGATTCAACATGTGTGTTTACCCCTATAAGTCATATTATTTCGACGAAATGGATCGAAACTTCCTGCCTTACTTCTGCCAAATTCCAAAGTCCAAAGTCCGGCAAAAAAATAAAGCCCAAAAACGAATTCAGCTTCTTTCCTTACCCCTATATCAAACATATAATCAGGTTCGAATAAAACTTTAACTTAGAACAAATTTTCCGGTTTCAGCCGGATTCCGGGCAAACTAGCCTATATGTCCGGGTAAAAAAAAACAATTGTCATATACGGATTCAGCTTCTCTGCTTACCCCTAGATCGGACATCGAATCAACTACAAATAAAACTTTTGTTTTAACAAATTTTCCGGTTTTGGCCGGATTCCGGACGAACTACTTTTCCGGGTAGAAAATGATCTTCTCAGCATGCCTTCTTACCTCTAAATCGAACATCTCATCAACTTCAAATAAAACTTTTACTTTCAACAAACTTTCCGATTTTGGCCGGATTGCGGATTTTGACCTTCAGGGTCAGATTCGGGGAAGGAAACGAACTTGCAATCCTAAAACCTGCAAGAAACAAACTGCAGGTTTGTTTCCTTCCCCGAAAGTTGACCCTGATGATTGGCAGCCTGACGAGGACCCTTGCCAAGAAGGGCCGAAATATCGCTGCCAAAGCATCGTAGCTGACATATCCGTTTTATGCATTATTTGAATATATGAACTTCATCTTCTTCCTCCAAAAGTTGATACTGAGTCTAAGACTTCTAGGTGTCAATAGTTTGTGGTTAATAAAGGTTAACTTCAGACATCGAGGTTGGTATCGGAAAAAAATACCGAGACGGTCATTGAAAATAACCTATCCGAGCCGAAGGCGAGTCAGGTTATGAAAAATATCTACCGAGCCGAAGGCGAGGTTGATATTTTTAAATGGCCATCGAGGTTGTCATTCAGATATCAACCGAGATGGAGGTGTGTTAATTGTTATAACTTTTTCGAACAGAAATCATCTCTGGGGGCTGATATGACTTATATCATCCTCTCCGGAGGCTGATATGACTTATAACATCCTCTCTGGAGGCTGATATGACTTATATCATCCTCTGTGGAGGCTGATATGACTTATATCATCCTCTGTGGAGGCTGATATGACTTATATCATCCTCTCATATCTACCGCTAACTTTCTGTGGGAAGATTATCGTAAAATAACTGACCGTGGGTCATAGGAGGATATGCATTACATACCTGTTCGAAAAAAGTTATAGACCATTATTTCAGATGATCGCCCCCGCTCACCCCCAGAGGGACGGTAGAAACACTCTCCTCCAGAACTTCAACTTTCGGGTCTTCCTCTTCCAAGATATGGAAGATGGAGACAGTATTCTCGTCTCTGCGAAAGTGTTGGCTTGCGTGGAAGGTATCGACTGTTCACCGGTGAGTTCTTACCAGTTTTTTAAATCTTTCCGTTTTTCACAAATAGAAGCTGTAAGCGAATCTGAAAAAATAATCATCTCCTTTATTTTTATTTATTTCCGGTCATATCTGATTACACTGTAAAAAAAAATCTTGCAGTATTTGCCACTGGGATTAATCTTGCCTCTAAAAAGAAAATCTTATCTCTTGTTCGGATTAATCTTATCTCAGTAGAGATAATATTAATCCCAGTAGTAAATACATCCTTACTCGGAGAAAATTTTTACTGTGTATCTTACACCCCACCCCTTTCCCCAGTACGTAGAGATAAGCCTGCGAACTATTGTCAGTATTTTGTGGTTGTTCGAGGAATTGTCGGTTACACAAGTGTCAGTGATGGACCTCATAATCAGAACAGTGAAATCCGGGCATTGATTATCTTATAACCCCCTCCCCACCCAGAGATAAGTCTCTGAACTGAACTATTTCCGGTGATTTCTGATTATCTTATACCCCTCCCCCTTCCAAGCTTCAAGGTTATCTTTATTTACAAAACAAATGTATCATTAACACTTTCCGGTGCTGAGAGTAGAGCTCGAGCAAACACGAAACAAAATTAAAACCAAAAATATCTTCAACATGACGAATCATACAATCTTGGTATCATATCTCTCTTGGATCGTTCATCGTCAAACCAACAGACTCTCTACGGTGGCTCAGCATAACATTTAAATCTTCAGTGTAAAAATTTTGCTCTTCAGTTGTTCAAGAAGTTTATAAATCAATCCGTAGTGCCTATGGGCGCATCCTCCCCAACCGGAGGCGCTATAATCGTAAAGCTTTGGGAAATTTGTACAGGAGCTTCTGCGCCCCTTCTATACTATTTCCTTCTGGTGTCACCCGTGTTCTGCGAAAGAAGGAGATTAAGAAGATGAGATCATGTTATTTTAAATATGCAAAGCACCTGCACCACTCGTCTAAATTATGTCATAACCATACATTGACGAGGAATTCAAAATTCAAAATGCAAGTGTTACCCTTTTGGATGTTTCCTCATCGCTTTCAAAAATCATGGAC
Organism: Branchinecta sandiegonensis; assembly: GCA_030848855.1. NCBI lineage: Eukaryota > Metazoa > Arthropoda > Branchiopoda > Anostraca > Branchinectidae > Branchinecta > Branchinecta sandiegonensis. The sequence continues at coordinate 13,377,307 of JAUPMV010000021.1, read as the reverse complement.
AACAGGGCCCAACCAGCGCACGACGTTATCCACTGCTTCATGGCCGAAGATTGAAAATTTAAGTGTCTTCTTCTCTGTGTTTATGTGTTTTATTTATTTTCTTCATTTACTCCGCTTTTTCAAAATGGCGGGTCATACAGCTAACCGAAAGCAAGGCCAAAGCACAGTCACAATTTAAAAAAAAATATAAATAAAGAATATAAAGTCCCTTATATTTATTATATATATATATATATATAATAATAATAAATATTATATATATAATAATAAATATTCCTTCAGCCCAAGCTGACTGCGAATCATATTTGATGGTGCAAAACGGATACGTCAGCTGAATTTTCAGAAAAATCGATTGTTTTACTGAAAAAAAATCAACTGTTTTGGCGAAAAATCGCCAAAAACCCCACAAAGGTCTTTAGCCTGGAATGACTGAGTGGAGAGAGACGGGCATCGGGCATTGGCGCAAGGCGTCAGAGAGTGGCGCTGAGGCGTCGGCGTCGGGGAGTTGGCGCGCGGAGGCGTCAACAGGGCATTAGCCCATTTTTTTTCAAAGACCCCCAGAACTGGGATCCTGCCAATGACGAAAATTCAGCTGACGTATCCGTTTTGCACCATCAAATATATATAAAATAAATATATAAAGTCCCTCAATACGTAGAGATAAGCCTGCGAACTGTTTTCAGCATTGGTGGTTGTTCGACGAATTGTCGGTTGCACAAGTGTCAGTGATAGACCTCATAATCAGAACAGTGAAATCCGGATATTCTAATTATCTTATAACCTCCCCTCCCCACCCAGAGATTACCCCCTTCCCATACCCAGAGATGGTCCAGCCAACTATTGCCGGCATCTGGCGGCTGTTCAACCGATTGTCAGCTGCACATTGATGGCTTTGTTGATGGAAGATCGTTCGTCAGTGGATTTTTCTTGTCAGTTTGTTATGTCTTTATTCTTCTTTTCTTCTTCTTCTTTTATCTCTCCTTCTTTTTTGTTTGATTTTTTGGGTTTTTTTTTCCTTAGGACTATATGAATATAGAGTACGCCCCGCCCATTGCCAGGCCTTCTGTTAGGCCTTATGGTGGGGCCATAAAGAGTTAATGGTGTTCACTACTTTTGTATGAATTAACTGAAACTAAACTAAACTAAAACATTCGTCCATGATAGTCTCGAAATCAGAACAGTCAAATCCGGACGTTTCTGGTTATCTTGTGAACTTTTTCGCCTGGCTCGTGCCCAAAGACATGCCTCCGACTAAACTACAAATTGAGCGTCTTCTTTCTATACTGTGTGATGAATTGCGTTACCGGTCCTTCTTGACCCGCATTTGAGCGACTTCAAGCACTTAAAAGCCGTGTCAGTTATTACCAATAAAAAAAACGGCAATTATGTACAAGTAATCTAAATTATATATAGTTATCTCGAAATTACTATTCGATCTAATTAGCTGTCGTCTTCCTAACACGCCTTTTTGAATTCGAAATTATGTTCCGTAGTATTTTTCCTAAGGGTTGCCATAACTGCCTAGTTTGGTGGCAATTACTTCCCAATTTGCATTTATTGGCTGGATAGTTAGGATCTGAAGTGACTGTCGTAAGATACAATTGCCGGTTTTTTTTTACCTAACAGAAAGTGAAGTAGCTTATCAGTCATAGACTGACAACGAGCGATTGTCGGCTTAACCATAGCCTAAAGGGGCTCCTCAATAGGTGCTTTGCTCCGCCACTGCTTTCCTAAGCTCCCAAATCAGGTTCTTGACAGTAATGAGCGTAAAGTCATCAAGATGTCCGTACCGCTCATACCTCAAAAGAGCCAGCGATGGATAAGGGGTCGCAAAATGTTCCAAAATTCCCATAAGCCTACAACAGATTGCAGTAGTAGGCTTTTCCCCGTAATTGCAAATCAATCAACTTGTTCATGGCGTTTCTAGCTTTGTCGAATTTCCAGTTCGCCGGATTCCGGTCGAATATTTATCTCACCGAGCACAGATATTAATTCAGCATTTCTGGTTGTTCATGTCTACTTGATTAATAAATGTCAGGTTCGATATCCGAATTCCGGATTATGGCAGATTTCGCCCGAATTTGTCCTGTGGGAAAATGGAGCAGAAATATGTGATCACCATTTTTTCCTTCCCCTTTATCGCTGTTCCTTTGATCCAGTCATTGCCAAATTTCTTGTTCTCATGGATTTTTTACACTCTTTTGTGACCCCCGCCCCTAAATATAGGGTATGTGGCCTGCTTGTTTACATTACGACCCCAGAAATCCTCTCGCCGTTTGATCAACATATTTCACGTATCGACAGGCGTCGCCTACGGTCGAGATCGAGGAATGACAGGTATTGACGTGTGGGATCCCGAAATGTGAGAACATGCAGTTCACAGGGAAATGAAAAGTCAGCAATCTAAAGTCCTTTGTTCCCTACCTCATCAAAAACTACAACGAAAAAATGCTAAAATCTTGGGTTTCTTAGACAATTTTCGTGTTTTAAATTTTTTCGAATACTTGGGACTTGTGTAATAAATCTGATATAATCTGTTCTGTCGCTTACAAAATAATGAATTTTGTGCCTTATGTTTCACGAGAATTCCGGTGCGCTTATCCAGCCTCCCCCCCCCCCCCAGTTACCGGACCCGCCCGGATTTGAAATTTAACATCTAAGACACTGGTTCTTGTCATATGTCAAGTTTCATGTGTGTCCGATTACCCGTTCCAAAGTTATGCATGTTACTAGTTTCCGGATTCCCCATCCCTCCCCTCCCCCCCCCCGATGGCCGGATCCGGGAAGTGGTCGTTTCCAAGTTAATCTGGTCGGGTCCCTTATATGCCTGCCAAAATTAATCGTCCTAGCTTATGTGGAAGCGTTTCACGAGATTTCAGATCCCCCCTCCAGTTATCGGATCCGGTCCGGATGAAACTGAACATCTAAGACACTTGTTCTTGTCATATGTCAAGTTTCATGCGTTTCCAGTTACCCGTTCCAAAGTTATGAATGTTACTAGTTTCCGGATTCCCCATCCCTTCACTCCCCCACGATGGCCGAATCCGGGAAGTGATTGTTTCCAAGTTAATCTGGTCGGGTTCCTTATATGCCTGCCAAGTTTCATCCTCCTAGCTTATGTGGAAGTGTTTCGCGAGATTTCGGGTGCCCCCCTCGAGATCCTCCCCCCCCCCCCCCCCCCCAGTTATCGGATCCGGTCCGGATTTGAAACTGAAGATCTGAGATACTTGTTTTTGACATATGTCAAGTTCCATGCATTTCCGTTTACTCGTTCCAAACTTCTGCATGTTACTAGTTTCCGGATTCCCCATCCCTCCATTCCCCCACGATGGCTGGATTGGAGAAGTGATTATTTCCAAGTTAATCTGATCGGGTCTGTTATACGCCTGCCAAGTTTCATCGTCCTAGCTTATGTGGAAGTGATTGGCAAAACCGTGACAGATCGACAGACATTGCGATCGCTATGTGGCACTTGAGTATATTCAAGTCTGAATAAACAAGACCAAAGATTTCAAAAGGATCCAAAGGGGAGTATTTTTTGGACCTCCTGGTACAGACAGTCGTGGCTAACATATTCCCAGAATCCGTAAACTTTCGACGTAAACCTTGCAGACCCCTTATCGAGATCCAGTAGGTAATACTCTCCACCGAAGAAATTCCGCCCTTTATCATGATGAATCACGGGTCGCTGTCACTACGCCCACCCGTCATTTCACCCAGTTCCAAAATCCGACAGTTCGTCTACACGTCAGTTGGCCCACCCGTCACTACCACTAGTGAATAATTTGCCTTAATTCCAGTTCAGCGCTCCAGGCGGACTAGTTTCTGAAGGTCGCCCGTTATCGACAGTTTGGCAAAGAGATAGTAAAACGTGGATCTGTAAGGTAATGAGCAAAAAATAATAGCTTTCACCTTCTACTGCAAAGACAGTGCAAAACTTCCATTGCTCGGGAAGCAGATTGCAGATTTTATACTCAGCCACCTGTGGAGGCTGTGGATCTGTTTTACTATTTTACGAAAGTAAGTTTCGACTTTGCGGTTGAGATGCGCACTCTAAGGGAGCTAGAACTTCATTTGTAAGCAAAACCCTTGAGGCGAAAATGATAATGGGCTGATAGGCATGCTGGTGGGCATCATGAAAAATCATGTATTGCTCAAAAGTATTTTTTTTTCTACTTTGCGGTCAAGATTGGTGCTTTAAGGGATAATCGGATGCGGGAAGTAGCAATTTCTAAGCAAATGGTGTTGAAACTCTAATATTCCAGCGAAGTTTCATCGTCCACGCACCTTTGGAAGTACCTTAACTCGCGATCACCGGAATCCCAGACCCCCCCCCCCCCCTCCAACGCCACCCACAATACCCGGAGCCAATCCGGTTCTGTAAATGATTAATCCAGAGCATCTGTTTGTTATTCCCACGAAGTTCGATCCCGATCACACCAGTCTAAGCGGGTCAGGTATTCCCCCCCCCCCAATAATTGTCGGATTCGGTCCGGAAATGAAAAAGATCACCAGAGAGAAATGTCCTCTGCTTAATTATTAAATTTCACTCGAATCCGATCACCCGTTCCAAAGTTACGCATGACTCAATATTCCGGATTCCCGTCCCTCAACTCCCCCCCCCCCCCCCCAAGATTATCATATCGAGGATTTTTTTTTTATCCCAAGTCAGTTTGACCGGGTCCCTGATCCCAACAAGTTTCACTCCGATCCCTCCATTCTAACCGTTTCTCGAAATTCCCCCCCCCCAACTCCCCCACGGTGACCGTAGCCAATCTGATTCAGTAAATTATTTACCTAGAATGTCTGTTTGTTCTTCCCACAAAGTTCATCCCTATCTCTCCATTCTAAGCAGCTCACGTATTTCCCCCCCCCCCCCAATAGTTGCCGGATCCGGTCCTGATATGAAAAAGATCGTCAGAGAAATGTCCTCTGTTCAATTCTTAAATTTCACTCGAATCCGATCACCCGTTCCAAAGTTACGCATGACTGAATATTCCGGATTCCCCTCCCTCCACTCCCCCCACCATTATCAGATCGACAAAAATTTTATTTTGAAGTCAGTTTGATCGGGTCCCTGATATGCCTGCCAAGTTTCATCGTGAAAATCTCCAAAACCGCCATCACCGGAATTCCGGACCCCCCCCCCCCCCCCCCCTAAGTGTCCGGAGCCACTACAATTGTCTAAACGATTTGTCTAGAGCAGATGCTTGTTCTTCCCAGCAAGTTTCAATCCGATCCCTCCATTCTAACCGTTTCTTGAAATTTCCAGTCTCCCCCCCCCAACTCCCCCCTGGCTACCAAATCCGGTCAAGACTCTAAACGGTACATCACAGATGTATAATCTATTCAGTTATTAAGTTTCATTACAATCCGATCACCCGTTCGAAAGTTACACACTCGCAGTTTCCCGGATTCCCCAGCCCTCCGCTCCCCCCCCCACCCCCAAAATGGTCGGATCGGAAAACTGATTATTTCTAAGTTTGTTTGGTCGGGTCTCTGATATGCCTGCCAAGTTTCATGGTCCTAGCACATCTGGAAGTACCCTAACTCGAAAAAGTGTGACAAAATGCCCTTAATTTTCAAGTTTCCAGCGTCCTCCACTCCCCCGCATATGGTCGGATCGGGAAACTGACTATTTCCAGGTTAGTTTGGTCGGGTCTCTGATATGCCTGCCAAGTTTCCTTGTCCTAGCACATCTGGAAGTACCCTAACTCGAAAAAGTGTGACAAAAAACTCGGACCGACCGACAGACCGACAGACGGAATTGTGATCGGTATATGGCACTTGAGCAGCCAGAGGATGCAAGTGCCATAAAAACTAGGCCGCTGTGAAGTGCTGAACTGGAATATGGCGAATTAAGTTGAAAAAATTTCAGATTTGGAATGTGACAAGGTTTTGTAACACTGTTTAGCAACAAGACCATAGGTTTCGATGGGATCCCGAAAATTCAATGTGTGATCCAGACAATTGGGTCTTGTGTTCGCCAGATCCAGTCTTCACCAGACTCCAGCTAATCGTCTGAGAAAACCAAGTTCAGATATAGATTCAGCATGTGTGTTTACCCCTGTAAGTCATATCTGTTTTGACGAAACCGATCGAAACTTCCTGCCTCACTTCCGCCAGTTTTCCGGTCCGGTCGAATTCTGGAACTACTTCTCCGACGAAAAAGTAAAGCTCAAAAACGAGTTCAGCGGATCTGCTTACTCCTCCAACATCTAATCAACTTCAAATAAAAATGTAGCTTATTACAGATTTTCCGGTTTCAGCCGGATTCCGGGATATGTCCGGGTAAACAATGATTGCAATATACTGATACAGCATCTCTTCTTAGCCCTTAATCGGACATCTAATAACTACAAATACAACTGTGCTTTTAACAAATTTTCCGGTTTTGTCCGAATTCCGGGCGAACTGCTTGTCCAGCAAGAAAAATAAAGCTCAAAAACGAATTCATCGTATCTCCTTACCCCTATATCGAACATCTAATCAACTTCAAATTAAACTTTAACTTACAATAAATCTTCCAGTTACAGCCGGATTCCGAGCGAACTAGTTGTCCGGGTAGAAAATGATTCTCACATAATTTTTCAGCATGTCTTCTTACTTCTAAATCGAACATCTAATCAACTTCAAAGAAAACTTTTACTTTTAACAGACTTTCCGGTTTTGGCCGGATTCCGGGCGAACTACTAGTCCGGCAAGAAAATGGTTTTCATAATCGTGTTCAGCATGTCGTCTTGCCCCTTAATCGACTATCTCATTAGCTGTTTAAAAATGTTTCGTTTGCCCCTTAATTTGAACCGCCACCCCTAAATATAGGGTTACAGACCCCATCTACACACTCTACCTTTCCCTTGATTCAAAGGATCCTCACACCAAGTTTCATCAAAATACCTCATTCCCTTCGAGAATTATTGTGCTCACAGACGGACAGCTTTTGCGATGTCATAGGTATCCCTCCACTTACGTTTCGGGATCCCAAAAAAATGATAACAGTAAGTTCTAAATAACTGAACGCGTACGTGCCGTGCTAAAATTTCGAATTGAAACATTTGCACGTTTACGTAGCCCCGATGTCATCTCTTTGATATGAAGATCATCATTTAGGTCAGACTTGAACTCCACTTATGGTTTGGGATCCCAAAAAGCAACATTCTCCGCTTTGCTGTATTTCCTGAAAACTATTTATTTTATAGTCCCTCTGTACTGATGATAGACAACAGGGCTTCGGTCGTCGTCGGCGAAGCGTCGAGACGAACTCCTCCTCTGAAACCAGGATCGGCGAGACTAGGGAAGTCGTCGTTCACAAGATCGTCCACAGCAATGGGACAGAAGAGACTGTAACACCCCAGCAACTCAAGGGATGGGAAGCTGATATGTCTGTGAAGGTCATCATGCCGAGAAGTAAGTCCATGCTTACCTCTTTCAATTAGGTCAGCTCAGTCATACCAAGAACAAATAAGACAGTCTGACTTCCGTCTTTGGTCCATGCATCGACTATGGAGGGTTGCCACATCAAAAATATTTAGAGTGACTTTTGGCCCAAAACAGAGAGTGAATTGGGAGTGAAATCTATTTTCATGGAATGTTCACTTTGGTCGGAATCGCCTCTGTAAACATGACACATCTTAATTTTACTTTCATGAAAAAAACTTGAAATAGTTTCTTCTGGTCGGAATCCCTGCTGCAAAAATTACACATTTGGTCATTTTCTGAAATAGACTGATTTTTATGTCCTACGTAGGACAAGAGTCACAAAAACAAAACAGAGTTACAATTCACACTATCGTGTGACATGTGGCAACCTTGCCATGGATGCCCCGACAAAACTGAGGAGGGTTTTCGCGAGTTGGAAAGCAAAGTCGGAATCGTTTTCCAATGGTTTTCGCGCTACTCGGAAAGTTGCCGAACTTTCCAACCCGGTTTTCGCGCTTTGGAAACCGAAGCAGCTTTCCCGGAAAGTGATTCCACGAGGCTAGTGGAAAGCTCCGCGGAAAGTTGAATGTTTCGGTGGGGATTTCAAAGGTGTGGAGAAATAAATAAAAATTAATAAATCTCTAATAAATAAAAAAAATGGCAATCGTAATTAATTCGACTTCGATGGAATATATGAGAATCAAAGAACCGTTAAGTGAACCATATTTATTCGAAAAAGTTTGTAATTCAACATTTTCTTGGCGATGTCAGCTTTCCATGCGTTTTCGCGATCAGTCCAGCGTAAAAGTGCTCCCAGGAATCGCTTTCCTACAGTTTTCGCGATGCGCTTCGCTCGTCGGAAAGTGATTCCGAGATCTCGCGAAAACCCTCCTCTGAGCGGAGCTAGAGCAACTGACTGAGGTTTGAGTTGACGCCCGTCTACTTCTCTCTTCGCCGCCTTGCATATCAGAGGAAAAAAACGTAGCAGTCGTGCATGATCCGCCTCTGCAGCGCGTTACATGTGACCTCAGAATGGTAGACAACCAAAAGTCCGTTACTCTCAACATTTCTTCGACGAGTCTCTACTGCGATGTAGCTGTTTGTACAGGTAATGAATTGTGGTGTTCGCATAGCTCCTATCACCCGCTCGTTTGCATCGGTCAGGGCATCGCAAATCTATTCGACTCCGCATGGTCGTATTACTCCGCTGTTATCCAAAAAGCGGGTCACAAATAAATAAATAAGTAAGTAAATAAGATTGGGAGAGGGAAGCTCTTGTGCTTATTTGTTCTTGGCTATAAACATATCTTCAAATTTTTCGACACAGTACTTACACGTTGAGTCACATTGAGTCACAGAGTATGTAGTAGCACGACCGATATCTGTTATTCTGGAAAGGCGAGAGCGCTTTAAGCGCAGCCTTGATGTAGCTCAGCAGATGCTTAACTCAGTGTAAATTCTGTCAGTGTGTGTGGTTTTCTTTTAAGTTTCTTGTGTTCTTTCCGTCATTTCCGTTGATAGTAATGTTCTTTTTTTCCACTTCTTTCTTGTTCGTTTTCTTTTTCTTCATTTAGTTACTCCGTTTTTTTGTACATTTGTGCACTATGATGGTCAAAAAATTTATTATTATTATTGCCCTAGATCTGAACCCCTTACCAAGCTAAGAAGCAAGTTTTTTTTCTGAATTTAGGATTCCGTAGTTAACTCCTTTAAGTCAGCTCAGTCATACACAAATTCTCAGTTTTAGGGCACATTGTCCAAGAGCAAGGTCCAAGTACCCCCATGCAAATCTGTTCATAAGGACTTTACAGATCCCTATAAACATATGGGGAAATTGATCCGGACTGAACGAAAGTTGGATGAATTAACAACTTCGATAAAGAATGGAAATCAGCAAACACGTTAAATCACCCAGTTTAGAAATGTGGGGACACAGGATTTTATAAAACGGGCATGTATTTTCAGAGATTTTGCAGATTGTCTGATTACCATGCAGAGGAGAGATTTTACAGATTATCATACGAACAAGAATATGTTTATTAAACAAGCCCCAAATATTTGCGGGAATAACATGGAATTTCGAGACACAAAAATTATCTGCGGAAATTAAGATTTTAGCAGTTTTCTACCGTAATTCTTGAGCCCTGTTCTAATTGGATTGGCCACTCTGCCTAAAAAGTGAGGATTTGTGTATGACTGGGTCAGTTTTTCCAGTTTCAGTCAATCGAGCTTTTTTTTTGCAATCGTGTCATGGAATGGAATAGAATAAAATTTTATTTTCAAAAGCAGCTGTCACAGCGTTACCGCCGAATTTGACCTTTTTGTCTTAAAAAAATGACGAACAACATAACACTTTGTTACTTGTTTCTATCGTCGCGTGTGAAGATAAGGCAAATCAACGAATGGGCAGAACAAGAGCTAAGTTATAAGAAACTTTTACGACGTTTTAGTAACCATATTTGACTGAAATATCTAGGATCGCTAGTTGGGGCCATTGACGAACTTATGATTGAAAAATAGTCTCTAAAGCTTATAAGAAACTTCAACGACATTATAGTAACCATCTTTGACTGAAATATCTAGGATCGCTAGTTGAAGCCATTGACGAACTTATTATTGGAAAATAGTCTCCAAAGCTTATAAGAAACTTCAACGACATTGTCGTAACCATATTTAACTGAAATATCTAGGATCGCTAGCTGGAGCCATTGACGAATTTATTATTGAAAAGTAGTCTCTAAAGCCCTCAAAAATGAAGAACTTAGACGTTTTTGCGGTCTTATGATTACAAGTGGGTCCTCCACTAGCAATTGTAAGATTCAGTTTCGGTTTTATTCATAAAAAAATGATAAGCACCATTAACTCTTGGCCCCACCATAAGGCCTAATATAAGGCCTGGCAATGGGTACCATAAGGCCCGGAGTAGGCTGTCGATCGTAACGTGTGCTTTGGCGATTTTCAGCCAATGAGAGAACGTCGGATCTGTACGTATGTAGCATTTAAAGTAAATGTTATCTTTGGAATTCGTTTTAACGTTTCCTAAAACCTGTGTTTTCCAAACCAACGACACCCCTAAATCAACTCCACACTGAATATTTTTTAACAATGATAATGGGAGCAACTGCCGTCTGTGGGGACCCGTGAGAATGGGGGAAGCGAGTCCCTAGTTCAAGCAAAATGCAGAGAAAATACGAGCAAGGTTACGACGGTCTTGCGATTGCCAGTTGAGGACACACTTAAAAAAAATCAGCAAAAGTTGAAAAGTCTAATTACACTGAGCTCCGTAACGAACGAGGTCCGACTTTTTTGTGGGCTAGCGACTGCTTTGCAGCTGTTGCTGTGGAGCTGACTTATCCTTTTATTTATTTATTCATTTTTTTCAATGCCGTGTAGTCTCTTTTACCTCGTTCCCATCCAATATGAACTGGCCCGGTGACTACGCTTCCAGTTACCCTCGGTGACGCCAACGGTCTTACAACAAAACTTTCCTTTAATTATTTTGACCGACCTAACTAATTAGCGTCACCTAGACTATCCTCTATCTCTACTTTTCGTTTTTAAAATAATTTCTTTTTTTTACCCCTATTTTACCTATTTTTTAATTTTTTTAACTCATTATCCTTATCACATCAAAACTTTTCTGTAATCCTATTCCTTTAAAAAACTCATAAAAAACACAATAAAACGAAATATTTATTTTAATAGCAGCTAAATCCGGAAAAAATCAAAATCCGAAAATACCAAACACAAAAAACAAAACCAGTGAATGCAGCTGCCGCGTTAAGGATGTCCTTCCAGTCTATCCTTTATCCTTTTATCCTCTTATCCTTTTAGCGTAGTAGCTCCTCGAGTAGTTCAGTATGATTCACAATCAGTTTTGGCTGAAGGAAGTTACAAGATGGCCTTGCATCAGACTTTTGTTAACGGTTGGTCCTTGCGCGAAATTGCCTTCACGCAAGGACCTTCACGTCTCATTTTTCTACTTGCCATCTGGGAGAATATTTTTTAGGTCCGACTATTCCTCTTTTCTTTTTCTTTTTTTATCTTGCACAGTTGCCTCGTTGACAAAAGCTCAGTATAATTTTCTTTTTTTTGTTTCGGTAATAATACTGCACTGTTTCCTTTATTTATTGCTCGATGCGTAGTAAAATTCATCACCATCATCAGTCATGAACCACCTACAAATCTGCCGCTCACAACTATAACCGTCGACTCTCCTAATGCACTCTCTTCAAGTTTTTGTGTTCCAGCTCATTAACTCGGGTGCTTTACTGGTGAATTATGCAATATTAAGTGAATCATAATTTTTAGATTCCTACGAGCCCACAATGATCGACCCGACGGACCACCGGTGTTTTATTTACATCATCCTCTCAACAGTTCTTGGCACAGCTCTAGGCGTGGTCGTACTTGTCTTTGCCCTCTATTGCGCCTGCCGTGGTCGCTCAAAGAAAGTCGACCCAATTCCCTACCCCCAATCCCCTCCTCCACCACAGAACAAACTCACAGAGATCTACAACGAGATCGAACTGCTGGATGTTCTTTCGCGGACGATCAGGGAGAAGAAGCAGCGCGTGCATGAAGAGATTCTTGGCCTGTACGAGAAACGCGATGGTCTGTCGGGCAAGACGGAAGAGCCTTATGATAGAGAGGACGTTAAGACCCTGAGACAAATAAAGAGAAGGAGTGGCGTCATTACAAGCCCGAAAAAGCTGAATAACGGATATGTCACTAATGTGAATCTGAATGAGCTGAATATGCAGCCGAGTCTGCTAGCCCAAGTGTAATCTGGTACAAATGAAGCATAGCAATCAGTGGCGAATTTGGTGTATCGCTTCGCAGGGGAGCTTCCAGAGATGGGCGAATCCGATCATGAAAGGATTCGAATCCGAATCCACAATTTTATGCTGAGGATTCGGATCCGGAATCGAATATGGATTCCAATCCGACCTTAACAAAAATCAAATCATGTACATAGGTTATATCTTAAGAATCAAAGGTGACAAAAAGCCGTGATACCTAAGGTAATCAGATAACTTGATAAGTTACTGAGGATGGTTGGTGGTGCAGACTAAAAAGTTGGATTGCCTAGCCCACTGTGTAAAAATTGAGAAAACGGAAACTGGAAGGATGTAGACTAGAAATTTGAGTAGATTCGTAAGATTGATGGTTTGGAATCCGAATTCGAATCAGAGTCCATCCTGACAAGCAGAAGATTCGAATCCGGATCTGGATCCGGAAAATAGGGCGAATCCTAGATTCAAATCCAGATTCGGATTCGCCCGTCTCTGGGAGCTTCTCTATATCATTTCATGGTTTTCTGGTGCTACCTAGCGCTTAATTGCCGATTCTTAGAGTAAGAGTTCCTTAGTGCAGTGTGTAGTTTCTTCGTAGCGTTCTGGTCTCAGCTGACGTCATTCTACGGCGGGCTTGAACAAATTTTTGAACATTTTAAGATCCCACTGAGCGTGTTTCATCCTACTTACCGTAGTTACTACACATGATGTCACGAGTTTTGGCTTCTTGGCGTCAAGGCGGGAACGCATTTTTCTATTTTCGTCAAAATATCACTCCACGGGTTATCCAGCCAATCACGTTACAGAGATCCGTAGTTACAACGCTTACTACGATCCCGAGCACCGTAAGCAAATAGTTACTATTAGTTACTATTTCGAGAAGGTTGGAACGCTTAGCGTCTGGTTAGCGTAGTAACTTTTCGAGGTTGGAACGGAAATAGTAACTAATAGGTACTATTGTTAGAAGGATGAAACACGCTCATTATTCGTCGCCGGCTCTCTTCGAGAATGAGCGGTTCAGACACGCTGATGGTTTTACCCTCATTACTGTCGAGAACCCCACTACTGAGCTCAGGACAGCAGTGGCGACGCACAGTATTTCTTTCACAGAACTAGCAAATGACGTGCTCATCCCTTTGGCTACCATGTACGCCTGGGAAGCAAGAGCGATGAGTACCTTAGGAGAGCCCATTGGGATATAGGGGTCAGTCCCGGACAAAGGAGTTAGGGATGGAGAAGCTCGCCTTGCCGAAAGCTTATAGGAAAGGATCAGCGTTGTGAAACTTGGAGGTGAAATCGAAGTATTTGCTGGAAGGTCTGTGGATGTGCGGGATTTGCTGTATTGGATTTATGACATGTTTCGTGTAACGTAGTGTAGGATAATCCACTTCGTACCTTTAAACGCCGTTCAGTCCGCAAATTTACTAACTGCCGCGTCGGGCTTTACTTTCCCCCATAATAGTATCAGTCAGTATCGCTGTACCGCTGCAAGCCGTAACCGTTACGAAAACTACTAAAAAAATATCCGAGGGAAAGAATAAGTTCTTCTCAGTCAATCAGCCCAACCTTTTCACGATTACTTTCCGAAATACTCGGGTAAACAGGATAATCAGTCCTACTTTGTATCTAATTTTATTTCTAAAGTAGGTGAGAAAAAAATGAACTGGTCTGCGAACTCAGTTAATAAGCCAAATGTGCCTCAGAAAATGGCTTATGGTGCATTTACGCACTGCGTAAAATCCGAGCATATTTTACGCACGCATTTGGGCTTGAAAAGATCTCTAGCAGTACGGACGTACCTGAGAAATCGGTCTCTTTTGTATCTAAATACTTCCGCATTGCTAGAAATCTTTTCAAGCTCAAATATTTGCGTAAAATACGCTCAGATTTTACGCATTGTCTAAACCCACCATTAGCGTAGAGCACTCAAGTTTCTTTCAAGATGAATAATGAAACTTAGATTCCATTGAAAATGTTGTAAAGATCAAACGCAGCTCCGAGAATGGTATTAGCATGCTAAAACAAAGTTTTGGCCTGCGGCTAAGTGGACTTTCTTTAGATTGCACTGCCCAAAACGATAAATAATATAAGCTACTGTCTATATATAACTTACCCAGCCGTTATAACACTGTACCATTCCCACCAGTAGATGTTATATTTTGTAGTGTACGAATGAGATGATGACACAATTTCTAATTGTAACTAAAGTTGCCGTTCCTTGCGATTAATATAGTTTATAACATTTATCATATGTGTATTGCGTATATTATTTTTTGACGTTGCTTATTTTGGGTGGGTCAGGGCTTACAGTTGACTTATGTTATGACTTTTTTTTTGTAGTCTTTATTATTATTATTATTTGTGGTTGAACGTGTGAGATAACGGCTTGATGATACCCTTCCATTGTCTTGCAGAAAATTCGTATAAATCCACGGCATGTCAGATCGTTGTCTCGGGGGAGGAGTTAACTTTCTTGTCACACCGGACGGTTTGACAGAATCATAACGATAGTAGCCAAATACTTCTACATTTTTCTACAGTCGGACTTTATTTGAGACAATTTCTTGTATGTGTCGCATGTGTCGTTTTTATTAGCGACAAGACGTGACAGTTGTCTGTTCTTGTCAGACAAAAATGTCCTGTTTCGTGACTAGCTTTTCTTCTTGTCATAACTGTAAAGAACTCTAAATGTTTTTTTTTTTATGTAGTTTCGGTGTACTTTCTTGTAGTTTCGGTGTGTACTGTTTTATGTGTCTATTCCACATACTGTACTTTCGTTACTAAAACAAAAGTACGTCAAACTACAGTGCAACTACACCGAAACTAAATCCAAAAAAAGCACCTTAAGTGCGTTTTGTTTGCGACAATAGTCATGAGACTCGTTGACCTGACAAGGCCTGAAAAAACGGCATTTGGCTATACCAAGTCCGAAAACGAGACAAGTGAAAATCAAATAAAACAAAAAAGGAGTGTCTGACCTTGAAGCTTTTAAATCAGAATGACTACAAAATTCGAAGTTTCTGCTTGCTTTGTCCCTTGGAACTTTGTTGTTAATATGGCTTTTAGTATGGAAACCCGAATTAGCTTACACGTCGTCGTATGAATAATGTCCAAATTGCGTGCAAGATCAGTTACTCTATGATCCACTCAGCTTATTTGCTACCGAGAATTTTACATTTATGATTGGAAAATGATGATACCAGTTTTGGCAGCAGGAACGTATATAATATCAGAAAATACAGTAGCATCCTCCCACTGTCGAAACAGGTTTATTTGTTTGCTTAGTGACATGTAACAGTTTCAGCTGTTTCTGGGCAGAGTGAAGTTTGTAGTTTTGAAATACCTCATGTATTTATGAATATTTATTATTATTAAATTGTGCTCCTGGTTGTGTCGAAGGAATTTTATTTAGATAAATAAATATTCAAAAGTTTAGTTGTTTGGATTGTGAAAACGTTTTGACGCATTGTGCAGACTGCACGGTAAACTTATGACGCCAAATTCAAGACCGGAAATTCAAAAGCGGTGCAGTCTCGATTAGTAGTAGTAGTAGAATAGTTGTTTGGATTGTGAAAACGTTTTGACGCATTGTGCAGACTGCACGGTAAACTTATGACGCCAAATTCAAGACCGGAAATTCAAAAGCGGTGCAGTCTCGATTAGTAGTAGTAGTAGAATAGTTATAATTAAGACAATCGAGGATCATAAATAGCACAGCAAAAGCACTGCTTGCGAGGATGTGCTATTAAACAACACAACAATAAGAAAAAAATACTGAAGTAAGGGATAAGAGGGTGAAACCATGTACCAAAATACGGGATCGACTAAAGCCAGGAAAGGATGGGAACGCGAGAAAAGCAGGAAGGCACACTAAAAATAGGAAGGGCATACTAAAACGAGGAATGACATACTACAACAAGGAAGGCTGTCGCCAGAATTCGCCGCACCGTTCCCTTCCTCAGTTTAGTATTTTTCGAGGGGTTGGCAATTTTTCAAACCCAAAGTTCACCATCCCTTCCTCGTTTTAGTATCCTGACAGGAGTAGGCATTAAGATCAGTGAGGGGTCGGCAACCATCAAAATTGTAATTCACCTTTTCATTTCTAGTTCTGACGGTACCGTAGGCGACTATATAATCCCCCGAGTCCAGCGAGGGGTCGGCAACTAAGATATGTCAAGTCCACCATTTCCTTCCTCGTTTTAGTACCTTGAAAGTACTAAAACGAGGAAGGAAATTGGAGATTATTCTCTTTGAGGGGTTGGCAACTACCAAAGACAACTAAAATCTTCAGAGTCCAGCGAGGGGTCGGCAACTAAGATATTTTAAGTCCAATTTCCTTCCTCGTTTTAGTACTTTGAAGGAACTAAAACGAGGAAGGAAATGGTGGACTTGACATATCTTATCCTTTCAAGGTACTAAAACGAGGAAGGAAATGGTGGACTTGACATATCTAAGTTGCCGACCCCTCGCTCGACTTGGGGGATTAGTCGCCATTGGTAGTTGCCGACCGCTCAAAGAAGAATAATTTAATATTTCCGATTTGCCAACAACTCACACAACGACAACTCAAAGAAGAGTAATTTCCTTCCCCGTTTTAGTACTATCAAGGTACTAAAACGAGGAAGGAAATGGTGAATAAAATATCTTAGTTGCCGACCCTTCGCTGGACTCTGAGGATTCTAGTCGCCATTGGTAGTTGCCGACCGCTCAAAGAAGAATAATTTAATATTTCCGATTTCCTTCCTCGTTTCAGTACTTTCAAGGTACTAAAACGAGGAAGTACTTTCAAGGTACTAAAACGAGGAAGGAAATGGTGGACTTGACATATCTTAGTTGACGACCCCTCGCTCGACTTGGGGGATTAGTCACCAACCGTCAGAACTAGAAATGAAAAGGTGAATTATAATTTTGATAGTTGCCGACCCCTCACTTATCTTAATGCCTACCCCTGTCTTGATACTAAAACGAGGAAGGGATGGTGAACTTTGGGTTTGAAAAGTTACCAACCCCTCGAAAATACCAAACAGAGGAAGGGAACGGTCCGGCGAATTCTGGCGACAGCCTTCCTCGTTTTAGTATGCCCTTCCTGGTTTTAGTATGCCTTCCTGTTTTTCTCTCGTTCCCTTCCCTTCCTGATTTTAGTCGATCCCCCAAAACACTCCACACAATTATTTACACTACAAAAAACATTATGTTTTCTAATCCCAAGGCAACAAAAAAATGAAAGCTGTCTATTTAATCCTGCAGACACATTGGATGACCTTACCTTAGTTCCTCCAGAGCCATCGGTGGCGCTTAGGGCGTCGACAAAGCCTCTCCATTCGTTCCGCATGGATGCCGCAGCGGCGACGTCCTTCCGTTCAGGCAATATCGAGGTACCATAGCCGTCCTCAGATCTAAATCAGATCATTATGTCTACCCGTTTTTCGGGTGGCTTCGCTTTCTTCTACCGACTGGCTTCTAGTCGTAAGTTGGTCGAGGTTAACTTAAGGCGTATTCTCGCCATTCCCCGAGGACTCCACTTGAGAAGTCCCCGCGTTTTTGTTGGTCCCGGGGACTCGCTCCCCGTATTCTTGCGAGTCCCCACGGATTGGTGAATGCTCCGATTATCATCACCATCGTCAAAAAGGACTCCCCGTTCAGATTCGGAAGGGAATCAGTTTTTGCTGGTGTTGGTGCAATGTAAAATTAATTAAAAACAATCAGAATAAACAGAACCAAAAATCAGAATAAACAAAACCAAACAAAACCCATTTTGGAAGCATTCCCCGTGTTCTAGCTGTTTCTGTACGCGGAGTCCGCGTGGAGTGACTCCCTCTATTCTCGCCGTTCCCTTCGATTCCCCGAGGAGTCCTCGGGGAACGGCGAGACTACGCCTTTAGACATAAGAACGTAGACAGATGGTCTTGTACGGACGGACGTAGATAAAAAGAAGTGGGCGATGTTTGACGAGAGATCAAATATTCGGTTTTTTGTTAATACTGTAAGGAATGTTTTTCGAACAATGAAGATTGATTGACTGAACCACAATACTCTTGATGACTAATAATTCGTGCCGATGAGGACTCGCCGTCTGCCTAGCAAAGAGACGGGAGCGTCACCACAGCTGTCCCCAACGAGCGCCGCTGATTGGTTGACATGAGATTTGAGTCATCGTTCGGTCAACGTTTCTCGTTCTTCCCGAGGTTCACTGGCTTGTTTACGACTTAGTCATATTGGTCATATGGAGCAGTGGTTCCCAACCTTTTCCGTACCGCGTACCCCTAATCAAGGTTCGAAAAGGTTGCGTACCTCCTTTTCAGAACGTGCAAAAATACGGTATTTACTATCATAAATGATAAGGCATACATGTGTAGAAATGTATACAAAATTCAAGAGACATTTCAGGCTGCTTTGTAGCAAACATTTAGTTGGATCTCGGCTCGACGTCATTAACGGAATTACTTTTTACAGGCAGCCTGTTTCTGTGTTTGGTGTTGATGTTGTTCGTGCTTCCACAAGCTGCATCGCAAACATTTTCGTTAGGTTACTTCGCAACCTGAAAGACAATATCCCTTGCAGTAGGGACCCTTAAATTTCCTGTAATAACTCGCCATTCATGGGGCTTGTCAATAAGAGGTTTCTGATGCGCTCTTGACCGAGAGTCAGATAGTTCGAGAAATACCCACGGGGACAAAATACCCGACTATCCAGATAGACAAAAATTTTCGCAGCTGTTCTGCTGAACTAGGAATATTTCTCTGTAATGGAAGAGTATCCTGGATCTTTTGTCCTAGCTTAGGTACTTGGTGGCATGCTGAATAGTCCCACAAATTTTGTCCATCTGAGCAAGAACGCCGATTCGACCCAAGCGGAACTTTTGGAAACTAGGTGAGGATAGGGCAACATAGCATAGGTATAGGGCTTTATTGGGAATAAATTCATTCATTCATTCATTCATTGAAGCATAGGAAATGACAAGCCCCCTGAATGGGTTTATGGGTCCCTGCTTGCAGAGTCTTCCATTATTCTTGAAACAATATTGTTTGACACAGGAGAAGATTTTACGGCAGTAAGCTAGCAGAGCTATTTTGGAATCAATATTATTTCGTACCCCTATCGGTCAGTTTGGGTAAGCGTACCACCGGTTGGGAACCGGAATAGAGTACAGTCGCGTCATAATACAATAGGCATCAGCCGTGAATGTTTGGTCCGAAACTCCTTGCGCGTTTCTCGGGATCGATTGTAGGCGATTTTGACAGTGATTTCTTTTGCTGGAGGATGATATAGCGGCAAAAGTCACGATTGAACACGACTAGGGTCGACTAGCTAGTGATTGAGATTAGAGGCGTTTTTCTGTGATCCTACAAGAGGCTGTGGCTCAAAAAGAGTATCTCCATGATCGCGTGTGTGTCGCGCAAGTCTATTTCTGCGACCGACATGATTTTGTGGGTCGTACTGTGGCTCAAATCAACAACTCTCGCTAGTTTTTTAATTTGTGTGGCGAACTT
Organism: Branchinecta sandiegonensis; assembly: GCA_030848855.1. Lineage (NCBI taxonomy): Eukaryota > Metazoa > Arthropoda > Branchiopoda > Anostraca > Branchinectidae > Branchinecta > Branchinecta sandiegonensis. Next base: position 13,357,602 of record JAUPMV010000021.1, on the reverse strand, counting down.
GGCGGCAAATTCGAATTAAGTGGCGACTTTGGCGGTAAATTCAAATTAAGCGGCAAATTAAAATCCAAATAATTAAACTAGCTGATTCGTCAAGCAGGTAGACATAGACAGCGGATCTTTCTAGCTCAGAGTGGCAAGGGCGTAAGCCTGATGTTCTGTTTATTGAGATTTTATCTGGATTTATTTTCAATTACCGCAAGAAAACATAAAAATCGTTTTTCCGTGACAATCAAGATTAATGATTCACAATCCGGATTCCCCGAAATGCGTTTTCTCTGACAATCCAGATTATGAAAATGTTTTCTCTGACAATCCGGATTCGTTCTTGGATTGTCGATTCAGGAATCTTGCAACGGAGCAAGATTGTCGGATTGTCGTTTTGCAATCTCAGATAGTCGATTGACTATTTCTCTGATGATTCACTTTTATAATCCGGGATGGTCGCGGAGTTTCAGCTAGCGCTTGTCAAATTGTCCGCAACTTGTTTCCGCGAGTTTCAACTTGTGTACCGAGTGTGTGATTAACAAATAAAACATAAAGATCTTTTTTCCGTGACAATCCAGATTGACTATTGACAATCCGGATTCTCCGGACCGGAACACGTTTTCTCTGACAATCTAGATTATGAAAAATCGTTTTCTCTGACAATCTGACATGATTTTTTTTGTTTAATGTGGGGGTTAAAAATAATTAGTACCATTATCAGATATTGAATAATTGCGGGAAATAACTAGTGAATAAGCATTAATTTTGGCGCGTGACCTCTAAGTGGTTTCATTTCTGGCAGCAGAACCTCTTTTGGCTTTGGTGCTGTAAAATTAATTCTGAAGTGGTTCTCCGCTTTTATTCAGTAGCAGTTTTGGCAGGTGGTAAGTTGTCAAACAAGCTTACACATGGTGTTGTAGATCTGAAGAAACATCATCACCCAATACAGTAGAATCTTTAGAATCAAGAGGTCAGATGTCCAGATGTAATCCGCGTAACCGGTTCTATGTAGATTGCAAAAACGTGGTGACAGTCACGCTTGATCATGAATTGGTGCTAATGGCACTCCACCATAAAGATTAACACTTCCTTAAGCGCCAGGTTAAGTAAAAGCAAAAACTTTGTAAAAAGTGGCTTAGGGTCTGCCCAAAAGTGAAAGTAGTTTATTGGATTGCAACTGTTCAGCCTACAACAATCATATTGACCAGACCGCAGGTGAAGGAATGACAAGGTTTAATGGAATGACAAAATTTAGTTCGATGTGCGATCTCTGTATCCTATATACTTGAATGTATCATTAGCTTATTGTTGTCAGGGGCGTCACGACTACTTCTCGGCTAGTCGGTAAAAAAAACAGCCGAGTCGAGTTTTCGTTAAAATTGTCGATATTTTTCTTGGAAACAGTCAATTTTTTTAAAAACAGTCGGTTTCTCGTAAAAATAATCGATTTTTGCTTTAAGTAGTAGTTTTTCTTAAAATCATCCGATTTTTCGTCAATATAGTCGGTTTTTTCTCAATAAGAGTCGTTTTTATCTGCAAAAACAGTCGGTAAAAATGACCAGCCAGTCGGTAAATACCTTGCCCCCCCCCCCCCCCCAAACATTTTAGCTAGTAACGCCTTTGATTGTTGTATATTCTTTTTAAGTACATATAAATAGATAGATAGATCAGTGCCAGGGATGGTCACCAAAAGTAACTTCGTACACCCTGTAAAGTAACCCAAAAGTATCTCAAAGTAACCTAATTTAACCCAAAGTAACCCAATGTAACACAAAGTAACTCAAAGTATCCTGAAGTAACTCGTACACCCTGGTTCTTGGTGACCAATCCTGGGATCAGTGTATTTCAAAAGCCCAAGGGCCATATACACACAAAAACAAGAATATAACTTAAACAATCAGACTCTTTCTTAATTCTCTTTGACTCTCTTGAGGGATTTACAGTTTTTCACAAAAGGTTCTAGTAGAGATGTTGAGAATATTCATGGCCTCCTGTCCTGACAAGACCGGCTTCACAACTGAAACGCTAATATTAAACAAGGGGTCAAACATGATTTTGGCCTTTCTTCTGATCGAGGTCGAGTTTCATTGCTTAGAGGAGGGTTTTCGCGAGCTGGAAAGCAAAGTCGGAATCCCTTTCCAATGGTTTTCGCGCTACTTCGGAAAGTTGCCGAACTTTCCAACCCGGTTTTCGCGCTTTGGAAACAGAAGCAGCTTTCCCGGAAAGTGATTCCACGAGGTTGGTGGAAAGCTTCGCGGAAAGTTGAATGTTTCGGCGGGAATTTCAAAAGTCTGGAGAAAAACAGTGCAAGTGTCACTAATAAAAAAAAAAATGGCAATCGTAATTAAGGTGACTCCGACGGGATATATGAGAATCAAAGAACCGTCAAGTGAACCATATTTAGTAAAAAGAATTTGGAATTCAATATTTTCTCGGCGAGATCAGCTTTCCATGCGTTTTCGCGATCAGTCCAGCGAGAAAGTGGAAAGTAATTCCAGGGATCGCTTTCCCACAGTTTTCGCGATGCGCTTCGCTCGCCGGAAAGTGATTCCAAGTTCTCGCGAAAACCCTCCTTGGGAATAAAATATCAGACGCTGCAAGTATCAGACTGACAATCGGGATGCCATTTTTAATATTCTTCTTCTTCTTCAGTAGTATGGACCGCTCCGAACGGCAAATGCTCCACCTCGGCCCCTTCTTTTTCTTCTTCGGTAGGGTTATGGCCGGTTCGCACAGCGGTGAGCTCCACTTCCCGATGAAAAATTTGTAGCCTGCGTATGGTAGTAGTACGAAAACGTTGCGTGTAATACTATGTAATAGCAAAGAATACTATCATTTAATGAGCATCAGACTGGTCCAATCTTATGTAGTAGTATCTAGTAGCATCCTGTCTTGCCATAGTAGCATCCAGTCTTGCTAATAGTAGCATATAGTAGCATCGGATTCGGCCGTTTCTTCAGTATTCTACTCGGTTATGAGCAGTAAGTGTTGCCCTCCGTGGCTGGGGTACGCTTCGCTAAGCTTGAGGGAGTTCACAAGTCCGAAGATATTATTATTTATTTCCTTATTTATATTCCTTCTTATTCATACTTTATGGGAATCGTTTGCCGTTGCAGTTGCTAAATGTCACACACATCCACAGATCCACACATGCAAAGTCAAAATTTACAATATGAAAATCAACTATCTGGGAATAATGGAACAACGAAATATCACATTTTTCACGGGTCTTCAAGTCGATTCATGTCGACAAATTAATAGGCAACTAGATTGCCGTTTCTCAGCCCTTTTCAGTGAAATTTCGAAATCATTACTTAGGTAGCATATTCTGTGACAATATCTGTCTTGGCCGCCTGTCGACATGAGGCCTGTTTGTGAATTTTATTTGGAGCCCAGGTAGAACACATGTTTCAAATTATTAATTAGTTCTGTATTTACTCTTTCTAAAAATTGTGTGGATATTCTCTGTAATTTAATGTACTGTAAAATGTCACTGTAAAAAATCCCATGCTCTTTGTCGAGGATGCACAATTTCGACAGATAACACACTATCTGTTGATTTTGCCGAATTTCCGTTATGACTTTGGAATGTTACTTTACGTTTCAAACCATGTTTAGTGTTATGTTTTTACAGAAACAAGCTCAGAATACAGATTTTCTGAAGCGTCAACATATACTGTGTTATTTCTTAGCTGATGAAATTGTTCATCATTATTTATATGTTATGAACTTCTGACAATTTCATAACAATGATGCCTGGCTAAAAATATTTCAATATTACTTTACAGTTGCAAACCATGTGTTATGTTTTACCGAAACAGGCTCAGAATACAGTTTTCTGTAGCATCAACATAGGAGTGCGTTATTTCTTAGCTGATGAATTGCGCATCCTTGTGTAGATGTTATGAAAGTTCTGACATTGATGTCTGGCTCAAAATATTTCAGTGTTACTTTACGTTGCAAACCATATTAGTGAAATTTTTTACAGAAATTAACATTCTCAGAATACAGTTTTTGTGTAGCATCAGTACATAAATAATACATAAGTTGGCACTTTACACAAGGGACTTGTACCGTGACCAATAAACCAGAAATAGGTTTTGCTGAGGAGCATTTTTGTCTTTCAGTTCACTACTTATATAATGTTTCCATCTCAAGGGCGTCTTCCCCATTAAAAATTATATATTTGGTTTTATTTGGTTTTCACCATGAGACCCCGCCTTGTGGGTCCTGGTATGTCTACGTGGCACCGATAATGGAGTCCTAGACTTCAAAATTATATTCGAAAAAACTGTTTCTTGTACAAGTCCCTTGTGTAAAGTGCCATCTATGTATTATTAATAATTTCTGTGACATGGTGATGTGAACTGGTTGGATGAATTTGCCTTCGGGCGGGATCACTGTTCCCATGGCCGGCTTCTACCAGACTATTGTAGTGGTTTGCGAACTCTGATCACAAGCCCCTCGGTAGTTCAATTGGTAGAGCGCTTGCCTTGTAAGCAGAGGGTCCTGGGTTCAAATCCCGGCTGAGGAGCATTTTTGTCTTTCAGTTCACTACTTATAAAACATCAGTATATAGTGTGTTATTTCTTAGCTGATGAAATTGTTCATCCTCGTGTACGTGTTCTGAAACTTCTGACAGTTTCATAATATTGAGGTCTGGCTCAAAATATCGGCAATAAGTAGCATTCCTGCACGAATTCTGTAGTACTTAATGTACAAACAAAAAGGTGTATGAGTGCCAATAGAACGGAATCCCTTTCTTGGAGTGTGGGAATGATAAGTCACTTTTCAGTCATTATAACACTCATACTCATACCATTTTGGCAAAGTCATCAACTTGATTTTTGTTTATGTAATGAAGTGATGGCATTGGTGTTGAAAATGCTAAAATGCAGTTAATGCGATAGACTCTACGCCCATGTTAGCACTGCAATTAGCAGATGTTCGTTAATCATCATTGGTTAGAAGTCGTATCACTGTAGTAACTTGTCTTCCGTGAGAAAGGGGATCTGATAAGAAAGCAATTACATCACAGGACTGGCTTAGTTCTTGACAGAGCAAAATAACTAAGGAATAGCGCCAAGACTTGAAAAAAATTAACACACACTCGTATAGCAGCGACAGTAGCATCCCTAGCGATAGAAAATGTTCCTACACTGACAGAAGTTTCATAACAGATAACACGAGGATGTGCGGTTTCAACAGATATGCGTAACAGATAACACTTCGGATGTTATCTGTTGTGTGTTAGAAATGTTATGCATGATAAGCGTTACCATCAGGAAGAACCGAAAAACCGCCAAAAAGTATCTGCTGAGTTTTTCGACATCTTGACGATAAGGAATAAAGTCAGTAGATGCTTTTTTTGGCTATTCCTAACAAAATGAATGAATGAATAATTTTTTTTATTAACCCACTTCTATAAAATGGAAATTTACACTTCAAACAAACGGACAAGACCGTGTTATGCATAACATTTCATGCGTAAAGTTTTCAAACACAACAGATAACACCATAAGTGTTATCTGCTACGCATATCTGTTGAAACCGCTCATCCTCGTGTTAACTGCTATGAAACTTCTGACAGTGTACTGAAACTCATTCAGTCGTGCCTCAGCGCTGGCTCCGACAACTTCGTATTCTGAACACAGCAAAAAAAAAAAGATACCACCTCTCCTATTTCCTCGATGTGTGCATCTTAGCTCTACTAGAAATTTAGAAACTCACAAGTTTGTCTCGCTTTAAATGCCGCAAGCGTAGTGGGCTGCTCTACGAGTGGCCCGTTTGCAAAGCATGGAAAGGATAGGTCTTGGCACTACACCCTAGTGTTATTTTGCTCTGGCTCTTGATAAGGTTTCAATCAGGAAATCAACATCATTCGCTTGAAAAAAAGAGAAAGTTAAAAGAGACGGCAATATTCGCTTGATAAAAAAGACAAAGTTAAAAGTAGGATTGGCGATGTCAACAAACTACAAAATCTACACAATTACAGCATCTTTTTGGTTTTTATATGGCACTTGCTGCATCTGGCTCAAGTGCCATATACCGATCGCAATTCTGTCTGTCGGTCGGTCCGTTTGTCTGTGCACACTTTTTCAAGTTAAGGTACTTCCAGATGTGAGAGGACGATGAAACTTGGCAGGCGTATCAGGGACCCGATCAAACTAACCTGCAAATAATCGGTTTCTCGATCCGACCATCTGGCGGGGGGAGTGGAGGGCGGGGGAGTCTGGAAAATTCAGGGCAGTCTGTCACACTTTGTCGAGTTAGCGTACTTACAGATGTGCTAGGACCATGAAACTTGGCAGGCGTCTCAGGGACCCGACCAAATTAACTTGGAAATAATCAGTTTCCCGATTTGACCATCTGGGGGGGAGTGAAGGTCGGGGGAATCCGGAAAATTGAGTAGTGTGTAACTTTCGAAAGGGTGATCGGATTGGAAGGAAACTTAATAACTGAATTGATGATATATCTCTGATGTCCGATTTGAAGTCCGGACCGGGTTCAACAGCTATGGGGGAGTTGGGGTCGGAAATCTCGAGAAACGGTTAGAACGGAGGGACTGGAGTCAAACTTGCTGGGAAGAACAAGCATCTGCTCTAGATAAATCGTTTACACAGTTGGACTGGATCCGCATCCGTGGAGGGGGGTTTCCAGGAATTTGGGTGATGGCGGCTTTGGGGATTTTCACGACGAAACTTGGCAGGCAAATCAGGGATCAGATCAAACTGACTTGTAAATAAAAATTTTATCGCTCCGATAATCGTGGGGGACTGGAGGAAGGGGGAATCCAGAATATTGAGGCATGCGTAACTTTGGAACGGGTGATCGGATTCGAGTGAAATTTAATAATTGGATAGAGGACATGTCTCTGGTGACCTGTTTCGTGTCCGGACAGGATCCGACAACTATTGGGGGGGGGGGGGGTGGAAAATATGTTACCGGTTTAGAGCGGAGAGATCGGGATGGAACTTTGTGGGAATAACAAACAGATGCTCTGGATAAATCGGATTGGCTCCGGGCACTGTGGGGGTCCGGAATGCCGGGGATTGCGAGTCAAGGTACTTGTAGATTTGCTAAGACGATACAACTTGGCTGGAATATAGAGATTCGACAAGATTGGCTTTGAAATAGCCATTTTCCCAATCTGACTATTCCTTAAAGTACCAATCTTGACCGCAAAGCAAGAATATACTTTGAAGCAAAGTACACATTTTCTTGAACCCCATGAGCCCAATATAATTTTTGCCTCAAGGGTTTTGCTTACAAATGAAGTTCTAGCTCCCTTAAAGTGCGCGTCTTAACCGCAAAGTCGAGAAGTACTTTTGATCAAACGACACATCTCGACCCATGATCGTTTTTGCCACAACGGTTTTGCTTCAAAATTTATTTCTAGCACCCTTAAAGTGCGCATCTTAACCAAAAAGTGAAAAATACTTTTGACCAAACGGTATATATTAATGATCCCCAAGGGCATGTTACCGTTTTTGCCTCAAGGGCTTTGCTTACAGATAATTTCTAGCGCTTTTAAAGTGCGCATCATTACAGCCAAGTTTAAAAAATGTAATACTTTCTACCAAACGATACATTATCGGGATTTCCAAGTCCATGATAATTCTTAACTCAAGGGTTTTGCTTACGAATGATCAGAACAAACCCACGAAAAGGCAAATTCTATATTTCATCCTCTGAACCACCCTTGCAACTGTTTATTCAAACAATGTTTACAACGGGTACGTCAGCTACGATTCTTCATCAGCGATATTTCGGCCCTTTTTGGCAAGGGTCCTCGTCAGGCTGTCAATCCTCTGGTTCAACTTCGGGGAAGCGTTTTTAAAACATCGTTTTTAAAACAGTGTTTTTAAAACAGCGTCCGTGTCAAAAATTAAATCACAGGACTAGTTTTTTCATTATAGTGGTATTTGAAGATAACTTACTTTAATAAGATATTTATAGTCGGTAGAAGCTTCAGTTATTTATTACAGGTTTGTTTCCTTCCCCGAAGTTGAACCAGAGGATTGACAGCCTGACGAGGACCCTTGCCAAAAAGGGCCGAAATATCGCTGATGAAGAATCGTAGCTGACGTACCCGTTGTAAACATTGTTTGAATGAATGTTTCAAAGTCAGCTTGGGCTCAAAGAATATTTACCTTGCAACTGCCATATGAGCTTCTAGCTCTTGTTTTGTTTTGTCACCTCAACAAGTTTTCTTGCATTATTTGTCCAAATAAATAATTCGGTTCTGAAACCTTGTGGATTTTTACAGTCCTGGATCCAGGCAGAGGTCTGCAGAACTTTTCTAGACCAACTTTTTGTGCTGAGAACGAAGATCGTACCGCACCACTCCGCACCGATGTACGTCACCGACTTTTTAACCTATAAAGGCATATTTGGCTAATCCGGTTCTGTAAATTATTCATCTAGAACATTTGTCTGTTCTTCCCACCAAGTTCCATCCCGAACTCTCCAGTCTAAGAGGGTCAAGAGCTTTCTGATCACCTCGCCCCCCCTCCCCTACAGTTGTCGGATCCATTCCGGACATGAAGAAGAACAGCACCGACAAGTCCTCTATTCAGTTATTAAATTGTATTGGAATCCGATCACCCGTTCAAAAGTTACACGTGACTCAATATTCCGGATTCCTCCTCCCTCCACTCCCTCACGATGATCGGATGGAGAAAATAAATATTTCCAAGCCAGTTCAATCGGGTCCCTGGTATGCCTGCCAAGTTTCATCGTGAAAATACTCAAAACCGCCATCACCAAAATTCCGAGGAATCCCCCTCCACCCCTACATTTCTTCTGTTCAGTTTTGTTTCCTTCGAATCCGATCACCCCTTCGAAAGTGACGCATGACTCAATTTTCCGGATTCCCCCTCATCACTCCATTCTCCCCCCAGATCTTGACACTGACTATTTCTAAGTTAATCTGATCGGATCCCTGATATGCCTGCCAAGCTTCATCGTCTTAGCACATCTGGAAGTACCCTAACTCGCAATCGTGGGACCGACCGACAGACGGAATTCCGATCGGTATATGGCACTTCAGCCATAGACTGCAAATGCCATAACAAGAGCTAGAAGCTCATATGGTTTAGTGTGATGATTTATTGTGACCTTTAAATAAGAATTATCTCGAGTCTCTATTGTTCCAGCCAAGTCTCATCGTATCTAGAAGCACCTGAACTCGCGATAACTGGAATTCCGGATCCCCCCTCGGACTCGGACCCCCAGAGTGACCGGATCCAATCCGGTCTGTAGATGATTTATCTAAAGCATGTGTTTGTTATTCCCACCAAGTTCCATCCCGATCTCTCCAGTCTGAGCGGGTCACGAATTTTCCAGTCCCCCCCCCTCCACCCCCATAGGTATTCGATCCGATACGGAAATGAGAAAGAACATCGGGGACATGTTCTCTGTTTAGCTATTAAATTTCATTGGGATCACCCGTTCAAAAGTTACGCATGACTCAACATTCCGGATCCCGCCTCCCTTCACTCCCCCCACGATGATCGGATCGAGAAAATTGCCATTTCTAGGTCAGTTTGATCGGGTCCCTGATATGTCTGCCAAGTTTGGTCTTGAAAATCGACAAAACCGCCATCACCGGAGTTCCGGGAAACCCCCCTCCTCCGCCCCAACGAGCCGGAATCCATCCCGGTTGCGTAAACGTGCAATCTAGAGCAGATCCTTGATTTTCCCAGCAAGTTCCACCCCGATCCCTCCAGTCTAACCGTTTCACAAGATTTCCGATCTACCCACTCCCCCCAACTCCTCCACAGCTGTCGAACCCGGTCCAGACATGAAATGGAAAATCCGAGACATGTCTTCTATTCAGTTATTAAGTTTTTTCGAACTCGATCACCCGTTCGATAGTGACGCATGTCTCAGCATTCCCCCCCCCCCTCCCTCCACTCCCCCCTCCAGATGGTCGGATCAGAAAACTGACGATTTCCAAGTTAGTTTGGTCGGGTCCCAGATATGCCAGGGACCCGCCAAACTTGAGCCAGAGACTGCAAGTGCCATATAAATTCGATATTTTGAAAAAACGGGAAACATTTTTTCAAAAAGTTGTAATATAAAGCACACTTATGAATGCGTTGTGTAGATTGATTGTATTTTGGCCGAAGTTTAGCTTGATTATTTGTATTTTTTGTCATTTTGTGTAATCTCTCTAAATGAATTGAATGTAGATTTTGTGAAATATGGCTTAAATTAATAGTCAGATGTAGATCTGTTATTCATTTATTATTATATTTTGTAGACTTTCCAGCTTTGGCGGATATAAATAAATGAATTAAAAATGAAACGAAATGAAAATAATTTAATTTAATAAGCAAAATATACGCTTCTGTGTCATTTAATAAAACAAAAAAAAATCTGAAAAACAGATATACTTTAGTAGCATCGGTCTGAAAAGATATAAATTTGCATATCATTAATAAGCATAGCTTTATTAGTATGGATGATGTTGCCAGCACGTTTGGGCCTACTAAGGTTACTGAAGTGTATAACGATTGTACGGTCCGTTTGGATTCGTACATCAGCCCGGCCTGTATTTCAGCGGACTTGCCACTTTCCTATCCCCTGAAATTTGCCAGTTTTGGTCTCGTTTTTACCTAGGGGAAAACTTCCCGCCTGTATCCGCCCCACCTCCTGTGGAAAGGGGGCTAATCTGCTATCATCCCTCGATATCTATGTTCCAACCCTTTACTGTAGCAAACCGCCACCTGCTCTTCCACATATCCGGTATTTCTTACAACATGAACCGTGTATCTTCGTCAGATTCGTTCCAGTCCAGAATTGCCGCAGTGGTACATTCATTCATTCATTCACTCATTAATTTTTTCATACTACACAAGCTACATGGCATGAATGTAAGGCAAGAATATAAGTAAAATTGTACCATTTTGGTACATTTCATCTCTGCTGGTACAATCTGGCACAATCAAACATTTTTTTTCTACATTTTAAAAGTATGGTACAATGGGATACAATTAAAAAATCCCTTTGCAGAATCCAAATAATTCAGTGTATTCAATTAAATGACACAAAACTACGTTGGCTTTTCAGTTAAGCTTTATGATTCGCCTTAAAATAAATTTCCTTCCCTCACCTCCTACTTAACCTGTGGATATACAGAGAAAGAGATAAAACAAACCTACGTCACTTCATCAACCCATCCCTCATTAAAGCCTGCTGTGTCATAGTAGGGGGCCAACTGTGATTGTTGGTTTTTCTATTCAAACAGATACTGTTTTTACCTGATTGGAAATTTAAATGAGGTTTTGTCCGAACCGACGATGCGGGCTCGTTTTGTAGATTTATTACAAAAGATCGCATCACACAATCCCATCGGCATTAGAATTCAATTCGTTTCGAAGGATGGGGCTAAAGAGGGCTCCAAAATGCGCTATTAATGTTTAAACCACATCATTTCTGAATATCATTATACTAGCAGCCTTTTCCTTCCAAGAAAGTGCCATAAACGCTGAAACTTTGGTTTAGTTTCTTTGCTGTCGATTTGACGCCAAAGTTGCCAACCTCTCGAAATATTTTATGTCTCTAGAAAACAAGACCAAAGGTTTCGATGGGATCCCAAAAACCTAACATTTGATTCAAACAATTGGGTCATGTCTTCGTCAGATTCCTTGAATATTTTTACGTTAAAATAAAGTTCAAAAATGGATTCCGCATGTCTCCTTGCCCGATACCGAATCTCTAATCGATTTCAGAAACTTCAACCAAATTTCCAGTTTCAGCCGAATTAGTGATGCACCATTTGACCAGCAAGAAAACTAAGTTCACATGTGGCTTCAGCGGACCTCCTTACCCCCTCAATGAATATTTCATTAGCTTATAAAACATACATGTTTTTACCGTAAATTCGAAACCCCTCCTCTGCCTCTAAAGATAAGAACTTGACCTGTACTTTACCAGTGAATCCTCATTGAACAACATCATCGCTAGAACAACATTATTTCCTCGTTTGAACATTATATAAGATAAGATATTTATTACCTTAAAAGCCCAAGGTCCATGGCAATACAAACAAAAGAAAACACAATGACAAACTTATTTCTGACTACCACTAAAACTATAAAAAATGATCTCTGTGAATCGTTGACAGCTCGAGGAATCTACCCACTTTCTTTATAGTACCACAACACTCGCTCTTAAACATTTGCTCCATCCATTCCTGATCACACTCATTTACTCCAAATATTTCACTTCTCAAATCATTAGCATCAGATTTTTAGTCGGTAGAAGCTTCAGTTATACATTACAGGTTTGTTTCTTTCCCCGACGTTGGACCTGAAGATTGACAGCCTGACGAGGACCCTTGCCAAGAAGGGCCGAAAAAAATATTTGAATAAAACTAGGAAGTTGGTCAAAGTAAAAGACCTTTTTTGAAGTCGATTAGAAGTGAAGATATAGAAGTAAACGGACAAGTCGAATTCCTATCTGAACACGGTTTTCTCAGTTGATGAGCTGTTTGGCCGTAATTTGTCAAAAAACACCGCTACCGTCATTTTGTGTGTATTTTCAAGCGGTTGATTAGGGATAAATAGTAACATATTTAACCCCCTTAAAACCTCTGGTCTCTTGGCTAAGGCTGAAAATCTACAAGACCCGATTGTCTGTATCGGAAAGTCCAATAAATGTTAAAGCACACCTCTTAAAACAAACGATATTGTCCGTACGAAACGGATCAGAAAAAACGTTTTCAAAAATACTTTCACTTTCCACCTGAAACTAGCGATTCTCTTGTTAGCGCTTGTCGATCATACCCAGCCTTCCTGCTCTCCGAAAACTGAACGTGCCTTGGTTAAAAAGTGGAAAAACTATGCAAATAGAAGAAGTAATAAACAGAAGATTATCACATCCTTGTGTGGTGAAAGAGTTGTCAGTGGACAATGAAGATTCCGGCAAACTTTTCGTTGTGTGACGGGAAAACTCGGCAAGGCCGAAAAAGCGCTAAAAATTCGTAGTTACGAAACGAAACAATGGAGAAAGGTGGGTATTTTAGAAGCCATATGGGAGCTAAGTATATTGTAAAAGGCAGAACAAGCAAGAGGAGTCCTTTAAATTTTTGGGATCCCATCCGATTCTTTGGTCTTGTTCCAAAAGTTCATGTAACTTCTCATTGTAACGAATGAAATCTGAATGTATTGAATATACGGTGAAAAGGGGGTGTTTTTTTAGGTTAGAAATTACATTGTCAGAAGTTTCGTCACAAATAAGATGGTATTGACTAAACTTTAGCCGATTATCTACGGCCCGTGAAGTTTTCATGACGTCATTAAAGAAATAGGAAAATTCGATTAAATTAATGTTGCAGAATATATATTTGTATCTATATATATAGAGCCGAACTTGATATTTGGAAAGAACTCATGTCTCAGATACCCCATTTCAAGTGCGGACCGGATCCAGTAAATGTGGGAGGAGGGGGGGGGGGGGGGAGCGACCGGAAATTTTGTGACACGCTTTGATTGAAGTTATTTGGATGAAACTTGGTGGGAAGAACAAGCATGATCCCTAGATACATCAGTGACAGGACCGGATTCGGGCACTGTGGGGGTAGTTGGATTGGAGGGTCCGAAATTCTGGTGATAGCGATTTAAGGTACTTACAGATGTGCTAGGATGACGAAAGGTCTAGCTCTTGTTTGTACGGGGATGATCAAGGTAGTACAACGGAGAAAGCTAAAATACTTCAAGAAAAGCTTAAAACGGAGTACGAGACCGCGTTTCCGGAAAACAACGGTTAAATGTTGTAGTACCGATAGGCCCTATATCACACAAAATATTAAAAATCAGCCTTTTTCGTCAGGGATAAAGAGAAGAGGCAAATAAGTTAAGAGGCAAATAAGATTCGAAAGATGACAAGAGAAGCAGCTGCTGCTCATTATTCAAAGGCAGTAAAAGCGATATCCATCTATAATAAATAAGATACAAAAAGAAAAATGAAAGTCAAGCGAATACTATAAATAAGCACTTCCCACGGGGGAGGGAAGAAGCGTCTTGCCTTCTTCTAAGCTTACCGAATAGACTAAACATAAAGGAAGCATGTTGTGGAGAAGGCATCGCAGTTCTCACAGTTGTAGATGATATACCGCGCTGACCTGTCAATGATGAGACTCTGCGGACCTTTAACCGCCGGTCCATAACTCGATGGACACCTGCAAAGTCAAGATTCTCATTACTTTTTTTCTGCTGCGATGTCTTCTTGTGCCTGTAGCATCTTACAGATTGAATAGCCAATAAACGCTTTACAAGATAAGAACCGGACACCGGTGACAAAACACCAGAGACAGCCCGGAGTGCAACGAAGGCAGCTAATTTGTTGCCAAGCGATGCCGCCGTCATCGTTAAGTACCTATCAGGTTGCATATGTAACCCCTTGAACCCAGAAATTGAAATAATACGACAAAGAGAAACTTCTAAAATTTAGATTTAAGGCGTATTCTCGCCCTTCCCCGCGGACTTCTCGGGGAATCGAAGGGAACGGCAAGAATAGAGGGAGTCACTCCACGCGGACTCCGCGTACAGAAACAGTGAGAACACGGGGAATGCTTCCAAAATGGATTTCCAGAAGTGGAGGCACTTCGTTTTGAGATTTGAGATTTTGCTGCGTAGAGTCAAGCTTTCCATGCAATAACTCAGCGCTGTATTTGAGCCCGATTTGACGCGGCAAAGTTATTTCCGCGTCATATCAGCCTCAGCGACGACTAATCCCATGGAACGCTCGACTCTACACAGTGACAGCTTCCAAAATGGATTCTGTTCGAAAAAAAAATATGCAGTTGACGAAATTAGTCTGGATCCACTTTATTTTTGGTTTTATTTATTCTGACTGTTTCTGATTAATTTTACATTGCACAAACACCAGCAAAAATTGATTCCCCTCCGAATCTGAAAGGGAGTCCTTTTTGATGATGGTGATAATAATCGGAGCATTCCCTGTCCGTGGGGACTCGCGAGAATACGGGGAGTGAGTCCCCGGGACAAACAAAACGCGGGGACTCCTCAAGTGGAGTCCTCGGGGAACGGCGCCAATACGCATATAGCTACTAGGATATACCAAATCCAGGTTTTAAAAATTTCTCTCAGTCATTTTATTGTAATTTCTAGATTTAGGGATTACAGATGCAACCTGTCATGTGACTAATTCCTAAGACTACTTCCAAGCTTGTCCTTACTCTAAGGGGGGGAGGGAGCCAGAATTATTACTAAAATAAGTTCGTCGAACTTATACTAGTCTCTGCTTTGACTGCCCGCTTCCTGGTGTTCACTTAATGAGGAGTTTTATGTGAATTAACTTCTTTAAGTGTCTTCCCGTATATGTTAAAGGCCCGGTGGCTCAAAAATCACGTATAGACTATGGAGAAGTTCAAGCTTATGACAACAAGTAGTTTCGACACCAAAATGAAATCCAGGTCGGAAATGCATAAAATGTCTGCGAATCAGGGGATATGTTATCTGACCACGATACTCGTGCTCGTTTCCAAGGAGAACATGCGTCTGCTCTGCTATAGCAGCAAGTGTTGGGCAATATTCGATATCGATATATCGGACCAAATATCGATATCGAATATCGAAACGTAAATATCGATACCGATATTTTTTCGTTTATAATTTCTGTAAGTAAAACGTAACTTACATTAATATATCCGACATTGAAAAAGAATGAAAAAAAAAGAATGTTATCATGTTTATTTACATTGTTTTGTTTAAGAGTTTTAAAATATAAATTTTACTTTGTGTATATTTTATACTCCGCTGTTATGCAAAAAGCGGGTCACAAATAAATAAATAAAAAATAAAGTTGTAGCAATATATTCTTCGTAATTCAGTTTTTTATTTATTCGAAGTTTGGGATGAAGCAAGATGCTTTTTCACGACGATTTTGTTCTTAAACTTTGGAAAAACGAGACGTACTACAGCATAGCGAAACATGACACCGAAATATCGATATCGAATATCGAAAGCCAAAGATACATCGATATATCGAAAAATCCGAATATCGCCCTAACACTAATAGCAACTAGCCCGCGCGAAAGAGGTGTAAATTAATTGTTCTAAACGGTTGAAATTTGGTTCCTATAAATGGACACGAATCATGACGAATGTAGGTTGGTTTTACGTAGTCGTTGTTATTATCGTAAAAATTTTAACAAGCACTCCATGTTCGAATTTTTGTTCTCCACGGTGCTTGTATAATGTATTTGTATTTTTGTGTAAAAATTAAAAAAAACTTGAAACTTTTAGCCGTGTTAGGATTTCGCAGAAAAAACAGCTGCGTTAGCAATAGTAAGCTATTATACATACTTGTGGTGGCGAAAGTTAATTTCTTCAGAGAAACTGTACAGATCCACCTTCCAAAATGGATCAACGAACGTCTCCGGCTCTCCGCAGGTTTGCCATCTGTTTTTCGAAGATGGTGAACCAGAAGTGGAGTTCACAGGAGTGAGTGAAGATGGCGCAGCTCGAGCTCGAGGGTTTGGCGAAGTTCTCGGAGACGGAATCGTGGGAGGAGGTGGAGGGTCACAGAAGTATGTGCAACGTCTTTGAATTCCTAACTCTGTCTTGGTAGGTGCCACAGGGGGTGTGAACCTGAACAGGAAAAGCATCGTCACTACATATCCTCTATTCATCCAGCATATATCATCTACATGATGTTTTTCATGAATTTTTGGGCCAAGTTAGTAATCCAGTGTAAATTGTCAGATTTTGTGTTGATTTTTAATTTAACTCCACTGTCGCCTTGTGCATTTGATGGGCTATAGATTAAACATAAATATAATATGCATACACCCGAAAGGTTAAAGCACTGCTTCGCATTGTTTATTGATTATGTCTAGTGTTTTATAATAGTTGAATACTTTAAAACTAGGCTCTGCTTTTTCATAAACTACCCGCGGCTTTAACCGAGGCTTTGGCTATTTTAAACCTTTGTTCAAGCCCGCTTATTTTAGCATAAATATGGAAATTTAACAGAACCGGTTTGTCTGACGACGGAGCTTCTCAATCGATGGGAGCATGATACGCTTCGAAAACAGAGAAACAAGGCAAGTGTGAAAACCAGTAAATTGTTGTTAGGTGGTTAGGATTCGGATATCTCTGGGCTTACGGATTGATGCTGGCATAATTGGGTCCTTCGAAGTAGTGCAGCCCCCACCCCCCTCGGGACGCGGCTGGCTGGGGTCATGTGAGTCTATACTTATCCAGTAAGCATCAAAATTTCGGTAGATTCCCTGAACCAAATTCCGATAGATTCCATGATCCAGCCTCCAGTAAAGTCACTTAGACAAGTTCCGATAGATTCCGTGGTGCAAAGTTCGGTAGATCCCCCCCGAGGGACGCCCCTGGATGTCGGTTGGTATTGATGGTAACCTTCAACACAAAGGAGGGTGGGTTCGTATCAAGAACAAGGTTAAGGTCGGATCTAGGCTGGTTTGTCAAGGTTGAACTCTTTCGCAAGAGCACCGTACTGGGTAGTTCTCGAGGACTGAAAAAATACAAAAGTGTGGTCTCCGAATCATCACAAATACTTGGACGATGACTCGGCACTGGTGAAGCTAAGCTTAACATCCCTTGCCGACAGAAGACATGCACTAACCATGAAATTTGGTATCCAGTGCCTTGAATCCGAAAAACACCGCAACATTCTACTTCCCTTCACACGAATTTAAGACCAGACGTACTTGAAAGTATAATTCTGCACAAAAAAGACGAGCCTCATGCCTGTTCATCTGAGCGATTTTTAGAAACGTTTGTACCCTATTTCATAACGACAGTTTTATAACGTCAAGCCCTGAATATCATTCACAATTTCTTGTTCTCTTTGTACTGTAGTGTCGACGTACCAACGATATAATTGCTATGCATTTATATTATGGTGAATAAACCTGGATTAAATTGAACAAAAAATCTGAATTTAATATTATCTGCGTAAGAACTTCGTCACAGAAACATTTTATAGTACACCTCTCACTATTTACTGTTTATGTCCCAGTATTGAAAACTATTTGATTACTGTAAAACTAGGCTGTGCTGTTAACAAATTATCCGCGCCTTTGGCTGTTTTAAGCCTTTACCAGGCCCATTGACTCGGCAGATAACCGGTTTTACGCATCAGTAGCATGATACGCGAACACTCGTAGGGATCATAATGCGCATAGAAAATAGTGAATCGTGGCAAGTATAAAGATTAGTGAGGTATTGTTAGCGGACTGTTACATATTAAATTTTGGTGTCCGGGCTTAGGAATTAATGAATGCAATTACGGAAATAGGTTGCACTGGCATTATAGAGATATAATGGGTCCTTTAACTTATATGTTTCTTGTAAGGCCTACCTTGACTTACTGAAGTACTTATTGCACTTACCCCATGCTCATATACACCCCTTCCTTTTCTCGTTGGGCAATAGGAGACTTTCGAAATTTCAACATGATTCTTTTTTCCTTCTCTATTTGTCACACCAGTTTTACTTCCTACTGACCCTGTTACCGCGAAATAAACGCGCTTTTATACCCAGGATTTCGAATCCGTCGGCTAATCCGATTATTTGTTTAAGAGGTCGAGTTCTTAGATGGGATGGGACCTCAGTTTTTAGGGTTGTGGAGAGGCGCTTAAAATTTGTTTCGAAACAGTTATAGTAAGCAAGTACGTAGTGTTTATTAGACAAAAACTTGCTAGCTAGCTAATTTGGTTGTCTTTACAAAAATTTCATTCTTTTAAACACTCATGAGATACATAAATACTAAATACTACAAAAATTAAAGTTACTTTGACATTTTATTCAACATGTTATATGATAACTAGAACGGAGTCGAAATAATGAGGTGATTTTTGTACAATACGACAGGAAATAGGTGTATACAACTGCTGCTCGGGATCAGAGTCGTTACTAGCAAAAGTGTTTGGGGGGGGGGGGGGGGCAAGGTATTTACCGACTGGCTGGTCATTTTTTACCGTCTGTTTTTGGAGATTAAAACGACTTTTATCGAGAAAAAACGACTGTGTTGACGAAAAATTGGCTAATTTTAAGAGAACCTACTATTTTTAAGAATAAATCGACTATTTTTTTTACAAGAAACCGACTGTTTTTACGAAAAATCGCGGCGCTTCGCGCCGACTGGGCTGGTTTTTTTTAACGACTGGCCGACAACATTCGGGGGGGGGGGGGGCAGTGACAGTTCTCTAGGCTTGCCAGAGACACAATTATTTGTGTATATATTGTGACACCAGAGACACAATGGTTGTGTCTCTGGCCGTAGGGTAATGGTCCATTTACACACTGCGTAAAATCCGAGCGTATTTTGAAATCCAAGCGTATTTTACGCACGTTTTGAGGTTGAAAATATTTCTAGCAATACGGACGTATTTGAGAAATCGGTCCGTTTTGTATCTAAATACGTCCGTATTGCTAGAAATCTGTTCAAGCTCAAAACGTGCGTAAAATATGCTCGGATTTCAAAATACGCTTGGATTTTACGCAGTGTGAAAACCCACTATGAGAAGTTGAACGCGGTGTGGACCCAACATAATAGTTGGGTTTTTGCACATACCATGGTATCTGTTACCACGGTAAAGGAATCTCCAATTAGTCGTTTTTGTAGTTACCGTGGTTTCTGATACACGGTTGCTCTGCAAAAACGACTATTGCCGAAATTGCACTTTACGAAGTCATCCCAAAAGAACAAGAGCTACGAGCTCATATGGCACTTGTTACGAGTAGGTAGGCGGTACAAGAAAGTATATGAGAACGTCACAAAATACACCCGCCATCCAAAAATGCGGTTCGGAAATAGAAATAGGATATGAAGTTTAACCCAGTTCTCAGCAGTTCCGGCATCGTCTCGGATTATCTGTAGCAAATGCACATGACTGTTCAAACTTCCAAGTTTCAGCCCAATAAATCCACTCGTTTGATCCCTAGACCTGCTACACGTTTTCTGGTACTCCTCCATCCTCCCTACCGCGGACGAATCTAGTTCGGACTCAAAAATGGATCATCTAAAGCATCTTCTTTTATACCATCTATCAAGTTTCGCTCGAATCTGAGCATTTTTGAAAAATTCCGGTACCCCCCCCCCCCCCACCACCACCACCGTTGTCGGATCCGGTGCGGACCCTAAAATATGTCATGTAGGGTATATACTCTCTCTACATTCCAAGTTCCGTTTAAATTGTCAAAAGTTTTCGCCCCCCCCCCCCCCCAATACCCCCAACCGTGGTCGCATTTAGTTCGAACGCAAGTTTTACATGTCTAGGTCGTCGATTCTTATCACCCAATAAGTTTAACTCGAATCAGACCACTCGTTCGCAATTTGCATAAGTCAATTTCCATATTTCCCTTCCCTCGCTCCTCCAAAAATGCTCGGATCTAGGAACGGATATTTCCGTGGGTACGTTGTGTTAGGTTATTAAGTCAATACGGTCGGGTCGTTATTATGCCTGCAAAGTTTCGTCGTCTTAGTACATCTAAAACTATTCTAACTCGCGACTACTGGTATTCCAGGAAACCCCCTCCAAATCCCCCACAGAGCCTCGAAACCATCTGGCTCCGTCAATTTCGTATCTAGGCCTAATGCTTGTTCTCTCCATTAAGTTCCGCCCCAATCCCTCTGCTTGAAGCGTTTCTTCAGTTCCCCCCCCCCCATCCCCCCACAGGTATTGGACCCGACCCGGACTTGACACTGAACATCTGAGGCTATAGCTCTTTCCACCTGACAAGTTTCATTCAAATCCGATCACCCGTTCAAAAGTTATGCATGAGGCTAGATTCCGGACTCCCCATCCATCCACTCCCCCCACGATGGTCGGATCGGGAAAACGACTATTCTCAAGTCAATCTGTTCGGATCCCTGACATACCTGCCAAGGTTCATCGTCCTAGCACATCAACTCGCGGTATCGCTAGAAATCCGCCCCCCCCCAACTCCCCCACAATGCCCGGATCCGGTCCGGTTTTGTCAATGACGTATCTACGACTTGCGCTTGTTCTTCCCACCAATTTTCATACCGATCCCTCCACTCTAAGCGTTTCTCAATATTTCCGGTTCACTCCTCCAACTCCCCCAGTGTCATGGGATCCGGTCCGGATTCAAAGTGGGACGTCTGAGAGACGAGGTCATCCTAAATATCAACTTTCATCAAGATCCGATCACCCGTTCGCAAGTTAAAAATACCTAATTTTTGGCTTCCCCCTCCCTCCACCCCCCCCCCAGATGTTCGGATCGGGGGAGTGACTATTTCATTCAAACAATGTTTACAACGGGTACGTCAGCTACGATTCTTCATCAGCGATATTTCGGCCCTTTTTGGCAAGGGTCCTCGTCAGGTTGTCAATCCTCTGGTTCAACTTCGGGGAAGGAAATAAACCTGTAATAAATAACTGAAGCTTCTAGGTAGAATCGCTGATGAAGAATCGTAGCTGACGTACCCGTTGTAAACATTGTTTGAATAAATGTTTCAAAGTCAGCTTGGGCTCAAAGAATATTTCGTGACTATTTCCTATTTCATCTAGTCAGGTCCCTGACATACCTGCCAATTTTTGTCGTCCTTGCACATCAGGAAGCACCGAACTCGCGGGATCAATAGAAATCGCCCCCCCCCAACTCCCCCAAAATGAGCGGATCCGTTCCGGTTATGTCAGTCACGTCTCTAGGACTTGTGCTTGTTCTCTCCACCAAGTTTCTTCCGGATCTCTCCACTCTAGGCGTTTTCTTCGATTTCCGGTTTCCCCCTCCAGCTCCCCCCAATGTCACCGGATCCGGTCTGGATTTAAAATGGAACGTCTGAGACACGAGGTCCTTCCATACATCAAGTTTCATTAAGATCCGATCACCCGTTCGTAAGCTAAAAATATCTAATTTTTCCTTTTTTTTCCGGATTCCCCCTCCCTCTCCTCCCCTCCAGATGGTCGGATCGGGGAAGCGACTATTTCTAATTTAATCTGGTCCGGTCCCTGATATACCTGCCAAGTTTCATCGTCCTAGCTTATCTGGAAGTGCCCGAACTAGCAAAACCGGGACCGACAGACCGACTGACGGACAGAAATTACAATCGCTATATGGCACTTGGCCGAAGGGCAAGTGCCATAAAAACTGATATCCAATTACATCAGTAAGTGCTAAACTTCTTTCTCACCAATTTGACAAAATGATGACAGTGAGATGACTCTTCAGATACCATGATAACTGGCCAGATACCACGATAACTGCAAAAACACCTTTTAACCGTGTTGTCAGATACCACGGTAACTGCGACAACGACTTTAGACCTTTTTGCTGGTGCCTCTTCGATGGCAAGAATAAAACAACGACAAGCTGTAAATAGAATTTGAATAAATTCATTGAAAAGAGTCGGTGTCAGTATTTACAGCGACTCGAGGATTTTTTTTTTTTTTTTGCGGGTCGCCGTTCTACTCTGCGGCGCGACTTCGAGGACTATGCTCATCCCTTCTTTGTCAGACCGAGACAGGAGGACTTAGAGCCTGGTTACACTGGGCTCAAAACGGCACTGATTTGACGATCATGGCGGATTCTGCGCAGATTTCTCGGCTGAAAATGAGTGAAAAATCTGTGGAGATTGGTGCGATCGCCGGGAGGATTCTGGAAATCGTTGGGGGACGTGACGTTTGATGGCTTCGATCAGCGATCAGCAGACTGTAATTAGGGTTATAAAATCGAAAGTGAACCAGTCAGTTTCAATTATGTTGGACTATTGTGAACTATCAGGATTTTGTTTTCAACGATTAAGCTAGGTTATTTGGGGAGACAGGTGAAGAGTTTCTAGATGTCAAACTGTCATCAGTCAAATCCATTTCATGTCTATTTTTTGTTTTCTACCTAAAGGCGTATTCTCGCCGTTCCCGAGTCCCCGCGTTTTTGTTTGTCCCGGGGACCTGCCGGGGACTCACTCCCCGTATGGAATGCTCCGATTATCATCACCATCATAAAAAAGGACACCCTTTCAGATTCGGAAGGGAATCAATTTTTGCCGGTGTTGGTGCAATGTAAAATTAATTAAAAACAATCAGAATAAACAAAACCAAAAATAAAGTGAATCCAGACGAATTTCGTCCCATGCATATTTGTATTCGAACAAAATCCATTTTGGAAGCATTCCCCGTGTTCTCGCTGTTTATGTACGCGGAGTCCGCGTGGAGTGACTCCCTCTATTCTTGCCGTTCCCTTCGATTCCCCGAGGAGTCCTCGGGGAATAGCGAGGATACGCCTTAAGAATAATAAGGAAGCATCTGTTTGACATCTTTTTCCTTTTTTCGAGTGTTCAAAAATTCTTTTTTGTCTAATTAGCAACCCAAAAAGCTGCATTTTCTTGGACCTCAGGCATATTCTCGCCGTTCCCCGTTTCCCCGCCGTTCTGTTTACCCCGGGACACACTCTTCGTATTCTCGCGAATCCCCACGGACGGGGAATGCTCCGATTATCATCACCATCATCAAAAATGACTTACTTTTGCGAGAATACGGGGAGTGATCCCTGGGACAAACAGAAACGCAGGGACTCCTCGAAAGGAGTCCTCGGGGAACGGCGAGAATAGACGGAGTCACTCCACGCGGACTCCGCGTGCGGAAAACAACGAGAACACGGGGAAAGTTTCTAAAATCGGTTTTCTTCGAAAAAAAAATATATACTTTTGATGAAATTAGTCTGGATCCACTTTGTTTTTGGTTTTGTTTTTAATTAACTTTACATAGCACCAACACCAGCAAAAATTGATTCCCCTCCGAATCTGAAAGCGAGTCCTTTTTGATGATGGTGATGATAATTGAAGCATTTCCCGTCAGCTCGGGACTCGCGAGAATACGGGAAGTGAGTCCCCGGGACAAACAAAAACGCGGTGACTCCCGGGGACACCTCAAGCGGAGTCAGGGGGAACTGCGAGAACACGCCTCTAGTGGGACCAAGCTCTCAAATACGCCCCTTATAAAATTCCTCTCAGATTAATTCTTTTTTGGCCACTAGGTGCGCTATCTTAAAGAAAACAATGCACGTTACTTCTTGGTGTACGTTTATTCAGTTTTTTTTGGCTATTTTCAGTTCCTCTTAGGCCTAACCATGTTTAAAACTGTTTAAAATGCCTCTTCCCCTCTTTTTGCTTTACCCAACTCTGTTCTGTCAAGTGTCATCGAGTTTGTCATTTCTAGCTTCCGACTTCAGTGCCGAGTGCTGACTGACTTCTCAACGGGGCTAGTGCGCGACTCGATATGAAGCGAAAGCCTGATCGCTTATTCACCCGTCAGATAACTTATCCCCAGATCTCACGTGTGATTGTTATTGTTCCTCTATCGCATCTGGCGGCAATTCGTGATCGTATTTTATGAAGGACGTGATACAAATGCAGCATGCAGCATTTAATTATTTTAATTATTAGCTATGTGCAGTGTTTCCAATTTGACGGATTTTTCCGTCAAAAACGGATTTCTTGGATCCTTAACGGATGAGAATTTGTTCTGTCGGATTGCCGGATTTTTCACGGATTCTGAGATCTTGCGTAAAATCGTAAATTCTACTGAATTTTTCATCATTTGTTAGAGATTGAATTTCATGAACATTTTATCATCAGATACTATTCCTAGAAAAGACACTGTGACCACAAATGGTTCTAAAAATTTCTCTTGCGGTGCCTTTTATAGTAGCCTATTCTCCACTTAGTGGAAGGGCGCTTTTAAGCTTGGATTTTGCTTTGACTTAGAATGGATAGTAGTTCAGTTTTATCGACGGGTTTTTGACGGAAAATTTGACGGATTTCTCGTTCACAATTGTCGGAAATATTACGGATTTTTGGATTACCAGAACGGAAAACTTGCATCATGAAGTGCAAACACTGGCTGTCTGCGTAGCGCGCATTTTTTAAAATCGATACTGAACATGGGTTTTCAGAAGTCTTTAACATCGTTTCTATCTAGGTTTTCACTTCAGCAAGCCAAAGGAATTATTGTGAACCAGTGCAAAGCTTCTGCTGTTGCTGTTCTACCAGGTTAGAATATTTGCCAGTGTGGTACAGTACAGACAGAAGCGTTATGCCATGTATTTGAGCACAGGCAATAAACAGGGTTGTCGGCAAAACATCCCCACTTGAATCATCCCCTGGTGAAATTTCCGAGACAAAATGCCCTGTGACAAAACTTCCCCAAGACAAAATGTTCAAAACAGCAAAACCTCCCCATGGTGGCCATGGTGAAATGTCCCGGGCCATAGAACTTTTTTTTTTTCATTGCTGAGGCATAGCTAGGCCTATGGGATTACTGATTGCATCAGTTCAGACAAAAAATGTTCTTGGAAGATAAACTGTTGAAAGCCACAGTGAATAGATTACTTCAGCATTTAACCGATAGGGCGATAGTCAAGAAACAAATCAGTGTGTTGCTCCCAGCCATTAATCCCACCATTTCTTAAAGAAAGTGCAAAGATTTAGTAGTTTGTCAGTTTTGGTTTTACCTTTTATTTAATTGGTTTATTTGTGTGTTAGTTTATGCTGCGGTTATAACTCACTGATCTTGCTATTGTTCAGTATATAATTTGGTGATATTTATTATTAAAGGATTTTATTAAAGGATCAAACCCGTCTAGCCTAGATTTACTTTGTCTCTCCACCTAACTAATCATTTCATCCGCTTTCATTTCTTGCTTCCCATGTCAATTTTATCCAGCATAACAGCACTAGGCTTATTTTTGTATTTTCCTTGTTTGACTCTTCCCCTTTCTCTGAGGAGCATCTTGGTGCTCCTTAGATTGTGCATGTTGCTTCAAAGGACCTAGAACTGATCATTTACGAGTCAATTGCAGGGCATATTCCACTACATATTTAAGTGAAAACAATACATTTATGAAGTTGTTTTACCTCAATCATGGACCTGAAGATCAAGGCGAACTTAAAAATCCATGCTTGGGGAAATTTTGCCACAGGGATGTTTGGCCGTGAGGACGTTTTGTCATGGGGATGTTTGCCGGGGACATTTCGCCAGGGGACGTTTTGTCATGGTGATGTTTCGTCGGTAAGCCGATAAATGAATACCAAACAAAAAGCTAAAACTCATACTATGCAAATTGTACTGCCAAGTAATTGCCAGAAATATTTAGTTCATATCCTGTTTATCCATGCTTGACTCTTTTTTTTGAAAATTTCCTGCTAAGTCTGATGACTGCCATCTGCTTTTCATTTCTCGATTTGAATCTTTTGCTAAGTGGAACATACAAAGAGTGTGTTCCACCCTACTTACCGTAGTTACTACGCATGATGTCACGAATTCTGTCTTTTTGCCGTCAAAGCTGGAACGATTTTTCTATTTTCCCGCAGAATATCATGCCACAGGTGAATCCGACCAATCACGTTACAGAGATCCGTAGTTACTACGCTTACTACGCTCCCGAGCGTGGCAAGCAAATAGTTACTATTGGTTACTATTTCGAGAAGGTTAGAACGGTCAGCGTAGTAACTTTTGGTGAGGTTGGAACCGAAATAGTAACTAATAGTAACTATTGTTAGAAGGGGGGAACACGGTCAAAGAAGCAGTCTACCACAGACCTATGATTTTTGGATACGCTATGCCAAATGCTGGAAATGTCTAGCATTTGCCTTTAAAACTTCAAAAGGAAATTTTTGCAGTCCTAACCAGTTCCTATGTCATCAGATTTCGCTTCTTGACAGTTAGGAACTAGTTAGGAGTGTAGAGAAATTTTCTTTTAACATTTTTGAGATTATATACATTCGAGGCTGGGTACCTCACAGTTCTTATATACCCTATGCCTAACTCTGCATACACTATGCCAAATGCTGGATATTGTTAAGCCAATAAAATACAAATGATTGGAATGAAGCTCAGAAATCAACCAGTCATCATTCAACTGGCTACCTGTCACGAGACAAGATTTCACGAGACAAGTCTATCACGAGACAAAAATTTCTAGACAAATTTTCCCGAGACAAGTCAGTCATTTGTCAATTTTTCACAAGACAAATTACCAGGAGACAACTTATCACGAGGGAAACCTTGCTTAAGACAAATTTCCTCGAGACAAATCCGGCATAAAGACTTTCTACAAACGGTTCAGTGCAGAAGTCATCAATGCATAAGTCATGGACAGCGCTGCAGCAAAACTTGGCTGGCATTTGCGGATACTTCTCGAAGGGCTTCTTTGTAGGCTTTCTTGGTAGGAATACTGGTCGAACTGTCAATTTTTCTCTTCTAGAACTTTGTCGTTGACAATCGCTGCGGGGTTTCACATGTGGTTGTGGTCAGCCGTGGAAGTTAGAGTAAACTTGCCGTTATATTCTTTCCCTCGTACTGGACAGCCTTTGTCAGATCATCTGTAGTAGCTGCTTTCTGAAGTTGTTGAAAGCAGAACGAACTTGAAGCCACTAGTATGGACTGCAGTCCCTCCTCTTGCAGTTTTCACCATTTCGAACTGGGTTTGGGTTGACTTTCTGTGTCCAAAGTCAGAACTGACTACTATCCTAACATGCACCCTCTACTGTAGCTACGGTAGCTCACTCTAAGCTGATTGCCTTAATCCTACTTTTCTTAATTCGGGTTGTCTCGTGGAAAGGTTGCCTAATGAATAATTGCCTCTCGAAGATTTGTCTAATGCTCTGATTGCCTCGTGCGAATTTGCCTAGTGACACTTGTGAAAAGCCGATTGTCTCTTGAAAATTTGTCTCGTGATATGCTCCCATTCAACTATAGTGTGGTAGATCAGGGTTTGCGTACCAACAGGCGAGGGTGTCGGGGGACCAATAGTTGGGGCCTTTTATTTCTGGTCAAGGCTCAAGGTTTAATGATAGCAGTTACATTTTTCTTGAAATGAATGTAGAGTCTTAAAGGACCCGTCTTGCTTATTCTGCCTTTCATAATATACTTAGGTCCCATATGTGGCCATATGGAATTATAATCTTCTAAAATCCCCACCTTTCTCCGTTGTTTCGTTTCGTAACTACGAATTTTTGGCGCTTTTTCGGCCTTGCCGAGTTTTCCCGTCACCCAACGAAAAGTAATAACTCTTTCACACATGAGGACGTGAAAATCTTCTGTTTATTACTTCTTTTATTTGCTTAGTTTTCGCACTTTTTAACCAAGGCACGTTCAG
The DNA here is from genome assembly GCA_030848855.1 of Branchinecta sandiegonensis. Classification (NCBI taxonomy): domain Eukaryota; kingdom Metazoa; phylum Arthropoda; class Branchiopoda; order Anostraca; family Branchinectidae; genus Branchinecta; species Branchinecta sandiegonensis. The sequence continues at coordinate 13,329,490 of JAUPMV010000021.1, read as the reverse complement.
TTTTCAAATGTTTTGCCCCCAGCCGCCGAGTCGGAGAGCAGGAAGGCTGGATATAATCGACATGCGCTAACAAGAGAATCGCTACTTTCAGGTGAAAAGTAATGGTATTTTCGAAAACGTTTGTTCTGATCCATTTTATAGAGAAAAGATCATTTCTAGTAAGAGTTGTGCTTTAAGTTGCAGACACAAGGTCGATTGACATATCCCAGTACAGTAATAAAAAGAAAATCGCAATTGGACTGAAGACAACAAAATAACGTTATTGCTATCATCACCTAGTCATCAGTAGTTGGGTAACCACATCACAATCCACTTACACTTGGCAAAGATCTTGGCAAAGGGAATAAAAAGCCAGAATATAAAATATAGAAAAATCTTCTTCTGTCTGTAGTTTCTCCCGTGTTTTGCAGCATCAGTGGGTGACACTGTAGGCTAAGAGCTTGGTCACACTGGGCTCAAAAAGCCGCCTATTCCACAAACAACTGAAAATCCATAGGGGACGTGAGATTTGATGGGCTTTGTGGTAGCTTGGAGATAATGAGCAGACTACATTTAGGGGTCAGTTAGGGTTCCTGTATCATAATTATCCATGCTGTTTTGCTCTAATTGATCTCCTGAGTTTAAAACGACATCATTCAGAATTAGTTGTATCTTGTTCTTTTTTCTACTTTTGCAACCCAAAAAGCCAGGAAATGAGCCAAGTGTGACCAAGCCCTAAAGCCATCTGTTTTGATGAAACCGAAACTTGGATGACAGTATCATAGTTTTCAGGTAAACACAGTGTATCTTACTGTCTTCCTGCGACATCAGTGTTAACGAGAAGACTCTGGACTTCCGGGTTTCACCAGAGCAATATCCCAAAGAAGAGAGCAGTTCGCAAAAGAAAGGGGCCTGTTGGTCTTTCTGACGGATCTCTGGAAGAATCAGTAAGTATTTAAACTAATTGTGTTTGTGAATTTCGTCCTTAGCTGCGTTTTCAGACACTTGTGTTTTCCCTGAGTTGTTGTTGTTGTTGTTTGAAGGTTGACGTTTGGGCGAGTCAATCGCCCGTATACGTGCGTATCCTCTATATCTTTGATCACTTATTTTGACAAAGTGTGGCTTTCTGGCCTCGTCACAATTAGAATCAAAACTGCGGCCTTCTGGCCTTGTCAAACTTTCTAAGTTTTTTGGGGGGTTCGACAAAGACGTCGTACGGAGTATACTGGCTCAGTCCAACTTCTGCTCTCCTTTCCTTTCTTTATTCTTTCTTTGGTGAAGTTCACTTTTCCTATATCTATCAAAATAAATTATTTAACACTTACATGGTACTATCCTATATACAATTCACAACACATGTTGCAGGTTTGCACTCTTGATATACTTCGTCAATAGGCATACTGCCTTTCTACGGGCCCATTTCGGGGAATTCGCATGACCTAATATCGATCTCATTGTAAATGCCCTAAAATACTTAATCACTAGATTCTTAAATTCCACTCTTTGTACTTCATATTTTTTACAGCTCATCAGAACATGTCTTACGTCTTCATACTCATTACATGCATCACATAGTGGAGAATCTACTCTCCTCCATTTATGCATCACAGATCTTGTTCTCGCATGGCCGGTTCAAAGTCTAAATATAGTTACCGCAACAGCTCTTTGGTCATGTGTCAAATCTTCCGGTGGGGCTTTATAATCAATCATACAACTCCAGTATCGGATTTAAACAATTTCAAGAAATTCTGAACAAATCATCCACTTTCTCACATTTCCATCATACTCTATAAACTCCAACGCTTTAAGTATCGCTAGCATCTCAATTGAAAAAATAGATAGGTTTCCCTGAGTTTGAGCAAAAAGCGTTTTCAGTTGCCAGAGTCAAACACTGTGTCAGTGTGTTTATGTTTAAAAGCGTTTTAAGCCTCCGTGTTATGCGCGGGCTTAACACCGATTATCGAGTACGCGCAACTCTCCCGAATAGCAAGTTACGTTACAGATTTAGACGTTAGAATCAAGAGTAAACACGGTGGGATGAATATGGATATTTGCACATTGGTGCTAAATTCCGTGTTAAACTCATTGTTGTCTGAAAACGCAACTCTTGTAATGCAGGTAATGGTGCATTTGTAAAATCCAAGTATATTATTCAGACTCGAGCGTTTTTTACTTCAGTTTCAGCTTTTTTCATTTTTTGTCGAAAGCCAGCATGTTTTGCCTTAAAAGCACAACTATTACTAGAAATGATCTTTCCTTGATGGAAATAGCTCAGCAATATCGTTTTTTGAAATTAGGGAAATTAGCTATTTTCTTGTAAGTACTTGTCGATTCCATCCAGCCTTCCTGCTCTCCGACGCGGCGGCTGCTATGGGACGCAAAATATTTGAAAACTGAACTCACCGTGGATAAAAAGTGGGAAAACGAAGCATAACAACAGAATTCCAAAACAAAAGATAGACTTGATGGCCTACCATGTCTTCCAAAACGAACAAGAGCTAGAAGCTCATATGGCACTTGCAAGACTGGTTCGGAGGATGAAAGAAGGAATTTGTCAATTCGTGGGTTTGTTCTGATCTTTTTTAAGCAAACCCTTGAGATAAGAATGGCCATGGGCCCTTGGAATCACGAGAATGTATCGTTTGGTAAAAAGTATCTTATTTTTCCAGTTGGCTTTAATTATGTGCACTTTAAGGGGCGCTATAGAAATGCATCTGTAAGCAAAACCACTGAGCCCCCAAAAAATAATGGGCCCTTGGGGATCATGAATATGTATCCTTCGGTCAAATTTTATTTTTTTACTTTTCGGTTAAGATGCGCACTTTGATGATGATGATGATGTTTTATTAATCCACCAAAATTGATGATAATAGGATAAATGATTATATAAATACACAAAAACAGACCAACATTAAAGCAAATTCTAATCCATCCAAACGTTGTGCTAGAAATTAATTTTTAAGCAAAACCCTTGTTGCTCAAATTGTCATGGGCCAAAGTGTATCGTTTGATCAGAAGTACTTTCCAGTCCGGTTCTGTAAGTGACTTATCTAGATCATTTCTTTTTTATTCCCCCCAAGTTTCATCCCGATCTTTCCAGTCTGAGCGGGTTACGTATTCCCCCCCCCCCCCCAACAGTTTTCGGATCCGATCCGGGCATGAAAAAGAACATCAGAGATGAGTCCTCTGTTATTTAACTGGAATCCGATCCCCCGTTCCAAAGTTACTTATGATTCAAAATTCCGAATTCCCCTCCCTCCACTCCCCCACGATGATCGGATCGAAAAATTACTATTTCTAAGTTAGTTTGACCGGGTCCCTGATATGCCTGCCAAGTTTCGTCGTGAAATCCCCAGAACTGCCATCACCGGAATTCCGACAAACCCCCTCCGGATCCATTCCGGATGTGTAAACGATTTATGTAGAGCAGATGCTTGTTCATCCCAGCAAGTTACATCCCGATCCCTCCAGTCTAACCGTTTCAAGACCGGTCTCCCCCTCCCAACTCCCCCACAAATGTCGAATCCGATCCAGACTTTAAATGGGACATCAGAGCCATGTCTTCTATTCAGTTATTAAGTTTCATTCGAATCCTTCACCCGTTCGAAAGCTACGCACTACTGAATTTTCCGGATTCCCCCTCCCTCCACTCCCCCCAGACGGTCGGATCGGGAAACTGATCTATTCCAGCTAGTTTGGGACCCGGTGGGGTCCCTGATATGCCTGCCACATTTCACATCTGGAAGTACCCTAACTCGCAATCCTGTTACAGACCGCCCGACCGACAGATGAAATTGCGATCGGTAGATGCAGAGGCTGCAATTGCCATAAAAAGACTTATCATAACTTTATGCTCGATAAAGTTGTCTGCGGACCTTGAAGCTTTCGCGAAGTTTGCGTTGCGTGCCTAGCAAAACTCGGCTAGGCCGAAAAAGTGCTAAGAAGTCGTAGGTAACAAGACCAAAGGTTTCGATGGGATCCCAAAAATTTAATATATATTGGATTGGAGACAATCGGGGCTTTTAGAGATCTGGTCTTCGTCAGACTCCTTAAAAATTTTACTATTGATCAATAATCGGCCATTTGAAAATAAACATAAATGATACGGTAGTGGTTTTCTGTTGAAAAATTACGGTCAGACGGCTCAACGTCAGAAAAAACTGTTATTCTTAGCAAATTTTGTGGTTTTGGCCGGATTCCTGGCGAATTATTTATTCGACGAAAAAATAATTTCCGTACACGGATTCAGCATGTCTTTTTACCCCTATGTCGAGCCTCTAATCAACTTTAATTAGAACCTTTACTTTCAACAAATTTTCCGGTTTTGCCGATTTCCTAGTGTAGTATATCCAGAAAGAAAATAGTCTGCATATACGGATTCAGCATGTCTCCTTACCCCTGTATCAAACCTCTAATCAAGTTCAAGTAAAACCTTTACTTTTAACAAATTTCCGGTTTTGGCCGGGATGAACTATTTGTCTGGTGAGAAAATAACTATCATATATGGTTTCAGCTTGTCTGCTCACCCCTAAATCGACTATCTCATTTGCTTTTGAAAATTATTTTGTTGGCCCCTTAACTTGAACCCCCACCCCTAAAGCACATATACGAACTGGACCTGTCCTTTGACACAAAGAATCCTCACACCAAGTTTGAACCAAATATCTCATTCTCTTCGAAAGTTATCATGCTTACAGGCGGACGGATGGACATACAGACGGACAACTTTTACACATAGGTAGGCTATCCCTTCACTTACGTTTTGAAAAACGAAACAATGGCGGAAGGCGGGGATTTCAGAAGCTTTTAATCCCATAAGGGGATTAAATAATGAGATTAAATATTTTTCAAACCTATGCATTTTCGTCCGTTTCCGCTGCTATTGATTTTTACTACAAAAACGAGCTGTCGAAGAGCTTTTTCTTTTTTCTTCGAAATCCAGCTTTTTTTTACCTTAAAAAATGGAATCAAATTCTCTTTTTGCGATTATAATTTTTTTTCAAACGTTCTTGTTCATTAAACAAGAACAAAACATTTGGACGGTAGTGAAAGTACTGTAAAAAGTTTCTTCGAGTAAGGATTAAAGTTAACATCAGTATTTGCTTCTGGGATTAATCTTATCTCTACTGGGGTGAGATTAATCCACATTAGAGATGATCTTATCTCAGTAGAGACAAGATTAATCCCAGTAGCAAATACTGCAAGATTTTTTTGTGTAATGGAAACCTGTTGCAGTTCTTTAGATGCCATAACGAGGCCGTGACGGGGTGCAGAACAAACAGAGCAGAACAGATTCAAAACAATATGGGTGTTTAGCTTTGTCTGGGCTTTATTTGGCTTAAATTTTTAAGTAGTGAACCGAAAGACAAAAATGCTCCTCAGCCGGGATTTGAACCCAGGACCCTCTGCTTAAAAGGCAGGCGCTCTAACCATTTGAGCTACCGAGGGGCTTGTGAACAAAGTTCGCAAACTACTACAATAGTCTGGTAGAAGCCGGCCATAGGAACAGTGATCCCGCCCGAAGGCAAATTCATCCAACCAGTTCACATCCCCATGTCACGGAAATTGATAATAAGACATAAAAATATGCCTTACTATGGGCATTATAGTACGCCGTTTAAAGATTGACTAGGTTATGTCACAGTTTTACGCCGTTTCGAAACTGAAGACACTGAAGTATGAACATGAAACTACAATTTCTTGCACTTCTAGATCAGCAAGTATGAAGTATGTGCATATGCAACAGCTGAAGAATATGATTTGGAAAAGCTAGTCGGTGGATTCAAGCAGCAGGGCTTGTACTACCCAACGTCGATGCAGGAGGAGGACATGGATGTGCTCCATGTTTCTGCCAGATATCAGGTAGCCATATTTCCAATAATTGTTGTTGCTGTTGTTCTTTCTTTTTATTTTTGGTTCATTATTAGGCTAATTTGTTACAGTAGAGGTATGCTTATGTGAACAGTTACTTTAATTTGAACAGTGCAGTTCTGGGCTAAATGGTAGAAGGAAGATTCAAAGTACCTATACAGGTGTTTTCAGATACCCTTAATTACCTACTATGGCCAACTGGTTGTTAGTTTTAGACACAGCAAGTGCATGAAAATGGCAAAGTCCACTGTCAACAAACGTTCACACAAGCATGCCTCTACTGTAGAAGTTAGTTTCGTGTTGCGTTTTGTATGGTGTTATGTCTTTCCGCATATTACGTTTTCCTCTTTTTTGTATACTCCGTCTTTCTCTTTGTGATTGTATGATGGGTCATAATAAATTATTATTATAAGAGAATGGTTAAATCCCATTATTTGAAAAGGAAAGAAGTGCGATAAGACGAAAGGGTATTTATTTAAAAAAAAAAATTAATAAAGTTTCCCCCCCCCCTTGCCCCCCCCCCCCCCCCCCCCAAGGGGGGGGGGAAGGTAACGAGGAAATGATATAGAGGATTCGTGGTGGTTAGAATTACGGCCACAATCAGGATTTTTTTTGTCTTAAAAGTGGCCGTTAATGGTAAATTGTTTGTTTAGTTTATGTGTTTTTGATGAAATTAAAAAAATGTCTATGTCTATCATTATTATTACTCTTGCCCTTTCTTTTGCTTCATCGTGGTGATTGAATTGTACCAATCACCACATGCATTGTATGAATTGTATTCCTTTTTAAAGTATACTTCTAACTCCGTAGTCTTTCTACTAAGATAATCGGAACATCGTAATAAGAAAGGTAATGCGGATATGAAAGCTTTTCTTCAAATTTGCTGAGTTTCTTCTTCAACTTTGGTTGGTCTGGGAACCGGTACTTGAATCAGAAGTATTGAAGTACTAAGACATAATCTTCTCATGCGTTTTGGCCACCGAATTTCGAACTCTCGGCACCACAGGACCATCCTTCCGGGCTTCGTTACACCCTCTCATGGACCTAACACGCGAAGCAAGAACGGTCTATGAAACTCAAGCTTATTCCCCCGCCTACGAAATCTTCATAAAGATACCTAAATTCATTCGCTCCGTATTTCACTAAACATTTTAACTGTACCTGATTTGTGTTCGTTTCGTATATATTGTTTGTTAGATCGTGTTTTATTTGGATTGGTTAGTGAGTGTTTGTTTTTCCTATTTCCGCCCGTGTTAGCCTAGTGCTATTAGGGTTGAAATAAAATTGATTGATTGATTAGTTACTCTGTCGCTGACCATATGCTAAATGTCGATCATCTGGTAGCGAACTTTAACAATAAGTATGTTGCACACCTCTGGAGGGTATTCTTTTCTGATAAGATTTGTTTGATCTTGTATCTAGGTTAATGCTGTTTTATTTTGTAGTCGTTGTTTTTCCTTGTTTTTTTTTCGATACTCCCATCTCCTTTAATGACAAATGCGGGAAAATACTCTATATGACTAAGTCCAAAACACGCCAGTGATCCTCATGAAGAACGAGAAAACGTCGCCCCAACGACTCAAGCTCAACAACTCAAATCCTTTGTCAACCAATCACGGCGATCGTTGGGGACAGCTATGGTGCCGCATCCAGCTCTTAAGCTAGGTAAAAGGCGATTTTACATCGGCAAGGAGAGTTAGTCATCAATAGTATTTGCATAACCTGTCCTCTGACCAAGAAGCTTTCGAAGACAATGATCGGGGGCCTGATTAGCCTCGTAAAGAGAACAAGCATGGCATACGTAAAAATCAGTGTAATATCAACAGGGGAGATAGAATGCACATATGAAATGGAGATCTGGGGAATGAGAATTGAGATTGTTTAAGAGAATTAGGGATTCTTACCTAGATATTTGTATTCCAGCCCTATTTGGTGAACCTTTAAAGTTTAACCGAAAAGGGCCGGGATAGGACAATCTAGTTACCCATCACTTATTCACTTAAATTGGCTTGAAGACCCGCTGAAAATGAGTTACTTCGTTGTTCCGCTATTCACGAATAATCGATTTTCAAATAGTGGAATTTCCGTGTGATTTGTGGTACCTCTATGCGCTTGTACTTTTGATGTATGCTTACGAAAAAGATTTATGATTTTTTTTCATTCAGGCACGGGGCAGACTTTACCAATCTCACCGCTGCGCACTGAAAAGCCGCGTTTGTGTTGAGATTAAAATTTCGCTCGTCATAGTAGAATTTACGTTGTGGGGATAGCCGCAGATATTCTTAACGTCATAACTAGAGCAGATAATGGAAAAAAAACCTTTGCAGAGTCCAAATAATTCAGTGTATTTCAGTTAAATGACACAAAAATAAGTTGGCTTTTCAGTTAAACTTTAAAGAGGAATAGATGGCCACGTATTTTGAGGCACTTCTATACGGGATAGTTATTGTTAGTTGAGATTATAGCCCAAGTTGCGTCTTATCCCAGAGCTGCTGCGAGTCCAGCAAATGCAGGTCCGAGACAAGTCCGAGTCCTTGAAGAAAGCGTCTCGAGACGAGTCCGGAGTCCGAGTCCACAGGTCTGGCGGACGGAAAGCTCCGTGAAAGACGAGTCCGAGTCTTTGAAAAAGGCGTCTCGAGACGAGTCCAGAGCCCGAGTCCACCAGCTCAGTCTAAGCCTCATCAGTTTGGATAGAATCTAACTAGCTTATTTTCAGGTTGGAAAGGATCCAAGAGAAATCTACTTCTTCCGCGAAGGCGCCGTTGTTTTCTGGAATGTTCCTGAATTAGAGAGAGAAAATGTACTGAAATTCTTGAAAAGCTTTGAAGATTCCTGTTATGATCCTGAACTAGTCTCAGAAGAAAGCGAGGTCGTGCCAGTCATCGAGTCCGGAGGCGGGTGAGTAATTTTTCCTCAGAATTTATCGTCTTTTACTTTTATTTTAAGTCTCTCCTTCTGTTTCATTCATTCATTCTCTCTGTGACACATGCGTGAAACTTTCTCTTCTATTTTTACTTTAAAAACTTTACTTCTTTACTGCTTTTATTCTTAATTTAACTTTCTCTTATATCATGTTCTTAATTTTAACTAAATATTGCTTCAACTAAGTTGACTTCGTAGTTCAAGGTGGGTTTACACTCCGCGTCAAATCCGAGCGTATTCTGAAATCCGAGCGTAAGTCCAAATGCGTCGGTAAAATACGCTCGTATTTCAAAATACGCTCACTTCAAAATACGCTCATTTCAAAATACGCTCGTATTTCAAAATACGCTCCAATTCACGCAGTGTGTAAACGTACAATGACTTCGATAAATGGATACCTTTTTATTCATGCGATGTTTCTGCCGTTCTTGGCAAGGATCCTCTACAGGCTCAAAGGTGGAAAATTTAACCAGTGTGTCACAGTATGCGATATGTGTGTCAGAAATATCGCTCGAATAAAATCAGCTGATGTATCCGTTTAGCTCAGTTAGCTAATGACTTTTAAATGTTTTTTTCGGTACTTTTTACAAAAACTAAAATTATTAAAAGCAAAAATGAGGGAAAAGCATTCCAACATTATTGTAAGATGAAAAGAAATTTACCATTTTGTTAAAGGAGTTAAATCGGAAGCATTTTAACGCTTGCAATGCCTAAATCACCCCCATCCAAGTCGTCAGTTCAAATCATGGCTTGGTACGACAGTGGGAAGCACCCACGACCCACGTAGGCAAGCTGAAAATAGATCGTAAAGGACCTGTCTTACCTATAATACTAATGCAAACTACTTCCATAATCTCGCCATATGTTTCTAAACCCAGAGACCCCAATTTCGTACGGTACATTCTAACTCCTCTAAACAAACCGAGCTGATTTTCTCGCTTGCCGTGTTTTGCTACCTTCGATGTGTAATGCAACCCATTTCCATAATTACGCCATATGTTTCTAAACCCAGAGACCCCAATTTCCTACGGTACATTCTAACTCCTCTAACAAAACCGCGCTGATTTTTTCGCTTCTCCGTGTTTTGCTACCTTCGATGTGTAATGCATCCTACTTCCATAATCACGCCATATATTTCTAAACCCAGAGACCCCAATTTCGTAGGGTACATTCTAACTCCTCTAACAAAACTGCGCTGATTTTCTCGCTTCTCCGTGTTTTGCTACCTTCGAAGTGTATTACGCTGTCGACGGTGTCTGCGAGAAGTTTTTCCATCAGAAAAAACAGTTATGTAAATTGTTTCCCTGTTTTCGCTTCAAGTCAACGGGTCTCGGAAAAGGCTTAAAACAGCCAAAACCGTGGGTTATTTGTTGAAAGCGCAGCATAGTTTTAAAGTATTCAAATACTTTAAAATACTGTAAGTTGTAAAGTAAATAGTACGAGGGGTCCTTTTACAAGAAAATCATATTCGTGAAAAGATCTCACCCTATTAGTGTGGATTTGATCCTCAAAATACATTAGAAAAGAAAAACATTTGACTGGTATATGAATAAAAACAAAAAAAGTAGTCGGGTCGTAGCGGGTCGGACCAGAAAGTACAAAAAAAGACAGATCAGAGGTTAAAGCTACAAACAACGATTAGTTTTGTATGTTACGGGGGGAAGGGGTGAACCCCCTACCCCCCTGGATATGGCCCTGTACTTAGCATTATTTATTTATTTCAGTAATTTGTTTTAAACTTTTCTGTGTCACTTCTGCATAACAATCAGCCAAATTTTCAACAAGAAAAGAGGAATCCGCTAAGATTTCGCATGCTTTCTTACCCACTGAATAGTCCATGAGCGGGTGAGATGACGGACTCATTGTCATGAAGGGTTGAATCATTTTCTGTCAGTTACGAACAATATTGGCTGGTGTTGAAGTTTTCAGAAAGAAAAGGTGCGGTTGTAGTTGTAATAATTTTTCCTTGCGACAGGTAACGGTTTCTAGCTGCTACTGGCTCTCGTTCAGTCATAGTTGATATTGGGGCGTTGACTAAACTTTAGCCGATTATCTACGGGTCGTGACGTCGCACGAAAAGTCTGTATTATCCATTTACTAACGGAACTGATTGTCCCTAGAACGGTTTATAAGCGTAAACGCGTCCGGCGCCTCGCTGGCCGCTCGGCTCTATATATAGATATAAATTCAACATGAATTTAATCGAAAAAAAATCTTCTGCGTGGTATTATATTTTGCCCTAATAAGTTTCACAGTGCAAATGCACAGCAATACTTTAAAGGACCCCTCGCACTATTTTACTCTTCAACTACAACTTCAACAAATATTTGAATACTTTGAAACTAGGCTGTGCTTTCAACAAATATACCACTGTTTTGGCTGTTTTAAGCCTTTTACGAGACCCGTTCACTTGTAGCGAAAACAGGGAAACAATTTACATAACCGTTTTTCTGATGGAAAAACTTCTCGCAGACAACCGTGGACAGCGTGAAACTCATCGAAGGTAGCAAAACACGGCAAGTGAGAAAATCAGTGTGGTTTTGTTAGAGGGGTTAGAATATAGCGTACGAAATTGGGGTCTCGGGTTTAGAAATATATGGAGTGATTATGGAAGTAGGTACTGCATTAGTATTGTAGGTAAGACAGGTCCTTTAAGGTACATTCGGAAATTACTTAAAATTTGTCCCCAAAAGAGTATTTGAGTTTGAAGAATAATTACTTAAAATTTGTCCCCAAAAGAGTATTTGAGTTTGAAGAATAATGGGGGCTGAAAATTGATCGCTCCCCTAAGTTTTGCTGAAGTGGCGCCTCTGCAAACCTAGTCTAAAGTAGACCCCTCAAAACCTATTTGACAAAGATGAGCTGGTGAAAAAAGCTTGACGAATATAAGGTTTGAAGCCAAGCTGACCATTCATTCCAAACAAAAATAGAAAAAACGAGATTTTCGGTTTTTTGGTTTTCACAGTTCTGTGGAAGGGTTTGTTCGAAGTGTGTGAAAAATGTTATGGATTTTTGGAGTTGGCCGTTTTCTGGGTGAAAGCTTCTGCGCTTTCCCAGACGGATGGTTACACATACAAGCAGTAAATTGTAAATATACACAGAATTCAGAATTGTAAATAATCACAGATTAGTACATATAAACTTTGAACACGCACATCTTATCTTTCGTGATTTTACTTTTATCTGCATGTCGTTCAGTCCGCATCGTTCTTTCTGGATTTTAGTTACATTTCGTCTTATTGTTTGTTGGTTCCACATCGTTTCCCTGTTGTTATTGTGGTGGATTTTATGATTTAGTTTTGTTTTGCGCTGAGGACGGTTTGCCGGAAGTTCAACCGAAATATCCGAAATTTTATTTATCCCTCGCACATCATCTTGGAGGGGTAACTAGCTGACCAAGAAAAAAACCCGAAAATCTCCTTTTTTCTATTTTGTTTGGGTGAAAAAAGCAAGTATTTTGAAATTGCAAAATTTGATACTTTTAGGCCTTCGTCTCAATTTTATAAAAGTTACAAAAATTTACGATTTAGGCCTTCATCTAACCCCTCAAAACCTCTTTGACAAAGATGAGCTGGTGAGAAAAGCAAGTATTATGAAATTACAAACATCGATACTTTAGGCCTTCGTCTCTATTTTACAAAGTTAAGAAAATTTACACTTTAGGCCTTCATTTCTCCTTTAAGTTTTAGTTTTCCCCATCGAGTCCGAATTTTTAAGCTGTAATTCGAAAGTGGGTTCGGATCACATTCCAGAATTTTCCAGTTTGGGCGAATATCGGTTACATCCGAATATTTGTTTCAGAATTTCGCATCTGACTCTTTGGGTTACTTCGAGTTATCTTCTGCACTAAGAGAAATTGGCTTTTTTTTGCTCAAAACCTTTTCAAAGATTAAAAGCAATTATCGGTAAAAATAAATCGTCCTTTCTGTAATTTGAATACCAGCAAAAATAATTAACAAAGTCGCTCCCCTTCAACTCAGTGTTAGATCTTCACCCAGTCTTTCGATAATTTGCACCAAATTTTCCATGCCAGCTGGGGTTGGAGGGGGCTGGCAACTGAGCACCAGGCGGAAAAAGTTAGGTAGTTTCTTGGCTGGACTAGGTTGATATCCGAGTAGGGCCGAACCTTCTTTCACCATCCTCTCTTTGATGACGGGTGCAACCGTTCCTAAAAGAGAAAAGCCATTTCAGTTTCTTGGATTTCCTAAACCAAAGCTGAACTGAGCTTCGTTGTTTCTTATGTCCAGAGTTGCCACGCCGGACGAAAATAGATCACCCTTATAACACGTATTTGGGGAAAAGAGGAACGGTTGAAAAAGAGATTCTCTCGCTGGACTCAAACTGGCCTGTCACATTAATTTGTCTTCAGCATTTTACGTTTCCTTGGAGCCTTGGGAGCTATGGGTTGCAGCGGAAAAATCGGGGTTACAGATGGGGGTCTGGAGTTGTCGTTTTACATTTTGTAAACCCATGAGGTACCATCTACCTTACCCAATTACTTACCCACGAGTTTCCACCAATCTTCGTTTTCTTCTTTTCCTCTTAAGCTTGGTGGGATGTACCAGAAACAGACATTAGTACACTGAACCACGGGTGTTACCAGTCTGAATCCCTCTCGTTCTTGTATAAGCTCCTACAAAAGTCAAGACTTGTTTTACCGTTACATTGTTCCGAATTTATATTCTTAAGGGCTCTGATTTTTCAGTCGCCGTTGTGATTTTCAAGAAAATGCAGGGTTGCCAAGAGCTCGACTCGTGAAAGTATCAAAACTCCTGGCAAAAAGGTACTTTTTGACACCTCAAGAAAAAGGGCGAAGAATATAATATTACGAGGTATGGTACCTTCGACTTCGACATTGAATTGTGGGCGTAAGAATATTTCTTAATCATTCAATCACAGTTTTGTAACAAAGATTAACCGGAAATAAGCTTTGTAAGGCTTCAAACTCTTTTTGTGTACTAAATCGAAGTAAACTACATGTTTTTTGCTGCGGTAATCCGCAACTTTAGCACATCAAATGGAAAGGTGCCTTTTCTCACCTAAAAAGTTTCATTTGTATGAAAAGGTCGGAAAAGTTGTCATTTCCAGAGAAAAAGTGTCATGGTTTCACCCAGAGGCAAAAAGTGTCAAAAAGCACCAAAAGTGTCACAGTTGGCAACCCTGAGAAAATGGCAACGCGTATGCTCCAGCAGTCCACTGCGATATAATTTTTTGCCGACTCTTTTTTGCCACGGATGTGAGATGGCGCTCGCGGCACGTCCTTCTCGCTGAGAGTTCGTCAATCCCGCGGTTCCCACGTTACCTTCTATGGGTACTCTTGATGACTATCTCTCCCTGCCGATGCAGAATCGTACCTGCGGAAGAAAGCAAGAAGCGGTGTCAAAGCTGCTCCCAAAGATCGCCGTGATGGTTTGACGTTTGGGTTTGAGTCGCTACGGACACGTTTACTCGTCCTTCCTGACGTGTTTCGGACTTAGTCATGTAAGAGTATTCTAGGCGTACAGAGAAGTCATTGCTGCGACACGTCCCGTACGCTCCTGAACCAATATTTCAAAAGTTTTCCTATCCCTGTCGGACCAACATCTCAGAAGGACCATAGAGTTTATTGGATTTCGCCAAGAGTGAAGATCTTAGTTAGTGGCGCTATATGAATCGGGAGGGGTTTGTTCTAGCAATATTTCGGCTAGCGATTGATAGAAGGCTCGTTTTCTAGCTAGAACCGGAAGAGGACGCTTGCCAATAAGGGCGGAAATCACTAGAATAATTCTCAGCTGACATCCGTTAAGCGCAATAAAATAGATTTGCCGTCAGTTCGGTCTGAAGGAATACTTAAAGTAAAGATCGGCTCCCTACTCTTGCAAGTCTCGTGTTTCACGCAAGTCATCGGTTGAACGTACTCAGAGAGCGTGTTCCCTTCTACTTACCGTAGTTACTACGCATGACGTCACGAATTTTGGCTTATTCGCGTCAAGGCTGAACTCATTTTTCAATTTTCCGCAAAAATATCACTCCATCGGGGTAATCCAGCCAATCACGTTACAGACATGCGTGGTTACCACGCTTACTACGCTCCTGAGCATGGTAAGCAAATAGTTACTGTTAGTTACTATTTGGACAAGGTTGGAATTAGCGTATCGTTGGGAACAGCATAGTAACTTTTCATAAGGTTGGAACGGAAATTGTAACTAATAGTTTCTATTGTTAGAAGGGTGGAGCACGCTCAGAATGTAACCAGAGTCGTCCGTTCGGATAGCTTACGTCTCGGTAGGCTGTAAGAGCCCCTGCGGAAGCAGAAGGATTCGAGCAAGATGGAAGCATGTCCTCCATCATTTCTTCTCGCTAGCGCTCGTTATCAGTCCCAACGATGCAATATTAGTGGCTACCGACCGCCAGCATTGGATTAAGTCATTGCTGAGGTGTCACTCCACTCTTGCTAGTCCTGTTTTCCCTGTAAAAGTTTCTCTTTCTGTGCTGACGACACCAGCCGATCGGAGTCCTAAGGGGGATTGGGAATTACAGGCGATGGTTGACAAATTACGGGCCCTTGGTATTCTACATGTTCTTGTTCTCTGTAAATGTTCGGCAGATTCGCCTTTTCGATACCCTTTCGTCTGTAAGTTAGGTGAGCGTGACCAGCGTTGGGAGTATTGGACTCAAACTCGTTTGCGATTACAAAATGTTCCTTCCTGAAACTGGGAAACTGGGATACCTTCGATATCGCGAGTGATGACCGAAAAATCAGGGGCCCTTGGTTTGACTTTTTTCGAACTCAGTGGGATTAGTACAGGCAGGTTGTCCGCCCATATATTAATTTGAATCGAAATTACGACGTTCTGGGTCTTTGGTCAGGGAGCTAAGCAAGAAAAATGAAGGGTTTCCCTTCTTTTGAACTGTTGATTGTTTTATCCAGTCATGTGTAGTAAATGATGTGATCTGAACCGAATTCGGTGAGACAGATGCAGACTAAACAAAGGTCCGGTGATTGCGGAATTTGGTAACGAACGGGAACCAATAAGTATGTTGTCACCCAATTTGGAAAAGGGTAAGAAATAGATTTTATAAAACGAACCTGCGATGTCGGGAATTTTTCCGCCCACTTCAAATGCTTGACCTCAAGCATTTGCTTGGTGGAATTTGTAGTTTCTTAGCAGAGCGTTGAGGAGTTTAAATTTTAGTATTTGAGCCTTCAGTAACATGAGAGAACGTCTAAATCCCCTGTATACATCATGTTGATTATGTGTATCTGCTCGAGCGGCTGTGGATCCAGAGAACGCGGTAATGGAGCCTTCTGATTGACTCAATTGTCACTATTAATCTCTCAAAAAGATTTGAACGGATTGGCAATGTGCGCAAATTGTGGGAGTACCAAACACCCGCTTACAGCCTACTCTGTCCAAAAGTGATTGAGTTACGAGATCAACATACTACTAATGCGGATTCTCTTGAAACGGATTTGACTCAAGCTTATCTGGATTTTGTTTTTCTTTTGTATTTCAGTTTACTCTGTTTACCTATTCAGTTTTTTTTTGTATTTTTTCCATACTCCGTCTTTTATGGCCTCGGCCAGTTGATGGGTTATAAATAAATAAATGGTTCGGCGTTGGTTGATAACAATAAATCATGTTGCCGGCTGGCGGTAAGCATAATAAAATGGTGAAACAGTCTAGCTTTCCTGGTCACCCACCTTGAAATATCTAGCCTGGTCATACGCGTTGTCCACCAAGGCCTCGAGTCCGTCTGTTCCCCTCGCTTTCCACATGAGCCACAACTTCAGTACATCCACCTTGCGTCCACACTGTATCGACTTGTCCCCTGTGTCGTATTGTGTATCGTAGAATTTGTCGGGCTGGAATAAATAGGCGGCGCGCGCACTGTTGCAGTCGCTGAGAAGACCTTCATGTTGGGTGAGGAAGAGTGAGCATTGAAGAGAGGCACCTAAGAAAAGATTACAGTTGGGCCAGTGAATGCAAGTCGCGTAATGATGGTGGAGAAACTTCATCTAGAGCCGTAGAATAGGTAAGAGTGAGAAAAGCATGTAGCGCCTCAATATTCGGAAAACCCAGCAAAAAGCACGAGAAGTCTCGCGCCGCTGAAGCAGACTGTATTTTGAAATAGAAGCAGGAGAGTAAAAAAGGAAACAAACGAAATTTATCTTCCCTTTCTTGTTAAGCTGCTCGGACTGAATTACCACATGATTGAATGGTACTTACCCAAAAGCTTGTGTGGATTCCACGCAAAGGAATCCGCTAACTCAGCGCCATCTAGGCCTGGGTGTTTGTATTTTTTCGACAGCAGAGCGCTACCACCCCATGACCCATCCACATGCATCCACATATTATGCTTCTTGCAAATCCTCGCAATTTCGATAAACGGATCGTCCGCGCCGAAAACCGTCGTTCCGGCCGTTGCATTTAAGAAAAACGGCCGCGCGCCTTGCGATTTCGCCTTTAGGATTGCGAATTCGAGCTCTACTGGAATCATCTGTCCCATCTCATTGGTCTTTACCGAGATGACGTTATCGGTGCCTAAACCAATCCAGTTGGCCGATTTTTGGATGGAATAATGCGCTTCGTCGGATGTGAAGGCGACGAGATGACCGCAAATGCCGATGCCTTGCCGTTTGGCGTCGGGGAAGAGTTTGTGCCGCGCGAGGACCATGGCGTACATGTTGCTGATGCTGCCGCCTGGCGCGAAGATGCCGTCGCCCTGTTCCCATCCGATGATTGAACGAACTTCCCTAAAAAGAAACATTGTCTTCGTTCTACTTATGTTATAGATTCTAACCTTTAATTTTCTGAATAACTCCTTTGTATTGCACGTAACACTGTCAGAGGTTTCATAACAGATAACACGAGGATGCTCGGTTTCAACAGATAATGCGTAACAGATAACACTTCGAATGTTATCTGTTGTATTTGAAAACGTTATGCATGAAATGTTATGCATAACAAGCTTTGTTAGGAAGAGCCAAAAAAGCATCTACTGACTTTATTCCTTATCGTCATGACGTCATGACGACAACTCAGCAGATACTTTTTGGCGGTTTTTCGGTTCTTCCTGATAGTAACGCTTATTATGCATTACATTTTGAAACACAACAGATAACATCCGAAGTGTTATCTGTTACGCATTATCTGTTGAAACCGCGCATCCTCGTGTTATCTGTTATGAAACTCCTGACAGTGCAGTATCAGATCTGATACGATTTAACAGCTGATGAGTTATAAGACTCTTGGAATATAAATTCAGGAAATATGCAATTTACAATCAGTAAATTTACAGTTAATTTATTAGTTAGAGTATTCACAGCATAGAATTGAATTGGCGAGCGTAAGAGGGCATGAATAACGAAAGGGCACGATCATCAGTGTGGTCGACGAGTCGGCACAACTTCTGCCGACCCTTGCACTGTCATTTTTGTCATTGCCTCCCCATGTTCGGAGTAGATAACTTGAAGATGTATATTTACAATTTACTGCCTGTATGTATCCAATTTGTACATATACGCTTTGAACGCGCACATTTTATCTTTCGTTATTTTACTTTTATCTGTATGTCGTTCGTCCGCATCGTTCTTCTGGTTTTTGGTTACATGCATTTTATTGTTTGTTGGTTCCGCATCGTTTTCCTGTTGTTATTGTGGTGGATTTTATGGTGTAGTTTTCTTTTTCGCTGAGGACGATATGCCGGAAGTGCAACCGAAATATCCGAAATTTTATTTATCCCTGGCACATCATCTTAGAGGGATAACTAGCTGATGAAAAAAACCCCCGAAAATCTCGTTTTTCTAATTTTGTTTTCAGTGGCCAGTGATCAGCTTTCGGAAGGTAGCTCTCACTCTATGAACACTTATTTTTCGAAAATCGTTTTCGTCAAGCATGCAACACAGGTACAGCGCATGGAGATACCACAACGAGACAGGGAAATTCCGCTATATGAAAATTGATTATTCGTGAATAGCGGAGCAACGAAGTAACGCATTTTCGTCGGGTCTTCAAGCCTCTTTAAGTGAATAAGTGACGGGTAACTAGATTGTCCTTTCTCAGCCCTTTTCAGTTAAACTTTAAAGGACACCTCGGAATTACATAGTGTTTACGCTAAGATGTTCTGAGATTTTTCACTACTTTGAAACTTAGGTATGCTTACAGATTACATTCCGCATTCCATCTAGGAAGAGATTTTTTAGACCCGATTAGTCCCTTTTCTTTATTTCTAATGTTTATTTTTTTATCTTGTGCATTTATTACATTATTGAAAGCTCAGTGTATTTTTTTTCTTTTATTTGTGTGGACTGCGCTATTTTCCTCTTCTTAAGTGCGTCGATAAAATTCCATCATCATCAACAAGACTTGGGCTGTTTTAGCCTCTTTCCAGGCCCCTTGCCGTAGATGACAAACTAGGCAAAATTTGCATAACCGGTCTTCGGACCAATAAGCTTCTTAGAATTAATGATCGGGAACCTGATACGTAAAGAGAACAATTGGGGCTATAGCGTGATAATCTGTGCAATACGTTCTTCATAAAATCCGATGACGAATTGCCGCCAGACGCGCTAGAGGAACAATAACAATCACACGTGAGATCTGGGGATAAGTTATCTGACGGATGAATAAGTGATTAGACTTTCGCTTCATATCGAGTCGCGCATTAGCCCCGTGGAAAAGTCAGCTAGCACTCAGCACTGAAGTCGGAAGCCAGAAATGACAACTTTATGACGCTTTCAGAACAGAGTTGGGTAAAGCAAAAAGAGGGGAAGAGACATTTTAAATAGTTTTAAACATGGTTAGGCCTAAGAGGAATTGAAAATAGCAAAACAAGCCTGGATAAACGTACACAAAGAAGTAACATGTCATTGTTTTCTTTACGATAGCGCACCTAGCGGCCAAAAAAGAACTAATCTGAGAGGAATTTTATGAGGGGCGTATGGTAATAGAGGAGATAGGATACACCTAGTCTCGGGAACGAGGATGGATGGAAAGGCTACCGAATTAGAATGAATTACCATCATAAGTAGCTACGACTTGTTCTTTCAACCTTTCAAAATGTGTGTGTATGTGGGGGGAGGGCTATGTTGTTGGTGATTATGTGTTGACTATCTCAAAGGTCACCTGTAGGAGCAATCAGATTTTCAGAAATCTGTTCAACACGAAGCCTACAATTTGGAAGTAAAAAATAAGACAAATTCGTACTTGCCTAAGTAGCAGCTGTTCAAGAACTATAAAGAATGGCGCTGCTTCAAACGTGTGCTGATTGGTGTTCAGGGCTTCAGTGACCCATGCTCCTGCCAGACTGTAAGGATCCACTCCATGATAGAGCTGGTTCACAAACATCGGGTGTGACGTATGCACTGAGTATTCCATGACGTCATCAACTAATTTTAGGAGATCGGATTGGTCGAGGCCCGATTTTTGGATTTTGAAATTCACACGCTCTATGAGCTCATTAGGGTGGAGAAAGTGGATGACTTTATCGTCGGTGGTGAGGGGACTCTGCAGAAGGCGAGAGTAGATTAATTTGGCAGTGTTGAGGACGAACTGGTTTTCTTCTGCAAGGTTGGTGGCGTTCATTGTTGAGATGCGTCTGAAACAGATGGGAAATTGAGCTGTCATACTGACACGTCGAGATTGATGGGAGGATGAAAAATAAGCAGTTCTGTCACTTTTCCCTTGCCTACTTTGACTTTTTTACCTTGATTGCCTTAAGTCGTTATTCACGCTTGAAGTGAGTCCTCTGGAGATTTTGTATACTAAAATGCTAAGTATTTGACGGGGCAAAACGGATAAGTCAGCTACATTTTATTCGAGCTATAT
Source organism: Branchinecta sandiegonensis (assembly GCA_030848855.1). Classification (NCBI taxonomy): domain Eukaryota; kingdom Metazoa; phylum Arthropoda; class Branchiopoda; order Anostraca; family Branchinectidae; genus Branchinecta; species Branchinecta sandiegonensis. Next base: position 13,308,908 of record JAUPMV010000021.1, on the reverse strand, counting down.
TTCGGCCCTTCTTGGCAAGGGTCCTCTTCAGGCTCAAGCCTTCTAGTCCATATTTTTTTCGTTAAAATGTAGCTGACTTATCCGTTTTGCCCCGTCAAACATTATTCGCAGTCAGCTTGGGCTGAAGGAACAAAATACTAAGTTCTACAAAAAAGCTAATAATATACTTATTCTACCGAATCTTCTCCTTTATTGAAAGCGCCATGACAAATTTTTTGCATCTTTCTCACTTTTGTTTTGAATTAAAAAACAAAACAAAAAAACAGTTGTGTCGTAGCCTGTACTTTAAATCGCTTTTCATTCTACAAAGTCTCTGGAGATTTTGGATATTAAGATACACAATTTGTACATAGTAAAGCTGATAATAGCCTGTGCTCTTTATTATCTTTCTTTCATTTTGAATAAAAAGAAAACATTTGTGTCGCTCAACCGATTATTACCTTAAATCGCTGTTCACGCGATATACGCTACTTGTACAAACTTTTCCCTTTTTTGAAAAACTGCCCTGATAACTTCTTTTATTTTTCTTACTTATGTTTTTGGATTTGGATCTAGTCATATCTGCAGTTTTGGTCAGTTGCTTTATAACTTACAACAGTAACAGCTTCATTTGTCACCCCCGCTAAATGACCGACGCGACAATGCAGTATAAAAAAGATTAGAAGATCAACCACTATATCAACGCAGCACAGATCAGTATAAACAATTCCAAATTTAGATAGTTTTTCTAGGTTCTAACCTCGAACAAAGTTTAATCCCAGTTCTTAGCATCGATCCAATAATTCACTTGTCAACTATCAAAAATCAAATTCGCCTTCCCATCTGCTAATTTGTCCCTGGATTTTTAGTATATTTACCTTTAAACAAGATAAGAATTTAGTGATAACGCTCCTTCTGCGGCGAAGTCCGTCACAATACTGAATGTGCTATGACGATTTCATAATCTCAAATAAGAGATTTCATCAGTTTAGATGTAGACATTCTCATTGTGGCTCAGAAATTGTTCGGCGCACCTCTGATACCTGGTCTTATTTTGCCTATTGCGTATTACACCTCCCCCTGAACTCACCCCCATAGGACTTTCACCCTTTGTCAATACCGCCTAGGACTTTATCCCCCCCCCCTCGTGATGTGTTACATTATACGACTGGGCCAATTTTGGTATAACGATGTTAGAGTTTTCCTGATTTGATTAAAAAATGTTCCTTGGATTTTCGGCACCTTGCTGAAGATATTTTTTTTCCGGTTGGACTTCAGACTCCGTAACAGGAAATCCAAATCGTATCTCCCATCTCCGTGAATGTAACTCGTTGTACACAACGAAAACGAGTCTGAGTACACAACGAAAACGGATATGAGGCAGCATGGCGTACAGACGGATTAGGATACGATGCTAGATTAATTTTGTTGTAAAAATGAGACGTTCAGTTTCGTATGAAATTTTGCTCCAGTACCGTGATTACAAAAACAAAGAAAAGTTGGAAACGAAACAGGATAAGGGGACATGCTGAATCCATATCTAAAACTTATTTTTTCCTCGGACAACTAGCTCGACCGGAATCCGACGCAAACCGTAAATTTTTGTTAAAAGTATAAGTTTTTATCTGAAGTTAAATATGGTTTTGGTATATGGGTAAGGAGACATCCTGAATTCATTTTTGAACTTTTTTCTTGATGGACAAGTAGTTCGCCCGGAATCCGGTCGAAACCGGAAATTTGGCAAAAGTAAAATTGTTGTGGAAGTGAGACTCGAGACAGGGGTAAAAGTAGGCTACTTGCTGATTATATGCCTGAAGTTTATTTTTGCGCCGGACAAGTACTCCGTCAGGAATCCGGCAAAAATCGAAAGATTTGGGTTCAAGTGAAATTTACCCCTGAAATCGGCTAGGGTGTTGAAACAGGGTAAGAAAACACGCAGGAACCTTACTTGCTTTTCCTGCCAGACCGATGTTCGACCGGAATCCAGCAAAACCCGGAGTGTTGTTAGATCTATTTGATCAAGTGGTTTACTTATCTCGATCAAGCGGATAGTGATCGGATGGTTTGCCTTCAACCACGCATCGCACTCACGCCCGATGGCAAAATTCAAATACTATTAATTCGCCATATATCTTTCAGAACAAATTAAAACAGCACCGGTTTTGTCAGTACATGTCTAATCAGTGCTTTAGTTATTAAAACATTAAAAAATACAAAAAATTACAGGGTATTAACAACGTTTGAATTGAAACTCATAGTACAATAAGACACACATGACTTCAAACACCTTTCTCTTGCATCGGCAGCAGGTTGTTTTCTTTAGTTTTGTCTAAACGGGTTTTCTGTCGTTTTCCACCAGTTTGCTTTTTCAAAAGCTTTTTTGGCTTGTTTGGTTTAGCTTGATTTCTTTCTTTTCTCCTTTTTCATCTTCATCAGTACTCCGTTTCTGCAATTTGTATGTGCATAAATAGTTTAATTCCCTGTATGGTCAGGAAGTTTAATAAACAACAGGCCCTGATTGATTGGAAACACGATTGTTTGATTGGAAAAGGATATCTGGATTCCGTGAAGGTACCTGAAATATTAAACCTGGTATTACCCTCTTCACTATCGTCTCTTCTTCAAACTGTTCGGCATCTTCCTCTGTTTGTTTGTGATAACCTCTAGTAGCCATGTTGAGTGAATGATCTTGCCAAAATATTCCTGGCGCAAAATTTAAATGTTCGAGTTCGTCAACAAAAAAGGGACCATCATTTTGGAACTGTCAGCGATAAAAGTAGAGGGCACTACAAAGCTGGGAGTCACTGATATCTGCTGAGCTGTCCCTGCGTCTGTCGGACTGTTACAGCTTTCTTCTGTGGTATCGTTTGCTCTGCTTCATACGGGCTGATACGTGTTGTAACCTCATTTACTTATTACTACTATTTGGATCCCTCAAAATTGAGGAATTGTGTATAAACGAACAAAAAACCATAGCCCAATCAGTTTATACATGTAATAGCAGTGTATATAAACTGAGAAAAAAAAACAGTAATAGGATAGAATAGAATATGTTACCAAAAAAGCCCGATGGCCGTGGCAACAATAACTGCACACTAAATTATAGAAATTACAAACGCTCCTCCTATTCTAAAATCTCGTTCTATGCTCCATCGCAAGCCTCAAGTAACGCCAGAGTTTTTTCACAGATAAGAAAACCTTCATCCTTCATCATCCCTAGCATCCATTCTTCATTACACCAAATTCCTCCCTTTCGATTCCGCACAGTCACTCACCAAGAGTGGCGAAACTAGCTCATTTTCGTGGGGGAAGCCCAGATTTTACCGAGAGGACTTTCTTTTTAAGAAAACATTCATCCTTCATCATCCCTAGCATCCATTCTTCATTACACCAAATTACACCAAAAACCTCCCTTTCGATTCCGCACAGTCACTCACCAAGAGTGGCGAAACTAGCTCATTTTCGTGGGGGAAGCCCAGATTTTACCGAGAGGACTTTCAGTTTACCGACAAAACGCGCCGTCGCCGCGAAGCAAATCCACCGCAAACGCTTCATCCGAAAAAATCAGCTGGGATAAAACAGTTTCTAATGAAAATTTGTGAATTCGTCATTCGCTCTCTGTTATCATTTGCCACATAAGACCAAGGAATGTGCCATATAGTCAGTAGTCTAGCAAACCTGAAATGTGATAAACATTGCACTGGAATCACGGCTCTATCTAAAGATTTATGCGTCTGTATTCTTAGCTTGCAGACTTACACGATTTTTTTTTTATTGAGCATGTAACTTTCGGCTCTACGTGCCGTATAGCGTTGGTAGTGTCTGTTCGCTTTCGGTCTGTGGCTCTCGTTGGTCTGCCAACATTTTTCTAGTTTGTAAGGCAGAACTAGCATATCCCAAATTTTTATAATTTGTATGGGGGAACTAGCATATCCCAAATTTTTCTAATTGTAAGGGAGAACTAGCGCATAAGCTAGGACGATGAAACTTGACAGGCGTATAGACGACCCGACCAAAGATTCCACAAACTAGGCTATCAAATCATCCATGCAGGATGGGGCCAGGAGGTATCCGGGCCCCTGTGACATGCATAAGTTGCAAAATGGCAATCTGATTTTTACTGAAGCTTGACGGGTGGTAGAGCAAGTTCCCCAGTTCTGCTACTTATGTGTCCAAGCCACACCGCCTTCGGCGAGAGGAGTTTGAAGCGGGGTCACGGAACCTGTTGTTACCCCCATGAAGTATCACTTGAATGGGAGAACTTCAGAAAATGTCTGGTACCCCCCGCTCCCACCAGCCCACCCTCCCTCCACTGACTTCGTATCCAGTTCAGTTTCAGTTCAGCTCAGTTTCACTGGACTATATTTAAAGACAAAAAAAAATACACAATTAACATTCCTGCCAGGAAAGCACAAAGGAGTGCTTGCCTAGGGCAGGGAAATAACAGATATTAATTAAACAACAAACGGAATCAACTAACTGAAGTTGATGGGTTTCGAACTACACATGTAGGGCCTTTGTGTCAACTTTGTACCTTCTCTTAATTACTCCATCCGTTCGAACCCTACGCATGCAGCAAACCTGCAAATGAAAAAAAAAATCGCAGTTTTGTTTTCTTCCCCGACGTTGACCCTGAAGATTGACAGCCTGACGAGGACCCTTGCCAAGAAGGGACGAAATATCGCTGCTAAAGCATCGTAGCTGACGTATCCGTGAAATGCATTATTTGAATGTATGATTAGTTGTTTGGCCGTAAGTTGCCAAAAATTAAAAACCGGTAACATTATTTTTTGTACATATTCAAGCGGTGAGCAAAATGTTAAAGGCGTCTAGCGAAGACCAGACCCAGTAAATATTAAATTTTTGGGATCCCATCGAAACCTTTGGTCTTGTTCGAAAAAGCTTTCGTCGGCTCCAGAAACGGAATGAGAAACGGGTATATCGAGGCTTCCGATTTACCGACAAGCCTTTTTCCTATCATCGGAGTGCTGCACGATCATTCAGATGTGGGTTGTCTGTGGGAGCTTACTAATAAACTTACTGATAAAAAAAAACTGTTTGTCGGCGCGTATCCGACTCCCGACACGAAGTTTCCCGACTGACCGACGGAGCTTTCGGTACCAGAAACGGAATCCGTACCGACAAACACAGTCCATTCCCAGCAAAAGTATCCTGATCGCTGATTTACCGGGATTTACCTGCAAAGTGTCCTGATTTATCAACGGAGCTTTTCCGGTACCAGAAATGGAATTAAGAAAGCTTGTCGGGGCTTGGCACCTACGAACACTGCCGTATTACCGACAAGAGTTTTCGTGTGTGGTGGGGGGCAGCTGCCCCCTAGTTTCGCCACTGCTCACCAAATGAACTACACTTCATCCTCATCACCGCACATAAGATATGTAATTAGCTTAAAATTATCATCGTCTAAATTGATCGCTTTCGAAACAAGATGGTATCCCAAATTGGAATCTTTGTCGGAAGTTGGATTTATTAGAACTAAGAGATTTCCGGTTTTCGCCGGATTCCGGAGAACCCGGCCGACCTAGTGATTTTGTAGGAAAACGAAGCAGGAAGGTAGACAAACCATACCGTATTTCCGGCTTTCAACGAATTCCGTCGGTAGTATCAACCAAGCAGGAAAGCCAAGTAGATAGATCCAATTAACACGTTAGCTTACCCCACTGTCGACACTTTAAACCACTAGACCAAGCAATAGAATTTTTCCACTCCGGCCGGATATCGGTTGGTCAGTTCAAGTTCAATGGGTTTATTACCAATAAGAAGATAAATCACACATAACCAAAACACTATCAGTCCATTCCTGGACGCCGAGAACCACAAAGCAAGTTCAGTATCCCGATCCAGGGTGTTTTCTTACCCCTGTTTTAACACTCTGACTGAAACTTTTACTTGAACAAATCTTCCGGTTTTGCCGAATTCCGGACGAACTGCTTGTCCGGCTTAAAATCAAAAATTTAAAGATGGATGCAGCTCCTCTTTTTACCCCTTTATGTCTAATATATGTCTAATCGAATCTCTAATTGACTTAGAAAAACTTTTCGAACTACATATCCGGCAAGAAAATAAAGTCCAAAAACGAATTCAGTAGTTCTCCTTGCCTTTATATGAACCCCTAATCAACATCAGATGAACATAATCGTTTTTGACCGTAGTGTGAACTACTTGTCCGCCGAGAAAATAAGTTTCAGATATGGTTTCAGCATGCATCCTTACCCCTTAATTAACTATCGCATTAGCTTTAAAACAAAGTTCGCCCCTTAATTTGAAAATCCCTACCCCACCCCTAAAGTAACGTTTTGGGATCCCAAAAATGGTTAGTGATTGTGGGTTGCTTGTGGGTGTGATATGAGGATGTGGTGTTAATGAGCTACAAGAAAAGCGTCTCGAAGAGCTTGCAAACCTCGAAAAAACAATCACGATTTTGTTTGTCTCTGCTAACAGGATTGAACCAATTAGAGAGCAGTGCTATGTGTTCTTTCGACCTGTTTAGTAGTATCTTCTTCAACGTTTTCCTTTTCGGCATTGTCGTCGGTATACAATCTCCAAACAGTTCGTCGGTTCCACTACATTCCACTTCTCATTATTTCAATTTCGTCGGTATGTGACAGGCGGTCCTCTAAATTAACCGACAGAACAGATGGATTTGATCGTCCGTAACGCGTGTCGGGACTCCTTTCTTTCTTCGACTTGTCACGTTGCGTTATTTAAGGATCTCCAGTTGTCGCGGAGAGATCCTTGTCAAGGCCAAGCCCGTCATTTCAACCTTTTCCCGCGGGGATGGGGGGGGGGGGGGGGTCAGAACTACATGTTTTTCCTTGCACATTTAGATTTTTTATATCAGAACATTGGATTTTGACCCCCCCCCCCATGATTTTCTGCATGACCCAGGTCTGTAGTACTGAAAGGCGAGATCGCTTTAAGCCGAGTCCAGCTTATATTTTTGGGCAAAGATGTTGTGTGTTCCGTGTATTCCCCCCTCCCTCCTTTCGTACGTGCGTCGGTCGTAGAGGAAAACTGGCAATTGGTTTTTGCCGTATCCTGCCGATACGTCAGTCCGTTTATGGTACTTGTAGCCTCTGGATCAAGTGCCATATACCGATCGCAATTCCGTCTGTCGGGCGGGCGGTCTGTCCCACGATTGCGAGTTAGGGTACTTCCAGATGTGCTAGGACGATGAAACTTGGCAGGCGTATCAGGGACCCGACCAAATTAACTTGGAAATAAACAGTTCCCCGATTCGACCATCTGCGGGGAGTGGAGGGACGGGGAATCCGAAAAATTGAGTCGTGCGTAACTTTCGGACGGGTGATATAACGAACTTGTGGTTTTCACACAAGTTCGTCTTTCCAACTTGAGTGGCTTTGAGCCTGAAGAGGACCCTTGCCAAGAAGGGCCGAAATATAGCTCTAATAAAATTCAGCTGACGTAGCCTATCCGTTTTGCACCATCAAATATGATTCGCAGTCAGCTTGGGCTGAAGGAATATTTATATATATATTCCTTTTCTTGCACATTAATCGAAAAAATATATATATATATATATATATATATATATATATATATATATATACATTAACCATCCGGCAGTTGGGCAGTAGCATAATCTGCGATGTAGACGATAAAATTGTCCCGAACTACTCTAATCGTTCTGGTTAACAGCCTGCAGGAATTTGTTTCGATTGTTGTCAATTCATCATCGCCCTCTGCCTCATGATACTAAACGTTTCAGTCTCATTATCTAAGAAAAAATATATTAATTGTCTTCTATTTATCTATAATATTGAACTTTTGTTTTCTTTATATTTTTTTCACGTAATGTGCGTATGTCCTGAGCTTTCAGATCTTCGGGGGGAAATTTTTGGTGTTAGTAATTGGGGGGAGGATAGGTTGGTAAAAGTAATGGGAAGTAAAATATTTGTTGATATTGAACCAAGTTGGTAAGATTCCTTTCGGTTTCGACGAGCCACAGAGAAGGATTCCTGTAAAGGAATATGTAAAATAGTTAGCATTTATGTGGTTTGTGTTTGTGTTTTTCGTTGTTGTTTTGTTTCCCATGGCCTCTGTGCTTTTAGTCTTATCTTATCTTATAGTGGTTTATGTATAGTATTGCATTTAATTTTTCCCTTTTCTTTTTTGTTCCCAATATAATTATGCCAAGTGATTAAATCAGTGAGTCCTGCCACAAACAAATCTGTATAGATTTTCACGTGGCAGCTAGGTCTGTTATGATATTGAAATTCTTTTTTTTTGTAAAATTCTATTATATATTCAATTTTCTGTCTCTCTTTTTCTCTCTATTATATTCGAATTATTCTTGCAGGGCGAAAACTCGCCTCACAGCATCCGGTGAGATCATCCTCAATACCGAAAACCCGGCTGAATTAGAAAAATACGCCTTTTCCAACGCCATCGCACAATCAGTCAAACTCGCCATCTGGGAAGCTAGCCTGGAACGCTTTATTAACACAATAGAAGATGTGACGGACGACTTGAAAGTTGGCGGGGAAATCAAACTTTCCCGCCATGCTGTACTTCAGAAGCAAGGTGAACTTTTCGGACTGAGGCATTCCATCAACTTGTCGTCGGACTTGCTGGACACGCCCGATTTCTACTGGGATCGGGATCATCTAGAGCCCATTTATAGAAAAATGTGCAATTACCTGAATATCAATAAGAGGACGAAGGTAGGTTTAGGTTCTCGTACTTCAGCATAAAAGTTCAACTGAAGCCCTACACTGTCAGAAGTTTCATAACAGATTGCGCAAAAACTTTCAAGAATAACATCTTTTCACTTAGAAATAAAGTGTTATGACCAATTAAGTTTACACTATTTCGTGCCTAGATCTCCAACAACACCTTCAATTGGTAAAAATACTAACGGGAACGAAAGAAACATAACATATAACATCCCAAAGTGTTATCTGTTGAAACCGGGCATCCTGCTGTTGTCGTTATGTAACTTCTGACAGTGTAGTATTTTTACCTATTGAAGGTGTTGTTGGAGATCTGGGCACGAAATAGTACAAACTTAATTGGTCATAACACTTTTTTTCTGAGTGAAAAGGTGTTATTCTTGAAAGTGTTATGCGCAATCTGTTAATGAAACTTCTGACAGTGTACATCCTTCCACTATTTTACTTGTCAGAAAGCCCCCGTCTCATACGTGGTTCGAAATCTTCGGGGGACAGACTAACACTCCCTCTTTACTAGATAACATTAACACCTCTTAGCTCAAGCACTGTCATTAAAGGACCTGTCTTACCTATAATACTAATGCAACTTACTTCCATAATCACTCCATGTATTTGTAAACCCAAAGACCCCAATTTCTTACGGTACATTCTAACCTCTCTAACAAAACCACGCTGATTTTCTCACTTGTCGTGTTTTGCTGCCGTCGATGTGTGTCGCGCTGTCGACCGTTGTATGCAAGAAGCTTTTCCGTCGGAAAAACCGGTTATGTAAATTGTTCCCTGTTTTCGCTACAAGTCAACGGGTCTCGGAAAAGGCTCAAAACAGCCAAAAACGTGGATTATTTTTTGAAAGCACAGCCTAGTTTTAAAGTATTCAAACATTTTAAAGTACTGTAAGTTGAAGAGTAAATAGTGCGAGGAGTCCTTTAAAAGTAGTGAATGAGTGACAAAATCCTAAGGCGGGATTTTAACCCGCAACCTTACAGCTTACCAGCGTTTTAACCGTTGAGCCACAAAAGAGAAGCATCCTGTTCGAAGCCTGCCCGAGGAGCATGAATGAATATACTTAATAGCCAATTGGCCGTACAAAATACATGATGGTTACAATACACTTACATCACTCAGTACTTATCTTTATTTAACTTCTTAAGTGCGTAAATAAAATTTCATCATCATCATCATCATACACTCTTTAAAAATTGGCATAAAGCTTTGTTTTTTGTTTCAAGAACATCGGGGAACATGATAGTATACCCATTCAGATGTTTGTCTTTCAGTTAATTGCTTCTAGTATTATCATCGGCAGTCTATCAAGCATTCCCGCTCTCCGACGCGGCGGCTGTGCGCAAAATATTTGAAAACTGGACGCGCCGTCGTTAAAAAGTTGGAAAACCAAGCAACAGTCCTGATGGCCTACCATAGTTGCGTTTTTGCAGATACCATGGTATCTGATAACACGGTCGAAAGTTGTTTTCGCAGTTACCGTGGTATCTGATACCACGATCTAAAGGCGTTTTTGCAGTTATCGTGGTATCTGGCCAGTCACCGTGGTAACTGATATTCTGATACCACGGTCGGACCGTGGTATCTGAAAAATTCATCTCATTTTCATCACCACTAACACAAGAGTCTAGTTTTTGTCAAATTGGTGGGAAAGAAGTTATGTCACTCTAGATGTCAGTGGATATCAGTATTTCTTTTTGGATGAATTCTGAAAGCGCAAATCCGGCAATTACTCGTTTTTGCAGAGCAACCGTAGTATCAGATACCACGGTAACTGCAAAAACGACTAATTGCAGATCCAATCACCGTGGTAACAGATACCATGGTATCTGCAAAAACGTAACTCATGCCTTCCATATTTAAAACGACACTCTGAAGCTTCTCGACAAATTAGTTTGCGTTGCAAGACTAGTAAAATTCGGCTCGGACGGAAAAGCGTTAAAAAGTCGTAAGTACAGAACGAAAACAATAGTTGCGTTTTTGCAGATACCATGGTATCTGATACCACGGTCTAAAGTCGTTTTCGCAGTTACCGTGGTATCTGATAGCACGGTCAAAAGGCGTTTTTGCAGTTATCGTGGTATCCGGCCAGCCATTGTGGTATCTGATAGTCCGACCGTGGCTTCAGAAAAGTTATCTTACTTTCATCAGATTTTGTGAAATTGGCGAGAAAGAAGTTTAGCACTTAGTGATGTAACTGGATATCAGTTTTTCTTTAGGGATGACTTCGAAAAGTGCAATTTCGGCAATAGTCGTTTTTGCAGAGCGACAGTGGATCAGATACCACAGCAACTGCAAAAACGACTAATTGCAGGTTCAGTTACAGTGGTAACAGATACCATGGTATTTGACGGTGCAGATTATATTTTGCAGATACCATGGTATCTGCAAAAACGCAACCAATGGCGAAAGGCAGATCTTCAGAAGCTTGGAATTCCATAAGGGAGGTAGGGATAATGTAAAAGGCAGAAAAAGCATAAGGGGTGCTTTAAAAGACTGTCCATGGAAGATTTTGCTTTGGCTTGAGAGCCAAAGTACGAAAACAGTTGTAGAGGGATAGGGAGTAGGGAAATAGGCGGACCTGTGATAGCACTTGTTTTTGAGCAAGAAAGTATTGGAATACTTTTAGGTTTCAGTCCTCCTTCGATTTTACCACAGTGTTTTCCTCTTCTAGGTAATGAACGAGAAAATTAGTCACTGCTCTGATCTCGTCGAGCTTCTCTCTCATCAGTTGACAGACAAGCATCACATTCGTCTGGAGTGGATGATCATCATTCTTATTATGATAGAAGTATTTTTTGAAATTCTTCACTTCGTCGGAAGGTAGTATGATTAATTTTCTAGGCAAATTTACTCGTGGGAAAAACAATGTTACTTTTTTTATATGTTGCCAAATTACAACAAACCTCATGTAACACCTTTGGAAGGCATGACTATATAACTTTTCTCGAAGAGGTATGTAATGTATATTTTCCTGTGTCCCCGAGCTAGTTATATTATGACAATATATTTTGTGGAGGTTGATACGATATTATATCAGCCTCCAGGGAGGACGATACGGAGCCGTATCAACCTCCGCAGAAGTTCCTCGAGCACTTTTCCTCAATTGTTAAAAGATACAACCTGACTTTCAAAAAATAAACAAAAGACATCACTTTCAGAAAGAAAAACTAAAAAAACACCAAAAAATAATGCAGAAAAAATGTTGAAAAATATTATAGAGAAAAACGTTCAGAAACTAAAAAAGAAAATGCTGCTTTCCTAGCCAACCAACCTGGGTCATACCTTCTTACAATCACATTCCCATTGAAAATGCAACTTGTCAACTGAAACAACTTAGAATATTTCCATATTTCTTCCAATATTTCTGCTTGTTTTCCTCTACTCTCCGAAAGGCAGCTATTGAGCAACTACAACAGTCTTTTGTTCTTGATTTTTACTCTGATTAAACAGTCCATTAATAAAAACTTCAGACTTTTGGTCGGGAAAAAAAATGACGTTTTGGCACCTACGAAACTAGGTCTTTTTCACCAAATATTAACGAGAAATCTCGCTTTATCATCTTCACAATTATACGCCTCAACCTTTTGCTTCATTTTTGTATTTACTTGTAAGGAACCGGTCGCAGAGTTCTTGCTCGCTTTGTCGAAGAAACGAAAATGTATGACAAATCGCAGAATTGTGCAACCAATGGTAGCACCAATTTAAGCTTGATTAATTCTATGTATGTAAGAGCCTAGATGGCATCTGCTTCGCCGTAAAAAGATGGTGTCGGAAAAGGATTGTAAAAGAAATGCCCGGGTCACAAGAGTAGTAATTTTCACACTTCTGCAGTAGGATAGGGTTGCCATTTCACTAAACAAAAACTCCCTATAAAAGTAGCTAATAAGTACTACAAAAGAAGACAAAAATTCTCTTCGAAAAAGTTATAATAGTTAACATACCTCCATCTCAATTGATATCGGAATAACAAGCTCGAAGGCTATTTAAATATATCGACCTCGCTGCGCTCGGGGATATTTTTCATAACCTGCCCCGCCTGCGGCTCGGACAGGATATTTTCAATGGCCTTCTTGTTGTTATTAAAGGTTAACTTCGGACATCAAGGTTGTATCGGAAAATAACACCGAGACGGTCATTGAAAATAACCTATCCGAGCCGAAGGCGAGGTTGATATTTCTAAATGGCCATCGAGGTTGTCATTCCGATATCAACGCCTCCATCAACGATATAGATGGAGGCGTGTTAACCGTTTTAGCTTCTTCGAACAGAATTAACATATAGGCTAACCATGCACAGAACTTCTCTGGAGGCTGTTCTGACTTCATATCATCCTCTCTGGAGGGTGTTATGACTTCAGATCATCCTCTCTGGAGCTAATATGACTTCATATCATCCTCTCTGAAGGCTGATATGACTTCATATCATCCTCTCTGAAGGCTGATATGACTTCATATCATCCTCTCTGAAGGCTGATATGACTTCATATCATCCTCTCTGAAGGCTGATATGACTTCATATCATCCTCTCTGAAGGCTGATATGACATCATATCATCCTCTCTGAAGGCTGATATGACTTCATATCATCCTCTCTGAAGGCTGATATGACTTGATATCATCCTCTCTGGAGGCTGATATGATTTCATATCATCCTCCCTGGAGGCTAGTATGACTTTATATCATCCTCCCTTATCTACCGCTAACTATCTGATGTGAAGGTCATCGCAAAATAACTGACCGTGCATCATAGGAAGATATGCATTACATACCTGTTCGAGAAAAGTTATAATCCGATGTCAACTTGCTGCTTTCACATTCACACTAATGCTGCTTTCACATTGAAGCATAAGCCTCTCAGTTTGAGCTACGCAAGCTGTGCTCGAGAAGAACCGTCGACAGCATTAGCCTATACGCATCGAAAGCGGCGAAACAAGAAATCAGTAAGGCTTCGTTAGATGAGTTGGAATGTACCGTATGAAGTTCAGTTCTCCGGCTTCAGCAGTGAATAGAAGCGATTACAGAAGCAGGTTGCATTAATATAACAGGTGAGACAGGTCCTTTAATTAGAATATAGTGCGTCAGAGAGCTACTGTTGGAGAATACCCGATGAAAAAATTTCGAGAGTTAGTCGTATGGATTTGTACAGAAAAGTAGCATGCAGTAGTAATTGTTGCCACTGCGTGCTACTACTAGCAAACTGGATGCTACTACAGCAAGATTCAATGCTATCGGTTACTACTACTTAAGATTAACCCAGTCGGGGGCATTTTCAATCAAACTCTTCCATACTACTACATATCAATATATGCAACTTTTTCGTACAACTACCATACAACTACACCGTCAAAGAGTTTTTCATCGGGTAGTCGCCCAATCAATTCTCATTCTAAAAAATATCGCTTTATTCCGTTAAAATATCGGTAATACAAATAAAGAAAAGAAAAACTTGACAAAGAAACATTTTGCCGTCAATTATTCGGATGACCTTCGGCTCCTTGATACTACATCGACTACCGCTTCTCGAAAAGGTTACATGCTACTAAACTGTCAAGACCGGAGCAAAATAACACTAGGGAGTAGCGCCAAGACCGATGCTGTCCATGCTCTGCAAACGGGTCATACTCGCGGCGCCAGCCACAACGCTTTCGGCATTTAAAGCGAGACATCCTTTGGCAGTTCAGAAATTTCTGGTAAAGCAAAGCTGCGGTCTGCACACACCGATGAAACAATGGAGGCCGTATCATTTTTTAATGTGTTCAGGATAATAAGTTATCGGAGCCAGCGCTGGTGAACGACTGAATGAGTTTCAGTAGGGATGTTCTCCATCGCTAGTTGGTGCTACTCCCTAGTGTTATTTTCTGTGGTCAAGGGGGGCAAAAGTATCAAAGATAGAGCGGCCACGCCCCTTTAGGCACGGATACCAAAGGGTTGCTGTGGCTGGAATATACTACTAGACACAGTAAACTAATAAGTTGCATTGGGATCGCATTGCTGAAGCGAGTCGCCGTATTGGTGACCATACCGTTTATGCACTACCGTCGCCACTGTGGTCGTAAGGCTGCCGATGTCGTAGTGGTCACTTTGGCGATTTCCAGCCAATGAGAGTGCCAGGATGAGCATGGTTACGACGGCCTTACGATTGCCAGTGGAGGACCGCTTCACTTAAACCGTGTCACCTTCCCCCTGTAAGTTTCAATCCTTGATTCACCACCATTCCACAAGGAAGAATTCTCGCAAATTTCGGCTTCCTTATTACTGACTAGTTGACGCCGTATTGCAGCCCCCGCACTGTCAAACTACCTGCTTATTGAGAATTCTAGCATCAGTTGCGTTTTTTATCTGAACTCTCAGTTCTCCGTTCTCGCTTCTGAATTCTCGCTTCTCGTCTACCGTTTTTACCCTTCTCGCTTCTCCATCCTCGCTTTCTCGCTTTTGACAAAAACAGCTAATTTGTCAGTGCATCCCGATATACCTGTTTATGCATATTGAACACCCGCACTCTATTGAACAATCAGGGAGGAGAACGGAGAGAGAAGAGTCGAGAATTCACTATCGGAGCAACTTCTCGATTCTGCAGAATCGCGAGGCTTTCCCCGTTCTCGATTCTAACAAAAATACAAGAAAAGGAGAATTCGTTTCATCTGAATAGTCCAAAAACGCGAAATAGGAGAATTGCGAGGAGAATCGCGAGGAGAATTCCGATCAAAACGCAACTGTTGCACATCATCCCCTGCTAGTTAATCAAAGGCGTGTTTTTGTTTTGACGACAAGCTTCTGACAGCATGATCACTGTAACGCTCTGCAGTGGGTGAGTTTATGCTAGTTCGTCAGTGCGTGAAAAGCCTCCTAGTCGAATCCTGCGAGAATACATTTGTGTGGCATTTAAAGAATAGATTTCAGCGTAACAAAAGAAGAAGAACAGCCTTGGGAATGGACGGCTTTAAAGCACCTAACACAGTCTGAACGAGCTCACTCAAATTCGTTTGAATTCTGAACTTAAAGGAAATGGGTACTGGCTTAGTTCTGATTAGGCTCACCCTTCTTCCCTATTTGCCCAGTGTATTATTTTCCCCAGAGCTTTGTATCCTTCTATTCGATACGTCCTAGCGGCTTTTCGCCAATTTTGCCACTGCCACTGTCTACACCTTTCCATACCCTTTGTCTCCCGCGACACGCGTATCTCAATAGTCGTATTGTTTCGTCTACAGTTTTTTCTACAGAATTTGCAGTTGCAGCGAGTAGCCTGGGTACTGGGGGGGTAGCTGGGCACTCAGATTTAGTTCTCATGCAGCGGCCGCTTCATGATTAGCGACCCTTGTCCAAGTTCTTTTTCATGCAGCGGTCGCCGCATGATGAGAGGACCTTTCAACTTCGTTGCCATGCAGTGGCCACTTCATGATCACCGACCCCGTTAGACTTTGTTCCTTCCTTCAACTTCAAATTGGCTTTGGGTCTGGGTTGGAGCCAATCCCTTTCCACCTTTCTTTTCTTTTTCTGGGCTGATTACTGTTGAACGTTGTGCGATAGAACGATTTTGATCATCTGTTTGTATATCGTCACTTCTTTCTGTATGGTGAGTGGGAGGGCTTCGGCGATTTGTTTCAAGTTGCAAGGTAGTCTTAACTTTCGGCAGATTGCTGAGAGTTTTCGATTTTCCACGTCGTTTGACGGGCAGTCGAAGAGGATGTGTTGGTCTGTTTCTTCTTTTTGGTGGCATCGCCTGCAGCTGGGGGTGTGGGTTAATCCCCACTCGAACAGTGTTTTGTTGAGTAGGATGGTTGAAGCCTTTAGACGATGGTATAGGCATGACTCATCGCGCGTTTTGAATGGCGACTTCAAAAGTTTAATTTTGTTTGGCTAGGCTCTTTGCCTGAGGACATCTCGAAACGTTTTGAGTGTTAAGGGTGTTACATGATATGTGACGCCTGTCAAATTACAAATTTCGTTTTCATGCAGCGGTCACCGTGTCATCAGCAACCTCAGGACGACCATCAGGACGTGCCTGAAAGTTACCCTGATCGAATCCAGGGAAATAGGGACTGCAGTCTCCAGGATTGTAAATGACGAGAGGGAAGTGACTCAGGTTCTTATACGTGCTTTAACAGCACCAAGCGCTGTGAATTTGCTATGACTTCACATAGTCTGTGAAGTTTAAAACTCTACGACTAACTATACAGTTTAAGTTGCACTTAAGGGGGGGGGGGGCTAATCTTGGTAGTCTAGTAAGTAGGTGAATTCTAGATCTGAACCTTCCAGGTTTTTGGAAATCCAATGGTCGAATTTCTCGTTTGTTTCTGGGGTGAAGTGGAATTGCCAGTCGCCTGCTTTGCCTGTCAGAAAATCAGTTTAATTAATTTAATCCCTCGAAGAAAGAAGAAAGCTAAACTGGCGCTCGCAGAGCGCCCGATCACAAAAATTCAGCTAAACTGGGCGCTCACCCCTGAAAGCTAAATGGGGGGCTGGCAGTACGCCCGAAAAGCCAGTAAGGCTAGTTCAGGGTTACCAAGAAACTGACTTGACATCCAGCTTGGACATTGGCGGTTCTGGGTTCTCGAGCGTTTGAGACTTAAGTAATTGCATTCTCAGTCGCATGTTTTGAGCTTGCCAGATTGACAAAGAGGCGGGCTGTATCGGTAAAAGACAGTCGTCAAGTCATGAATTCCCCTCCTGCATCGCACAACACGAACTGTTGTGAACCAATAGTTGAGTTTTTGTAGATACCACGGTATGTGATACTAAAGTTCTTTTTGCAGTTACCGTGGTATCTGATACAACGGTCAAAAGGGGTTTTGCAGTTATCGTGATATCTGGCCAGTTACCGTAGTCTCTGATATTCAGATACCACGGTCCGACCGTGGTAACAGACGTGGTATCTGAAAAATGACATCTCACTTTCATCATCACCTACAATGGAGCCTAGGATTTTGTCAAATTGATGGAAAAGGCATTAGTGATGTGACTGGATATCAGTTTTTCTTTTGGGATGACTCCAAAAAGCGCAATTTGGCAATTGACGTTTTTGCAGCGCAACCGTAGTATCAAAGACCACGGTATCTGCGAAAACGCGACTAATATCTCTCGATTCAAGTAAAAATTAGGCTGATTTTGGTTGTGGCGTACATTTTCAAGAATTTGTTAGTTTTATGCAAAGATTCTTTGTATTTTAACAGAAAATAATTTGATGATAAGAATTTTCTTCCAGTGTCACCTTTAAAAATAAATCGGCTTCGTTAGCAATAAGAGAAGATTGCAACACTTAATTTGATTTTTTTTATTTTTTTAAAAGTAAATTCAGAACAGGCCTACTCTGTTTCAATTTTTTTCTGGACTATCAGTATCTTTTTCGAAAGGATGGAACTGAAGCACATTACCAACTTCCAGCTAAATTTCTCACATTTTTCTGGATTCGTCGTGAACAAAGACAGATGGGCAGATCCGTGCTAAGTGGCATTTGGGGTCCGAAAAGACGTCCTGGTCATACAGGATTCCACAAAATTTGCCTGCGGCGCCTTTTATAGTAGGCCCTATTTACTGGAAGGTCGCGTCATTTCATTCAGGTTTTAGTCTAGCAATTTCGGGGCATGGGACAAAGCTATATTTTGTTGGGAGTAGTGGGTGCCGCAGGCGCCCTGCCCCCCCCCCCCCTCGAGTTTTGGCTAGCGATGCCCCTGCATCTGTCAGACTTCGAGGTCAAATTTTTAACTCCTCTAAAGTATTATAGATAAACGATTTATAATTTTTACATCGTATTTTCAGTGCTTCAGTACGCTGTCTCTTTGTATTTCTTGACCAGACTCTTAAAAAAAAAAACATTTTCAAAGCCTTGCGAATCAAGGGCGTTCAGCTGAGTTTTCACTTACCATTTCGGATGAAGCTTCCACTTCGGTTCAACACTCCCTTCTCCTTTCCTTCCTCTTTGTTAACGGCAGGGTTGACCTTAAAGCTGTCGACTGTAAGGTGTTCATGCAGGGCCTGAATTTCTTCGTTGGAGAGGTTCTTTCCCATGAAGTTGGCCATCTTTTGAATTTCCCGCGGCAGGTTTTCCTTTAACTCTTCATAAAAGACGAAGTGAATGTTGGGATGGTTACGAAGCTTCCACCCGGTGAGTACGTGGGGCCAGTAGGGGGAGTACATTACTAAAAGAAGAGTTGGGACATTACAAGATGACTGCAAAGTTCGTTAACGCACCTGTTAGCCCACCCTGTAGTGATAAGATGTCATTCGTTCACTAGAGAAAACGTCAGCGTCAGCGTCACTACTATGTACCTCTCGTCATCCTGGTCATCGAGTACATGATGTTTTTTCATGAATTTTTCAGGCCCAGTTAGAAATTATGTCTAAATTTTGTGTGTTGATACTGTTATTTGTTTTGTGTTATGATTCGTTGTTCTCTTTACTCCGCTACCACCTTGTGTATTTGGCGGGTTACAACTAACATATATAGAAATAGCAAGAACAAATAATCTAAAAGAACCTCCGTCTCCCTATCTTTGTATACGACCATGCTGAACGAATATATTCCCGATACCCTAACCGATGCAAACGAGCGGAGGAGCTACGCAGAACATCATAATAATATTTTACCTCTAAAACACCCATATCGCAGTTGAACTCCGCAGAAGAATCGAACGCCGTCCCAGTCGTACTTTACAGCTGATTGGTTGCCTACAGTAGTGACGTCATGTCTAACTCATTCTAGACCGGGTTCTTCACCCGTGCAGGCATCCTACGGTTCTTCATATAAGCTGCGTTCTTTGTCACGGGAGTTCTCACCGATGGTCTCCGGTTTTTCTCATAAGCCCTTTTGCATCCAAGGGTGACTACTCACCAGTCTTATAACCCGTTTTCGAACTAACCAGTGTCCGGTTTTGTCTCACCGGTGCGGAATAACCAAAACCTGCTCGGGAGCCCGGTTTTACCGAGAAGTTAGCAACTTTTCGTCAGTTGACGGGGTTTCGCGCAAAACCTAGAATTTGGGTCGTTTTGAACTCACTGGTGACTACCCACTGCTGAACCAAAAAACGCGGTAAAAGAGAAGAACCGGACACCGGTGACAACACACCAGAGACAGCCCGGAGTGCAACGAACGCAGCTATGGTATGTGCGGTGACGAAGAGGGAAGTAGACGGGTATCAACTCAAACCTCACAGCAAGTATATCTAGCTCCGCTCAGTTTTGTCGGGGTATTCGTAGTCGCGGCATGGGACCAAAGACGTACGTTCTACTAGATTATTTGTTCGTGGTGATATATTACAAAATAGTTCCGAAAGACATATTGAGCGTGTTCCAATCTTCTTAAAATAGTAACAATTAGTTACTATTTTCGTTCCAGCCTCGTGAAAAGCTACTGCGGTGACCGTACCAGTCTTCTCGAAACATGAACTATTTGCTTACCATGCTCGGGGGCGTAGTAAGCATGGTAACTACGATCTATGTGACGTGACTGGCGGGATTAGAGCATGGCGCGATATTTCCCGGAAATAGAAAAAACTCATTCCAGCCTTGACGCGAAGCCAGAACCCGATGAAAATTTGTAGCCTGCGTAGTAGTATGGTAGTAGTACGAAAACGTTGCATGTAATAGCAAAGAATACTATCATTTAATGTGCCTCAGACTGGTCCAATCTTATGTAGTAGTATCCAGTAGCATCCTGTCATGCCTTAGTAACATCCAGTCTTGCTAATAGTACCATATAGTAGTATGCAGTAACACGGTTGCCTCGAAGTAGAAGCATGTAGTAGCATCTTTAGTACTGCATGCAACTTTTTCATACTACT
Source organism: Branchinecta sandiegonensis (assembly GCA_030848855.1). NCBI lineage: Eukaryota > Metazoa > Arthropoda > Branchiopoda > Anostraca > Branchinectidae > Branchinecta > Branchinecta sandiegonensis. Next base: position 13,288,434 of record JAUPMV010000021.1, on the reverse strand, counting down.
TCATAGTACTATTTTGAGATAAATTTTTCATCGGGAAGCTGTGACGTCATCGGTTTCACGACGCATGATATTTCTTGTGTTATTTGCGTGAATGACGATCCAATGTTAGTATGTAGAATACAAGCTAATAAGGAAATCAATACGTTATTATTATTTACGACACCTAGAAGGGTGAAACACTACCGTTGTCGGACGTATAATGAAAAACAAGTGGATAATCAGAGGGTTACAGAGCTTCCATCTGGTGAGCGCGTTGGGCGGTAGGGGGGGATTCATTACTAAACGAAGAGTTAGAACACTACTAGAGGAGTGTAAAGTGTGCCAACGTACCTGCATGCCCTTACTGTAGGATAGGTTAAAAAAAGAATCCCAAAAGACATATAAGTGCCAATTGGTGGGTTTTGTAGGTCTAGTGACGTCATACCCCCCCCCCCCCCCCCCTCCCCCCTACAGTCTGAGGTGCACAGTTGCCTCTCGGCCTTTAAGTCAAAGACGAAAGGCCACAACATCTACGGAGCTTACATCCGGTCAGCAAATTTTGACTAAGTGAGAACATCACCAAAAACAGCAAGGATGGGAGTCCCGGTTAGCATATACTTTACTAAACAACAAGCAACACAATTGCTAATCTGAAGGATTTAAGAAGGGGGGGGGGGTAAAACGGCTTTTAGATTTGAAAAGCGGGGCAGGCGCAAATTCTAAAACTTGGAACCTTTCTAGCCTTACCTTCATCTCGCATGAAGAACTCCAGAAACTCTTCAAAATTTCCATTAAATCCCAAGTGTTTCGTCAGCTTGTGATGGTAAAACCAAGAAACCGCAACATCTTTCGGATTACGTGCCACGTAGATCACCTGAGCAAAAAAAATATCTGTTTAGCTTTATTATCAGCTTTTCCGGGCCAGTTTTGTCAATGAAAAGCCCACGCTTCTATTGCATGAATCCCCTAAGTTATCAGACGAGTCATTCATACTTAGTTGAAATCTATTGGAGGGGCTGCACCGTTCCGGGCAGAAATTTGTACACCAGAGGCCGGAACCCTACCTAGCCCGTTGTTTTTTATGGCACTTGCCTTCCGGCCAAGTGCCATATACCGATCACTTTTCCGTCGGTATGTCGGTCGGTCAGTCCGCTGTTTTCAATTTGGGGTACTTCCAGATGTGCCAGGACGATGAAACTTGGCAGGAATATTAGGGACCCCACCAAAAAAACTTGGAAATAGTCACTTCCCCAATCCGACCATCGTGGGAGGAGGCGGAATCCGGAATCTAGTGGCATGTATAACTTTCGAACGGGTGATCGGATCTTAAGGAAACTTGATATCTGGAAAAACCTCGCGTCTCAGATGTCCCACTTCAAGTCCGGACTGGATCCGATGAAAGTGGGAGGGATCCGAGGGGAGAACCGGAAATCTTGTGACACGCTTAGACTGGAGCGATCGGGATGAAACTTCCTGAGACAAGCACATGTCCTAGGTACATCAGTGACAGAACCGGACCGGATTCTGGCACTGTGTGGGGAGTTGGGAGGGGGGGGGGGGGGGGTCCGGAAGTCAGGTGATCGCGAGTTAAGGTACTTCCAGACGTGCTAGGACAATGAAACTTGGCTGGAGCATTAGAGAAACGACAACATTGCCTTAGGAATTGTCACTTCTTAGATCCAACCATCCCTTAAAGTACTCATCTTAACCGCGAAGTACAAAAAATGCGTTTAAGCAAAATTTTCATTCTCATGATCCCGCATGAGCCCATGATGATTTTTGTCTCGCGGGTTTTGCTTAGAAATGAACTGCTAGCACCCTTAAAATGTGCATTTTAACCGAAAAGTGAAAAGAATACTTTTGACCAAACAATATATATATATGATCCCCAAGGGCTCATGATCATTTTTGTCTTAAGGTCTTCCTTACAAGTGGATTCCTTAAAGTAAAAAAAATACTTTTGAGCAAAATATAGCCTACTTTTTCATGATCCCGATGAGCCCATCATCATTTTTGCCTCACTGGTTTTGCTTACAGATGAATTCCTACTGCCCTTAAAGTGCATATTATTACAGCCAAGTGCAAAACTAAAATGCTTTATACTGAACAATACATTCTCGTGACTTCCAAGGGCCCATGATCACTCACGGGTTCTGCTTGTAAAATATCACAACACACCCGCGAATTGGCAAATTCCTACTTTCATCCTCTGACCGAGCCTTGCAAGTGCCATATGAGCTTCTAGCTCTTGTTTTTGTTGGGTGGTTTTATAGATAGTGTCGGAGGTTCGTGGGATGGTTGTCCGTCTACCAGTGAACCTTAGCATCTTTTAATTTGCTGTCTTTACATAATCACTTTCGTTTTAATTATTATTTTGTCTTATTAACAAATGTTACAGTCAGACCTTGAACCTGAAACCGGGCACACGTTTGTGTCCATAAGAGTTCGGAAAGGTCTGTGATCTACCAAAGTTTCTCCGAGAAAGGATTGAAGTTAACTGCAGTATTTGTTACTGGGATTAAACTTATCTCTACTGGGATAAGATTAGACCGAATTAGAAGCAATCTTATCTCGGTAGAGACAATATTAGTTCCAGTAGCAAATACTGCAAGACTTTTTTTTTACAGTGTATGATATGATAAAACTCCGTAGCGGATTAAAAATATCGACACCACAGCAACCCAACAACCAATAAATTTAAAATCGACAAAAAATTCTTTCGATGTTTCTTAGCCATTTTCAGGATACTCCCTAGTCCCCTTATTTCCCCTAAAATTCTTGACCACAGCAATACTTGAACCACCAATCCCCCATACTCCGCCCAGAGGCGTTACTAGCCAAAATGTTTGGGGGGGGGGGGCAAGGTATTTACACTGTATAAAAATCATGCAGTATTGCTACTGGGATTAATATTGTCTCTACTGAGATAAGATTATTTCTAATTCGGATTAATCTTATCCCAGTAGAGATAAAGTTAATCCCAGTAGCAAATACTGCAGTTAACTTTAATCCTTTCTCAGAGAAACTTTTTACAGTGTACCGGCTTGCTGTTCATTTTTACGGACTATTTTTGCCCCCTGTCCCCCCCCCCCCCTTGTCGTGACCCCCCCCCCCCCCCCATTAAAAATAACCCTCCTTAAATCACACAATTTGTTCACGGAGAAGACCTTCTTCTCCTTCAGACATCGGGCGATAGTAAGGACCATCTCGCTTTCTAAATTTCACCGAATACTTCGTTCTCTTACCCAATGGCAAGCTTTCCGCTCTCATAGAAACCACCCACTGTCGTTCCTCCCTATCTGAATTGGCATTTAAGTTAATTATATTACCAATAATAAATCATTTACCATTTCAGCGCTCCGAGCGGTTAGTCTCCTCTCGCCTCATTATCAGCATCCATCATATAGAGATAATATGATAGATCCATAAGTTGATACTCTATGACTAAGTCCGAAAAACGCCAGTGATCCTACCGAAGAACGAGAAATGTCACCCAAACGAATCCTCAAAACTGACTCAAATCAGATATACATCAACAACGTTAAACAAACTTTATTGTTGTCGTTGTTTTTTTTTGTTTAGTGGAGCTTCCAGAATTTCTTTTGTACGCTCCCAAATAACTCAATTTTGGCAAGATCAAATAATCAGATAGAATCTCTGTCTTTGGTACCATGCAGCGACTATGAATACCCGATAAAACTGAGCGGACCTAGAGGTATTTAGTGTACCTATTTACCCGTCCACTCTACTTCCGTCTTCGCCGTTGCCCATCGCAGAGAAAGAAAATGCAGGAGGCGTACTCCGCACGTTGACCCGCTCTTGTGCGCGACCAAAGAACCAATCAGCTTTGTCTCCAACTTTTTCTCAAGGCGGTTTCACAGCGATATAGCTAATTGTAGAGGTGACGAAACGTGACGTGACCTCCGCTCGTTCATAGCGGAAAAGGCATGGGGAAATACTCGACTCCGCATAGTCATAGTACAGAGACAGGGAGACGGAGGTTCTATCTGATTATTTGTTCTTGATTTTGGTGACATTTCTGCCTCTTCGCTTGGTACCCGGCGATTCTTTATCGGCGCTAAGAGTTAGTCATCAAGAGTATGAACAGAAAAACATTCACTTTTCAGTTGAAGATAAGTTAACACCTTAATTCTTCTTCAGGATATATGGTTAAACACATATCAGAGTGTTCTAGTTAAACTTCGATGATGGTGATGATCGTTGCGGAGACGTGTACCAAACAAATCGAGTGAACAGCTCCTTGGTTGTTATCACATCCCATAGATTCTGTTTCTTCTAAATATGAATGTCTAGGGAATCCCATGCTGTAGACGCGAGAGGCTTGTACTTCGGTCGTCTGGCTTAGGTTGTGTGTTTGATGAGCTTACAACGTAGTTTTTAATTTGTTTGATTTCGCCGGAGTGCCTAATGATCATTTAACAAAGACTGGACTTTTATGTGGTTTAAGAGTAAATAAGGAAAATCTCAGATAAAATGGTGTTTTAGTATCAACTCCTGCGCTTTGCGGTTTTTGTTCGTTTCAAAGAAACTATTTTTAGACCGCCGGATAGTAGACATGGATGGAACTGGGATGGTTGAAAAAATTTAGGAAGGAAGGCGTGTCCTTTTGGAAGCTAGTTGAAGATCCCCTCCCCCATTTAGAACAAAGGACGATTGGGTTATAAGGCACTAAGTCTGAATTTCAGATTCTTCTACCTTACAACCAGATGAAAAATTTGTAGCCTGCGTAGTTGTATGGTAGTTGTACGAAAAAGTTGCATGTAATACTATGTAATAGCAAAGAATACTATCATTTAATGTGCCTCAGACTGGTCCAGTCTTAAGTAGTAGTATCCAGTATCATCCTGTCTTGCCATAGTAGCATCCAGTCTTGCTAATAGTAGCATGCAGTAGTATGCAGTAACACGGTAGCCTTGAAGTAGAAGCACGTAGTAGCATCAGTTAGTACTGCATGTTACTTTTTCGTACAACTTCATACTACTATTTTAGATAAACTTTTCATCGGGAAGGAATACGTGCGAATTCGCAAATTTTGCCAGCGCCCTCGTCAGCCGTTAGGACGATAACATAATAATCGCCGACCAGAGGCTACTCCCAGACGGTGTTGCCACTGATAGCAGAATTCTACGATTTGCCATACATTTTCGTTTCTTCGACAAAGCGAGCAAGAACTCTGCGACCGGTTGGTACCAGTAAATACAAAAATGAAGCATATAAGTTGAGGCGTATAATTATGAAGATGAAAAAGCGAGATTTCTCGTTAATAGTTGTCGAAAAGAACTATACTGTAGCGTAGGTGCCAAAATGTCATTGTTTTTCCGGCCAAAAGTCACAGGTTCCATAAAAAAAGTGGCAACACCGCTCCCGGAAGCTGTTTCGAAAGACCTGCTCTTCTCGTGTGCGCAAACACTTCTTTACCAACCGAACTGTTCCTCTTAGGCCAGGGCTCCCATGCCCGACAGATTGAAACCACCCGATAAATTCTGAAAATTCTGTTGTTTTTTTAGTTTTGAGGCATCTTTTTTATTTTAAAATCCCCAAAGTTGATTCATTGGTGATATGGTCAGGCAAAACTCACCAAATTTAGTGATAAACCACCACCCGTGGCAACGCGTGTCTGTGGATTATGGAATTGCCTGTCTAATACCCGTGACCAGCGAGACACCGGGTCTAGTACCCGGGAGCCCGTCTAATACCCGTGACCAGCAAGGTACAGGGTTGCCACATCAAAACCATTCAGAGAGTGACTTTTGGCCGAAAACAGAGAGTGAATTGGAAGTGAAAATTTATTTTCACAAAAAAACTTGAAATGGTCACTTTTGGTCTGATTGCAAAAACAACGCATCTTAATTTTATTTTCACGAAAAAACGCGACTTCTTGTCGGAATCCGTGCTGAAAAATGACACATTTAGAAGCAATCTAAAAAAGAGTGATTTTTATGTCCTACGTAGGAAAAGAGTGACATAAACAAAAACAGAGTGACAATTCAGACTATCGCGCGACATGTGGCAACCCTGACGAGACACCGGGTTCGAAAAGCGACTTGACGAGTACTGGTTTTGTTTAAGTGTAGATAGTTTGTTTGGCCGGAGTCCCGCGAAGTCGGAAACCCGGTAGAAATTTGGGCATCTTTACATTAACAGAATACATTCGCCTTATTTGCAATTTAGAGGATCGGGGAGTCACAGTTTAACTGAAAAGCCAACTTATTTTTTTTTGTATCATATGACTGAATACACTGAATTATTTGGATTCTGCTGAGGTTTTTTTTTTTATTTTCCACCATCTGTTCTAGTAGTGACGTTCAGAATGTCTACAGCCGTCCCCACAACTCAAATTCTACAATGACGCGGAAAATTTGAATGTCAACACCAACGCGGCCTTTCAGTGGCCAGTGGTGAGCTTGGAAGACTGCCCACACTGTCTGAGCAAAATTGTGGCTTATTTGTTGAAAGCACAGTCCAGTTTTAAACTATTCAGATATTTTAAAATACTGTAAGTTGAAGAGTAAATAGTGCGAGGGGTTACTGCGAATTGACGCCTGACGCCAACTAGCGTTTCTTATCTGAATGCTACGGTTTAATATATACTATTGATTACCATTATTAGCTTGCCATAGTTGTCTTTTATTTAGATTGTTACCAATCATCTAGGCTGAACTTTACCAGTCCTTAAAGGACCTGTCTTACCTATAATACTAATGCAACCTATTTCCATAATCACTTCATATATTTCTAAACCGGGAGACCCCAATGTCGTACGGTACATTCTAACCTCTCTAACAAAACCAGCTGATTTTCTCTGCCGTGTTTTGCTACCTTTGGTGTGTGTATCATGCTGTCGACGGTTGTCTGCGAGAAGTTTTACCATCAGAAGAACCGGTTATGTAAATTGTTTCCCTGTTTTCGCTACAAGTCAACGGGTCTCTTAAGACAGCCAAACCCGTGGGTTATTTGTTGAAAGCACAGTAGCCTATAGGTTTAAAGTATTCAAATATTTTAAATACTGGAAGTTGAAGAGTAAATAGTGCGAGGGGTACTTTTAGTTTTGAAAGTGCTTTTGGTGATGAGTTTTTCTCGACAACTCGGGGTGGCGTTTCCAGTCGTTCTTCCGCTAGAGTGCTGAATTGGGATGGTCAATTACCTACTCTTGGTGAGAGAATAGGGCTTACTTTGCTCGTTTCCAGTAGCATCGGTGGGAGGAGGTAGAAGGGTAGGTGGGTTTTGATGTATCTGGGTGGCTTCAGGTTCTTTAATTTTGTTCGTTCAAGGGAGCAGATCATGCCAGCATGGACTTTCTCGAAGAGCTTAACGCGGAGGTCGAGGCTCTTTTTGGCCCCAGTGTAGTCAAGGTTGTTCCCGATGAGCCATGCCATCTCAGAGACCCAGTTTGTACCTAGAACATCAATGCCGTGTATTATTTTCAAATTTGCCCATCCTTTTTGCCGTCTAATAATGACAACTGATGTTATGAGAAGGTGGCGATACTGACGTCGTGTCCTGTGAAAGGTAGAATTCAGTTTGCCGATTAAAACTGAGAGTGCAAGCAAAAATCCAGTGGGTGACTGGTTGACGGCCTGTGCAGTCTTTCAATCTGTTCTCCCATCTTATAAACGCAATTTGTCCCGATATCTATTATAATCTACCAGAGCTGCTGCGTCCGAGACAAGTCCGAGTCCTTGAAAAAGCCGTCTCGCGACGAGTCCGGAGTCCGAGTCCGCAGCTCTGGCGGACGGACAGCTCCGTGAAAGACGAGTCCGAGTCCTTGAAAAAGGTGCCCGATGAAAAATTAATCTCAAAATAGTACTATGAAGTAGTACGAAAAAGTTGCATGCAGTACTAAAGATGCTACTACATGCTTCTACTTCGAGGCTACCTTGTTACTGCATACTACTATATGGTACTATTAGCAAAACTGGATGTTACTATGGCAAGACAGGATGCTACTGGATACTACTACATAAGATTGGACCTGTCTGCGGCACATTAAATGATAGTATTCTTTGCTACTAAATAGTATTACATGCAAAGTTGTCGTACTACTACGCAGGCTACAAATTTTTCATCGGGCGTCTCGAGACGAGTCCAGAGTCGTCCACCAGCTCTGTAACCTACCTGCTTTCGGGAATGTGACGACCCACACATCATCCTTGTCAACGGGGAAGTTGTACAGCTCTTTGGCTTTATCCGCGAATCCGGCCGGAATCGTGAATCCGCCAGGCCGCCCTTTAACTATTTCGGTTCCGTCGGAGTAGCCAAATGATTCATAGATGGCATCAGCTCTCTCGCCTCTGATTGGCTCGAATTGAACGGGAGGGACGTAGTCCGTCTTTGTCGGGTCTGAAAGTTGAAGCAGAGATAAGACATGAGGCGTATTCTCGCCGTTCCCCGAGGACTCCACTTGAGGAGTCCCCGCGTTTTTGTTTGTCCGGGGACTGACTCCCCGTATTCTCGCGAGTCCCCACGGACGGGAAATGCTCCGATTATCATCACTATCATCAAAAAGGACTCCCTTTCAGATTGGAGGGGAATCAATTTTTGCTGGTGTTGGTGCAATGTAAAATTAATTAAAAAGAATCAGAATAAACAAAACCAAAAATAAAGTGGATCCAGACTAATGTCGTCAACTGCGTATTTTTTTTTCGAACAAAATCCATTTTAGAAGCATTCCCCGTGTTCTCATTGTTTTCCTAGTCCGCATGGAGTGACTCCCTCTATTCTCGCTGTTCCCTTCGATTCCCCGAGAAGTCTTCGGTGAACGGCGAGAATACGACTATGGACTGTTTTGTTTGTATCATTAATTAGTACCGTGCTCTTCTCTCAAGCCCGTCTAATGTTATCGTTTCGCTCTCCCCTGTCGTTTTCGCATTGCCAATCCGCCGAGTCGTTTGAGTGAATGTTCGAGAACACTAACTGACCATCGTGTTGATTCCGATTTCTGGCCGTGTTAGCCAAGTGCTATAGAGAGATTACAGCCTACCCAACGAAAACGGATAGGAGTCGAAAAAGAGTACTTTGATACCAAATTATACATCTTTTATTACTATAATACACCTGTAAATAGCTGGAAACAATTCCCTGTTTTTTTCTTAATTGTATAATCATAGCTTTATAGAAAAGTTTGTTCAGAAATGAGATTTGAAGGCTTCAAACTTTCACTACCGAAACAATCCTGCTTCCTATTGGTTGGTTTTTGAATGACACGTCATAACTGACCAATAGGATTTGAGTCTCCAGTGTTCAAACTTTGAAGCCTTCAAGGTCTTACTTCCATGGAAACTCCTTTGCAAAAATGGAATTACACGATTAAGGAATAGCCCAATTAAGTCCCTGGCTCAGAATGATGATCAAAAGCCGATAATTTAATTTCGAAGTTGAAAGTCCTATACCTCCCAATGTTAGATTTTTGTGTTAGGATCCCGTGATGATGGTGTAGCAATATCTGTTTTCGTCGGGTAGGGTGAAATCTCTCTATTGGGGCCAAAATAAAACTGAATGATTGAGATGCGTAACATTCCCTATGTTCGCTAGATAAAAGACAAGGCAGTATTTGGCAATCACGCTCACGTTGTCTAGGAAATGACCTGATAAGACATTCTATTATTATTACTTTTATTACCCATCAGAATGTAATAAATACACAAAAAATGGAGTAGGAGAAATAAGGAAAAGCTAAACAATACACAACACTACGAATCAACAACAGATTATCAACTATTTCAGGATATATCGCTTGTCGGATCAAAGTTTTGCCTATACCGCAGTAAACGTTTCTGCCAGGTTTCTGCATAGCAATCACGACTGGGCTACTCCCCACTTCCTTGATATGCTGCTGTTGCTTGACCAAGGCTGAAGTCTCAACAGATATTTTGCAAACTTATAAAAATACTTGCATAATGCTACAATATCTGACTCAGTAAAGATACACCAAAACGCTGCTAATTCAAGGAAGTGGGGAATAACGAACGCATTATCCACTTTACCTAGAATGCTTCTGCAAAACTTATAATTTAATGCAATAAGAAGGACATAAGCTTTACGAGTTTTTCAGCGAAAAAGCTTTTTAACAATAGACGAGTAGCACGAACACTGGTCCGCAGACGCAGATATGTCAAAGAATCCTTGGGCTTGAGCAACAAATCACCAAGATCAATTCCAACAGGCTCTTTGGAACGAGGATTAAAAATCATTATTTCAGTTTTACTTTTGTTGAACGATAAACCTACTTCTCCGTACTCAAGCATCAAGAATGCGGAAATTTGATTCTATTCCTTTTACTGTTGGGCTTATATTCAAAATGTCGTATGTGGTGGGCTCCCTTAAAAGTTTACGCACGATTTGAAAATTTGACTATCAAACCTATATCAAACACATACATTATGTGTAGATGATGCTCGTGCGTCCGATGAACATTTTTGAACGAACATTCGTAACGGATGCATTTCTTGTGTAGAGTAGAGGTGAAATAAAACTAGTAATTTAAAGCACAACTCCTACTAGAAATGATCTTTTCACTGTGAAATGGATCAGAATAAAACTTTCTCGAAAATACCATTACTTTCCATCTGAACTTGGCAATTTTCCCGTTAGCGGTTGACGACTCTGCACAGCCTTCCTGCTCTCCGACGCGGCGGCTGGGCGCAAAACATTTGAAAACTGAACGCGCCATGTATAAACAGTACGAAAACTAGGCAAATAAAATTAGTCAAAAACAGAAGATTCTCATATCCTTGTGTCTGAAAGAGTTGTCAGCGTCAGTTGAAGATTCTGGCAAACTTAGCGTTGTGTAACGGGCAAAACTCGGCACGGCCGAAAAGGCACTAAAAATTCGTAAGCACAAAACGGAACAATGGAGAAAGATGGGGATTTCAAAAGCTTATAATTCCATAATGGAGCTAGGTATCTTATCAAAGGCAGAATAAGCAAGAGGGGTCCTTTAATATGTTCTGTTCAGTCACTATTCGGAGTCGAATTTCATATCGACGCTACTCACTAGGTAACACAAGTAAGGCGATGCGCTTGAATACTCTATATGACTAAGCCTTGCCTCTAAGCCTTGAGGTAACACAAGTAAGACGATGCGCTTGAATACCCTATATGACTCAGCCCAAAACACGCCAGTGATCCTCAGGAAGAACGAGAAAACGTCTCACTAACGACTCAGACTCAAGAACTCAAATCCTGTGTCAAACAATCATGTCGATCTTCGGGAGCAGCTCTGATACCGCTTCTGGCTCTTCCGCTAGGTACCCGGCGATTCTGCATCGGCAAGGAGAGTTAGTCATCAAGAGCATTCAAAACACGTGCCGCAATGATCAACCGTTTTCGTACAAAGAGACGCCTCGAAGTTTGTGTAGAAGTGTTACTGCTTACCCCCGCTTTTGGCGTTGCAGTCGGGCATTGTACGACTTCGTTCTACTATCCTTCCAGAGAAGAGCTTCGCGAATCCGCCACAAGCGCAGGATAAAGACTGACGCAGAAGCCGAACTTCATCGTCCTTTATAGGTTTCCTGTCTGAACAGCCAACCCCGATGAACACTTCTATTAGCCTGGGAAAACTGAGGGATTAACGTTTAAAGCCGCGGTGACGTCGGACTTTGATTCCCAAATGTCTTATCAGACCGATAGTCGTCGAGAGAAAAAAATGTTTTCAGTGAATTATGTCTATACAGAGAAACATTAATCTGTTGAGACAAAGTGAGAGGTCGTTGATTTGCAAAGGAAAACGAATAAAGTTATCTCGATTAGACTATGTCGTAAGGGAAATCTTGATTTTTGGTAGTTTTCTGGTCATATATCTGCAGCAAAAGGGCTTTCGCCTCTGCGTATTTAATGCGAGTTGTATGGAAGTCAACTTGTGTGTTTGTGCCGTCCCACATGCCACGTTCTGCCCTGAGATTCAGCAATACTTCGAGCGAAGTGCAGAGCAAAATAACACTAAGAAGTAGCGCCAAGATCTATGCTTTCCACGCTTTGAAAACGGGCCATATTCGTAGCGCCGCCCACTACGCTTGCGGTATTTAAAGCGAGACTAACTTGCGGGTTTAGAAATTTCTAGCAAACCAAAGGTGCGGTCTGTGTTTTAAGATAGGTAGTTTTAGGGCGTATTGTACATGTTGCCTTAACTTACGGTCTCCCGAAGGAATTGTGGCACTGTTCTCTGCTCACGATTTTAGCTTGTACGCTGCAATTCTGAAACCGCGAGAGGGACAAGGGGGACGTTTTGGCGTCAACCTGTTTGAGAGGTTGAGCACAACCGCTTGGACTACCGCTATTTTTTGCGTCAACCCGGGTCAACCAGTTTCCATTTTCATGTCAACCCGGCACTCGCTTGACCTTCTGGTTGAACCGAAATTATGGATTGGTTGCAGAGCCGATACTAGCCAAAATGTTTTTTTTGGGGGGGAGGGGGGCAAGGTATTTACCGGCTGGCTGGTCATTTTTACCGACTGTTTTTGCAGATAAAAACGACTATTATTGAGAAAAAACGACTGTGTTGACGAAAAATCGGCTGATTTTAAGAAAAACTACTATTTTTAAATAAAAAATCGACTATTTTTACGAGAAACCGACTGTTTTTTTTTAAATCGACTGCTTCCAAGAAAAATATCGACTGTTTTTACGAAAATTCGCAGCGCTTGGCCGAGAACATTCGGGAGGGGGCGTCCCCCCCCCCCCCTCCCCTCTAGTCGTGACGCCCCTGATTGGTTGAACCTCGCAACACCCCAGTAAACTATAGCACGGAAACTAACAAGTAAATTCAGAGCATTCTAACATTTAAACAGGCGTTGAGCTTGAACTGAATATGTCGAGCTGGAATACACTGCATTGCATGTGCGAATTTTTATTCTTCGCAGCGCTTGTCTTATATGTTTGTGATTTAGTGTCACAAATTAAAAAGCTTCGACTTGAACTCCTACGAAGCTTACTAGTCTACCATAACTACGGTAGCAGTTTTCCACAGCTACTGCGATTGACCGCTACCATCTGTTCACCCGCCTACCTACCAGATCAGGACCCGTTGGTGCGGATAGTGCAGATAGCTGATGCAAGTAGTTTCAGATCTGCTTTAAGACTTTAAAGCCGCTTTCACACTGAGCTACGCAACCTATGCGTTGCACTTGCGGTAACGCAATGCAGAGCATACGAATACCAATCAAACGCAACGCATCAGATTTTTCAGTGAAAAATGGAAGTTTTTGAAGACAAACTGGGGAAAACCTACTAACGATGAAGAAAAACTTAGTAATGGTGACAGGAACGAGAATTCAGCATAAGAAACCGAGACAGTCGCGCATGAGTGAAAGATACGCTACGCAACCTGTACGCAGAGCAATATAAACACATACGCAGCGCATCGCAACGACGCGTCAATGTGAAAGCGGCTTAAACGCGAAAGGGTGCTGACCGCCACCCAGGAAATTTTACACCACCAAGACGGTTAGTTGGTTCAGAGATAAGAGGCGTATTCGCGCCGTTCCCCGAGGACTCCACTTGAGGAGTCCCCGCTTTTTTGTTTGTCCCGGGGACTCACTCCCCGTATTCTCGCGAGTCCCTACGGACGGGGAATGCTCAGATTATCATCACCATCATCAAAAAGGACTCCCTTTCAAATTCGGTGGGGAATCAATGTTTGCTGTTGTAGGTACTATCAGGGACCCATAAATTTCCTGTAATGACTCGCCATTCAGGGGGCTTGTCAATAAGAGATTTCTGATGCGCTCTTGACCGAGTGTCAAATAGTTCGAGAAATACCCACGGGGATAAAATACCCGACTATCCAGATAGACAAAATTTTTCGCAGCTGTTGTGCTGAACTAGGAATATTTCTCTGTAATGGAAGAGTATCCTGGATCTTTTGTCCTATCTTAGGTACCTAGTGGCATGCTGAATAGTCCCAACAAATTTTTGTCTATCTGAGCAAGAACGCCGATTCGACCCAAGCGGAATTTTTGGAAACTAGGTGAGGCTCGGGCAACATAGCAACATAGAAGCATAGGAAATGACAAGCCCCCTGAATGGCGAGTCATTACAGCAAATTTATGGGTCCCTGGTACTATGTAAAATTAATTAAAAAGAATCAGAATAAAGAAAACCAAAAATAAAGTTGATCTAGACTAATTTTTTCAGCTGCATATTCATTTTTCGAACAAAATCCATTTTTGAAGCATTCCCCGTATTCTCGCTGTTTCTTTACGTGGAGTCCTCGTGGAGTGACTCCCTCTGTTCTCGCCGTTCCCTTCGATTCCCCGAGGAGTCCTCGGGGAACGGCGAGAATACGCCTAAGGTCAAAGCTGTTAGACCTAATATTTTGATGGGGGTCCAGCGCCGACCACAAAGTGCATAGAGAACTGGAGGAAAGACATTTGAAAGTTAAAACAATGTATTCAGAAGAAAAGTCTTCAAGAGAAGTTATTCTGCGGGCAATTTCTCAAATTTTGTAATTTGTATACTTCTCTATTTCATATTAGTTGAAGTTGTACAATTTATTTATTTGACCTAAAATAGATCGTTATTTGTTGAAGCATTAAGCTGTGTGTTCGTATTAACTAGGGTTAAAGCAGAAATAGTGTTGGTGGCGGTCAATATCCTTTTCAAATCTAAAGGACCCATCTTGCTTATCCGGCCTTTTACGGTATACCTAGGTAACATGTGGAATTATTAGCTTCTAAAATCCCCACCATCTGCCATTGTTTCGTTGTGCCTATGAATTCCATCGCTGTTTCGGCCGTGCCGAGTTTTCCTCACACGACGCTAACTTCGCCGGAATCTTTAGCGTCGACTGACCACTAACACATAAGGATACGAGAAGCTTGAAAGTGTTGTTTTTCATTCTGAAAGACTTGGTAGACCATCCGATCTACCTTCTTTTTTGGGACTTCTTTTGTTTTGCTTAGTTTTCCCACTTTTTAACCGCGGTGCATTCAGTTTTCAAATAATTCGCTCCCAGCTGCCGCGTCGGAGAGCAGGAAAACTGGATAGAGTCGATAAGCGCTAATAAGAAAATCGCTAATTTCACGTGGAAAGTAATGGTATTTTCAAAAAATTACATTTCTGCTCCGTTCATGCTAAAAAGATCGTTTCTAGTAAAACCTGAGCTCTAAAGACCTGAATCTGAAACTACCTGCACCAGCTACCTGCGCTACCTCCACTAACGGGTTCTAATCTTTTAGGCGGTGAATACACAATAGCGGTCGACCTACCGAAAATATTTAACCATACCCTTTGACCCAGAGGCATTACTATCCAAAATGTTTTTTTTTTTTGGGGGGGGGAGCTAGGTATTTACCGACTGGCTGGACGACTGTGTTGACTAAATCGACTATTTTTACGAGAATTCCAAGACCCCAAAGTTTGTTTGTCGGCGCAAAGCGGCGTTGGTATTCGCGTCCGCACATCGGGTTCTTTTTATACTTCTCCAAGAAAAAATCTGTTTTTACGAAAAATCGTCGGCTATTTTTAACCGATTAGCCGACAATATTCGGGGGTGGGGGGGTGGGGGGGGGGTGGCATCCCCCCCTCCACCTACTCCACCTAGTCGTGACGCCGCTGCTCTGACCAAACTAATTCTTTTGACAATGTGAGATTTCCTGGGTAGCGATGGTAGCAGTGGAAGATTCTAAGGTGGGCCATCTATTTCATAAATACCTAATTTTAGATAGGCTATACCAAAATGTAGGGATCTGTACGTAACATGTAATGTAATATGCCAAACTGTGCGAGGTGGATGGATAACCGTGGGGATGGATACCCGCGATCAGACTGTCAGACTTATGCCTATCGCCAATTAGCATCTATAGACTAAAAGCTACGCAGCCTAACTCGCTTAAA
Source organism: Branchinecta sandiegonensis (assembly GCA_030848855.1). NCBI lineage: Eukaryota > Metazoa > Arthropoda > Branchiopoda > Anostraca > Branchinectidae > Branchinecta > Branchinecta sandiegonensis. The sequence continues at coordinate 13,272,603 of JAUPMV010000021.1, read as the reverse complement.
GAAATTGTAAATCTGTTTTCTAAATTGTCAGACCACAAATGTTTTATTGGGTGGGATATTAGGGCGTCATGCATTTTCCATAACCATCGTCTGGCACAGGCTACTCCAAACTGCAGACATGCCCAATGTTTGGCATAGCCTGTCCAAAACTCAGGGATTTTTGGTAGACTGGATACAGTACTATATACTTATATTCGTCAGGTCTGTCAATTATTTCCATCAGCACTACCGTATCCTTTTATTTGGCCCAGATCATGTAGGCGCAGGCGGCCCTTTTTTGTTATTTGTAGCTCTACGCAGTTTCAGGAGCAATGGCAAGGCTTTTCAACATCACCAGCAATGGCAATGTTTTGAAACATGGCGTCTAATGCGGTTTTGTGTTTGTTTGTGTAAGACATTATTGTGGATAAATGTCGGAAAGTGGAGAAGACAGACGGCCTGAAAGGGTAAGGATACAAAACTTAAACATGATTTTCATTTTCCTACATAGTTTGGATCGGCTTTTGATTGCTCACATTAGTTGTAAAGTAAAAGAGTGAGCTTTGTAGAATATTACCCTATGAATTTCTGAACAAACAACTGTCCTTGCTTTTAGCCTTTTATGCAACCTAAGAATTTGCCAAAATGTTAAGCCGTTAAGGCAGGCTAAAGGCAAAGCATTGAAATTAGGACAGATATTTATGTTCTTTTTCTTCTTTGATGTTTGTGAAGACAGCCTTGCCCTATTTGCCCTTACAGCTGTGTGAATAAGGTTGGATGAAAGAGCAAAATGTTGCATGCTTTCTTCACCATTCACCTGTCCCATTTTTTTTTGCTACATAAATAAGAGCTTTCTGGCTTTGAAGTGGCTCCCATCCGTTTTTATATTCGAACATGGAATAACAAGCTTGAACAGCTATTGGACGTTCATCTATTGTACAGTAGAGCAGCATTAGAGATATGCTCTTGGGGACCTTTTTGCTCCAATGGTTCTGGTCCCGTCGATCTCTACAGACATTTTCGCGGTGATGCTGTCAATCTTTTTTTGTCATATTTGCATGTATGGATAAGCAGGTGAACGGGCCATCCAGCTCCATAGACACCTCCAGTTCAACACAGCTCCGAGGGCAGTGTTGAGCTGAATGTGCATAGAAAAAAGGTCTGCAGAGATTGACGACAGAAAAATGTGGATCTTCCACTAATATCCTGTTATTCAGCTGAATGGGCATTTTCGCTTGGATGGAACCAGTCTACCACAAATCCCTGATTTTTGGATACCCTATGCCAAATGCTGGGCATGTCTAGCATTTGGCATAGCCTATGCCTAACGCTGGATACACTGTCAGAAGTTTCATAACAGATTGAGCATAACACTTTCAAGAATAACACCTTTTCACTTAGAAATAAAGTGTTTATGACCAATTAAGTTTACACTATTTCGTGCCTAGATCTCCAACAACACCCTCAGTTGGTAAAAATACTAACGGGAAAGAAAGAAACATAACTTATAACATCCCAAAGTGTTATCTGTTGAAACCACACATCCTGCTGTTGTCGTTATGTAACTTCTGACAGTGTAGTATTTTTACCTATTGAAGGTGTTGTTGGAGATCTGGGCAACCTAATTGGTCATAACACTTTTTTTCCAAGTGAAAAGGTGTTATTCTTGAAAGTGTTATGCGCAATCTGTTATGAAACTGTACCCATGCCAAACGCTGGATACCTGTTGGTAACCTAACCCTAACCTACCTCAATATAAAGGAGTTCTGATTGGTTGATTTTTTAGCTTCACTCAAATCATCAATATTTGACTGGGTTACAGTATCCAGCACCTGGCATAGTGTATCCAGCGTTAGGCATATGGTATGCCAAACGCTAGACATATCCAGCGTTGGCATAGGGTATCCGCAAAATCAAGGGTTTGTGGTTGACTGGATGGAACCCATCTTCTTCAGCAGGGTGTCACTAGCCTTTTACCTTTGGGGGGCGGACATCCAGTTTTTTGCTGACGGACTAACAAATGTGCAGACATTAAACACATTCATTTCCCGGCAGCACAGAAGAGAACTGTTGTACAACTAATGTAACACATCAGTTGTGATTATTTCTTTAATATTTAAATTCACATATTCGGCCTTTCATTTCAGCTTTCGTTAAAAAGTGAAGCTTCCAATAACTGTACCCAGAACAGGTTAAACTGAAGTTTTTAAATCTGCCTTTTTTCCGGAAAAATTTAGCTAAACCTACTATACAATTTCTAGCTGTATGTTATTTACATGCAATTTCCATGAAAAATTCTGATCAAAAGCGACTCCTAAGTACCGAATAGATTCTACCCTAACGAATGAAAAAATAGTACCTTCAGTATGGATTTAATCTTAGTATCTGAAATTGCTTTTCAGAAGAAACGAAAGGTTGTCAGGCCGAGCTATGAAGATATTGCATCTGCCAGTGACCTTGAAGAGGAATTAGGTCTTATTGCTGAAACAAATTTTGACCTCACTGACAAAATCAACAACTCAAAGTTTGACCTTGATACTGTCAAGGTAGTCCAGGGAAAAGGTAAGCTAATTCATGTTAAAGGTAAAGGTAAGCTAATTCATGTTAAAGGTAAATGTAAGCTAATTTGGGGAATTACTTTGCAGGAATTGCAGTAGGGAAAAACGAAATATTGCTGAACAAATCCTAGCTGACTTGTCCATCTGAGTCATTTTTTGTATATGATTTGCAGTCAGCTTCAGCTGAAGGAGTATTTGTACAAACTGGTAGTTCAGGCTTTCAGCTCTACTTTAAGCTTTGTGCTTAACCATGTATGTACAAATGATTTTTCAACAAAAGTAGGGATCAGCATTATTCTCATGTAGATTTTGGGCTTACTTAGCCTAGTCGAGTTTCAATCAAATTGTTACTGCAGTGAGGAATGACTAGAGCAGTAAACTCTCCAGTTCAGACCCTGAAATAATTGTATGCGTATGTTTATGTATCAGTTATAGTAAGAATAAAAATACCTTGAACCTTGAACTCATGTGCTACCGGTTTTTCAGCCTTTGTCAAACATAATACCAAATATATGCCTTCAGTGACTTGGCTGTATTTCAAAATCCTTAGAACTTTTTCTGCTCAAGGGTTCCCTTTTGGTAGATACTGCGTTTGCCAAAATGCACCTGTCTTCCTTCACAAAGTGTAGATAAGCCTTCTGCACCCCCCCATCCCAGGAAACAACACTCCCTGATACTGGAAGCTGGTACCCGTTTGGTTGCCTAAACTGTCAGAAGTTTGATAAATCAAGAGCCGCGTTCGTTGCACTCCGAGCTGTCTCTTGTGTTTTGTCACCGGCGTCCGGTTCTTCTCTTGTATCGCGTTTTTTGGTTCACTGGTGGGTAGTCACCGGTGAGTGCAAAATGACCTAAATTCTGGGTTTTGTGCGAAACTCCGTCAATTGACAAAAAGTTGCTAACTTCTCAGTAAAGCCAGGCTCCAGGGTAACGGGTTATAAGACTGGTGAGTAGTCACTGGTGGATGGGAAAACGCCTTATAAGAATAAGCGGACACCAGCGGTGAGAACTCCCGTGACAAAAACGCAGATAAGGCTGTGCATCCTTGCGTTGAATGTCATCAAAAGATGAACAGAGTTTTTGGTGTTATATTTTCGGAAACATGACGCTTTTAACTGATTTTATGTGTTAGTAACTGACGTTTGACAACGATCAACATAAGGACGCGCATCAAGTTGGATCGTTTGCAAGGACGACTCCGAAATCTTCAGAAAGATACCTAAATTCATTCGTCCCGTATTTCACTAAACATTTTAACTGTACTTGATTTATGTTCGTTTCGTACTTATTGTTTGTTAGTTTGTGTTTTATTTGTATTGTTAGCGAGTGTTAGTTTTTCCAGTTCCCGACCCGTGTTAGCGGAGTGCTATTAGGGTTGAAATAAAATTGATTGATTTTTTGATTGATTGATGTTTAGGTATCAAACTTCTGACAGTGTACTTTTTAACCGACATTGTTCGTTTTTTTAGATCTTACTGTGAGCTACTTCCAGCGGAATGGGTTTTATAATCCCATGGTTTGCTACGACAGGGCCGGACTTGGGATCCGAGTGCCACCGACTAGCTTCACAGTTGAAGACGTGAGGAATTGTGTGGGTAAGTTCTGATAGTCACTACTATGTCACTACACTAAAAAGTCTCTCCTTTATCGGACTCGACTTTAGTAGTTGTGCGTCACCGATTTCGGACATTTTTGTTCCTAATTCGGAGAATTAAAATCTGAATTCGGAGAGTTATAATCTGATGCAGGATTAAAACGGTAGAATGCAAAATACTGCAGAGTCGAAATCGGTGACGCACAACTAGTTAAGTCCGATAAAGGAGAGACTTTTTACAGTTTACTTTGTCGTCACTACTATGTACATCTCGTCATCCTGGTGATCGAGTCCATGATGTTTTTCCTGAATTTTTCAGGCACAGTTAGAAACTATGTCTAAATTCTGTGTGTTTATACTGTTATTTATCTTGTCTGGTTTTTCATTGTTCTCTTTACTACGCTACCACCTTGTGTATTTGGCGGGTTACAAATAAAATATATATGTATAGTAGTGTAGAGTTTTATTCAGAAAAGATATCTTTCACAGCGCATGCGCCGAATTTGACCTTTACGTCAAACATGATCGCACTAAAATACAATAGAATCAGTCAATTCGTCATTTCAGTAATTATCATAACACAGTGCATAAAATATGTCCTCGTCCTCTTCAAAGGTCGTCTAAAACATCTTTTATTGTAGACTCCTTCAGCCAAAACATTGCCAAGGAATTCTTGAGAACATTAATATGTTGTGTGTTATAATAAATGTGTGTTAATTTGTAGTATTAGCTTCTCTTCAACTGGAGTTTACCTTCCTCAACTGTCAGAAGTTTCCTAACATTTACAGAAGGATGCGCTTAACACAATAACTGCGCTTTTACAGATATGATGGTATCTGGTACCACGGTCTAAAGTCGTTTTTGCAGTTACAGTACCGTGGCATCTTATACCACATTGATACACGAGAGCGGATTGGTATCTGGTACCACGATCTGAAGTGGTTTTTACAGTTAAAGCACCGTGGTATCTGATACCACAGTTTCGCAGTTACTTAATATCTGGCCAGACCCTACCGTAGTAAGTGACCGTGGTATCTGAAAAATCCTCCCAACACGAGAGCGTAGTGGTATCTGATACCACGATCTGAAGTCGTTTTTTGCAGTTATAGTACCGTGGTATCTGATACCACGTTTTCTTAGTTACTTAGTATCTGATCAGACCCGACCGTAGTAAGTGACCGTAGTATCTGAAAAATCACATCACTTTCATCATCCCGAACACGAGAGCATATTTCTATCTGGTAACACGATCTGAAGTCGTTTTTGCAGTTACAGCACCGTGGTATCTGATAACTCGTTTTTGCAGTTACTTAAGCCCCGTTCACAAGCATACAGAGCCAAGCACAGATGTCTAGGCACGTGCCTAGCATCACCGTTCACACCAATGCTACGCCTGAGCACGTACCTAGGCATCTGTGCTTGGCTAGGCAGCTTGTGAACGCGGCTTTAGTATATGGCCAGACCCGACCGTAGTAAGTGACCATGGTATTCGAAAAATTCGTGTCACTTGCATCATCCCAAACACGAGAGCGTAGTTTCTTTTCAAATTGGTGAAAAGGGTTTGGCACATGTGATGCGAGAGGAAAGTATTTGTTTTGGGGTGAGTTCTGGAAACACAAATTCGTCAGATGTCGTTTTTGCAGAGCAACGTGTAGTATCAGATACCATGATAAATGTAACAAGACCAAAGGTTTCGATGGGATCCCAAAAATGTAATATTTATTGGACTTCTTGATTGTCGCATTTGTTGACGAAATGTGGGCTGGAGAGATGCTATTATTACGAATTGGAAGCAGAGCTGAGATTTGAGTTAATGTTATTTTGTATTGTAATGTATTATTTCAATTATCTTGAAATGATAGAGCGTAAACAACACATAGTGCGAGGGGTCCTTTAAGCTTTAAAAGGGGTTCCGGTTCTCGAGGACAGTACGACTGCGGGAGGGTTCAAGTCCCATTTAAAGGACCTGTCTTATCTATAATACTAACGCTACCTACTTCCATAATCACTACATATATTTCTAAACCCGGAGACCCCAATTTCGTACGGTACATTCTAACCCCTCTAACAAAACCACGCTGATTTTCTCACTTGCCGTCTTTTGCTACCTTCGCTGTGTATCACGCTGTCGCCGGTTGTCTGTGAGAGGTTTTTCTATCAGAAAAACCGGCTATGTAAATTGTTTCCCTGTTTTCTCTGTAAGTCAATGGGTCTCGGAAATGGCTTAAAACAGCCAAAACCGTGGGTTATTTGTTGAAAGCAGAGCCTAGTTTTAAAGTATTCAAATACTTTAAAATACTGCAATTTGAAGGAGCAATTTCTTCTTTTTAGGTGGGAAGCGAATGCTGGACGTCATGACAGTGGCTGACCAGGCCAGCATGGCCATGTCCATGGATGAATGGTTGGAGTATTACGAGTCAGAACACCGAACTCAACTATTAAACGTCATTAGCCTGGAATTCAGCCTTACAAAGCTGGATAAGATGGTGGCCCCGCCCCTCTTCGTAAGTTCCCTTTCCTTACTAACGGTAAAGAAACTTGTGAGTGAGTTAAAAAGGCGTTGCTATATCTTGCAGTCATAGGTAGCGTTCCGGAACTTAGCGATCGTTAACAAATTGTCAACAGTTGTTAACTTTTTGCGTTCCACGTTTCTGATTTCAAAATTCAAGCTCCGACCACCTACAATTTCCGTTCCAGAGCTTAACGATTGCTAACTATTTTGTAACGATGGTCGGTGAGCATCGTTACAAAATAGTTGACGATTGTAGAACTGGGAATAGTTAACCATCGTTAAAGTTGCAGTTAGCTCCGCCTGTTAAGTTGGTGGAACGTAACCATGTACAAATCCTCAGTTTTGGGGCATGGTGCTCATACGTTAGGTCACCATGCCCTACAGCAAGGGCATGGTTCCTTCTTAAAAATATGTTTGAAAAGCAAGATCCAAGATTCTTTCTTCTTCTTCTTCTTCTTTCAAGATTCAGCAGTTGACAACAAATTTTAATGGGGGTACCATATCCTTGCTGCAGGGCATTGTGCCCCAATTTATTTATTTCCCTAAGAACTGAGGAGTACAAAATAATGTATAAAACAGAACAATGCCTAAACCATCTGGTCCATTCAGTGACACATAAATGGGTCATTCCAGCGAAATACAGCCAGGCAAAAAAAAAATCAATTTCTCAGATTTTGACGAAAATTTCTCAGAATGATCTACCAGGGTCCAGGACCTTCCCCAAATTTTTTTTCGGCGAAAAAAAATTTAGGTAGGTAAGAAGCTCAAAAAATTTCAAGGTCGTGTTGAATTTACCTGATTTTTGTCGAATTTTTGAAAAATATTGACTTTTTCGATCATCAACAATGGAATATTTGGCCGAAAATTTCAAAAATTCGTCAGAGTCGAACAATTTTTTTTCGCCGAAAAAAAATTTGGGGAAGGCCCTGGACCCTGCGTAGATCATTCCGAGAAATTTTTGTCAAAATCGGAGAAATTGATTTTTTTGCCTGGCTTTATTTCGCTGGAATGACCCAAATAGTATAAAAGATACACACGATTTTGACAACTAAATTACAATTGTTTACCTACTATAACCATCTCAATGCATGAGCATTGAGATGATTATAGACGTTGGGACACCGTGCCCAAAATTTGAGGATTTGTTTATGACTGATCTGTTGGTTTAATAGTTGATGGTATCATTTCAGTAAAACAAAAATTAACAACGATCTCAGGGGCAGAGGGTCGATTCGAGCAACCCGATACATTAATAATCGAAAGTTCTAGTTTGATATATAAATACACAACTAAAACAATGCTATGACTCACGAGTAGACTGACAACCTCCTCGCGGTCCACCGATACTTAGCAATCTAAGCTTGAAAAGTGAAGGACAGCCGTAAGCAGCTTGCAGTTTTTGGTGCAATGAAGTAAGTAAGTAATTTATTTATAATCCACCATTTTGAAAAAGCGGAGTAAATGAAAGAAAATAAATAAAACACATAAAGACACTTAAAAGCACAACTCTTGCTTGAAATGATCTATTCACTTTGAAATGGATCAGAGAAAACTTTTTTCGAAAGTACTATTACTTTCCACCTGAATTTAGCGATTTTCTTATTAGCGCTTGTCGACTCGGTCCAGCCTTCCTGATCTCCGACGCGGCAGCTGGGCGCAAAACATTTGGAAACAGAACGGGCCGTGGTTCAAAACACGGAAAACTAAGCAAATAAAAAAACTAAACTATAGAAGACTCTCATATCCTATAGAGTTGTCAGTGGACGTTGAAGATTCCGGCAAACTTTACGTAAGTGCTAAAAATTCGTAGGCAGAAACCGAAACAATGGAGGAAGGTGGGGATTGTAGAAGCTTATAATTCCATAAGAGAGCTAGATATATTATAAAAGGCAGAAAAAGCAATAGGGGTCCTAATCTTCGACCAGGAAGCAGTGGATAAGGTCGTGCGTGTTTGGAAAACTTGCTGCTGAGCTTGTCCCTCCTTGTTCTAGAGTAAGGGTTACAGTCAATGAAACTAAGTCCTTGTTCATGGATGACAGCCTTTCATAGCCTGGCATGGGCCACTTCAGTACAGGAGAGGTACCCAAACTCAAACAAGATTTCAAATTTCCAGAGAAGTCTTTTCTTCAGACAAATCTATTGGGCCCTGTTGTCCATGATTTTTGATAGCAACGAGCAGGCCCGTATCCAGGAATTTATTTCGGGGGGGGGGGGGGGAGGTCGCCTTTCGGGGGGGGGGGGGTTGCCTGTGGGTCGGACAAAAAAGTACAAAAAAAACATAATTCAGAGGGAAAAGCCTGTAAAAATGATTATTTTCGGATGTTTCGGGGGGGGGGGGGGGATTAACCCCCTAACCCCCCCCTGGATACGGCCTTGGCGACGAGGGAGTAAATTCGATTGATTGGGTCCTCGCTGCTCCAGCCAATCGTCTATCGATGACCTGACCAAGATGTCACGAATCAGTTGGCTCGCAGGCAAGCTACTTGCTCTCAACTCAAACAACCTCAGGGGCAACGAGGCAAAACTTAGCTGCTGGCGGAAGTCTGGAAATCGCATTGTGGAGGGCCTGGAACTGACTTCCGTCACGTCGTTGCCAGCCCGTCAGTCGATGATGATGATGTTGATTTAATTGGTGATCCGTCAAAATAAACACAAGGCACGAAGTAAATAGTAAGGGAAAAAGAGAAAAAGAAAGGAAAACACGAAAGGGAGTAACTTACGAAATACACAAAATAACTGTTACCATACAGCTAAACCAAAAGGGTTTTCCAGTGGGTTTCCCACTGCTGTCAGTGGATCATTAATTTGATAACGATTGGAAATCTTAGAGTTTCTCGTCCAAGGGGAAGGCGCAGTATATATTTAGCAAAACGATAGAATATTGACTGGATTTGTTTTTTTGTGTGATTTGGTGAGACCTCTCCAAAAAGGTACAGTATACAGGACGTGAGGCAGGGCGATTGAATTGTAGATAGCTTACTAGATACCACAGATGCCGGCAGGAAAGTACTTGACGACGACGTTGGAAGTGAAAAATGATTTTTCGACAGTTTTTACAGAATTCTGTCAAGGCTTGCCGCTGTTTTTTTTTTGTTAAAGGACACATGAACGATGAAACCATACTTGAACACACCATGGAGAATGTATTTACAGACATGGCCACGGAGAGCATTCCTCTCCTGAGCGTGACGTTTTCAAAATAGGGATGTTCGTTTTTGGAGGTTTGTACATGCAGACTCCAAGACAAAAAGCGCAATTCATTCAAATCTTGTACAGCGCTCGCCGGATCGTATTTGAATTTCTTCTAGATATACGTTTGGGCTTAACTGGTTAAAAAATATTCCAGAAGAAGGGTTGATTGGAGACATTTGTTCATTCTCAAAATTGTTCGGTACTGAAATAAGGACAGATGCAAAATGGAGCAAAAATCATAGCTTGGGGACACTTTCGTACTTGGATCGGTTTTCTGCAGGCAATGTTAACGGATGTCATACAGATAGGGATGATACTTGGTACTCTTCATTCAGGTGTCCTATTATTTCAGGTACGGAAGATAGACTGGGTGAACTACGCCTGGCCTAGTGAGTTGAAAGCTAGACAGTCTGACTCGACAAATAACATGACTCAAATGATGTACCCGAAAGTTCAAAAATACTGCCTCATGTCCGTGAAGGGATGCTACACGGATTTCCACATCGACTTCGGTGGGACATCTGTTTGGTACCATATCATCAAAGGAGGCAAGGTAAGGTTACTGTGAGGATACAGTTATAACTAAATAAGATTCACTAACTTTTTAACACACTCGTTTAATTCCGACAACCTTTTCCCCTGTTTCCTTCAGGCACGAAAATCTCTTTGTCTCTCGGTCTTACTGATTAAATTGGCATAGTTAGGAGGCTATAATATCTAAGAGAGAGGACAAACTAGACTGGGATGAAGCCTTTTTACATAGCAGACGGGGATATACAAAAAGAATACTAAGTTCAGGTTTGGGTTTCCCTTCCTCGGTATCCTGACTAACTTATAACCACCCTGTAAAGTATCCTTCCTCCAATGGGGCCTACCCCCAGTTAAACCAACTTTATAGTGCAGTGTTGTATCCTGAACCAGTGTAAGTAATAAATAACCTGTTTAGTTATTGACCTACGAACTGAATATAGCCATCGAAAAGACTCGGTGTATTCGCAACCAAAACCAGTAGCCACTACCATGCTCGCCCGCTACACCTAACCACGCCACACGCTACTACTATAACTACCCCTTCACCCCTACACACTACCACAGCACAGACTGTTTTATTATCATACTACCGTTTACATTGCGTTTACAGCTTTCGGCTCAAGTGCCATAAAAGCGATCGTAATTTATGTCCATCCGTCGGTTTGTCGGTCGAGATTTTGCTAGTCCGGGCACTTTAACATACGTTAGTTCGATGAAACTCGATGTGTATATAAAAGACTCGACCAAATATTTTATTAACAATACATAGATGGCACTTTGAACAAGGAACCGTGACAATTTTTTCCAAAAAACTGTTTCTGATTTATTGGTCACGGTACAAGTCCCTTGTGTAAAGTGACATCTGTGTATTATTATTAATTTCCGTGACATGGGGATGTGAACTGGTTAGATGAATTTGCCTTCGGGCGGGATCACTGTTCCTATGGCTTCTACCAGACTATTGTAGTGGTTTGTGAACTCTGTTCACAAGCCCCTCGGTAGCCCAAATGGTAAGAGCGCCTGCCTTGTAAGCAGAGGGTCCTTGGTTCAAATCCCGGCTGAGGAACTTTTTTGTCTTTCAGTTCACTACTTATCAAATATTTTAGGTAACAGACATTCCTGGAAACGCTCGGATTCGAGTGAAACTTTGTAGGAGCAGACGCCCTAGATATCCCATGTATGTGTCCGAACCAGATATGGCCCCGGTGGGTTGAGTTGGACGGTGGTACCGGAAACTTCCCATAAATACAATTGTCTGTACGACCGGGCGATCCGGCTCGAGTGAAACTCGGAGAAGCAGATGCCTCACGTGTGCAGTTCCTAGCCACGGGGGGGGGGGGGGGGGGGGGGGCATAAATTGTATTTCGTGCGTCGGGCCAAACGGTAGAGTGATTGGGATGAAACCTTGACGGTACAAACATTAAATGCCCTAAATGTGACCATTTTGGGGTCCGGGCCTGCTTCCGACCTCGGTACGGGAGTTGTAGGCGCCCCTGACACTTCCCGTCAACTCAGTTTTCAGTACGAACGGGCAACCCCACTCGAGCGAATCTTTATGGGCGGTGTACGCTGCTGCGCCAGTTGTTCATGTAAGTGTAGTTGGAGGGGGGCGGGGGGGGGGGCCTTGTGCAGTTTCCCATATGAGTTCGTGTATTACTGTATGACCAGCGTAATTTAGCATCTTCTGACGAAGAAAGCTATGAAGTTGGTTTGTCAATAAACGATTCGAACGATTCGATTCTTGTTTTACTCACATTACCGCGTCTTTTCAAGGTCTTCTGGCTAGTGCCGCCTACCGACAATAATTTGAAACTTTATGAAGAATGGACACTTAGCGGGCGACAAGGCGCCATCTTTTTTGGAGACCTGGCCAACGATTGCTGCCGAATCGTCTTAAAAGTGGGCTATACCTTTTTCATCCCGGCGGGATGGATTCATGCCGTTTATACGCCAGAAGATTCTTTGGTTTTTGGAGGGAACTTTTTGCACTCGTTCGCCATTGAGAGGCAGTTGAAAGTGGCACAAATCGAGGATACAACTAAGGTATGAAGTTACATTGTTTCTTATTGTTGTTACCAAGTTCACTTTCTTATTTAGATCCCCCCCCCCCTGTAATTGGTTGCATTATTCAGTAATTTTTACGAAGCAAAACCAAGAGCGTGTTCCACCCTCGTACCAATAGTAACTATTAGTTACTAAACCCGTTCCAGACTCACGAAAAGTTACTACGCTGACCGTTCCAGCCTTGTCGAAATAGTAACCAATAGTAACTATTTGCTTACCACGCTCAACCACGAATCTCTGTCACGTGATTGGTCGGATTCACCCGTGGTATGATATTTCGCTGGAAAATACAAAAATCGTTCCAGCCTTGATGACAAAAGGCAGAATTTGTGACGTCATGCGTGGTAACTACGGTAAGTAGGATGGAACACGCTCCAAGAAAGAAGAAAAGAGAAAGGAAACAAAAACCACTTCTTAAAATGATGTTAGCACTTGGTGGAATGTTCCACATTTTCGGTCCAGCAATTTTAAGGGCAGCAATTTCCTACGTTTCAGACTTACGTGAATTGTCTCATGTCTTCTCTGGAAAGCAGGATAGTCGTGTTTTCTGTCCCCGTCGACCCCTTCTCGCTGATGACAGTTTAAGATGTTATAATAATAAAACATATAGTAACGATAATAAAAATATATGATATAGTAACGATAATAACAAAATATAATATATTAGCAAATCTGATGGAAGGCCGTTAAGCCTCTACAATTTTTTTAATTGACATGTATTTTAAATTTACACAGGGAGAAAATGTCACTTGACAAACATTCATCTATTCCCTTCTTGAAGGTCGGTAGGTTTGCGGAGCAGATCACAACTTCGGGAAAATCGTTCCAGCGCTGAACAACTCGTTTGCCGAAAGTCCAACGGCCTATTTTCTTGTTTTCAAGTATTTATTTATGTACTAAAATGATACAACACTGGACAACTTGGTCTATTGGCCTGGAAGGAAAAGAATCTTGTTTACGCCTAGCTAAACTACAACTTAAAGATTAAAGGAAATGAAACTCAACCGAAAAAGACACATAAAAGAGGAAAAGCGTTCGAAGAAGCCTCGAAGATGGTTATGATCGAACTGCACAGTTCTCTCGGCTGGTACGTTGTCACTTTGGCTGGCGGGATTCAGCTGTGTGAGGACGTGACCTAAGAATTGCCAAACCATATAAAAATAGGTAAATAAAAAAAGATGCTACGGGATTAAAAAAAAAAAAAAAAAAAAAAAATTGCCAACTTTAATTATGGTATTCTTCTAGGTTCCACAAAAGTTCCGATACCCTTTCTACAGTGAAATGTTGTGGTACGTTCTGGCCAGATACGTTGAGGCCTTACTCGGTGTACAGCACTTGGATCTTAGCGGAGCAAAAGCTGAAAGCGAAGAGGTAAGGAACTGTGTAGCCGAACTACTAAGTTTGTGTTCCACCCTGACACAGCCTTTGGGCCCTAGAGGCTCCGAATTATAGTGAAGCGACTTTACTTTTGCCCGTTATGCGGAAAGATGGATGAAGATGTGGAACACCTTGGTTTCTTCTTGTAGTGAGTTGGGGGATCTAAGGAGAGAAGTTTTGGGTAAGGAGGTTCTTCAAGGGGGGTCTCTGAAAGATTTGATGGGTACTAAAGCTTTCCAAGAGTTGCGTCGGTTGGGTTGATTCCTGAAGGTTGCCACGGAGCACCGTGAACGTTTTATTGTAGGTTGATGCTGTGGTAGGGATAGGATTTAGTTTGTTGCATAGTTATTTATTTATCAGAATTATGAGTTGAGTGTTGAATATTTAGACTGGTACATTGCAGTTGTAGTGCTTTTTTTTTTTTTTTTTTGTCCCGCTATGGCCCAAAGGTTGTTTTTGGGAATACATTCATTCATTCAAGTAGGCTGTATGCGTGGTCGCATTACAGGATTTTGAAATTGAACCCGTAGTCAACTCAAGTTTAATGCGGGTGGTATCAGAATCTTTTGAAAGGAATCAAGTTCTGGCTTGACATTATTAGGTGAGTTTGCCCTTATGCCTTCCAAGTCGTAGCACGGCTAGTAACAGAAACAATTCCTAACTTTCCTCACAGACAAACCTTTCATCTGATGAGTCATTTTCATCATTGCCGAAACTAAACCCAGTTTGCCCAAATTGTACAAGTAGCATGGTAGCCTACTCTGTAAAATATATCGTGTACGGGTTGATAGATACACCTGCAGATATCGTGCTGAGTTGTCGGCGAAGTGTCCCCAATCGAAACGTCCCCGTGGCAAAACGGCCAAATTTTACTCCAAGGAGCTTCTTGAAAAAAAAATACCCGTTATGCATGTTGCTTTAAGCAACCTAGGACTACTACTGAGCACTGATCAGTTACGGGCAAGGCATATTACAAGTTGACTGCGAATCATATGTGATAGTGCAAAACGGATACGTCAGCTGAATTTTATTGGAGCTATATTTCGGCCCTTCTTGGCAAGGACTGTCTTGAGCCATTTCCAACTTGAGCAGATTTGAGCCTGAAGAGGACCCTTGCTAAGAAGGCCGAAATATAGCTCCAATAAAATTTAGCTGCCGTATCCGTTATGCACTATCAAACATATTACACTGGATGATTTGAAGGGAAACGGTGCATATCTGAAGCAAATCCCGATGAAAAGTTTGTTGCCTGTGTAGTTAGATGGTAGTTGTACGAAAAAGTTGCATGTAATACTATATGTAATAGCAAATAATACTATCATTTAATGTTGCTCAGGCTGGTCCAGTCTTATGTAGTAGTATCCAGTAGCATCCTGTCTTGCCATAGTAGCATCCAGTCTTTCTAATAGTAGCATGCAGTAGTATACAGTAACACGGTAGCCTTGAAGTAGAAGCATGTAGTAGCATCAGTTAGTACTGCATGCTACTTTTTCGTACAATTTCATACTACTACTTTGAGATAGATGTTTCATCGGGATGGTCCCAACTCCGCTCTTTCCTTCCTATAAAGAATGAACCAGCATCCGTAATGCAGAAACTTGGAAGTTGTTTTACCGCGATCGTACTCTTGAATACCAAGGTGATTCAAAATCTATTCTTGGGGACATTTCGCCGTGGACGTTTTGCCCGAGGGGTTGCGCACTGGTGCCTCATGGTGTACAAGGTCCCTGCCTCATGCCTGTCTCACGTGCCTCATGCCTGCCTCACGTGCCTCATCTGCCTCATGGTGTACATGAAATCGGCGGGTGCGCAACCCCTCGGTTTTGCCACGGCGGCTTTTAGCCGATAAGCCATCGTGACAACAGATGGACAAGGTTCACGAAGTCATAGGTGAGACAGAGAGAGAGACAAATATTTAATATATAATGGAATTTTACAAATTTTTTTGTCAAATATCATAACAGAGCTGCCACGGGAAAGTCTGCACAGATTTGTTTTTGGCGGGACTCAATACTTTAATCACATAATTATATTGGGAACAAAAAAGAAAAGGGAGAAAAAATAAATGCAATACTATACTATAGTATACGTTCTTCTATAAAAGAATGTATAAAGAAAAAGTAAAGAAAAATTATTCAATATTATAGATACATAGAAGACAATTAAACCTCGCGGCAATCCAGAACCGATTCATACCCAAGGTAGCCGTCTCTCCTCACCCATCTTTACTCATCAAACAAAAATTTCATCTTATTTTTTAACGAATATACACTCTCGACCATCCTAGTGGTCTCCGGCAGATTATTCCATACTGAAACACCCACATTTCTAAACACAAAACTAGACCGTGAAGTATGTCGTCTCTCATGTACAAGGACCTCTGAATTCCTTGTATCATATGAATGGTAGGCAGAATTCGTTGACAATATATTACAAAAATAATTAGGTGCTAGCAGATTTAGACTGATAATCCCGTCACTCGTTTTGGGATCCCAAAAATCATAGAAAAAAAAAATCTTTTGTACCTTTATTCTAGGCTGATATTATTAAATATTACCTCCGTTTATATAATTTTTTACAACTTTTATACCTTTTACAACTAACTACCCTAGGTTTCGTAATAAGCGATTAAGTTGGAAATCTCCGACTTGAAAACTGATATCCGTGACGTCTTTTTCAGGGCTCCAAACCTCCTCCTGCTCACATCCACCTGACCCCTTACGAGCTCAGTGGCATCAAAGCCATTGTCATGTACCTTCACGCCCTACCTGCGAACAGGAAGAATATCCCTGACTTGGTCAAGGACCCGGTGGCCCTCATTAGAGACGTTAGATCCATCGTGGAAAAACACAGAAGCGACAAGGCGCAACTCTCAGTGTCGGGGGTATTCATCTTGTCGATGGCACCATCGAACAAGGTATGTCGCTTCTGCTTTTTTTTTTTTTTTTTTTTTTTTTTTAATGTGGAGGTTACTTGCAATAGGTGTCCCCTTTCTTGGGACCGGATGGTGGCTGTTATATTGTACACGTGATTAAGGTGTATTATTTAAATTTATGTTCAGGACATCAAGCCTGCTCTCTGCCATGAAGCTATGTAAAAGTACTTGTTTTTATTATTTGAAATTAAATGAACCTGAACCCTCTAACCTTTTTTGCCTGAAATTGCCTCTTGGAGCGAAATAAGGGTTTACCCTGTAGAATTCGTTCCGTAAATTTACTCAGGTTGGTCGGTAGGCATAATGGCTCTTGTAATGAACCTCAAGCGGTTGTACTGGGCTCCACAGCATCCCATTCCAGCTCCCGCTTTAGGAGGGTTTTCGCGAGATCCAGGAATCACTTTCCGACGAGCGAAGCGCATCGCGGAAACTGTGGGAAGCGATTCCTGGAATAACTTTCCACTTTCCCGCTGGACTGATCGCAAAATGGAAAGCTGATGTTGCCGAGGAAATTTTGAATAACAAACTTTTTCGAAGAAATATGGTTCACTTAACGGTTCTTTGATTCTCATATATTCCATCGAAGTCACCTTTTTTACGATTGCCATTTTTTTATTATTTATTAGTGATACTTGCACTGTTTTTTCTCCAGGCCTTTGAAATTCCCACCGAAACATTCAACTTTCCGCGGAGCTTTCCACTAACCTCGTGGAATCACTTTTCGGGAAAGCTGCTTCGGTTTCCGAAGAGCGGCAACTTTCCGAAGTAGCGCGAAAACCATTGGAAAGTGATTCCTACTTTGCTTTCCAGCTCGCGAAAACCCTCCTTTTATGTCAACCTATTCCTCGTCAACGGATTTTCTGTAAGGTTGAACTGCTTTGCAGTTTACGTTGTATTTCTTCGGAGAGGCCATTGCGAATGAGTATAGCTCTCGTCAGGGGGCACAAGTATGAAATCTACTGATATCTAGCCTAAAATCAGTCAACTTTCAAGAAAAGGACCCACCCACCCCCGACCATAGGGTAAAAAAAAATATATTTTTGGGTTTGGACCCCCCCCCACCCCGGGAAAAAATCCACAGTTTTAGTTCCAAACCACCCCCCCCCCCAGACTAAAAAAAAAGAAAAGAAAAAGATGTCAAATGGTCTAGATTGAAGATCTGGATAAGTTTATGTACTATATCATGCCGATATTTCGATAATTGCGACGTTCTGGGGAAAAAGCAACAAAAAACAAGCTGCCTCATCTCCAGTACGAGAGTGCTTCAGGAGGGGAATCCAACCTCGAATTTATATGACCTCGAACTTCGCCTGAAAACCTTACAAGGAAATTTCTGTGGAGTCGAAAACGTCACACAGGGTTTCCTCCTTGACAGTTAGGATCTTTTTAGGACTGGGCTGAAAGTTCCTTCAATCCTTTTTACGCCAAGTTCGAGGTTGTGTAAATTCGATGTTGGATACCCCTCCTGTACACCAAGGAACTGAATCCAACCAGGGACCCATAAATTTCCTGTAATGACTCGCCATTCAGGGGGCTTGTCATTTCCCATGCTTCTATGTTGCTATGTTGCCCGAGCCTCACCTAGTCTCCAAAAATTCCGCTTGGGTCGAATCGGCGTTCTTGCTCAGATAGACAAAATTTGTTGGGACTATTCAGCATGCCACCAGGTACCTAAGCTAGAACAAAAGATCCAGGATACTCTTCCATTACAGAAAAATATTCCTAGTTCAGCACAACAGCAGCAAAAAATTTTGTTTATCTGGATAGTCGGGTATTTTATCCCCGTGGGTATTTCTCGAACTATCTGACGCTCGGTCAAGAGCGCATCAGAAATCTCTTATTGACAAGCCCCCTGAATGGCGAGTCATTACAGGAAATTTATGGGTCCCTGATCCAACACACTAACTAAATCAAAACCGTCGGGATGGAACTTGGTGGGAAGAAGAACTAAGAAGAAGCATAGCTCGTAGACACATTATTGATGGAACATGGCCGGTTCAGTGCACTTTGAGGAGAGTTGAAGGGGGTTTCTCGGTAAATCGGTAATCGCGAGTTAGGGTGCTTCCCGAGGGGATAGGATGATGATACTAGGCGGTATCATCCAGATTAACTTGGAAATAGTCATCTCCCCGATCCGAAAATCTTGGGAGGAGTGGAGGGAAAGGAAATTAAAAATTTAATTTCATGCGCAACTTTCGAGCGGGTGATCCGATCCGAATAAAACTTGATAACTGACTTGAGGATATGTCACAGGTTTTCTATATGGTGATACAGACCGAATGCGACAACTGTCGGGAAGGGGGGGGGGGGTAGCTAGCGGGACCGGAAATATCGTAATACGCTTAGAGTGGAGGAATCGGAGTTAACTAATGGGAATAACAAGCCTTTGCTCTAGATACAGCATATCGGACTAGATCTGACCACTGTGGGGAAGCTAGAGGTGGGTCCCAGAATTCCGTGATCGCGAGTTATGGTACTTTCAGTTGTGCTACGACGGTGAAACTTGACAGACACATTACGGACCCGACAAGCCTGACTTGGAAACCGCCACTTCCCGGTTCCGGCCATTCTGGGGGCATTTGAGGGAGGAAAGCTGGAAACTTTCGACATCCATAACTTTCGAACGGGGGGTCATAACTGAATGCAACTTGATAATTAGGAAGAGCTGTGTTCGTTGCACTCCAGGCTGTCTCCGGTGTTTTGTCACCGGTGTCCGGTTCTTCCCTTGTAACGCGTTGTTTAGTTCACCGGTGGGTAGTCACCGGTGAGTGCAAAAACGGCCTGAATTCTGGGTTTTGCGCGAAACCCCGTCAATTGAGGAAAAGTTGCTAACTTCTCCGTAAAGCCAGGCTCCCGAGCAGGTTCTGGTTAGTTCGGACACCGGTTAGTTCAAAAACGGGTTATATGACTGGTGAGTAGTCACCGGTAGATGCAAAAACGCTTTATAAGAATAACCGGAGAACACTGGTTAGACCCGTGACAAAGAACGCAGCTAAGAGTACATGCCCCCGATATTCAGTACCAGAAATTGCATGACATGCTTAGAGCTCGGGACCGGACTTTGTGGGAAGGAAAAACCTAGCTTCTAGACAATGATTTATAGCACTGGGTCGGATCCGGGCATTACCGGATGAGTTGGCGGGAGGAAGGCCCTTTTTTTGTGGCATTCAGAACTCTGGTACGACTGACAGAACTTGCAACCCTTAAAGTGCGCATGTTCACATCCGTGTGCTGAAAATAGTTTTGACAAATCGATACCTACACTTTCATGGTCCGCAAAGGCCCATGTCATTTGTACCTCATGGGTTTAGATTAAAAATGAATCCTTACCACCTTAAAGTCTCGATTTTGTCGACCTATTTTGCACACTTTCAGGGAAAGTTGCATGGAATGTTGGGGGAAAAATCATAGTCATACACTGTTCCCGAAGCTTTCCAGTAGATCACGGTCTCTAGGCTTAAAAGAATTGACATGATACAAACTGAACAAACGGATCAGACAACAATTGACGAGTTGGAAGGGGGTCGCCGGAAATCTCGTTGCACGCTTAGACTTAGGTATCGGGATGAGACTTAGCAAGACGAACAAGCATAAGCCCTGTACATCATTTTTAGAACCGGATCGGAGCACTGTTGGGAGAGCTGGAGGAATCCCGGAGTAATCCCGAGGAAATCCCGGAAATCTTGTGACATGCTTAATTTTGGAACTTGACAAATGACACGAGCCCACGTCTTGGATGTTCCCTTTAAGGCTGTATTAGGGACCTGACTAGATTGTATAACTTTCAAACGAGGTAGCCAGTTTGGATGGTACTTAATAAATGACGATGGCAGCAAAATCCTTCTCTTCTGAAACAGTCGTCAACGAATGGAACAACCTTTACAAATTCACTATGTCATTCCGTCTTTTGATGAAAGGGATCTCGGGGAAGAGCGCAAACCCTATCTGATGCACATGCTAAATACCCCTACATTGTTCCTCGTTGTGACTTTTGATGATACGAACCACGTGAGGAGGGGGGGGGGCGAGGGAGGCAGTCCCTATGTGTTTGTAAACAACACACTGACTAATAGTAGTAGCCAGATCTCAACCAAACTTGGTGGAAAGGTATAGCTAGGGTCCTAGATATTCCTTCCGATCTGACCACAAGGAATTCGACCCAACCATGTAGGGGGAGGTTGACGAAGATAAAATATGCTTTTTCGACCCCGCTCATGGGAGCCTTAAAGTTCGTGTTGACCGCCGCAGAAAAGAGTTGCCGGATCTGAAACAAACTTGTTGGGACGTTAGAGCTAGTGTCCTAATAGTGCATTTTGAAGGACCGAATCACATCACCTTGATTTTGTCTGCACACCACAACACCACTAAGTGATGTGCTGCCAGAGTTCATGTGGGGGTCCGATTGAGTGTGAACCATCAAAAGGCAGAAATACAGCCCTAGCTGTAACTTCCCAAGTTTGGTGAGATCCGGCAACTCAATCTGGTACCTGGTTCAGACTGCTGTTCAGACAAATTTGGACCCCCTCCCGACAGTGTTTGAATCATCAAAAGACACAACCAGGAACAACTTTTTTATTCTCTTTTAATATTTTTTGCACAAAAAAGGGTCCTTTTTTCGGAAATTACGGAATAATTATCTCCTTCCGTTGCCCGTATTTTGGGTTTATGTCTATTGTTTACAAGGGGTCCTCTTTGGTTAGCCAGATCGGTCCCATTTTTGTTTTTCCTGGGGTCCTGTTTTCGTTTGTCAGAAGGGTCCGGTGTTAATGAGTCTTGGGTCCCGTTTTCGGAGGACCTGTCACAGTGGTTCCGGAAACTAAATTGGGCTTGTCCTTACACTATACGCGAAAAAGGGAGAAATAAAATAAAATTAGTAAGTCTAGTGCGGTAACAATTCCTGGCGAGAACCTCCCGTAGATCGAGTGTGCCGGAAGATAAAATTTGTTTTTGGGCACAGATATAAGTTGAAAGGCAGTCGCTTAAACATACGCACCGGAAAATTTTCATAAGCACCAGAAAAATTTTCACAGCGCATCGGAAACCTAAATCGGCAGTAGTAGTCCTTCCAAAAAATAAACTTGTTCCTATACTGTTCGCAAAAAAAGCTTCTTATGTTCAGTATCGCCTTAAAACCATCTCTACGACTGTTTTTATGTGGTGAGTTATCGAATGATATGTCACTGGTCCCAAAAATTAAAATAAATTGAGAAACTACCCACCCTATTTATCAAGGTATAAAATCCCAAATTTTGTAACTTTGAAGTGACCCACCCCGGATTAAATCCACAATTTTTGGACCAAACCACCCACCCCCACCCGGCTAGATGTCATAGATTTTAATACCTGTGCCCCCCTGGCTCTCGTAATTGACATCGTATTCTTGTCGAAGCATGGAGTTTTTGAAGTCTTCTACTATAGGCTCGTATTTAAGGGGCTGGGTTCTTTTTTTAGCTTAGCGTTCTTGTTTATCAGTCATCTGGGCTAAACCAATTGTCTTGAGTTTTTCAGTTTGTACTTTTATACCAATCGTACTTTACTTCAACCCGCTAGGAGCGGTGACTCGGAAAAATGCGAACCGGCATCGATTTTTGATAGTGCAAAACGGATAAGTCAGTTCAATTTTATCAGAGCTCTATTTCGGCCCTTCTTGGCAAGGTTCCTCTTCAGGCTCAAAGCCACTCAAGTTGGAAAAACGAACTTGTCTTGTGGTTTTCCACAAATTCTTCAATCAGGTCGGCTTTTCCGGTGAAAGGAAACTTGCCAAGAAGGGCCGAAATTCTTTAAGCACTAAATTTCTGATGTATATTCCAAAATCTTTTCGTAATCGCAAATTGGTTTCGAATTTCAATGTCCAGGATAGTATCAGTACACTTTTTCGTTCGCATTCAAATCTATTTTCCCTCCACAAACATCCCGCCCTCTCAGCCCATGAAATTATTAGCCAGTTTTTCATTCCTGAACCAGATTAATGTGCTTGTCAATGTGTACAAATTTTAAGTCTATTTAGTGTATATTTTATCTATATGAAAAGAATGTTGTCATGTTTATTTACATTGTTTTGTTTAAGTGTTTTAATATGTATATTGTACTTTGTGTATTTTATTCATACTCCGCTGTTACGCCAAAAGCGGGTCACAAATAAATAAATAAATAAAATAAATAAATAAATAGCTCTAATAAAATTCAGCTGACGTGTACGTTTTGCACTATCGAATATGATTCGTAGTCAGCTTGGGTTGAAGGAAATATTTATCCGGCATCGATTTTTAGTGGCACTGCATCTGTGAGTAGCTCAATGAACCGGAGCATGCGTTGATAACGACTGCAAGACTTGAACAGAGGCGGTGACATGTGATCTGGAACGCGAGTCGTGCTGAGCTTATACTTTGATGAATTGAATGTCGAGAATGAGGGAAGTGCTAACTCTGTCCTGTTTCAGTCTGTTAACGTCTCGTTAACCGGTCCGGAGACCGCAGTTGTTACCAGTACTCCCATCCTTTCACCGGAAAAGCCGACCGGATTGAAGAACCGAGGCCGGAAACCGAAAAATCGGTACTTGTGTGAAGACTACGAGACGAGTCCTAATTTCACGTCGAACACCCCCAAAAAAGGTGACTATTAGCTCGGCCAGTTTTTTCTCTCTCATTTGTTTGCTATTCTTTGATTACTGTGATATTGGCTCGATACGTAACACAGTCTACTCAGGTTAAATATTTAAGCAACGGTAGCTAGTTCCTATTTTGTTCATTTTTGTAGAATAAATTTAAGTTTTTTCAAAATTTTGAGACCTAAGAAATTGAAAATATAGGCAATGATAGAATGTTTGCTGACAAAAGAAGCTTTTTTTTGTCCTAGATATTTTATGTTTTAGAACCTAGTTGAGTGAATGACCGCCCAGTCGAGCGCTGTGTATTTGTATTCTGAATTTGTGCGTGACCGGCAAACGTTACCGAGCATCGATCATAAGTCGTCTGTGAAACCTCAATGGAAAAATCCCCCTTTCCTCTATTCTTGGTCACTATTCTATCTTGTCGCTATCCTTTAGATAGGTAGGTAGATTAAATGCAAAAAAGCCAACGAGGGCCATCGTACCAAAACAAAATAGTCAACCTTCCTTACCCCGTGACCGCATGATGCTCTATCGTTTCTGTGGGCTCTGAAATGTAAAGCACCCCTTGTACTATTTTAAAATAGTCGAATACTTTAAAATAGGCTCTGTTTTTAACAAAGTACCCTCGGCTTTGCTGTTCTAAGTCTTTTTCCACGCCCATTGCGGGAAAACGCGGACAGATTTACTAAACTTCTTTTCTGACGATTGCAGAGCTTCTCAAAAAAAAATTGTCGGGAGCATCGTAGCGAAACGTGGGACGTGTAAAAGTCAGTGTGGTGCCGTTAGAGGGGGTTAAAGAACCTGTCTTTCCTATAATACTAATGCAACCCATTTCCATAATCACTTCATATATTTCTAAACCGGAGACCCTAATTTCGTACGGTACATTCTAACTCCTCTAACAAAACCACGCTGATTTTCTCACTTGCCGTGTTTTGCTATACCTTCGATGTGTATCACGCTGTCGACGGTTGTCTGCGAGAAGTTTTTCCATCAGAAAAAAACTGTTTTCGCTACAAGTCAACGGGTCGCGGAAAACGCTTAAAACAGCCAAAGTCGTGGGTTATTTGTTGAAAGCACAGCATAGTTTTAGAGTATTCAAATTACTGTAAGTTGAAGAGTAAATACTGCGAGGGGTCCTTTAAAATGTACGCTGTGAAATTCGGGTCTCTGCGGGTTTAAGAATGGAGGGAGCGATTCTGGAAGTAGGTTGCATTAGTATTATGAGTACAACAGGTCCTTTAAGTACAAATCGCAAGCGGTGGTGACAATAGTTGCTTTTTTGCAGATACCATGGTCTGTTACCACGGTAACAGGATCTGCAATTAGTCGTTTTTGCAGTTATCGTGGTATCTGATACACGGTTGCTCTGCAAAAACGACTATTGGCGAAATTGCAGTTTTCGAAGTCTTCCCAAACGAAAAACTGATATCCAGTTACATCACTAAGTGCTAAACTTCTTTCTCACCTATTTGACGAAATTTGATGAAAGTGAGATGACTTTTCAGATACCACGACCAGTTACCACGGTCGAACCGTGGTATCTGAATATCTGATACCACGATAACTGGCCAGATACCGCGATAACTTGAAAAACGCCTTTTGACCGTGGTATCAGATGCCACGATAACTGCAGAAACTACTTTAGACCGTGGTATCAGATACCATGGTATCTGCAAAAACGCAACTAATGACGGCACGCAAATGCTTAGTTCTCAATTGGACTGCACTCCGCCGTAGTTTAGTTCGCGTTGGAGATGAGAGATGTGTCTGTTCCAGCTTCCGAAGCTGCGCTGCCACGACGCCGGCGAACGCGATGTCGGGAATGTATGGCATGTCTTCGTGATGATTGTGGTGAATGCTGCTTCTGCGCTGATATGGTGAAGTTTGGAGGCCAGGGTAAGGCGAAGCAGACGTGCAAAGCCCGACAGTGCTTAAAGGTAAGGCTTACTTCTGAGTCTTCTACAGTGAGGCCAACCCAAATATCTCGCCACGACGGTAAATGAACTAATGGCTGCAATGAAAAAAATGTACAGTCTTCTAACAGTGCAGTAGAAGTATTCTTGACCTGACCTCCGTAATACAGCAAAACAGACCCAGTAAATAGGTCATCAGCGGTAGCGAGATATTTCTCATTTTCCACCTTTGCCTGATTTGACAGCTTACAAGCAAATACAAGCAAGCAACCAATTTTTAAACTAATAATACATATGTATTGTTATTAATTTCCGTGACATGGGGATGTGAACTGGTTAGATGAATATGCCTTCGGGCGGGATCACTGTTCCTATGGCCGGCTTCTACCAGATTATTGTAGTGGTTTGCGAACTCTGTTCACAAGCCCCTCGGTAGCTCAAATGGTAAGAGCGCCTGCCTTGTAGGCAGAGGGTCCTGAGCTCCAATCCCGGCTGGGGAGCATTTTTGTCTTTCAGTTCACTACTTATAATTTTTAAACCACCATGTGAGGTCTCCTGCGACCTTGGATGTGCAGTCGCATGCACATTTTCATCTACGCGTGAATCCTCTCGTCACCATCGGCGTTCCTATTTTCTGTTCTTCAAACAGATATTCTTTGCTTGAAATAGACAGTAATATCTATTATATATATATATATATATTTTTTTTAAGTAAACCATTTCCGGATTTGAGTCTCGCTGGTACCATCACAAACCCTCTTTAACTGTTATAAAAACAGTTAAACCCCCCAAAACTCGAAAAGTTAAAGCACAACTCTTACTAGAAATGATCTTTTCACTATGAAGTGGATCAGAAAAAACGTTTTTCGACAGTACAATTACTTTCCGCCTGAATTTAGCGATTTTCTAGTTAGGGCTTATCGATTCTATCCAGCCTTCCTGCTCTGCGACGCGGCGGCTGGGCGCAAAACATTTGAAAACTGAACGCACCATGATTAAAAAGCGGGAAACTAAGCAAATAAGAGAAGTCAAAAACAGAAGATTCTCATATCCTTGTGCGTCTCAGCGGACGTTGAAGATTCTGTCACACTTTAAGTTGCGTAACGGGCAAAACTCGGCACGACCGAAAAAGCGCTAAAAGTTCGCAGGAACAAAACGAAACAATGGAGAAAGGTCGGGATTTTAGAAGCTTGCAATTCCATAAGGGAGCTAGTTATATTATAAAAGACAGAATAAGCAAGAGGGGTCCTTTAGGGTTGTGAAAAAAGAAGTTACGTGTAATTTTTACCATTTCTCACCAGTACTGTAATTCCGAAAGTTCGAACTCGGAAAAATTAGAAGAGCTGGAAATCTGTTCTAACCATCTGCGCCCCAAAATAATAGCCGTCATTGAAATCCATCGTCAAAATAAAGTCACCTAAAGATTAAAGGTTTTCCTGAATTTTCTAAACTTAGAAATGATGATCTGCCGCTGGGAAAACAGGAGCTACGAGCTCATATGGCACTTGTTACGAGTAGGTGGTACAAGAAAGTAGATGAGAACGTCACAAAATACACCCGCATCCAGAAATGCGGTGTGGACATAAAAATATGTTTTTTTTCCCCGTAGCATCTTTTTTAATTAACTTATTTTTATATAATTTAAAAAACTAAGAAATCAGATTTCTTACTTTTTGTGGCTACTCCTCCATCCCTCAGTGACGTTAATTTTAATTTATGTTTACCCACTTTTAACTATTCACCTCACATAACTTTTGAAAATAAACCCATATTTTATTTACTATTCTTCCCCCCTAATATTTGAAAATTAATTGTCTCATTTAAATTTGTGAAATAATTTTTGTAAATACATTTTCTTTCAACAACTAAATCTGAAGTGCTGAACATTTGTAAACATCAAAATAAAAAATAAAGATCCTCAATTAAACACACCAAGTCATCAACCCCAGCTGTTTTACTGGCACAAAAACAAGGGCAAAAGACAAAACGATAAAACATAAGATTATTTTAATTATATATACAAATTTCCATCTTCCGTTCCGGCTACTCAAAATACACATTCAAAATCTTCAAATTGAACTACTTTACTGGAAACGCTAAAAAAATGATTAAAAACAAAACGCCCACGACTGCAAGCGGGCTGCTCCGATCTTTAACATACTCGAACTAAAAAACATCACTAGTAAATTAAAAGTCATTTAACCAACATATATTAAAATACACTGAGCACTATATAAATCATTTAACTAACATATTTTAAAATACACTGATACTATTTAAAAACTATGATCAAATCAATACATTCACTGGGTCTTGCGTTATTGGGCATTTTTTTATAATCCTAAAAAAAAAGAAAAAAATCCAGTAAAAAAAACAAAGGAGTAAAATTAGTAACTACTGTTAAAACATAGATTGGAAATAGTCACTTCCCCGGTCCGACTACCGTGGGGTGTGTGGAGGGAGGGGGAATCCGGAATATTGAGGCATGCATAACTTTCGAACGGGTGATCGGATCTAAATGAAACTTGACATGTGGAAAGAACACATGCCTCATATGTCCCATTCTACGTGCGAACAGGATCCGACAACTGTGGAGGGAGTTGGGGGGGGGGGGTACCGGAAATTTCGTGACACCCTTAGAGTGAGGGATCGGGATGAAACTTGGTGGGAAGAATAAACACATATCTGTGATACATTCTTGACATAACCTGATCGGATCCGGGAACTGTTGGGGGGGGGGGGGAGAGGCTGGATCTCGGATTTCTGGTTGTCACGGGTTAAGGTACTTACAGATGTGTTAGGATGATGAAACTTGGCACGCATACCAGTGATCCGACCAGACTAGCTTGGAAATAGTCACTTCCCCAATTCGACCATCGTGGGGGGGGGGGAGGAAGAATCCGGAATATTGAGGCATGCGTGGCTTTCAATCAACCAATCACGTTTAATCAAAATAGCTAAAAGCTAGAAGTGGAATACAAATTTACGAAATACAGACACGAAACAAATTAACTAATAATAATTTAATAATAATAATTTATTCCTCACGCCTCTCAATACAAAATTTCTACATAACTGACAGCTTGTTAAAAGAAAAATGACATGGCAGGGCGAAGAGCGGATCGACTGCGGCACGATTGCCATTTAAAGTCGTCCTACGTTGAAAGTCTCGAGATATGGTATGTTTATGTTTAGGCTATTGGAGAAGGCTTCCAGTGATTTCATCTTTTCGATTGGAAACGGCAGTTTGTTCCAGATCCTGATGACCCGGGGTATAAACGAATGATGGTAAGAATTAGATCTTGCAATCTTCATCTTCACAGGCTCCAACTGCAGACTATGCGATCTTGTGTTGCTTTGGGGAATTATTTGAACAAGCTTGTCTTTTACGTTCCCAAAATTCTCGTGAACTATCTTGAAGAGGGTTTTTAGGTCTAAGATCGTTCTTCTTGTCTCAAGTTTATGGAGATTGAGCCTTCTTAGAGCTTCGTCATACGGAAGGTTTCTGAATCCTCGAAGTCCTTTTACAAAGCGTTTCTGGACTCGTTCTATTCTGTCAATATCCTTTTTGAGATATGGCGACCAGATGGCAGTGGCGTACTCAAGCTGTGGCCTGACGTAGGTTGTGTACGCTGAGATCTTTGAGTGAATCTCAAGGTGTCGTAGGGAGTGAGTGAGTAGCCAAAGAGTATTTGATGCTTTACGCACAACCAGGCCGATATGCTTTTCTGGTTTGAGGTCCGAGCTCAGCATTACACCTAGGTCCTTTTCGCAGGTAGATTTTGTCAGGTCGATACCTTTCATTTTGTACGAGTTCTTCGGATTTTGGCGATGGACGACAGAGCACGACACGACAGAGCTACCTTGTGGGACGCCACTGGTTGCATCTATCCATGTGGATAGTGTGTCTGCAACCTTGACTGCAATTTTCCTATCATTCAAGTATGCTGAGAGCCAATTTTTCAGCTGCTCCTTGATTCCATAGACCTCTAGGCAGTGGATGAGTTTTCGCACGGATATTCGGTCGAAGGCCTTAAGTAGATCGATTATGATAATATCTATTGGAATCCCACGGTCCAGGGCAGACTGGATGTAGTCGTGTATCACTACTAGTTGGGAAACAGTAGAACGATTTTTACGGAATCCATGTTGATGATCTGAGATGAGATTGTTCAATTCGAGGTGCGAGTTTAACTTTTCCACTATGACCCTTTCCATGATTTTCAGAAATGGTGAAGTAAGGCTGATCGGGCGATAATTCTCCGGGTCACTCCGTTTCCCTTTTCCTTTGAAAATAGGTGTTACGTGGGATAGCTTCCAGGAAGAAGGAAACTTGCATTGCTCGAATGAGATTTGGAAAAGTATTGCCAGGGGTTCACATAGCTCGTCTCGCAGTTCTTTCAAGATAAAGGACGGGATGCCATCAGGATTGAGTGCTTTTGACGCTCTCATGCCCTTCATTGCTCCTAGAACACTTCCTGGCGTGAAGCCAATGCTGTGGAGCTCGCTTCCTGTGTGTGAGTCTGGGAGTTGAGGTAAATAGCCATCGTCAACAGTGAACGTACTGGCGAAGAATTCTACAAGAGCATTCGCCTTATCTAAGCTAGTGCTATGGACCACATCACTTCGATCTATTAGTGTTGGTAGTTTCTGCTGCTCACCTAGCTTGCGTTTGCACAGGTTGTAGAAATCGCTTTTTGTTCTTATTTTCTGGAATTCTTCGCGTTCGCAATCCTTGTTGTAGTTTCTGATTGCTTTTCTACATTTTGAGCTGAGTTTCTGAAGCTTGGCGAGTCTACTTATGCTTCCAGATGCTTTGTAATCCCTGTATGACTTCTTCCGGTCCCTGGTGAGCTTTCTTATGTGCCTGGGAATGTATATCCTTTTGCCAATGTGTTTGTTGTTCCTGAATGGTGTGGTTTCAGTGACGGCTCGATGAAGTATGCCATAGAAAACTTCCCAGGCTTCACACTTACAATATACGACTTACAATATACGACCTGAAATGAATGATGGGATAAAACTACGTAAAAATCGGGCAGAAGAATTAGTTGGATATGGGGAAATCTTTCGAACGGCTGATAAGATCTGAATGAAACTTGGTACTGATGGGGGAGTTGGGGGGGGGGGGAGGGTACCGGAAATATCGTGACACGCTTAGATTGGAGGGATCGGGATGAAACTTGGTGGGAAGAACAAGCACATATCCTTGATACATCATTGATATATTCGAATCGGATCCGGGCACTGTGGGGGGGGGGGGTGGAGGCTGGGAACCAGATTTCCGGTTACCACGGTTTAAGGTATTTCTGGATGTGCTAGGACGATGAAATTTGGCAGACTTATCAGGGCCCGACCAGATTGACTAAAGAAAAGTAATTTCCCCGAGCATTCACAAACGAAACTTGACAGTGGCAAGAGCTCGTGTCGCAGATTACCATTTCGTGTCCGGACCGGGTTCTACAACTCTGGGGGGGGGGATTAGAGGGGGATCGGAAATCTTGGAACAAGCTGAGAATAGAGGGACCGGGATGAAGCTTGGTGAGAAGAACAAGAACCAGTTGTAAATAGGTTTTTGACAGAAATTGACCGGATCGGTGCACTGTCTGGGTCTTGGAAGGTTTTTCCCGGAAATCCGGTGATCGCGAATTAAGGTACTTAGAGATGCTCTTGGACGGTGAAATTCGGCAGGTGTATTAGGGACCCGATCAGATTGACTTAGAATCAGTAAATTCCGCGATCTGACTATCTTCGAGGGAGTGGAGGAAACATGAATCCGGACTACCGTAATTTCATGCATAACTTTTGAACGATTGGTCGGATCCGATGGAAACTTGACAGCTCACTAAATTGGACGTGTTTCTGATCTCACGAACACGTTCATAATCCCCCAAGGGCCCATGATCATTTGTACCTAAATTATATGAAATGAGTTTTCAGCCCCGTTCCAGCCTTGAAGGCAAAAGGCCAGGATTAGTGAGCGTGTTCAACCCTACTTACACTAGTTACCACGCATGACGTCACGAATTTTGTCTTCTTGACGTCAAGGCTGAAACGAATTTTTTTGAATTTTCGGTTAAAGATGGATGGAACGGTCAGCGTAGTAACCTTTCCTGAGGCTGTAACGGAATTAGTAACTAATAGTTACTATAGTTAGAAGGGTGGAACACGCTCAGTGACGTCATGCGTAGCCCGATGAATAATTTATCTCAAAGTAGTACTGTGAAGTAGTACGAAAAAGTAGCATACATACTAATGATGCTACTACATGCTTCTACTTCAAGGCTACCGTGTTACTGCATACTACTATATGCTACTATTAGCAAGACTGGATGCTACTATGGCAAGACAGGATGCTACTACATACTACTACATAAGATTGGACCAGTCTGAGGCACATTAAATGATAGTATTCTTTGCTATTACATGCTACTTTTTCGCACTACTACCATACTACTACCCAGGCTACAAATTTGTCATCGGGAGTAACTTCGGTAAGTAGGTGGGAGCACGCTCTTTATGTCGGAGCTCTCTTTTGTTGCTCATCGTTATGTTGTTTCTTTACAGCCATTGTTGCCTCTAACTGCTGTTTGCATCTACTGTCGACTGGACGGCTGGGGGAACAAGGTGACCCTGCCTGCGGCGAAACCACCAAAGGACGTCCCTAGCATGCTCATGGAGTGCAGTGCATGCTACCAGATAGTTCACCCCAAGTGTATTGACGGACAGGTAATATTATTATTATTATTTATTTATAATCCTTCAGGACAGAAGAGTAGGTATACAATTAGAAATATCAATCATTTCGACAATCATATGTCATATCAGTAGCTGCGTTCTTTGTCACGGGAGTTCTCACCGGTGGTCTCGGGTTTTTCTTATAAGCCGTTTTTGCATCCACCAGTGACTTCTCATCAGTCTTATAACCCGTTTTTGAACTAACCAGTGTCCGGTTTTATCTCACCGGTGCGGACTAACCAGAACGTACTCGTGAGCCCGGCTTCAGCGAGGAGTTAGCCAGTTTTCATCAACTCACAGGTGAACCAAAAAAACGCGTTTTAAGGGAAGAACCGGATACTGGTGACTAAACACCAGAGACAGCCCGGAGTGCAACGAACGCAGCTAGTTACACAAATAAAGACATATAGTAAAAAAAATATCAATCTTCAGTACACTTTTTGGGATCCCAAAAATGGCTGTTTTGGTCGAAGTACAAGTCAAGTTCGAAGATGGCTCTGTAGCGTATATTTAGGGGTGGGGTGGGGTTGAAGTTATGGGAACAAAAATATTTTTTTAAAGCTAGGGGTAAGTAGACATGCTGAATCAGAATATAAAAATTATTTTCTCGTCGGACAAGTACTTCGGCCGGAATTCGGCAAAATCCGGATTATTTTTTAAAGTAACCTTTTTTTTATCAATCAAGCAAGTTCATTTTCCAACTAGCTTAAAGCTAGAAGAGGAAGAAATATTTACAAAATACACAGACACGAAACAAATTAACTATGACCAGAAATAAATGTTGGGATGAAGCTATGTAAACATTGGGCAGAAGAATTAGCAGAATATGGAGAAACTGATTGCCAGTGTTCCTCTCGGACCGACGCACGGAAGACGGGAGGGGAGGGGGGAACAGACGGCCCCATCTGGGACAACACATCATCTTTGCTCCAAATTTTTCTGAAAGAGTATTTCTGCGGTCAGTTAATTTAGGAACGTCCAGTTTAATGAGAGCCTCTTCATATGAGATATTATGATCACCCAGAATGATTCTCACTGCTTTGTATTTGATATTTGATAAGTTGTATATATTAATATTTATAATAATTTGTATGTGTATTGATGTTCGATTTGCGGGTTAGAAGACATGCTGAAACGTGTATGACAATCATCATCTCACCGGACGTATAGTTCGCTCGAAATCCGGCCAAACCCGGAAAATTTGTTAAAAGAAAAAGTTTAATCTGAAGTTGATTAGAGGTTTAGTGTTGGGGTAAGGAGACATACTGATTTCCTTTTTTAGCTTTAGTTTTTTGACAGAGAAGTAGTTTGTCTGGAATCCGGCTGAAACCGGAAATTTGGCAGAAGTATGAAAGGTAGTTTTGATCAATTTCGTCAAAGTAGATACGACGTAGGCCATAGGGTAAACACACATGCTGAATCCATATCTGAACTTGGTCTCCTCAGATGATTACCATTAGTCTTAATCTGTTTCTAAACTTTAGTAGTAAAATTGTTTAAGAAGTCTGTCGAAGACCGAATATCTACAAAGACCCAATTGTCTGGATCAGATATTAATTTTTTGGGATCCCATCGAAAACTTTGGTCTTGTTTCTGAGGAAAAAGGAATATTAATAATTATTTTTTTTTTATTTCCTTGAGAGCTTTCACAAATGGCTAGCTGCGGATCGTCAAAATAAAACGTGACACACTGGATAATTTTATTTACAGTTGAAATGGTGGATAAAGTGAAGCACAAATGAAGATAAATATCTTTCGGTTAAAGTGTGTGTGTGTGTAGGGGGGGGGGGGGGGGGGGGTTGAACAAGTCGTGCCTTGCATGGGTACTTTTTTGTAGTAGTAGTTTGTAGAGTCTTAAAATCTTGTAAAATGTTTGTGATGATTGGTATGCTACGAAAACTCAAGTTCTACGTTCCCCGGCAAATAGGCTACTGCGGCTCTTGTATTTCTCGATAATCCATCCTTACATCTTATATTGCTCATCGCTTGGGATGTTTCCTTCCATTTGATACCGATTAGAGTGCTGCAGAATAAAGCAATCCGGATAATATGTGGAAAAGAGGAGCGTGAATCGGTAAGAGAAATTTACCGTAAAGTTAAAATATTACCGGCTGCTGGTCTACGTGATCTGTATTCCCTATGTTTTATGTACCAATATCAGAGGAATAGTTTACCGTCATGTTTTGAAAGAGTTCTTGTTGTTAATTCTGATGTTCACAGCCACGAACACGCGTTCGAAAAATGATTTTTGTGCTCAGTTGGCTGTGATTACTAGGTCTTAGTTTTCAATCATTTATAGAGGGATTAAATAGTTTTCAATCATTTATAGAGGGATTAAATTGTGGGATGGATTAGAAAAGAATTATTGGAAAAGGAAAATGTGAGTGAGTTTAAAAATGATATTAAAAATAAAATGCATGGTAAGTATGATTTGTACAAAATAGATTGAAGTAGGTTAGTTTTAAGGAAATGATCTATTATTTTTTTTGCCCAGTTGGAGGAGAGAAAGTTATTTTTGCTGGGTTGTTTTGGTTTGTTTGTGTTGGAGGTTGATTCCACTGCTGACAAAGATATGTGATCGGTATTGTGGGTTTAGTGGTCACCCCCAGGACAACCTGGACGCCCGGGTTCTCGGGGGACTGGTTTATTTGAAGATGTATCGTTTAGTTTTTGTGTTTTTTGCTACAAGTGATTTTGCTACAAGTGATACTGTGATTTGTTTAAAATAAAGAATAACCTAACCTAACCTAACCTAAAATCTGGTAAAATGTTTTTGATGATTGGAAGCTATACATTTGTTTCCAAAGTTCACGGTAAGACGGTCGATTTAGGGTGGGGACAGCAATATCGATCTGCTTTCTTTTTGTAGTGTAAACCTCGGGGGGGGGGGGGGGGGTATATAAACGAGTTTTAATTTGTATTATTTTGTTTACAAATGAACTGAATTGAAATGAAATGGAATTAACGATGATAGTCTTTCCCGCAGAAACGTAGATAAGCGCAATTAATGTGAACCAGGGGCTAGCAGCTTCGATTGCGATTGCGTGTATTAGTTAAATAAAGATAAGTATCGAGTGATGTAAAGTGTATCGTAACCATCATGTATTTTGTACGGCCAATTGGCTATTAAATATATTCATTCATTCATTTGTCTTTCTTTTAGTATAACTCAGAGAGTGGAGTAGTTAGCAGCGAAATGCCCAGCTCTTGGGTCTGTCCGAAGTGTGTTTATCTCGGGAAGGACCACGACCTGAAGGTACGTTTCCTAATCGTTACTGTTTATTAATTGTTAACTTATTTTTATACGACAGGTCAACAACAATCCTGGTTGTTTAAGCTGATCGCATTATGGATTCGATTAGTTATCGCTGGAGTACTATTGAGTCAATGTCTTGAGTCAATTCTGTCAGTGTGTGTGGTTTTCTTTTTAAAGGACAGCTCTTACAAATGATCTTTTCCCTATAAAAATGGATCAGAAAAAACGTTTTAGAAAATACCATTACTTTCCACCTGAAACTAGCGATTCTCGTGTTAGCGCTTGTCGATTATATCCAGCCTTCCTGATCTCCGACGCGGCGGCTGGGCGCAAAAGATTTGAAAACTGAGTTAAAAAGTGAAAAAATTAAGCAAATAAAAGAAGTAATAAACAGAAGATTATCACATCCTTATGTGGGAAATAGTTGTCAGCGGACAATGAAGATTCCGGCAAACTTTTCTTTGGGTGACGGGAAAATTCGGCAAGGCTGAAAAAGCGCTAAAAATTCATAGTTACGAAACGAAACAATGGAGAGAGGTGGGAATTTTAGAAGCTTATACTTCCATATGAAGGCAAGAATAAGTAAGAGGGGTCCTTTAAGTTTCTTGTGCTCTTTCCATTATTTCTGTTAACAGCAGTGTTCTTTTTTCATTTCTTTCTTGTTCTTATTCTTCTTCTTCATTTAATTGCTCCGTCTTTTTGTACGTTTGTGCATTATGATGGGCAATAAATCTATTATTATTATTAATGCTGCGACCGCACTGAATGGTTTCTAGACAGCCGTTTCACTTTTATTCTTAGAGTTCGAAAATACCTGTGCCCGTAAGAAAAACAAAAAAAGAGATTTGTGTTCTTTTCTGGGTTTTAGATATAATTTAAGGACGTTTACCTGGAGTAGCTGCCGTTGTAGTTCCCGAGTTCAAAGATACTGAATCCTTTCAAACCGTTGCTACTTTACACGTATCTTTTGCTGTTATCGTCCAATGTCTGGACTTTGCGTTCAATCTCCGACAAGTGCTACAGCCGAAAAAACTATAAATTCGAAAAAACTGTTTCTGGTTTATTGGTCACGGTACAAGTCCCTTGTGTAAAGTGCCATCCATGCATTATTATTAATTTCTGTGACATGGGGATGTGAACTGGTTAGATGAATTTGCATTCGGGCGCGATCACTGTTCCTATGGCCGGCTTCTAACAGACTATAGTAGTGGTTTGCGAACTCTGTTCACAAGCCCCTCGGTAGCTCAAACGGTAAGAGCGCCTGCCTTGTAAGCAGAGGGTCCTGGGTTCAAATCCCGGCTGAGGAGCATTTTTGTCTTTCAGTTCACTGCTAATAAGATACAGCCGCTATGCTCGAACGGATGAATTTATTCCCAAAAAGTCCTAGGGGCCTCGGCGGGAGAAGCAAAAATGAAATAAAAGACAATGCTGACAAATTCAAGGTAAACACCAAAAAAAACTTACCCCCAAAACACTCTCGACGCTCCATATCCTACTTCAAAACAAGCCGAATATGACAAAAGTCTCCGAAAGAGACGATCGTCGATTAATTAATTGTATAAATTAAGTGTTATTTATGTATTTCATGACGCGTACTAATTGTTGGCCTCCCAGGTTATATTTTCCCTTGTGTAAAGATATTGGCCAAATACAAATGATACTGATTCGGAACTGTAACGATCAGCCTAATGCCGACTGTAGTTCATAATTCATTCAATTCAATTCAATTTTCTGTTTTTTTGTCAACAAAAATAACTGTATCAAGATAAAATGACGTCAAACGTAAAGTGAATAAATACAACAACAACAATGATGACGTCAAACTTACAGTGAATAAATACAACAACAACAACAAAACACCTTACCTTACGAGTATCAAAGTTTCGGGAATGAGAGACGAATGGGCCGAGGGCCTGAGCCGAGATGGATGGGAATGGTGCCGAGAGACGGCGTAAGATGGCAAGAATATGAATCCCCAAAGCAAAAGTAAGATAGTTGTTCCGAAACCGTTTCTCGTGCCTTTTTTTTTTTTTTTTAGAGAGAGAAGCTTCGGCTTAACGTCTTTTTCTATTAATAAAAAAAAAAAAAAATGGAATTGGATGCGTATGTTGCATAGTAACCATTTATTGTGACAGCGGTGACGGTAATTAATTTGTCAGATCTTCACTGTGCCTATTTTCTTTTTCCAGCCTCGCCACTTCAAAGCCCGCGATGTCTTCCTTAAACTAAAATCCGAAGACCCGTCTACAAGCCATGAGGAGAGCGTCAGCCCTCTGAAATTTGAACTCAACTCCCCTCCCCCATCCGACCGAAAAAACAAACGTTTAGGCCACAGCTCTCCACCCCCCGAACTCCGGCGAGCGATTGAATTCGGAACCCCGTCCGGACTGGACGCTGGGGAGCTTGCCGATGCCGAGTGCGATAGTAAAAATCACCGGCGAGCTGATGAAATCGAGCCAACTGACCTGGAAGAAGGTTTTAAGGTCGAACGCATCCTACTGGAGCAAACGCCACGTAAGGTCGTCTCTGGGGGCATTAGGGTCGAGAGCGAGGGGAAGAAGAGGGAGAAAAAGCGACCGAGTGATGAGTTTGAGACCCCAAGAGAGATCGCCAAGAGAGTGAAAGCTGCCGATTCGCCGGATATCAGAAGGATTGACAGTCGGGCAGAATCCAGGAATGAAAACGAAGAGAGGCTTTATGCAGCGATCCAGAAAACGCGGTAAGTCAATGACCCGGTCCCTTATTTCAAGTTCAAGTTTTTTAATTTTACACAAAAATACAAATACCTCATACAAGCACTGTGGAGAACAAAAATTCGAACATGCAGTGCTTGAAACAGAAACAGAACTTTCCACTTCATTAATAGGACGATAAATACAGAATATTTGAGGCGCGGAAGAAATATTGCAGCGAACCAGGGCCATCGGTCTAGGATTGAAAAAGATAAAGTTCAACCGGTTGCAGAGATGGGCGAATCCGATCATGAAAGGATTCGAATCCGAATCCAGGGCTAGGTACGAATCCGATTCCGAATCCGAATCCACCAGTTTATGCTGAGGATTCGAATCCGACCTCAATAAAAAATCAAATCAATCAAATCAAATAGGTTGTATTTAAAAATCAGAGATGACAAAAAAACACTGATATCTAAGGTAATCAGATAACGTGATAGATTACTGAGGATGGTTGGTGGTGGAGACCAAAAAGTTAGATTGCCCAAGTCCACTGTGTAAACAAGAGCTGTAAGCTCATATGGCACTTGCATGTGTCAAGATGATTTGATTGATCAAAAGTAAGTTTCGACTTTGCGGTTGAGATGCGCGCTATAAGGGAGCTGGAACTTCATTTGTAAGCAAAACCCTTGAGGCAAAACTGCTAATGGGCTGATGGGCATCACGAAAATACATATATTGCTTAAAAGTATTTTTTTTACTTTGCGGTCAAGATTGGTACTTTAAGGAATAATCGGATTTGGGAAGTAGCAATTTCTAAGCAAATGTTGTTGAATCTCCAATATTCCAGCGAAGTTTCATCGTCCTAGCACATCTGGAAGTACCTTAACGCGCGATCACCGGAATCCCAGACCCCCTCCCCCTCCTCCAACTCCACCCACAATAACCGGAGCCAATCCGGTTCTGTAAATGATTAATCCAGAGCATCTGTTTGTCATTCCCACGAAGTTCGATCCAGATCACACCAGTCTAAGCGGGTCAAGTATTTTCCGCCCTCCCCCCGATAATTGCCGGATTCGGTCCGGAAATGAAAAAGGTCACAAGAGAAAAATGTCCTCTGTTTAATTATTAAATTTCACTCGAATCCGATCACCCGTTCCAAAGTTACGCATGACTCAATATTCCGGATTCCCCTCCCTCAACTCCCCCCCCAAGATTATCATATCGAGGATTTTTTTTTTTATTCCAAGTCAGTTTGACCGGGTCCCTGATATGCCTTCCAAGTTTCGTCGTGAAAATCCCCCAAAAAACGGAATTCCGGGATACCCCTTCTCCCCCCCCCCCCCTCAAGTGTCCGGATCCAGTCAAATTATGTAAAAGATTTACATGGACCAGATGTTTGTTCTTCCCAGCAAGTTTCACTCCGATACCATCATTCTAACCGTTTCTCGAGATTTCCGGTCCACCCCCACCTCCACCCAGCTCCCCCGCGGTGCACGTAGCCAATCCGATTCAGCAAATGACTTACCTAGAGCATCTGTTTGTTCTTCCCACAAAGTTCCATCCCGATCCCTCCATTCTAAACGGGGCACGTATTTTCCGCCCCCCCCCCAATAGTTGCCGGATCCGGTCCGGATATGAAAAAAACATCGGAGAAATGTCCTCTGTTGAATTCTTAAATTTCACTCGAATCCGATCACCCATTCCAAAATTACGCATGACTGAAAATTTCGGATTCCCCTCCCTCCACTCTCCCCACCATTATCTGATCGACAAAATTTTTTATTTTGAAGTCAGTTTGATTGGGTCCCTGATATGCCTGCCAAGTTTCATCGTGAAAATCCCCAAAACCACCATCACCGGAATTCCGGGACCCCCCCCCCCCCATAAGTGTCCGGATCAAGTACAATGGTCTAAAGGACTTATCTAGAGCAGATGCTTGTTCTTCCCAGCAAGTTTCACTCCGATCCCTCCATTCAAACCGCTTCTTGAAATTTCCGGTCTCCCCCCCCCAACTCCCCCCTGGCTACCGAATCCGGTCAAGACTTTAAACGGGACATTACAGATATATATTCTGTTCAGTTATGAAGTTTCATTACAATCCGATCATCCGTTCGAAAGTTACACACTTCTCAATTTCCCGGATTCCCCTGCGGATTCCCCTCCCTCCACTCCCCCACCATTATCTGATCGACAATATTTTTATTTTGAAGTCAGTTTGATTGGGTCCCTGATATGCCTGCCAAGTTTCATCGTGAAAATCCAAAAAACCACCCTCACCGGAATTCCGGGACCCCCCCCCCCCCATAAGTGTCCGGATCCAGTACAATGGTCTAAAGGACTTATCTAGAGCAGATGCTTGTTCTTCCCAGCAAGTTTCACTCCGATCCCTCCATTCTAACCGTTTCTTGAAATTTCCGGTCTCCCCCCCCCCAACTCCCCCCTGGCTACCGAATCCGGTCAAGACTTCAAACGGGACATTACAGATATATATTCTCTTCAGTTATGAAGTTTCATTACAATCCGATCATCCGTTCGAAAGTTACACACTTCTCAGTTTCCCGGATTCCCCTGCCCTCCACCCCCCCCCCCCAAATGGTCGGATCGGGAAACTTATTATTTCCAGGTTACTTTGGTCAGGTCCCTGATATTCCTGCCAAGTTTCATTGTCCTAGCTCATCTGGAAGTACCCAAACTCGAAAAAGTGTGACAAAATGCCCTATATTTTCAAGTTTCGAGCGCCCCCACTCCCCCGCATATGGTCGGATCGAGAAACTGATTATTTCCAGGTTCGTTTGGTCGGGTCCCTGATATTCTTGCCAAGTTTCATTGTCCTAGCACATCTGGAAGTACCCTAACTCGGATATGTGGGACAAAAAACTCGGACCGACCGATCGACAGACCGACAGACGGAATTGTGATCGGTATATGGCACTTGAGCCAGAGGCTGCAAGTGCCATAAAAATGGGAAAACGGTAACCGGAAGGATGTAGTCTAGAAATTTGAGTGGATTCGTAAGATTAAGGGCTTGGAATCCGAGTCCGAATCCGGCCTGACTAGCAGAAGATTCGAATCCGGCCAAAAGTGCGAATCCTCGATTCGAATCCGGATTCGGATTCGCCCATCCCTGACTGGCTGCAAAGTCAATTTAGTCCCTGCTTCCAGTAGTCTGTTTTCTTTCAACGCTGAGAGATAGTCCTTTGATTAGTGATTGTGTCATCAGTTCAGAAAAAAAAACTTCTTGGAACATACCGTTTTGAAAACCTCGATAGATTGACAACCTCAGCACTGAACCAATAGCGAAGGAACAAAACCAAACTGGAATGATTTATGCTGTCTTTGTCTATCATGTTAACTGGGGAGCTCAAGGTTAACTGAAGCTCAGCTTCGTGAACGTAGACCGGACGAGCGGAACTTCGGTTGCGAGATAAAATTACATTCCTGATTTTGGCACAGAACGGATAAGGCTAACACGACAAACTTCTTCAGTAGTGTAGACCGCTTCAGGCAGAAAATTCTCCACTGCGGCATCTTCCTCTTCTTTAGTCACTCTACTGGTTGTCTGTTTCTGCTGGAGTCATTACGGCATCTTCTAGGAATGAATAGAATTTTGTTTTTCAAAAGCAGCTGTCATAACGTTACCGCCGAATTTGATCTTTTCGTCATAAAAAATGATGAATAACATGACACTATCACTTCTTTTTATGGCACTTGCAGCCTCTGGCTCAAGTGCCATATACCGATCACAATTCCGTCTGTCGGTCTGTCGGTCGGTCCGAGTTTTTTTGTCCCACATATCCGAGTTAGGGTACTTCCAGATGTGCTAGGACAATGAAACTTGGCAGGCATATCAGGGACCCGACCAAACTAACCTGGAAATAATCAGTTTCCCGATCCGACCATATGGGGGGGAGTGCGGGGCGCTGGAAACTTGCAAATTTAGGGCATTTTGTCACTTTTTTCTGAGTTAGGGTACTTCTAGATGAGCTAGGACAATGAAACTTGGCAGGAATATCAGGGACCCGACCAAACGAACCTGGAAATAATCAGTTTCCCGATCCGACCATATGCGGGGAAGTGGGGGCGCTCGAAACTTGAAAATTTAGGGCATTTTGTCACACTTTTTCGAGTTAGGGTACTTCCAGATGAGCTAGGACAATGAAACTTGGCAGGAATATCAGGGACCTGACCAAAGTAACCTGGAAATAATAAGTTTCCCGATCCGACCATATGCGGGGGAGTTGGGGCGCTGGAAACTTGAAAATTTAGGGCATTTTGCCACACTTTTTCGAGTGAGGGTACTTCCAGATGAGCTAGGACAATGAAACTTGGCAGGAATATCAGGGACCCGACCAAACTAACCTGGAAATAATCAGTTTCCCGATCCGACCATGTGCGGGGAAGTGGGGGCGCTGGAAACTTGAAAATTTAGGGCATTTTGTCACACTTTTTCGAGTTAGGGTACTTCCAGTTGTGCTAGGACCATGAAACTTGGCAGGCATATCAGAGACCCGACCAAACAAAATTAGGAATAATCATTTTTCTGATCCGACCATTTTGGGGGGGGGGGGGGTGGAGGGCAGGGGAATCCGTGAAACTGAGAAGTGTGTAACTTTCGAACGGATGATCGGATTGTAATGAAACTTCATAACTGAAGAGAATATATATCTGTAATGTCCCGTTTAAAGTCTTGACCGGATTCGGTAGCCAGGGGGGAGTTGGGGGGGGGGGGGGAGACCGGAAATTTCAAGAAACGGTTAGAATGGAGGGATCGGAGTGAAACTTGCTGGGAAGAACAAGCATCTGCTCTAGATAAGTCCTTTAGACCATTGTACTGGATCCGGACACTTTTTTTTTTTTGGGGGGGGGGGGGTCCCGGAATTCCGGTGATGGTGGTTTTTTGGATTTTCACGATGAAACTTGGCAGGATATCAGGGACCCAGTCAAACTGACTTCAAAATAAAAATATTGTCGATCAGATAATGGTGGGGGAGTGGAGTGAGGGGAATCCGCAGGGGAATCTGGGAAATGGAGAAGTGTGTAACTTTCGAACGGATGATCGGGTTGTAATGAAACTTCATAACTGAATAGAATATATATCTGTAATTTCCCGTTTAAAGTCTTGACCGGATTCGGTAGCCAGGTGGGAGTTGGGGGGGGGGGAGACCGGAAATTTCAAGAAACGGTTAGAATGGAGGGATCGGAGTGAAACTTGCTGGGAAGAACAAGCATCTGCTCTAGATAAGTCCTTTAGACCATTGTACTTGATCCGGACACTTATGGGGGGGGGGGGGTCCCGGAATTCCGGTGATGGTGGTTTTGGGGATTTTCACGATGAAACTTGGCAGGCATATCAGGGACCCAATCAAACTGACTTCAAAATAAAAATTTTGTCAATCAGATAATGGTGGGGGGAGTGGAGGGAGGGGAATCCGAAATTTTCAGTCATGCGTAATTTTGGAATGGGTGATCGGATTCGAGTGAAATTTAAGAATTCAACAGAGGACATTTCTCCGATGATTTTTTTCATATCCGGACCGGATCCGGCAACTATTGGGGGGGGGGGGGGGGCGGAAAATACGTGCCCCGCTTAGAATGGAGGGATCGGGATGGAACTTTGTGGGAAGAACAAACAGATGCTCTAGGTAAGTCATTTGCTGAGTCGGATTGGCTACGTGCACCGCGGGGGAGCTGGGTGGGGTGGGGGGGGGGGTGGACCGGAAATCTCGAGAAACGGTTGGAATGATGGTATCGGAGTGAAACTTGCTGGGATGAACAAACATCTGGTCCATGTAAATCTTTTACATAATTTGACTGGATCCGGACACTTGAGGGGGGGGGGGAGGGGTATCCCGGAATTCCGTTTTTTGGGGGATTTTCACGACGAAACTTGGAAGGCATATCAGGGACCCGGTCAAACTGACTTGGAATAAAAAAAAAAAATCCTCGATATGATAATCTACGGGGGGGGGGGGGAGTTGAGGGAGGGGAATCCGGAATATTGAGTTATGCGTAACTTTGGAACGGGTGATCGGATTCGAGTGAAATTTAATAATTAAACAGAGGACATTTTTCTCTTGTGACCTTTTTCATTTCCGGACCGAATCCGGCAATTATCGGGGGGAGGGCGGAAAATACTTGACCCGCTTAGACTGGTGTGATCTGGATCGAACTTTGTGGGAATGACAAACAGATGCTCTGGATTAATCATTTACAGAACCGGATTGGCTCCGGTTATTGTGGGTGGAGTTGGATTAGGGGGAGGGGGGTCTGGGATTCCGGTGGTCGCGCGTTAAGGTACTTCCAGATGTGCTAGGACGATGAAACTTCGCTGGAATATTGGAGACTCAACAACATTTGCTTAGAAATTGCTACTTCCCAAATCCGATTATTCCTTCAAGTACCAATCTTGACCGCAAAGTAAAAAAAATACTTTTAAGCAATATATGCATTTTCGTGATGCCCATCAGCCCATTAGCAGTTTTGCCTCAAGGGTTTTGCTTACAAAGGAAGTTCCAGCTCCCTTATAGCGCGCATCTCAACCGCAAAGTCGAAACTTACTTTTGATCAATCAAATCATCTTGACACATGCAAGTGCCATATGAGCTTACAGCTCTTGCTGTTAAACGCCTTCGCTGATCTTGAGGGTGGTAAGGAATTTGATGATTGCAGAGAATATGTAGCACTCTCATCTTCAGTGAGTGCTGCTTTTGTGAGGGTGGTTATTGAGGGGTAGATAGATAGATAGATAAATCTTTTTATTCACCACACTTATCATGACTCACGCCGAATTTGTTTGGTATAATCTTTTCTTCAAACAATGTTTACAACGGGTACGTCAGCTACGATTCTTCATCAGCGATATTTCGGCCCTTTTTGTCAAGGGTCCTCGTCAGGCTGCCAATCCTCTGGTTCAACTTCGGGGAAGGAAACAAACCTGTAATAAATAACTGAATATATTTTAATAAGATATTTACAGTCG
This sequence comes from Branchinecta sandiegonensis, assembly GCA_030848855.1. Taxonomy (NCBI): domain Eukaryota; kingdom Metazoa; phylum Arthropoda; class Branchiopoda; order Anostraca; family Branchinectidae; genus Branchinecta; species Branchinecta sandiegonensis. The sequence goes on along the minus strand of JAUPMV010000021.1, from coordinate 13,227,690 downwards.
GTAGAAGTTTCAGTTATTTATTACAGGTTTGCTTCCTTCCTTCCTGAATAAATGTTTCAAAGTCAGCTTGGGCTCAAAGAATATTTATTGGTATAATCATGGATACAACTTATGAACACACACGTAAATCATAATAGGCCTAAGCATATAGGGTTACAACGGTCATATAATCATAATAGGCCTAAGCAAATAGGTCTACAACGGTCATAAATAACATTATAAATTTTAACTAGCAGCTCAGCTTATGCTTCGTTATACAACTTTAAAAAGGAAGGGACAAAACTCTTTGCAAACCTCTGCAAACCTTTCTCAACCCCCTCAAGCACCTTTAACGCGTTCTTGGTGATTCCTGACAGCTCTGCTTGTACATCGAAATATCAGCGTTGCCGTGCAGCGTTTCGTCTTCCTTGTGGCAGAATCTGAGTAATGGGGACTTAGCCAATGATCTATCATGCAATCAATTTTGATTTGAAATGTTATCCTTCTTAAATCGATGAGTTCTTGGCAGTTTGGCGTGGAGTGAATCACACTCTCATCAAGATCACCACACATTAGTTGCGTTTTTGCAGTTACCGCGGTAGCTGAATTTGCAAGTCGTTTTTGCAGTTATCGTGGTATCTGATATACGGTTGCTCGGCAAAAACGACAATTGCCGAAATTGCGCTTTTCGAAGTCATCCCAAGAGAAAACTGATATTTAGTCACATCACGAAGTGCCAAACTTTCTTCCCACCAATTTGACAAAAATTTATGAAAGTGAGATGACTTTTTCAGATAGCAAGATCAGTTACCACGGTCGGACCGTGATTTCTGAATATCAGATACCACGATAACTGCAAAAACGCCCTTTGCCCGTGGTATCAGATACCACGATAACTGCAAAAACGACTTTAGACCGTGGTATCAGAAACCATGGTATCTGCAAAAGCGCAACTATTGGGTACGAGTGATGGTGCATTTACACACTGCGTAAAATCCGAGCGTATTTGGAATCCCAGCGTATTTTACACACGTATTTGGGCTTGAAAAGATCTCTAGCAGTACGGACGTATTTGAGAAATCGGTCCGTTTAATGTCTAAATACGTCCGTATTGCTAGAAATCTTTTCAAGCTCAAATACGTGCATAAAATACGCTCGGATTTCAGAATACGCTCGGACTTACGCAGTGTGTGAACCCACCATGAAGGGCGCTAAAGAGCAGGTTGAATAATTCCTTTTCTTTTTCAGAGAATGCCTCAACTATGCTACCCTCAAAGAGCTAGCAATGGCTACGGGGCGGGTCGTCAAGCTACCCATCGTTGTCGTCCGTCCGCCGTTGACGGAACAGCAAATCGAAAATCTTGATAGGTTGGAGAAGGAAGAACAGGAGCGCAGAGTAAAAGCAGAACAGGAATCGAAAGCGAAAGCAATGGCGCCTAAAGTAGAAAGGAGGTCGGAAACGATAGAAACCTCTGAAAGCGAGGGAGAGCAAAAGGAAAAGCCTGCGCGGATAACGCGTCTGAAGGCGGAAAAAGCGCGTGAGTCAGAAACGCGAGTTACACGCCGGAAATCCGCCGCGATGTCCACACCGAGCCGGACCGGCACGACAAACGGAAAGTCTGACGGATCCGAAAAACGCAAGACGCGCGGTCAGGTGGAAAACGGCAAAGACGACAACGGGAAGACTCGGCGTGGAATTTCGGAAACATCGAACGAGGACGGAAAATCGCGCCGTGTAACGGCAAAGGACGATGATGTAAGAAATCGCGGGAGAGAGACGCGGGGCGAAAAAGTAAAAACTACCCCGCCGACTACCCCTGATTTAAGACGCCGGGGAAGGGTAGATGTTGACCCCTCGAACGAGACTGATAGCAACCCCAGAAGGGGGCGCAGTGCTGTCGCTACCGTTCCTACCCCCGGCCGGATCGGAACGAGAAGCAAACCAGGATCCGGCACACCGGAAACGAAGAAAACCCCCGAAAAAGGCCGCATTGTCATTGAAATAGAAAAGGGGCGGATCAAAAGAAGCAGCTCGAAAAACGAAAACCGGACACCAGAAAAATCCGGTAATACAGAACTCCCGAATGGAAGCCTATCCCCAATTGTTCGTCTACGAGCCCTGAGAAGTACTAGCTCTACAGATTTGAAGGAGTCCGAAAGAACAAGTGAACAAGAGAAATTGAAAGACAGGAAGAAGAGTCAGGACGGCAGAAAAGCCGAGAAAGACGGACAGACTGACGGACCGAAAGACAAGGATGGAACGCCGAGCGGGAAAGTCACAAAAGAAAAGCAAGCGTTGTCAGGGAGAAAAGGGACTAAAGACGAAAATGAGAAGGCGAAGACATCGACTGAAGTTACGGGTGATTCGGGGAAAGAGGCAAAGAGACGCAGAGGTAGACCCCCTCTGAAAAAGCCCACCGATGAAAACCTGGACCCCCCGAGACTCAAGGACCCATCGAATGTAGCGGCTGAAGCTAACCCTGAAACAGTTGGTACTATCAGCAAGACGAAGACCGTCGATAATAGGGAAACGCACGTTGTTGCTGAGGTAAATGGTTCTTCTGTCCATCCGATAAAGTCATCCACGGACTCGGAGAAGTTGCTTAAAGTTACGGACCGTGTCTCTGTGTCCGATCTTAACCCACCTGTCTTGGTTAAAGAGGCAACGAAGGAACGTATCCCAGTTGACTTGGCCACAAAGCAAACCACAGAACCAGCTTTTGAAGCATCAACCTCCTCAAAAACCACTGAGGAACCAGTTTCACAAGGTGAAAAACCGCCTCTTTCCCATGTGGGCCAACTCCCGCCCATTTTGTTGGCGGAGCCAATCACGGCAGGTTCCGGAGACTCTGCCCTGGAAAAAGAGCCTGGGCTAGTAGCCGTGAAGGAGGAGCCTGCTCCAGAAGTAACCAATGGGGGTTCAGAGACAGTCGATACTGCCTTTGGATTGGCTAATCAGAAATTAGAAGAAAGCGGAAAGTTGGAGCCGACGTGTGAGAAGGTAGAACCAAGGCCTGAGACAGTTAACGCAGCCAATCAGAAGATGGAACCAGGTTATGAGACCACCTTCGTATCCGCAGTTGGTGGAACAAATGAAGAGTGTCATAATTTGGCGAAAGATCTCGATTTGTTGACGAAGATTTTCAGGTATGTGGTGTGTCATTTATTCGCGAGAGAGCTTGTCCAGTGTTTGGGTAACCCTGTACGTATCCAGGGGCATAAAGCGCATTTGGTAGTAGAGTAGTTTTATTAACAAAACTATCAAGGGTCTCATAAATATCTCAGCAAAAGCTCTGCTTGCGAGGATGTTGGGGTCACCCTTTCTTAAAACGGAGGATGTTGTGAGCTGAACCCGTGCTCTATTGCTCTGCACTCCAGCTTCAGCAAAACATCTGTTCTGTAGTAGACTCGGTGTAGTAGACTATGCAACTGCCGTTACTATTATTTTCCAGTAAACTTGACACGTGGGATTGTCCTCAATCATCGAAATTTACCACGTGGCTCTTTTAAGCTACGTTTACAGGCAGGGTATTTACCTGTACTCCGCGGGTATTTTCCCCCGCAATAGCAACAAATACCCGGGTATCTTAGACTTCAATTTCGCGAAATTTTTACCTGGTCATTTGTTTGTCGAAGGCTATTTTTCGACGTCAGCAACAACAAAATCGGATTTTCGAGCAATAAGTTTGAATATGTCCATTTACGAAGTGATCCAAATGGACACATGTTGGTGTCCATTGTAGCTTGATCGTAGAGAGATATCCTGAACTTTACAACCTTGGAATCTATTGCCACTGACAGTACTCTCCCTTGAAAAATACCAGGGTACCGTGTGAACACATACCCGCCGTGTAAATGATCCTTTAGTATTATCTTACCTCCGATCTGGTTAGCATCAAGTCGGAAAGGGATGCGATTGAAGTACTGTCTTTTGGTACAGACGCCGTTCCGGACACAGGGATCATGAAGTAAAACGATCTTGAAAAGAGCCCAGTGAGCCAACCACCATTAGAGAGGATGATGAATATCGTATGTACTTCTGGAGCTTCGGGAAACAGAACAGAAAAATTGTAATAAGATTTGGTACAATTATGGCAGCTGGTTTCGGAGATGGCGAATCCGAATCCGGATTCGGATTCGAATCCAGGATTCGTCCGTTTGGCCGGATCGAATCCCGATTCGTCCTTTTGGCCGGATCGAATCCCGATTCGTCAGAATGGATTCGGATTCGGGCTCGGATTCCAAACCCTCAATCTGACCGCTCAAATTTCTAGTCTACATCCTTCCAGTTTCCGTTTCCAGTTTTTAGACAGGCGGCTTAGGCAACCCAACTTTTGTATCTCTACCACAAACCATCCTCAGTAATCTATCACGTTTCTGATTACCTTAGATATCAGTGCTTTTTGTCACCTCTTATTTTTAAACTGTAAACCATCTACATGATTTGATTTTTGTTAAGGTTGGATTCGATTCCGGATTCGGAATCAGACTCTTACCTAGCCCTGGATTCGGATTTGAATCCTTTCATGATAGGATTCGCCCATCTCTGGCTGGTTCGTCTTTTGTTTTTACACTGTCAGAAGTTTGATAAAATAGAACACATCAGCGCCTCCTTGTGCATAACTTTATGATGCATACGAAGAATATTGATGTTCTTACCGTTTTATTTGTGATTGGCGAAACAAAACTTAAAAGGGGCATAACTGTAAATATTCTCGGCATTCGTCATTACATTTAGCATCCACATGCTGAATCTTGCGAAACTTCTGACTTTGTAAATATGTTAAACTTAAATATTCGTAACTTCTTCAAAACAGAACGAAGGACCAATAATCTGATAGAACCTTTGGTCCCATGCAGTGACTTTGGATACCACGATTAACCTGAGTAGAGCTAGTGGTATAATAATAATAATAATAATTCCTTTATTCTCCATAATAGCATAAGAAACACGCTAGCTTCGGATAGTCAATTACATGTTAATATACTTATTTACAACACACTTAAAAAAACAGCCTCAGGAATTAAAGTTACGTACAAAATAAGGTACAAATGAAGACAAGTACCGGTCAGTCGAATTTACAGGTGGCAGGCTTAGCTTTGGAAGACCGATTGACCGTGTAAACTGCCTAGTACAGGACTTCGGTCGTAAATCTGACACATATTCAGGCAAAATATCTCTGTGAGTTTCAGACGACAGACATTTGAACCCAAATTTCATCGTCAGGGCATGTCTTCTTTCTTTAAGGGTCGGTAGACATAATACACTAAGACTATCTTCATATGAAACATACTGGGCCCCTAAAATGATTTTGCACGCTCGCTTTTGGATACCCTCGAGCTTATCACTCAGAGTCGAGGTGAGGCCAGGGTGCCACACCGGGCAAGCGTATTCCGCATTTGGCCTAATGTAAGTGCAGAAAATAGACCTCAGTTGCTTGGGAGGAATCGCGAATCGACGTAACGCGGCAAACGACCGTAATAACAGAGCGCATTTCTGAACTATGGCCATGACGTGGGATTGCCATTTCAGGTCGCTCTCAACTGTAACGCCAAGGATTTTAACCTTGTCCTGAACAGTGAGGCCGATATCTTCAACAGGTGGCAATTGACGCTTTAAAAACGACACTCTCATTACAACACTTTTAGGTAGGCTTACTGTTAACTTAACATCATCAAGGTCACGCGTCAGTGTAGAAAATATCTGTGAGAGTGGAGGCTGGGTCGACTGTGACGATACGTTTGAGCGTTTTGTTGATACGTTTTGAGCTTCGAGTTGATAGCCGTCTACTTCCCCGATGGAAATTTTTTGAGAATTAGTCGTATGGAATTGTACGAAAAAGTAGCATGCCGTAGTAACTGTTGCCACTGCATGCTACTTCTAGCAAACTGGACGCTACCACAGCAACATTGGATGCTATCGGAGACTACTACTTAAGATTAACCCAGTCGGAGGCATGTTAAATCAAAGAGTCAACAAGAGAAACTTTTGAAAATAATTGATAACAAGAGCTGGAAGCTCAAATGGCACTTGCAGGGCTGGGTCAGAGGATAAAGGAAGGATTTCGTCAATTCGTGGGTTTGTTGTGATCATTTGTAAGCAAAACCTTGAGATAAAAATGATCATGGGTCCTTATAGAAATCACGAGAATGTATTGTTCGTAAAAACTATTTTATTTGTGCATTTGGCCGTGATGATGCGCACTTTTAGGGCGCTGGAGATTCATCTGTAATGAACATTGCACTCTTGAAGCACAAATGGTGATTATAAGCTCTACACTTGTAAGCAAAACCCTTGAGGCAAAAATGATCATGGGCCCTTGGGAATCATAAATACATATCGTTTGGTCAAAGTATTTTTTTTTTACTTTTCTTTTAAAAATTACTTCGCGCTAAAATGTATACTTTGCTTAACAGTATTTTTTGTACTTTGTGGTTAGGATTAGTACTTTAAGGGATGGTCGGAACCAATCTCTAAGCCAATCTTGTCAAGTTTCTAATGTTCAAGCCAAGTTTCATCGCCCTAGCACATCTGGAAGTACCTTAATTTGCGGTCACCGGAATTCCGGACCCCCCCCCCCCCCCACTCCCCTCACAGTACCCGAACCCCATTCGGTTTTGTCACTGATATACCTAGTTCTTGTCCTTGTTCTTCCCACCAAGTTTCATCCCAATCGCTCCACTCTGAGCTTGTTACAAGATTCCCCCCCCCCCCCCACGTTCATCGGATCCGGTCTGGACTAAAAATGGGACATCCGAGACACGAGGTATTTCCAAATATCAAGTTTCGTTAAGATCCGACCACTCGTTCAAAAGATTCCTCCTGCATCAACTCCTCCACGATGGTTGGGTCTGGGAACAGACTATTTCTAAGCCAATCATGTCAAGTCTCTAATGTTCAAGCCAAGTTTCATCGTCCTAGTACATCTGGAAATACCTTAATTCGCGATAACCGGAATTCCGAACTCCCTCCCCCCCTTCAACTCCCCCCAAAGTACCCAAATCCGATCCGGTTCTGTCACTGACGTATCTCGTTCTTATACTTGTCCTTCCCATCAAGTTTCATCCCAATCGCTCCACTCTAAGCGTGTCACAGGATTTCCGGTTCCCCCCTCTGTCCCCCCCCCCCACATTCATCGGATCCGGTCCGGACTTTAAATTGGTCATCCGAGACACGAGGTCTTTCCAAATATCAAGTTTCGTCAAGATCCGATCACCCATTCCAAAGTATACATTCCTCAAGATTCCGGATTCCCCCTCCCTCCCCTCCCCCCACGGTAGTCGGATCGGGAAGTTGACTATTTCCAGGTTTATGTGGTCAGATTCCTGACTTGCCTGCCAAGTTTCACTGTCCTAGCCCACCTGGAAGTAACTTAACTCCGCATCACCGGAATTCCGAAACCCCCCCTCCAACTGCCCCCACAGTGCACGAATCCGGTCCGGTTCTGTCAATGATGTACCTAGGGCTTGTGCTTGTTCCTCCCCACCAAGTTTCATCCCGATCGCTCGACTCTAAGCGTGTCACATGATTTCCGGTTCCCCCCTCCAGCCCCCCCCCCCCCCCCCATATTCATCGGATTCGGTACGGACTTGAAATGGGACATCTGAGACATGACGTCTTTCCAAAAATCAAGTTTCATTAATTTCCGAACACCCGTTCGAAAGTTATGCATGTCACTAAATTCCGGATTCCGGCTCCCCTCCCTCCCCTCCCTCGGATCGGGCAAGTGACTATTTCCAAGTTAGTTTGGTCGGGTCCCTAATATACCTGCCAAGTTTCATCCTCCTAGCACATCTGGAAGTACCCTAACTCGCAAACACCGGACTGACCGACCGACCGACCGACAGACAGACCGATGGAAAAGTGATCGGTATTTGGCACTTGGCCGGAAGGCAAGTGCCATAAAAAGCAATTCGGGAATATTCCCAAATCGTCGACTGTCCATTACCTCGTAAATTTAATTAATTTCATACTGAAAAATCTTGAGGACCCTGGTAAATGGATTAACCTAATAGCTATTGATTTCAAAAAGGCATTTGACCTTGTTGATCATTCTGTTCTAATCCAGAAAATGCGTGATAGTAACATTCCCGAATATCTTATCAAAATTATCAGAAGCTTTTTAACTGATAGAGAACAAGTTGCCAGTTTTTGGCGGGGTCCCCCAGGGTACAGTGCTAGGTCCATTATGTTTCCTCCTAATCATTAATGATATAGCTGCCGCACTAGAAGAAAGATGGAAATATGTCGATGACCTTTCTCTGGTTGAAGTGGTATCTAAGTTGGATAAGAGCTATGCTTTAAATTGCGTATGTCAAATATCTTCGGAGGCTAATGAAGTTAATACGATTGTAAACAAGGAAAAGTCAGCAGTCCTTCCTATTTCCTTTTTAAAATCACCGCCCCAGTTTGAACCTCTGATTCCCAAAGAACTCCTTTGCAACCCAATGACTCTCCTAGGCGTGGTCATCTCTTCTGATCTCTCTTGGCATGAAAACACAAAATCAGTTCTAAAGAAAACAAACGCAAGTATTTCAATGCTTAAAACATTGAACAAACTTGGAGTGGCGAAAGAAAAACTCAAACTTATCTATTGCATGTTCATTCGGTCAATAACAGAATATGCCTGTCCAGTTTGGCACTTCGGACTTGCAAAAGAAGAAGATCAGATCGAGAGAGTTTAGAAGAGATGTCTTCAGATAATTTATGGTGGACCGAAGCTTCCATATTCTTACTACCTGGATGAATTTAATCTTCAAACTTTGGCTAAAAGAAGGCAAAACCTTTCCCTAAATTTTCGTCAAAAGCTTCTAAAACATCCTCTCCACAGCCGTCTCTTGTCTCCCCCATATGCTCCCGAACGAATACGCCTCCCGAGAGAAGCGGCTTTTAAGGTTCCAAAGTTGATACCTGTTTTTGCTAAAACAGACCGCTATAAAGAGCTTTGTGCCTAGTTTTGTGGCCCTTTTTAACTCAACTTGACTTGTATTGTGCTTTCTTTTTGCTGATTGTGTAATGTGTTTATTTCCTAACAAAGTATGTACATGACGAAAAAATATCGAATTTGGCAGTTTTCTATGATAAGCCATATTTTTTAATTAAAATTTTTATTCTATTCTGTTCTACATATCAATACATGCAACTTTTTCGGACGACTGCCATACAACTACACAGTCAAAGAATTTTTCATCGGGTTCCTCTTCGCCATTGCGCATATCACAGTAAAAACTGTAGCAGTGCAGGACCAGCTCTGCGGCGACTCAAGTCTGACGTTACTATTGTAGATAACCAATCGGGTGTTACTATCAAAACTTCTTCTCTGGGGCCCTGCTGCGATATAGCTGTTTGTATAGAAATCGGCTTGTGGTGTTCCGCATAGCTCCTACACTCCGCTCTTTGCATCGGGCAGGGTATCAGGAATATACTCGTCTCCGCATGGTCGTATTGCCTAGATAGGAAGACGGAGGTTCTTGTACTTATTTGTTCTTGACAGAGCGGAACAGTTATGAAAGTAGGTTGGTCAAGCATTGCCGGAAGTTTGTGCTAGAAGTTTTCAAGAAAACATTGACACGTTTCTTATGATCAAGTTTCTGTTCAATACAAATCTGAATTTTATAGAGTTACTTAAAGTTTAACTGCAAAGCCAGCTTATTTTGGTGTCATTTTAATTGAAAATACCGAGTTTTTTGGATTCTTCAAAGGGATTTTTTTTATTTTCCGCTCCAGTTATTACGGTCATAACATATGCGTCCGTCCCACAGCATAAATTCTACTTTGACGCGTGAAATTTTGATCCCAACACAAACCCGGCTTTTCACTGGGCAGTGGTGAGATTGGTGAAGATTGCTTATAGTGCCTGAACAAAAAAAAATCATAAATCTTTCTCGTTTGGCATACAACAAAAACCCAAGCGCATAGAGGTACCACAAGTCACACGGAAATTCCGCTATTTAAAAATCGATTATTCGCTACTAGCAGAACAACGAAGTAACGCATTTTCAGCGGGTTTTCAAGCCAATTTAAGTGAGTAAGTGATGGGTAACTAGATTGTTCTGTACCAGCCCTTTTCGGTTAAACTTTAAGTACTTTTTTCCTTAGTCTCGATCAGTAGCCTGAACTATTCATTTCAGAAGTTACAAGTTTTTGTAACAGATAACATATGTTTGCACATCCTTGTGCTAAACTTAATGAAAATATGTCTGTTGCGACCCTTTTAACTGTTATTTTTTTGAGAAACATATCACTTAATGGACCCCTCGTGCTTATTCTGCGTTTTAGGTTATCCCTTGCTCACTTATGGAATTGTAAGCTTTCGAAATCCCCGCCCTTCGCCATTGCTTCGTTTTTTACCTACGAAGTTTTAGCGTAGCACTTTTTTCGCCTAGGTGAGTTTTGCTAGGCCCCCAATGCACACCCCGCCGAAAGGTCCGCCGACAACTCTTTCACACTTAAAGGGCCCCTCGCACTATTTACTACTCACAGTGTTTTAAAATATTTGAGTACTTTAAAACTAGGCTGTGCTTTCAACAAGTAACCCACAGTCTCCCCTGTTTTAAGCCTCATCCGATACCCGTTGACTTGAGAGGGGTTAGAATGTACCGTACGGAATTGGGGTCTTCGGGTTTAGAAATATATTTTGTGATTGTGGAAGTAGGTTGAGTTAGTATTATAGGTAAGACAGGTCCTTTAAGGGCATGTTAAGCTTCAAAGTGCTGTTTGCCGTTTAGGAAGACATAGTAAGCCACCAGGCCAATCTTCTGTTTTGGACTAATAATGTTTTGCTTGGTTTTTCCGATTTTAACCACGGCGCATTCAGTTTTTAAATCTTTTGCGTACAGCCGCCGGCGTCGGAGAGCAGGAAGGTCGGATGGAATCGACAAGTGCCAACAAAAAATCGCTAATTTCACGTGGAAGGCAATGGTGTTTTCGAAAAAAGATATTGCTGAGCTATTTCATCTTGAAAGATCATTTTTAGTTTGTGCTTTAAAAAGGGTCATAACAGAAGTTTTTATCATGAAACATAGCGCTGAAATCGCTCATAACAGATATATTCTCATAACCTATTCTCATTACATAAGGATGTGCAAACATTTGTTATCTGTTACCAAACTTTTGATGTATGAAGTTTCTTGTTTTCATCTCTTGCTTCTCTTGTGATACTGACCAGTATTTGACAGTGAACAAGTGCGCAAGCGCTCAGACGTGGATCCTTACCTTAGACCTTAGTTCCTCCTGCACCTCCAGAGGCGCTTAGGGCATCCAAGAAGAGTCGCCAGTCGTCTCTCATAAGGGCCGCTGCCCATACATCTTCCCATTTGGGCTGGATAGACGCGTTGGTATTGTGAAGATCCGACTGGTAGGTACGGCAAAGAGGGTTCTTCGGTCGCCCTCTTCGTCTGGATCCCTCCGGATGCCACTGGAGGATAGCGTTGGGAGTCTGGTGCTTCCCATCCTGATTGTATGGCCCAGATACCTCCAGCGGCAGATCTTGATGACTTCAGCAATAAGGGGTTGCACTGTCATCTGGCGAATCGCCAGGTTTGTGACCCTTTCTGTCCAGTGTATGTTTAAGATCCGCCTAAGGCATGTGTTTTCAAAGGCTAGAAGACGTTTCTCTTGCTGTTGGCTGAGGTGCCACGTCTCGGACCCGTACAGAAGGACGGAGAGGACGTTACTGTTGAAAAGTCTCAGCTTGAGTCTAAGGGAGTACTTCTTGCTCCTGCATATCTTCTTTAGCCGATTGAAGACACCGCTGGCCTGGCCAAGTCTTAGCTGGACCTCCCTTGTACAAGCTCCAGTATTTTCAACTGTACTGCCGAGGGATCGGAATTCAACAACCTGTTCGACTTGCTGGTCCCTACAGCGTATATCTAGCGGAGATCCGCTGCTCGCCATACTCTTCGTTTTGGGGATGTTTATTTTCAATCCGAACAGTTCAGCTGTTTCACTGGTCCTTGTGAGGAAGTCCTGGAGCTTCTGTTTGCAGGTCTCCATTAGGCTGATGTCATCGGCAAAGTCTATGTCTCCTACTTTTTTGCCATCCCCGATGTCAATGCCGTATCCTTCACATCTTCTTAGAACGTAGTCGATGATCAGGACGAACAGCAGCGGAGAGAGAACGCACCCTTGCTTCACACCCGTCATAATTCGGAAGTATTTGGTGTTGCCGTCGCGGGTACGGACACAACATTCCGTGTCTTCGTAAAATGCTGCTATTAGGCTTACGAGTTTGTCCGGTATGCCATAGTACCGAAGCACTGTCCAGAGTGTAGCACGGTCGATGGAGTCAAAGGCTTTTTCGAAGTCTATGAAGACAGAGTTTTTTCCTCCATTCATTGCACTCTTCTAGCAACATTCTTAGCAAGAATATGAGATCCGCACTTGAACGGTTTGGGCGGAAGCCATGCTGTTCTTCGCGGAGGTGTTTGTCGACTGCTGGCTGTATGCGGTTCAGCAGGATGGTGGCCAGGAGCTTGCCAGGAATGGAGAGCAGACTGATCCCTCGCCAGTTTTCACACTTAGTGGAATCGCCCTTCTTAAAGATTTTGATTAGAGTTCTCCTTGTCCACTGACGGGGGACCTTTTCGGTTTCCCATATCAGATTAAAGAGTGTCATCCAAACTGTTAGGCAGGCGGTTACAGACCACTTCAGCATCTCAGGTGCGATACGGTCTTCTCCGGGCGACTTGCCGTTTTTTAGCTTCTTTAGGGCACTAGTGATTTCGGCTGAAGAGGGTGGGTCAGAGCTTACTGCTAGCCTTATGAAAGGCTCATCTGGGATATCCGGTTGTTCCGTTGGTGCCGGTCGATTAAGCAGGCTTTCAAAGTGGGTGGCCCAAACTTCTCCGATTTTTCGGGGTCAGTGATTAGACTGCCGCTCGGATCTCTTACAGGTCCATCCACGCAAGGCCGCTTTCCGATGATCTCGTTCGTGGTTTTGTAGACAGCTCTTGAATCCCCTCTTTTTGATGCCTCTTCTGCCATCTGAGCTTTCATCTCTATAAAATGACGCTTGTCCCTTCTTCACGAGTTTGTCCCGTTTCTTGTACTCGTGCTTCGCCTGATTCGATGCCATCAATTGCTGCCTTATTTGTTGTCTCTCGCTAATGAGCCTCCATGTCTCGTCTGAGATCCATTGGTCTTACGGTCTTTTCTTATAGCCGAGGGTCTCTTCGGCAGCTTCTTTATACGTTTCCTTGATGACCTCCCACAGGGCCTCCTGGTCGCCGGTGTCATCCAGGCTCTGGTGTGCCTCAAATGAAACGGCCATTGTGAAGATTCGTCGTGTTTCAGGGTTCTGTAGTTTTTCGCAATCGTAAGGTGGTTTAGCATTTGGTTGTTTCCGTGTTGGGGCTTTTAACTTGACTACCACCTTCGCTATCATTAGGATGTGATCCGAGAAAACGTCTGCTCCCCTGAAAGCACGAACATCTTGTAGGGATGTACGCCACCTTCTGCTGATCATAAAATGGTCGATTTGATTTCTTGTGCGTCCGTCTGGGGATGGCCAAGAATACTTATGCACATTCTTGTGGGCAAATATGGTCTCTCCTATCAACAGTTCGCTGGTTAGAGCAAAATCGATAAGCATTTCGCCGTTCAGACGTGGATAGTGAAAGTAAAATCTTTATCACGTTTTATATACAAACAGCTTTAGAACCAAGACATTTCAAATCCCCAATAACAAGTATTGAAATAACCTAATTTGTAGTCATTCCACTTTAAAAGCTTTAAATGTAAACAAACCGCATTTATAAATCCAAAGAAATGTTGAAGATCTTGCACGAATAGCTTGAGTTCTAACAATTGTCTGCCAGCCAGTCCGACCCTTTAAACTCTTTTCCATTAGCAAGGTAACAACAAGTGCAATAAACCAAATAGCAGCCTAATACCCCCTTTGTCATAATTCATTAAGGACGGCATAGCATCGATCATATTTATTAGAGCTATATTTCGGGGTCCTCTTCAGGCTCAAGCCGCTTATGCTGGAAACTGAACTTGTGGCAAAACTAGGACCGAAGCATAGCTCTAATAAAATTCAGGTGACTTACCGTTTTCCACTGTCAAATGTGATTCGCAGTCCGCTTGGGCTGAAAGGAGTATTTATACTGACCAGTGTCCATGTTTATAGGTACCTTACCCCGCCCCAGCTAGCTCAGTGTTGCCGTGTTTGCCGCGCCTGGAACCGAGCCGCCGCACGCCCTGTTCTCAACAAGAGAATCACGATTCATTCTGCAGTTGCCACGCAGGATATGCTGCGGTACATCGTACGCAGACAGCCGTTGTTCCTCGACCTGTCTTGGACGGAGTTGACGCGAGAGCAGTTGAGGTGGCTGATTGTGAGGATGCCGAGGTTGAAGGAGTTGAAGCTTGCGGTAAGTAGCTCAGATTTGTTCCCACCAAAGGGTTACCCGAGTAGTTCGCAAATGCAAAAAAAATAACAAATAAAAACAACCCCTACAAAGGGCTTAGAAACTGTCTCTTCAAACATCAAAACAAAAAAAGACCAAATAAAATAGAAAAACGAGATTTTCGGGGTTTTTTCTTGATCAGCTATTTACCCCTCCAAGATGATGTGCGAGGGAAAAATACAATTTCGGATATTTCAAATTTCCCAGACGGATGGTAAATTGTAAATATAAACAGAACTCAGAATTGTAAATAATCACAGATGTTTACATATGCACTTTGAACACGCACTTTTTATCTTTCGCTATTTTACTTTTATCTGCATGTCGTTCATTCCGCATCGTTCTTCTGGTTTTTAGTTACATGTCATCTTATTGTTTGTTGGTTCTGCATCGTTTTCCTGTTGTTATTGTGGTGGATTTTATGTTTTAGTTTTGTTTCTTTCGCTGAGGACGGTTTGCCGGAAGTGCAACCGAAATATCCGAAATTGTATTTATCCCTCGCACATCATCTTGGAGAGGTAACTAGCTGATCAAGAAAAAACCCCGAAAATCTCGTTTTTCTATTTTATTTGAAACGAATGGTCAGCTTGGCTTCAAACCTTATATTAAAAAAAAACAACAATCGACTAATATTGCTCTTACCCTTTACGGTTGCAGCAGCTACTTGACACTCTGTCGTAATGTACCGCCAGTCGACTGCCCAGATGGACCATCTGCAACAACTGTGGAAATTTTGGGGGTTACAGTTGACTCAGATCTAAAACGGAATAGCCATTTATCCACAATGATTAGTAAAGCAGCGGCCGCCCTTAAAAGTTTTGCAAACCCTTAAGAGGTTTAGACTGAGTGCCAAAGTCAGCACAGTCCTTTGCTTCATGTTCTACATACGGCCACTGCTCGAATACTGCTGCCCGGTAT
The DNA here is from genome assembly GCA_030848855.1 of Branchinecta sandiegonensis. Classification (NCBI taxonomy): domain Eukaryota; kingdom Metazoa; phylum Arthropoda; class Branchiopoda; order Anostraca; family Branchinectidae; genus Branchinecta; species Branchinecta sandiegonensis. The sequence continues at coordinate 13,212,381 of JAUPMV010000021.1, read as the reverse complement.
GGCACCCAGGGCTGAACCAGAAGCAAACCGATCGGCTGGAAACCATTCAAAAGAGGGCCAAAAAATTATTTTGGCGGATAACTACAAATCCTATCAGCAAGCACTGGAAGAATTAGGGATGAAAACCCTTGTGTCGCGTCGGCACGATCTCACAATAAAGTTCGGACTAAAGTGCCTTGCCTCGGAAATGCACCATGAGATCCTGCCACCCGAAGATGAAAAAAGAATGGATACTCGCCCAACAAGGAGTATCTCAAGGGCAACTAAGAAAGCTCAGCTAATGAACCCGCCCGCTCATAGCAGTGAACGCTATTTTAACTCATTTGTGGCTTATTTTATCCGCAATTTTAATGTGAATTAACCAAATTGTAATTTGACAATCTCATGCATTTTGTATAATCAGAATGTTGGGAATAAAGGAATTGTAATTGTAAATGTAATTATCACTGAAGATGCAGTGATGGGCTAAAAATAAACGTTGACAAATCGAAGAGCATGGCCATCACAAGCTCGCCGCTTGTTCTCCCTTGCACAAACAAGGATCTAGAACAATTCTAGGAGTTCAAGTACTTGGGCAGCTGGATTGATTGTGATGGAGATATCTCGACCGAGATAAAACGTAGAATTAGGCAAGCAACAGGTGCCTTCAACAGATTGAAGCCTATTTGGAGAAGCAACAAATATTCAATGCGACTGAAGCTACGAATCTTCAACAGCAATATAATCTCAATACTTCTTAACGGAAGTGAATGCTGGAAAATAAACACCCAGCTTGGTAAAAAGGATCCTCGCATTTGAAAATCAGAAGACTCTTGAATATAAGCTGGCAACAAAAAATCACCAATGCAGAAATACTCAGAAAAACAGGTCAGCCATCCGTCATCGAGCTGATGAAAAGAAGGCGGTGGACATATCTCGGACACGTCCTTCGTATGGAAAAGAGCCGCAATGCTCGAACAACCTACGATTGGATGCCAGATGGGAGAAGAAAGTGAGGCCACCCCAAAAACACATTGAGGCGAACATATGACCGAGGGCTGAGGACTGCTCGCTAATACCTGAATGGGAAGACGTCACCGCTGCTGCACCAATGCGGACTAATGGAGAGGCTTTGTCGACGAGCTACCCGATGAAAAATTTATCTCAAAATAGTAGTACGAAGTTGTACGAAAAAGTAGCATGCAGTACTAACTGATGCTACTACATTCTTCTACTTCAAGGCTACCGTGTTACTGCATACTACTGCATGCTACTATTAGCAAGACTGGATGCTAATATGGCAAGACAGGATGCTACTGGATACTACTACATAAGATTGGACCAGTCTGAGGCACATTAAATGATAGTATTCTTTGCTACTACATAGTATTACATGCAACTTTTTCGTATAACTACCATACAAATACGCAGGCTACAAACTTTTCATCGTGTATGCGCCATCGATGGCTCTGGAAGAACAAAGGTCTAAGGTAAGGTACCGCTTCATCATGAAAATGCATGTCCAGGTTCAACCGATCTCCCAGAATCACCAAATGTCAACAGATAGGTTTTAGAAGAGCAGTTTGCTTGGTACAGATGGTTAAAACAATGAGCGTGAACCATCCTACTTACCGTTGCTACTACGCAGGACGTCACGAATTTTGGCTTCTTGGCGTCAAGGCTGGAACGCATTTTCTATTTTCGTCAAAATATCACTCCACGGGGTAATCCAGCCAATCACGTTATAGGGATTTGTAGTTACCATGCTTACTACGTTTCCGAGCACGGTAAGCGAATAGTTACTGTTAGTTGCTATTTCGAGAAGGTTGGAACGGAAAGCATAGTAACTTTTCGTGAGGTTGGAACGGAAATAGTAACTGATAGTTACTATTGTTAGAAGGGTGGAACACGCTCAGTGTGTTCTAACATATCTTTTAGGCGGGATTGGTGGGTCTTACTTCGGGTGCGGGGATGCAGATCCAGATTTAGGGTCAGATAGAGAATAATATAAACGAACCCGACGTGTCCATAACGCCAATGCAACCTATTTAAGTAATTGCATTAATGGAGACCCACATTTCGTATGTTTCATGATATGCCCGCTAACGATACCTCACTAATATTTGCACTTGCCACGATGCACTATTTCCATGCGCATTATGCTCCAGATGAGTGCTTGTGCATCATGGTATTGATGCGTAAAACCTGTTTTGTGAATTTTGCCGAGTATTTCCTAGAAGGCACTGGGCTTGGGAAAAGGCTTAAAACATCCAGAGCCGTGGATAGATTGTTAAAAGCATAGCCTAGTTTTACAGTATTCTAATTCTGGGTGATCATAATATTTCATATGAAGAGGCTCTAATTAAACTTGACGTTCCTAAATTAACTGAACGCAGAAATACTCTTTCAAATAAGTTTGGAGCTAAGATAATGTGTTGTCCCCAGATGGCCCATCTATTCCCCCCTCCCCTCCCATCTTCCGTGCGTCGGTCTGAGAGGAATATTGGCAATCAGTTTTCTCCATATCCAACTAATTATTCTGCCCAGTTTTTACGTAGTTTTATCTCATCATTTATTTCAGGCTGTATATTGTAAGTATATTAGTTAATTTATTTCGTGTCTGTATTTCGTAAATTTGTATTCCACTTCTAGCTTTTAGCTATTTGGATTAAACGTGATTGATTGATTGATTGAAAAATAGTTTTGAATATTGGAATATAAACAGTAGATCGTGCGAGGTGTGCTTTAACAACAACACATAAAAGTGCTGTAGAGATGTAGGCTTTCACCTCTACAAACAGCGAAGGCTACTTGTCCAGTAATCGTCACGGTGCGTCTCCCGATTTTCTGGTAAAAGTAGAAATATCTCAGTATTTTAAATATGTACGCAGTTATTGAAGTCGACTAAGCTTATCTAATTCCGGTCGGAGAAATTTTGGAGGACGGATTGTCATATTCCGAAAATCCGGGCCTCCAAACATGTGAGGATGTCGCAGAATCGTTAGTATTATTTCTGAATGGCTCGCTCTGACTACTCTTTGTACCAGTTTCGGGAATAATCTGTTCTCCCACCCAAGTTTTGAGCACCTATTTCCAGCCCCATATTGACCGCCATAACTTCGACTACCTCGTGCTAAAGCATAAAAAATTCCGGTTCTGAACTCCGTCAGTACAGGAACCGCGCGTTACAGAAAGAGCTTTGTACCAGCGTTCGTCGAAGTTTTGAACTAGTGACAAATGTATCCCCCACAATGTTTTATGTTTTATTTTGATTGGTGCTATTTATTGACTATTGCGTATAACCAGCTTATTATGATGTTATTAAAGGTTAACTTCCGACATCGAGGTTGATAGTCTTCTCTCAACTGTCGAAGCGAGCAGTCGCAATTTCCAGTTGATTTTGAGCAAAAATTAAGTGATCGTTTCAACCGTCTATAGCGACCGTTGGACTGTACCTGTGGAAGAAGTTTAACGGTTTAAATTTAACCAGAGTGGCCGTTAATCTCAAAGTATTATGTCTGGCGAAGAACCAGTTTGCTTTATTAAGATGGGAGGAAGGAGGAATAGTAGCGGCAAAGACGAAGATATTAGCAGTGATAGTCTTTCCATGAAACTTTTAACTCTTACCAGTACAGTCGTTGAACAAGGAAAGGAGATTCAGCGCTTACAAGAAAAGGTGATCATTCTTGAAGCGCTATTGGTGTCTACTGAAGCTTCGCAGGATACCAGTACACCAGCTGTATCGGCGGAAACTACTGACGATGTTCGTATTGTAATTGATGATGCAGCACCAGAACCTACGAAGGAGCGATCAACGAATGAAATTTCGTCAGAAAAATCTGGAACGTGCAGCAGGGCAGAAGGAAGAAGATTATTGAAGACTAGGCTCTGCAGCTTTTTTCAGAAGGGATCTTGCCGGAACTGGAGGAAATGCAGATTTTTGCATCTATGCAAGACTGTAATGAGTGGTCAAAGATGTTATCGGAGTACCTGTACCTTTGACCACCCTGAATCCTGATCTGTGCCGCCGACACACCTTCCTGCACCATTAAACCTTGATAAAAGAACAACTCTTGAATCTGCGAGTTTACCAAGGATGACTCAGCCAGTCTATGGTCCGAACACATACCCTTTTTACTTCAACACGCCCACACTTGCATCAAACCAACCCCTTCGTCACCTATCCTTCAGAAATGGACTCCAACCTCAACCACGGTTACTTCGCCATGCCACATGCGCCAATGGCTCATGGTCTATCGTTGTCAGAGCAAGCACAATACGATAGGGAAAACTATGTCCAGGGAAACTATGGAGGTGTCCAGTTCAGGCCTCCACCACTTATCAACCATCCGAGTCCGCATCAAGCATTACCTCGGACCTTTTCAACCTCAGCTGCCAATGTTGCTCCAGGTTTTCCCGCCGACAATACATTACGCCCACCCGCTCAGCAGATTTCGCAGCCTGCCAATTACCATCCATGGATGTAGATTCCAGGTCAGATGACGTACGCAGCTGTAGCTCGACCTCAGGCATGTCAGATAATCTTGGACACCTCTTTCCTAAGTATGCACTAATCAACGCTCAGTCACTAGGAAATAAGGTTGAAGAACTAGAAATACTTGTCCACCAGAGGAAGATTGATATCGCTGCTGTGACCGAAACTTGGATTCACTCAGCTGACATGGCGGTAATAGATGGTCACAGTACGTATATTTTACCACGATGTGATGCAGACGGGAATCCTGTCCAGCACGGAGGAGGCGTAGGTATAGTCTGCAAGTCTGACATTAGACACCGAATCCTGCAACCGTCTATACCTAGAAGTAGAGAGCTGGAAGTTATCTGGATTTGGGTTCGCCCTAAAATACTTCCAGCTGTCTTCGGCTGTATTATTTACGGTGTGGTATACTATCCACCAAACGGACCGTTCAAGAAGTAAGATACTTACAGGATTGCATAGACTGGTTCCGGAGCAAGTACCCATATTGTGCCCTGCTTGTCGGTAGGGATTTCAACAGCATGAGCCCGAAGTGGGTCTGTGAGACACTATTACTGAAGCAGGTAGTCAGATGCAGTACAAGAAATGCAAATATTTTGGACATGATTTCCACAAACTGCGATGATTTTTTCCTAGACACTTTCACGATTCATCCACTGGGTCGCAGTGATCATCTCATTGTCCTCCTTGAACCAAACGGATACAAACCTCCCAAACATTACGAGACCTTCAAATACAGACCAGTAACCACCGATGCTATCGGTCGATACAAATCATGGTTGGAAAACCTAAACTGGAACTATATGATGAAGCTTGATGATGCCAACGCAATGACTGACCTTTTTCTTCAGTTGCTGTGGGAGGGATATGATGCTTTTTTCCTGAAAAACTGAAAACTGTAAATATTCGCGGTAAACCGTGGGTAACTGGTGAGATAAGACGCCTTATCAAATAGAGGGATCGTCTCTTTGCGAACGGGAATAAAGAAGAGGCAAAGAAAATAGGCAAGACAGTAGTCAGGAAGTGCCGGGATGCACGTAAACAACATGGTATCAGCATTACTGAGAAACTTTTTCCAAGCGATCCCAAGAACTTTGACCGCAGCATCCAAAAATTGATGGGAAGAAACATTAAGCAAAAGAAGCTTCTCCGGGAGGATGGTGAACTGTTCTCTCCTGAAGAGATCAACTCATTCTTTGCGATATCTGCCGGAAACACGGGCCTCTCATCGAGCTTCCACCTCGTGAAGAAGAGGTACTTCAAATCCCAACGATTTCTCCAGAGCAGGTGAAAGATGAGCTAAGTAAGATTGATCTCAATAAGGCCAGCACACCAAATGAAGTCCCAGCGAAGATTATCGTCCCCTGTGCAAAAGCATTGGCTGCTCCGCTTGCTGCTATATTCAACCAGCCTTTGATAGAAGGAATTTACCCGTCAGCTTTTAAACAAGCTTTCATCACCCCCATTCCAAAAACGTCGAACCCTACTGGCCTCACGGATTTGAGACCAATTTCTAAAACAGTGATTTTTTCAAAGGTCTTTGAAGGTTTCTTATTTCGCTGGCTGTACAGTGACATAGAGGACTCTCTAGACATTCGACAATTTGGCTGTAGGCCTGGCCACAGCACAGTCCACTATCTCGCACTCCTACTTGACGACGTCCTTAAGCATCTTGAAAAGGCAAACTCTTACGTAGACCTCCTGATCGCCGACCTCATTAAAGCGTTTGACTACCTCGATCGCGGAAAAGTTGTAATTGCTGCTATAGACATGGGTGCACGTAAATTCCTTGTACGGATGATCGCTAGTTTTCTGACTGACAGATCACACTATGTGTACACCTCAACAATGAAGCCATTTCACCGCCTGTTAGGATAAGTTGTGGGGCACCGCAAGGGACTCGTCTCGGGCCCTTGGCTTTTTGATGGTAGTCAACAAACTCGTGATGAACATTGGAAACCATTTAAAGTTTGCTGATGACCTCACACTTCCTCTTCTGCGTGAGATTCGAGGCAATGAAGATCGGATGCTCCATGACATGATCGCCAATCTCCGTCAGCAATGCTGGGATGTCAAATTAGAAGTCAGCAACTCCAAAAGTCACGTCATGAGGATTAACAAACAGTCGAGTCGGAATCGTCGATGAAAACTTAAAATTTTGTAAAAATTCTTGGCATCATTCTGGATGATAACCTCCAATAGAAAAGTGAAGTGGGAAAAATAATGAAAAATAGCTGTGCTGCCCTTCGTTCATTTTCATACCTGCAGCAGTTTGGGGTTCCACGCCATGAGCTAGTGACACTTTATAAAAATTTTGTAAGGCCCATTTCAGAGTACGGCTGCCAAATTTGGCATCCTGGCTCAAGTAAAGCTCAGGATGCCGAAATCGAACGACTGCAGAAGAGAGCCTGCAGAATAATACTTGGTCACAATTACACATCTTACAACGAAAGCCTTCAAATCCTCGATATCGAAAAACTGTCTGAAAGAAGACATAATCTTCTCATGCGTTTTGGCCACCAAATCTTGAATTCTCAACACCACAGGACCATCCTTCCGGACTTCGTTAACCCTCTCATGGACCTAACACGCGAAGCAAAGACGACCCGAAACCCAAGCTTGTTCCCCCACCTACGAAATCTTCAGAAAGATACCTAAATTCATTCGTTCCGTATTTCACTAGACATTTTAACTGTTCATGATTCATGTTCGTTTCTTATTTATTATTTGTTAGTTTGTGCTTTATTTGTATTGTTTGTGAGAGTTTATTTTTCCAATTCCCGCCCGTGTTAGCATTAGGGTTGAAAATAAAATTGATTGATTGATTGATATTGGAAAATAACATTGAGACGGCCATTGAAAATAACCTTTCCGAGCCGAAGGCGAGGTTGATATTTTTAAATGGCCGTCGAGGTTGTTATTCTGATATGAACGGAGATGGAGGTATTTTCGAACATAATATTTTTTTATAGGTAGGACTTATTCTTCTTTTGTTGTACATTTGATAATAGGGTAGGGAATTTTAGTTTAGTGAAGTAGCAACCCAAGCCTAGTGTAGACCAGTCAGCCACAAACCCCTGATTTTTGGATACCCTATGCCAAACGCTGGGTATGGGTAATTGTATATATAAGTCATAGGTTACAGTTGTAAATATATCCCTTGGTTGATCTTTTTGTCGGTAATGACATGCTCAGCACTATTTTGTTTGTAAGTGATATATGGATAAATAGACAGAATTGTGAATGGTAAATAATAATGGGTTAAAGCGAAAATCTGAAATAAAGATTTGTTTTTTAAACAGATTTGCATGAGGGTGCCTTGGTCATATGTTTTGTACGTTAGGGCGTGTGCCAAAAAATTGAGGATTTGTACGACTTGATTTGTTTGGGGTTGTCTTTGGATCAGGTTGTTGCTGTGGTGCCCTGCTGCTATTGGGCTGGGAAGCGATTTTAGGTTAACCATGTCCGCGAACGCTGTACAGGCTGATCATAATTCTAAAAGCTATCATTGAACCTTTTGCTACATCTGATCCCTGATTCTAGGATACTTTCTTTTCCAGGGTAGCAACGTTTCAACGGCTTCTGCCCTTACAGAATACCTCTGCCCATCTCTGGAATACCTTGACCTAGGATTTACGAGTGGGCTGAACGACGCGTTCCTTCGGGATATTTTGGTGCCGAAAAATCAGGTTCAGAGGCCAGCTGGGGCCACAAACCGGAAGCCGAGATTGCAAGGGCTGACGAAGCTGAGATTGGCTGCGTGCAGCATTACCGACGCTGGTTTGCTGGTATGTGTAGGCTATGTTCACGTCCCAGACGCGCCGCGTAAACCTTTTACGGAGCATATACTTGCATCATTACTTACCCGATGAAAAATTTGTAGCCTGCGCAGTTGTTTGGCAGTTTTACGAAAAAGTTGCATGTAATACTATGTAGTAGCAAAGAAGGCTAGCACTCAAAATGCCCACGATCATAATGCCCACGACTCAAAATGCCCACTAAAAATGCCAACAACTCAAAATGCCCACGGCTCAAAATGCCCACGACTCAAAATGCCCACGACTCGAAATGCCCACGACTCGAAATGCCCTCGACTCAAAATGCCCACGACTCAAAACGCCCACGATTGGATAAATTTGAGGTTTTCAGTCCGTAATTAGGCGTGATTGAGTGACGGGAGTAGTGACAAAACCGGACCAGGATCGGGCACTGTGAGGGGAGTTGGTGGGGTGGGGGAATTCCTGTGATAGCGTATTAAGACACAAGTTCGTCTTTCCAACTTGAGCGGTTTTGAGCCTGAAGAGGACCCTTGCCAAGAAGGGCCGAAATATAGCTCCAATAAAATTCAGCTGACGTATCCGTTTTCCACCATCAAATATGATTCGCAGTCAGCTTGGGCTGAAGGAATATTTACGTATTAAGGTACTTCCAGATGTGCTCGGGCGATGAAACTTTGCTTGAACATAAGATACAAGATTGGCTTACAAACTGTCACTTCTCAGATCCGAAGTACTAAGGTACTTAAAGTACTAATCCTAACCACGAAGTACAAACAAAAATTCAAACAAAGTATACATTTTAACTCAAGGGTTTTGCTCAAAACTTGATTTTTAGCACCCTTAAAGTGGGTTTGTTAACCGAAAAGTCAAAAAAATACTTTAGCCAAGCGATATATATTCATGATCCCAAGGGCCCATGATTATTTTTGCCTCAAGGGTTTTGCTTACAAGTGAAATTCTGTACAAATAATAATTTGAACAAAATATACATTTTCATGATTCCAATGAGCTTATCATCATTTGTGCTTCAAGAGTGTTCATTACATCTCTAGCGCCCTTAAAGTGCGCATCATCACGGCCAAATGCACAAATAAAATAGTTTCTAAGGACCCTTGATCATTCTTATCTCAAGGGTTTTGCTTACAATTGATCGCAATTAAACCAACACACGAATTGACGAATTCCTACTTTCATCCTACGACCCAGCCTTGCAAGTGCCGTTTGAGCTTCCAGCTCTTGTTAATCAAGGAATCATTCTTACCTTCGTGATGCAAGTTGACTGGTGGATTTGGATCTCCTGGTTTTACTTTCTGGATATTAGCCTCCTCTGTGACCACTTTGAACTGTCGGCATTTTAGGCAGCCGGGATTTCGTGGTCGTGGGCATTTTGAGTCGTGGGCATTTTGAGTCGTGGGCATTTTGAGTCGTGGGCATTTTGAGTCGTGGGCATTTTAATCGTGGGCATTTTGATCGTGGGCATTTTGAACCGTGGGCATTTTAAGCGTGGGCATTCTGAGCGTGGGCATTGTGAGAGTGGGCAAAAAGATCGTGGTGATTTTGGGAACCACCCGCAAAGAATACTATCATTTAATTGTGCCTCAGACTAGTCCAATCTTATGTAGTAGTGTCCAGTAGTATCCTGTCTTGCCAAAGTAGCTTCAGTCTTGCTAATAGTAGCATGCAGTAGTATGCAGTAACACGGTAGCGTTGAAGTAGAAGCATGTATTAGCATCAGTTAGTACTGCATGCTGCTTTTTCGTGCAACTTCATACTACTGTTTTGAGATAAATTTTTCATCGGGTAAAAGGCACCTCGCCCCATTTACTGTTATATGTTCCAGTATTCTCAAATAGTTGACTCTCCTTTCAACGAATTACCCCGGCTTTGGCTGTTTTAAGCCTTTCTCCGGGATCGTTGACTTCTGGCAAAAACTTATTTGACGGGTGAGCTGTCTCGCGAACAATAATAATATTTTATTTATTACCCACTTACATCAAAAAGATAAATAGTGGAGTAGAAACTTGAAGAAAAACGGAAAAAGACACGAAACAAAAAAAAGAGAATGTACTATAAGTACTATAACATCAATAAAACAAACGGATCATACCGTGGTGAGGCGACACACGCCGATACGTCGGGAGTATGATGCGCAATCAAAATAGCGAGCATTGCAAGCGGGAAAATCCAGAATTCGGGTCTCCCGGTTATGGGGGGATTACGGAAGTAGATTGCACTGGTATTATAGGTACGACGGGTCTTTTAAATCTCTTAAAGGACCCCTCGCACTATTTACTCTTCAACTTCCAGTATTTTAAAATATTTTAATACTTTAAAACTAGGCTGTGCTTTCAACAAATAACCCAAGGGTTTTTGCTCTTTTAAGCCTTTAGCCTTAAGCCTTAAATATTCCTTCAGCCCAAGCTGACTGCGAATGAAATATTTTAATACTTTAAAACTAGGCTGTGCTTTCAACAAATAATCCCAAGGGTTTTTGCTCTTTTAAGCCTTTAGCCTTAAGCCTTAAATATTCCTTCAGCCCAAGCTGACTGCGAATGATATTTGATGGTGCAAAACGGATACGTCAGCTGAATTTTATTGGAGCTATATTTCGGCCCTTCTTGGCAAGGGTCCTCTTCAGGCTCAAAACCGCTCAACTCGCTCAAGTTGGAAAAACGAACTTGTGGGAAACACTGTGTTTCCCAAGTAGATACTTTTCCGAGACCCGTTGACTTGTAGCGAAAACAGGGAAACAGTTTAAATAACCGGTTTTTCTGATGGAAAAACTTCTCGCTGACAACCGTCGACAGCGTGATACACATCGAAGAAAACACGGCAAGTGAGAAAATCAGCGTGGTTTTGTTAGAGGGGTTAGAATGGGAGAAAAACTGGATTATGCTTGTCCAGTGTGGCATTTTGGCCCAAGCTGACTGCGAATCATATTTGATGGTGCAAAACGGATACGTCAGCTGAATTTTATTGGAGCTATATTCCGGCCCTTCTTGGCAAGGTTCCTCTTCAGGCTAAAAACCGAAAAACGAAGTGTTTCCCACAAGTTCTTATGTTTTTATCATTTTTTGCACATTATTTAGTTGGCGTGTGGGTTATGTGTGCACAAGATCAATCAATCAATCATCGTATTTACTCCTGAATATCTGTTTCACAACATGATAACATAGGACTGTCAACTTAAACAAAATATAATTGGTATATACAGTTCATTTTAATGTACGACTTCATAACTTTGTAACGAAACTAAACGGTACGTCAAACATAAAATATATAAAATATGTAATACTAGATTGATTGCCAAAACATTATACGTGTCTTCACTTGTTAAAAAACTTCACAACATATGGCACAAATGACTTATAGAATCTATCAGAAGAATGACTATGTGGCTTTAAGCGTCAATTTATTTGCGCTATATGCGCTATCGGCGTATATGGTCAGCATATATGCCGGTTTTCTTACAATTCTCATCCATCTCGGCCTAACGCCTCTTTGAACGATAGTTGAATTTTAACAGTGCCTTTTTCATCCACTTGATGGGACTGAAGTCTACTACCAGTCAGCCAGAGCAGAAGGGCTCCTAGAAACACCTGAATGGATGTTTTTTGAGTCTACATTTTGTCATTCAGCCCAAACCTGTAGTGTTCTAATCACTAACGTTAAAAAAAAGCATACCTCTACCATATGACATCCCCAAACCCCTAGCATTCCTTGTCGCTTGTGGTGGGGTGGGAGGGTAGGGGTCTGTTTGACACAAGATAGCCATAACCAGACGCACTGTCTGCCGATATTTGATCAGTCTTTATTCCAGATACTATCTGAGAATCTGAAGAATCTCACTCACATCGACCTGAGCCAGTGTTGGCGAACAACAGCCCCCGGTTTGTCCCAGTTCTTCGAGTCCCCCCATTTGAAGAACCTCCAAGCAATTTCATTGGCTGGCTGTCCCCACGTGACTGAAGACCTCATTGGTCAGATTTTGACTCTTGAGGAACTCCTGTGCTTGGATATTCGGTATATCCAGAGAATATCTCCAGAACTTGTGGCGGGGTTTTTGAAACTATTGAGTGCAAGTGGCAGAACATTTGAAATCGAGGGTGGCGCTGTTCTCAAAGTGCCCGGATTTCTGCCTGACTGGTAGGGGGCTAGTTGTCAGTGAGGTAAGCTATCTCGATGAAAAATTTATCTCAAAATAGTAGTATGAAGTTGTACGAAAAAGTAGCATGCAGTACGAACTGATGCTACTACATGCGTCTGTGTCTAGGCCACCGTGTTACTGCATTCTACTATTAGCAAGACTGGATGCGACTACAGCAAGATATGACTGGAGACAAGATATGACTACTGGATACTACTGCATAAGATTGGCCCAGTCTGTCGCACATTAAACCATAGTATTCTTTACTATTACATATCAATACATGCAACTTTTTCGTACAACTATCATACAACTACACAGGTACTAATTTCTCATCGGGGTTGAAAGTGTACAAGTCACGATTGTCGCCACCTACCCTCGTCTCTAACCATCTGTAAATATAAAAAAAAATGGTGTGATAAATACGATAAATTTATCTCTTATACTTGTACCTATGATGCCGATCGCATATTGTTCATAGGCGTCATTTCGTGGAAAACTAGGGTTGGGCAACGAGGTCGTTCCGGACCCCCTTGGGATTTCAAATTTGGTAGAGGTAATGCAAGAAATACAGTAATTAACATCGTGTTAAATAAGCTCGAGAATTGGATCCAGAGTAATAATATTTATTTATTACCCACTCACATCAAAAAGATTAATAGTGGAGTATAAACTTGAAGAAGGAAAAAAAAACGGAAAAAGACGTAAAATAAAAACTAAAGTCAACAAAACATTAATCAAACAAACGGATCAAACCGTGGTGAGGCGACAAACGTCGATACGCTGTTTCTGAGAGCTTTTTGTGTAGGTCAGTCAACTTCTCAGTAATATTCGGAAGATAAAACTTTTTAACTATCTTTCGATTCTTGTACCACAGAGGAAGATAGAGAAGAAATTTACAGAATCGGAAGTAAGAAGATCGAATATCACTAATATCTTTTTTCTTAAACATAGGGTAAAGCCCAGAAAGGTAAAGAACAGAATGATCGGAGAAAGTAGAGTAAAGCTTACCAAGGGCGACACGATTGTATTTCCCTCGATTGGCTACAATTTTAGAGTAACCAATCTGGATTTTCACTCTAGCATCCCGGACAGCGCGCTCCCGAAGAGTTTTAAGATTTGTGTATCTTATCTAAAGAATAAAGAGTCTTATCTAAAGAGTATGTACATATAATGGGCCACAATTTGGGATTTGCTTCAGGTCAACTTGTCCATTATCTTGCTGATTTTCCAGGGTTGCTGAGAGTCCCTTCCAAAAGCTAGAATACCGCAAATGATGTCCCTGATATTATCGCAGCGGCATACCCCCCCCCCCCCCCTTCGTTAGAAAGGAAGGAGATGGATATTCCTTCAGCCCAAGCTGACTGCGAATCATATTTGAAGGTATTAGACGGATAAGTCAGCTACATTCTGTTAGAGCTATATTTCGGCCCTTCCTGGCAAGGGTCCTCTTCAGGCTCAAGCCGCTCAAGTGAACTTCAAAAATATAAGCTCTAATAAAATGTAGCTGACTTATCCGTTTTTCACCGTCAAATAGGAAGGAGATGGCTGAGAATTATGCTAGCGGAATGGCGAACGCATAATGAACAACACGGATGTCGTTAAAATAATGTAAAATAGTCAGCGTTCATTCCAATTCTACTGTCTTTAAGACACGGGGTGAGGTGGCACTATTGTGCCTATCGGAATGGTATTTATACCTTTTGAGGAGGAGTGTCTTTTTATTTTAATTCAATATGAGCAGAGCTTTTTCGAAATGATCTAGAAGACTTCCGGTGCTGAGGATAGTTCTGTAGTCAGCATCCTGAATGTTATAGGAATGTGTTTCTTACGTTTTGTTTGTAGAGAAGCTTCATTTAATATAAGGATACGCAATTTATGCTATATGTTAACATACACAGCATGTGTGTTATGGGCAATATTTAGCTGCACCAAATGGAAAAGTCAGCTGCGTTTTTTTTCTAGCGGTATTTCGGCCTTTTTGGCAAGGGGTCTCTTTAGGCTCCTGCGATCTAACGGTTCGTAAAATGTTAACGGTTGAAATCTTCTAGTTACAGCATTACGAGCACAGCAGATTAACACCAGGGAGTAGCGCCAGGCCTGTGCTTTCGATCAGAGCAAAATGACACTAGGAAGTAGCGTTTTCCATGCTTCGCAAACGGGCCATACTCATAGTGTCGGCTTGTCGCATTTAAAGCAAGAGAAACTTGCAGGTTTAGAAATTTCTAGTAAAGCAAAGGGTGGTCTCACACACCAAGGAAACAAGGGAGGATGTATAATTTTTTGCTGTGTTCAGATTATGAATTTATCGGAGCCAGCGGTGGTGAACGACTGAATGAGTTTCAGTAGGGACGTTCTCTATCGCTAGTGGTGCTAGTATCGCTGCTATTCGAGTGTGTGTCAATTTTGGCAAAGTCTTGGCTCTACTCCCTAGTGTTATTTTGCTCTGCTTCCCATGCTTCGCAAACGGGCCAAACTTGTAGCGCCGCCCATTACGCTTGCGGCATTTAAAGCGAGACAGACTTGCGGGTTTAGAAATTTCTCGTAAAGCTCAAATGCGGTCTGACACACACAAGTATAGCAGCGACACTAGCACCACTAGTGATAGAGAAAGTCACGACTGATACTCCGTCGTGTCAGTCGTGCACCGGCGCCGGCTCCAAAAACTTAAAACTCTGACCACAGGAAAAAAAAATACAAGTTCTCCTGTCTCCTTGATGTTTGCAGACCGCATCTTAGCGTTACTAGAAATTTTTAAACCCGCAAGTTTGTCTCGCTTTAAATGTCGCAAGCGTAATGGGCGGCGCTACGAGTAAGGCCCGATTCCGCTTCATGGAAAGCATAGGTCTTTGTGCTACTCCCTTGTGTTATTTTGCCATGAGCTTCGTTTTCGTTGCACGCTGCAGGTCCACTTTTCGGCCGCTTCCGTGCTGATTCTTTCTACATTCGTTTTTGCACTGTAGTGCTTCCGAGGAAGACGGCAGCGCTTCTCGAGGATCGCGGACTTGCTTACAGACCAAGTCCGTGCTTCCCTGCAAGGTGCTGCTTCAACCAAGAAGAAATCTGGGACGTAGTGAATCCAAAAACACATCTTGTGCAGAAGCAAAGAAGTACTGCAGCAGCGATGCGGCAGCACTATTGCAACAAAAAGGAGGCTCAAGAAGAAATCGTGCAGGTAGTGAATCCAAAAATGCATGTTGTGCAACACAAACGAGGCCCTGACCCAGGTTACCTTTGTTTAGCGTCATTCAACGTACCAAAACGTTTTGAATGGACTACACACGAATCTGGAGCTTGTGGTAGATCGGTCTGTGCCCTAGCTGAAAGCCTCTTGCCGAAAAGAAACGATTCAGCTTCATGCGAGCGAATCCCGTGGCAAGGGAGAAATTCACTTTGTGTCTTTTTCGCTCGGTATCGATATTTTTCAGCGTCGTCTAGAGAAGAGTTTTCCAGATATCCAGATTACGTACCGGATTCGCGGTACTCTGTTGAAAGGGTTCGTCTGATTTGGAAAGTGCGCAGCACTTTAGTCTGCCTCGTAACTTGGTGGTGTGTTGCTGAACAGAAAATGCGCATCCTTGTGTCATATATTAACAAACTTCTGACAGTGTATTTGGAAGAGATGCATTACTTTCCGTATTCCTTCAGCCCAAGCTGACTGCGAATCATATTTGATAGTGCAAAACGGATACGTCAGCTGAATTTTATTAGAGCTATATTTCTACCCTTCTTGGCAAAAACTTGAAGTATAGAAATAAAGCTCTAATAAAATTCAGCTGACGTATCCGTCCTGCGCTATAAAATGTTACTTTACGTCTTTGTGTAACAGTTTAAGGTAATTGTCTGTGACATCGTTGTGCCCAGACAATATTGCTGCTATTTTTATGTGTATGATGTGAAATATATCAAGGAAGAAGGCTGTTTATGTTCTTTGAAATGGTAAGCATACGCCATCTACAACTTTATCTGGACCACGTAAAAATAAGATGTCCCAAACGGACGTGCCCTTTTCGAGCGTAGCAGACGGTCCCCAAAACCCATGGCACTGGTTTACACCACCTGTTGCATTTGTTTGAACCAAGTACGCAATTATCGACAGTGGCGGCATCTTGCTCCCGCTCAACGAGGGCGCTTAAAATCTGTTGGCTAAGCCACCCTTAAGGTGAGGGAGGAGCCAAGCCAGGTGAAGTTGAAGGAATGGCATATGCCATCTAGCGTACACGCTTTGCACTATGTATAGCGGCGGCATCTATTCTGGCTGTTTCTTGAGCGGGAGGAGCTTAGAATTCAAATTTGTGTAGCCCATGCCCCTATTTCGAAAGTGGGTGGAGTTAAAAAACAGGAGTAAAAGCCATAGTATATGCGATCTAGCGGGCTTTTGCTCACTGACTAGTACTACGAAGTACACCAGAAGTAGTACGGCAGACTTTATGAATTTAATTCTTGGCTCCTACTTTCGCAATGGGGGCGTGTCCAACATACTGAAATTTTTGCCCCTCCTGTTGAATAAAAAGGTAAAATAGATGGCGCACATAGCGTGGAAGACAGCGCATGCCACCTAGCGGGCTGTTACTTTGTTAAGTGACCTATTTGTACTGTGGAGGTTCGATAGATGGCATATGCCATTGCTTTTATTATCATTTGCTTGGCTCCTCCTGCTTGCGAAATAAAGGCATGACCAAGATACAAAATTTGAGCTCTTCCTCTTAAAAAAAAACGGAAAATAGACGGAGCGACGATAGCGTGGAAGGCAGTGCTGCCTAGCGCGTTGTTACTCGGTTAAATGAATAGTTAGTACTGTGGAGGTCCGTCAGATGCGAATGCCATGACTACTAATTACGATTTGCTTTGCTTCTCCTGCTTTCAAAATAAGGGCGTGGCCAAGATACAAACTTAGCTCCTCCCGCTAAACAAAACGGTGAGATATATGGCACTACAGTTTATGCAATGCAACATTGGTCTCTGTAAAAAATCGGCCGTAGGCCTCCGAAAATGTGATAATTCTGTCGCTCAGCCCACTTTTAAAAAGGACGTGGCCAAGATTAAAAACTGTAAGCTCCCGCCAGTCCCAGAGGCTGGTTAGATGACGCTCGGAGTCTACACTGAAATCCGCTAGATTGCCTATTTCCTAGCTCTGCCGACTTGATGATCTAAGCAAGATATCGCATATCAGCCAACTTGAATTTTCGTTTATTAAGAAATTAAAGCGCTAAATATTATTTAGTTCGGATTTGGCCGAACTACCTACATGTTCAAACTCCCGACAAGGCCAAATTCCGACAGAAGTACATGCGACGACTTTGGGTTATCTTTTCTGAGCTACAAAAACAAGAAGGCCAAGTGACGGGCTCGCTGTGCTTCGCGTCTACCTGTTCCAACCCAGCTGTCCCCGATTATTCTACTAACACGGTACCGAATGCCCACCTCCCGGCAAGATGAGCAAGACAAAGTGTGCTTGCCCGCCAGCAATGCAAAATTTTAACCTTTCATAAATGATTAACAAACTGAAAATGTTGAACAAAAATAAAACGATATATTTTAAAACCTAGATGTCCGCCCGGGTTTCACAGCACCAAGTCCTGGCGTTGACGCCTTTGCCTTCAGGTTGTAGAGAAGTTCAAACTTGTTGGTGCCAAGAGGGACGTTCGTCCCAAAAACGATGTTTTCGGAGACACCTGAGAATAAAGAAGATATGATACGGTTAACATCAGGTTTTGAGAGGAGGTGAACGGTCTAAACACCGGCTTTGTTTTTTATAAGTAGTGAACTGAAAGACAAAAATGCTCCTCAGCCGGGATTTGAACCCAGGACCCTCTGCTTACAAGGCAGACGCTCTACCATCTGAGCTACCGAGGGGCTTGTGAACAGAGTTCGCAAACCACTAGAATAGTCTTGTCTCAATAGACGTCAATAGTCGTCTTCCCTACAAAAATTATATTTGGTTTTCACCATGAGACCCCGCCTTGTGGGTCCTGGCATGTCTACGTGGCTCCGACAATGGAGTCCTAGACTTCTAAAATATATGCGAAAAAACTGATTCTGTTTTATTGGTCACAGTACAAGTCCCTTTTGTAAAGTGCCATCTATGTATTATGGCTTTGTTTTACTGGGAAGGACAGCGACGCCCCACCTCCCATGCCAGTGCCAGGTGCCACGTGTGAACATACTAAAAGCACAGTCGGAATGTATTTACACCCTGGTCACGCTAGGGTCAAAAGCGGCACAGATCTGAGGAACAGAGTCAACTGTTTTGCGCAGATTCGTGAAATAGTGTGCTGTCACCCGTAAGTATTTGAAACAACAATATTCAAAATCTGATGAATTTTTTTAATTTTTTTTTAGCAACCCCGAAAAACTCTTTTTTCTTGGATCTAGTGGTCGACAAATACTTCGGTGCCGAATTATGCGAAGAAAAAAGCCTAGTGTAGTTTGACCAAGCGCTTGGGGAGTACTTCATCAGTTAAAATAGAAAAAAAAAACATGACTTTCTGTTATAAAGCAAAATTATAAAGCACATTGTAACTGTCGATACTTGTTCGAAAAAGTTATAATAGTTAACATACCTCCATCTCGGTTGATATCGGAATAACAATCTCGCGGCCATTTAAAAATATCAGCCTTCGGCTCGAACAGGTTAGCTTTACTCTACTTTCTCCGATCATTCTGTTCTTTACCTTTCTGGGCTTTACCCTATATTTAAGAAAAAAGATATTAGTGATATTCGATCTTCTTACTTCCGATTCTGTAAATTTCTTCTCTATCTTCCTCTGTGGTACAAGAGTCGAAAGATAGTTAAAATGTTTCATCTTCCGAATATTACTGAGAAGCTGACTGAGAGCACAAAAAGCTCTCAGAAACAGCGTATCGACGTTTGTCGCCTCACCACGGTTTGATCCGTTTGTTTGATTAATGTTTTGTTTACTTTAGTTTTTGTTTTACGCCTTTTTCCGTTTTTTTTCCTTCTTCAAGTTGGTGGGTAATAAATAAATAATAGTTATGTTCAATGGCCGTCTCGTTATTATTTTCCGATATCAACCTCGATGTCTGAAGTTAACCTTTATTATCTTGTCTGTTCAATTCTGCTGTTCAATTATCTTGTCTGTTGCAATTCTGTCGTGGCTGAATAAACATCAGCTGCGTTCGTTGCACTCCTGGTTGTCTCTGGTGTTTTGTCACCGGCGTCCGGTTCTTCTCTTATAACGCGTTTATCGGTTCACCGGAGGGTAGTCACCGGTGAGTGCAAAAAGGCCTAAATTCGGCCCCGTCAAATGATGACGAAAAGTTGCTCAACTCCTCGGTAAAGCCGGGCTCCCGGGGTTCTGTTTAGTCCGCACCGGTGAGATAAACCAGACACCGGTTAGTTCAATAACGGGTTAAAGAATGGTGAGTAGTCACCGGTGGATGCAAAAACGCCGTATAAGAGTAACCGGAGACCACCGGTGAGAATTCCCGTGAGAAAGAACGCAGCTATTAGTTGCGTTTTTGCAGATACCACGGTCTAAAGTCGTATTCGCAGTTATCGTGGTATTTGATACTATGATCAAAAGTCGTTTCCGCAGTTACCGCGGTATCTGATACTATGGTCAAAAGGCGTTTTTTCAGTTACGTGTGGTATCTGAAAATTTCATCTCGCTTTTGTCATCAACAGCACAGAAACATAGGTTTTGTCAAATTGGTGGGAGAGAAGTTTGGCATGTGATGATTTCTAACCCGCTAATTCGGCATTCGGCAACTGTCGTTTTTGCAAGGCAACCGTGGTCAGGGGCATCACGACCGGGGGGAGAGGGGGGGGGGACGCCCCCCACCAGAATGCTGTCGGCCAGTCGGTAAAATTATCCGAAGCGCCCCGATTTCCCGCCAGAACAGTTGATTTTTTTCATTAAAACAGTCGATTTTCGTCAAAACAGTCGTTTTTCTGAAAATCAGTCGATTTTTCGAAACTGCGGTTTTTTTCTTGAAAACAGTATTTTTCTCTGCAAAAACAGTCGGTAAAAATTACCAGCCAGTCGGTAAATTCCTTGGCCCCTCCCCCCAAACATTTTGGCTAGTAACGCCTCTGACCGTAGTATTAGATACCACGGTATCTGCAAAACGACAAAATGCAAACCCAGTTACCGTGGTCCGTGGTATCAGATACCACGGTATCTGCAGAAACGCTACTGTTATTTTATCAGAGTATTCTGTCGATCTCGTCCGCGCAATAACCTTGAGTTCCCGACAGTTCTATCACCCGACCGACAACTCAAAACGAAAGGGTAAGGCATAACGGCCTGTGCAGTTTGCCTTCACTATGGTTGCCTTAAGAGACAAAACTTAACTAACCTGTAATGTCATCAGTGATCCCGAAATAGGCCGCATCGTAAAGGTGTTTCGCTGTCTGTTCGAACGAGGCGAGGAGAAAGACTGAGTTCTTCATCTTCTGTAGACCGTACCTGTAAAAATTATTGGTACACATCACTGATTCAACTTGGGTGATTAAGACCAAAGGTTTCGATGGGATCCCAAACAGTGAATATTTATTGGACTACTTGATCCAGACAAGCGAATCTTGTAGATCTTCGGTCTTCGCCATAATCAACAACCAAGTTCCATGGATTCAGCATGCATGTTTACTCCAAATTCTCGTCTCTAATCGACTTCAGAACAACTTGACCACTTGACCAAATTCCTCTTTTTAGGCGAACTGCATGCAAAGCAAAAGAGAGGAGAACCTTTCGATCCAAATTAATTGTTAAACTAAAAGTACAAAACTGGAGACAAGCAAGTGGATCCGAAGCAGTTCGGTAATCTGCTAAAGACTTCAACGGCTCATTACTTAGTCAGTTTACTCGATAGAAATTAAAAAAAAAATTAGATACACCTGGCAATTGGATTAATCTAAGCATCATCGCCAAAAAAATGTAGAAAAAAACAGATTTTCCGTTTTTTTCTTGATCAGCTAGTTATCCCTCTAAGATGATTTGCGAGGGATAACTACAATTTCGGATATTTCGGTTGCACTGCCGTCCTCAGCGAAAAACAAAACTAAATCATAAAATCCCAAATAAAGAAAGATAAAATGCGCGTGTTAAAAGTATATTTACAAATCTGTGGTTATTCTCAGGGGCGTATCTGCTATGGGCAGGGGGGGGGGGGGGGGGGGGGGGGCAAATGCTCCCCCCAACTCGATGTTTGCCCCCCCCCCCCCCCTCCCCCAGCTGAAATTTAGGGTCTTCGAAGCTCTCGTCGAAACTAAGATAGGCCTACAGAATTCAAGCATCCACAGAAACAGATCGGTTTTCTTTAGTATACCTTTGTCTTGATGGTAAGATTGAAACAAGGAAGCCTTGAAACTTTTACAGCGATATGTTTGCGTTATGCAGGGTTAAACCGAGGGTTCAACACGTTTAGTCTGCATCGAAGAGACGCAAAAAATCTCGAGAGAAACAGGTTTTCTGAGCAGAACGAGCAAGCTAGGGTGTAAAAAGCGCTAAGCGCACTTTTATGTTGGAATAGTGCAGTATACGCCTTGGTGTTGAATCAATTCAAAACCAAGATGAGCAAAAATATTTCGGATTTTTGTTAAGCGAAGCAACAAAATAGCAAAAGGTTAAGGACCGAGTTCGGTCCTTGAGGCGTTTGACCTAATTTTGTCGCTTCCTGTGTCGACTGCATCGAACGAACGATTCTTTTCGTGTGTGAAACGCGTAAAAACGTTTCTTCGCACGTCTATGTCAGACGACCGACTAAGTGATCTTTTGGTCATTCGTACCCAACCTGAAAAAGCGAAGAAGCTTGACGTCAATCGCGCAGTGGACAGTTTCGCGAATTTGAAGAAGCGTCGTTTCGCCCTGGTCGATTAGTAAATATCTCTTTGTTTATTTGTTTTTATTACGTTTTTCTTCTTGAAATAAAACTGCTCATTTTCACTTGACTTGGCAAAATCGGCTCCATCTTTGCCCCCCCCCCCCCAGGATTTTGACGAAATTACGCCCCTGGTTATTCTGAGAGAGACAAATCTGTGGCAGTTCATACGTGAAGCATTTGAGAAAAAAAAAATCGAAATAAGGGACTCAGCTCTAAACAGAGATACTGTAGAGTTTCGCACTAAACCCAGTGTACGTCAGATTTCTAGAAAATGATGCCGCATTTTTAAGCCCCCCTCAAACTCCGCTTTATGTTCCTCCAAACCTACCAATTACTTCAAATATCCCTTCCAGTAATTCTCGACCGACTAGACACGCAGCCAGTTTTGCGAACGCCGAACATGCGAATTCGCGAGGCGCTGAATAAATAAATAAGCCATAAACACCCTTAGGGCTTACAGAGCAAAGATGCTATTTCGCGAATCGCGCACGAATCCTGTTGTTAGCAGACAGCAGTGGCCAGTTCTGTGGAAGAGTCTATTTGAGTGCTTGTTAATTATTGGTGGATTTTTGAAATTGGCCGATTTCTGGGTGAAAGCTTCTGCGCTTTCCCAGGCGGATAATTATACACACAAGCAGTAAATATCTCTCTCCCTGTTATTTTACTGTCGTCAAAACGGATATTGTGGTCACGGTGGTCATAAACGGTTCACCCAGAGCACTAGAAAAATTCTCGGATCTGTTTTGGCACCGAAGAGTTACGTCTGTTCTGGTTCTGTGCTCGTGGAGGCAATGAGACAGACAGGCGCTGGTGCGTTCTACCAATATACCATCTGTCGCAGGAACATGGAATCTTGTAAACTCCTTGGCAGTTTGTCTCGGAAATTGGATCTTTACCAGAGTAAAGATAAGAAGAGACCGTTACGAGGGGTAAGATTTTTTGTTTTGTTTTGTCTGCGAGTCCATGGACACAGGGAAGTGGCGCGTAGACCTTTTCATTTTCTCTTGTGTGGTCTTTTTTCTGTTTCCTTTTTTATATACTCCATCATTTTCTCTTTCCTGTACGGTGGGTGAAAAAAACCCGTTGAATTACATTTTTGGAAATTTACTGGTCTCAACCAAAAATCATGTACATGAAAAAATCCATGACGCTCTTTACTGTTTCCTGATCGAAGATAGAATAATTGTAATTTTTGTTTGTAATTTGACGTGTTTAATTGTTTTTCTTTTAAATACTCCGCTTTAGGAATATCCGCTTTAGGAATATCCGCTTTAGGAAATAATACGTAAACACTTGGACGTAAGTGCACACAAAGGAATCTCGAGGCGACCGGTCTTCCCAGATGACAACATGGACAGCAAGAACGAACAAAACTAGCAAGAAAACGCCAAGACATTTTTTTGAGAAAAGGTGAATGCAGCGTGACAACGTTCAATTCTGTTTTATTTTTTGTTTCTTTCTTTTTGAATAGAGTGACTGATGGAGCATGGATGAGTTAAGTTGATTACTGTGAGACAGTTGATTGTTAACGGACACACTCCCGTTTCCTTTTTTTAAAATTTGTTAAATTTGTATGGCACTTTAGTTTTTATGACACTTTTTCACTTTTCCGTCGGTCGGTCGGTCTGTCTGTCTGTCGGTCAGTCCGCTGATCGGGAGTTAGGGTACTTCCAGATGTACTAGGACAATGAAACTCTGCAGGCATATTAGCCTCCAGACAAAACTAACTTGGAAACCGTCACTTCTCCGATCCGACAATCGTGGGAGAGTGGAGGGAGGGGGAATCCGGAATATTGACGTATGTATAACTTTGAACGGGGATCAGATCTTAATGAAACTTGATATTTGGAAAGACCTCGTGTCTCAGCTATCACACTTCAAGTCCGGAAGGATTTGATGACTTTGGGTGGAGTTGGAGGGGGGGGGGGGAGGAATCCTGTGACACGTCCAGAGTGGACGGATCGGGATGAAACTTGGTGGGAAGAAGAAGCACAAGGTCTAGATACAGAGTTGACAAGAGCGGACCGGATCCGGACACTGTGGGGGGAGTTGGAGGGAGGGATCCAAAATTCTGGTGATCCAGAGTTAAGGTGCTTTCAGAGGCCATGAAACTTGGTAGGCATATCAGGGACTTGACCGTCTTTACTTAAGAACAGTAATTTTTCCAATTCGACCATCGTGAGGGAGTAGAGGGAGGGGGAATCCGAAATCTTGATGTTTTTTAACTTTCGAACGGGTGACCGGATCTTTACGAAACTTGACATTTGGAAAGACCTCGTGTTTCAGAAGTCTAATTTCAACTCCAGATGGATCCGGTGACTTTGGAGGAATTAGAGAGAACCAGAAACCAGAAAATCTTGTGACAGGCTCAAAGTGGAGGGATCGGGATTAAATTTGGTGGGAAGAACAAGCACGAGCCCTAGATATATCGCTGACAGAACCGGACCGGATCCGGGCACCGTTGGGGGAGTTGGGGGGTCCGGAATTGCGGTGATCGCGAGTTAAGGTACTTCCAGATGTGCTATGACGATGAAAATTTTGGTGGCAAATTAGAGATCCGAAAAGATTGACTTAGAAATAGTCACTTCCAAGATACAACCATCCTGGAGGGGGGAGAAACGAGGAAGCGAAAATTTAGAAACTTGAGGCGTGCTTAACTTTCGATACAAAGATCAGATCTTAAGGAAACTTGATAACTGATGTCGTTTGTGTCTCAGGGGTTTGTTTAATGAATTCCTAGTAGTAAAGTGCGCATGTTAACCTCAAAGCAAAAACAATACTTTTAGCCAAAAGATACATTTTCATTATCTACAGGTGCCTATGATCATCTTTTCCTCAAGGGTTGATTCCTTTTTAATATGATATAAATGATTCCTTTTTAAGTACTCATCTTAACAGCAAAGTAAAAAAAGTACTTTTTAGCAAAAGATACAATTTCATAAACCCCATCATTTTTGCCTAATGAGTTTTGCTGACAAATGAATTTCTAGCGGCTTTAGAGTGCGCATCTTAACCGCAAAGTGAAAAAACTACTTTTCAATACTCTTCAAGGGCCCATGATCATTTGTGCCTCAAGGGTGCTGCTTACAAAGGAACACCTCGCTCCCTCAAAGTGCACACCATCGTCGCAAGAGCAACACAAACTTTTGACTAAACAGTACATTTTTATAGTCCACAAGGGAATATGAGCATTCGCGCCTCAAGAGTTTTGCTTACAAAGGATTACAATACCCGCTTTCTATTGTATCTGCCCCCACGGTACAGAAATCGGAACCTCATATCTGTTTACAGTTTCCCGGATATCGGGTCGTGACTTACGTAGCTTGCTGGGAAATTACCCCAGTCAACTTATAAGTATCTGCCCGCCCATAGTGGCCTTTCTCGTTTGCTTTAATTTCTTGTTCTTTTTGTTTTGTGAAGTGTTTGTTTTGTTTCTTTTATTGTTACTCCGCTTTGATTTTTTTTCAACGGGTCAAAAATATATTATTATTATCATTAATAAACCCGCGAGTTGACAAATTCCCACAGTCAACTTCTGTCCCAGGTTAGCAAGTGCTATATGAGCTTCTAGCTCTTGTTTGGTAGCTGGAGAAACCACCTGCGCTCACACGTGTGCGTCGAAATTTCTTCTAATTTCTAGTAAACGACCGTAACTTCCTAACGGAGGAACCCGCCATGTCTGAATCCATAGCAAAGTTTAAAACTCGTCTAGACAAGCAATGGGAGTAGAACCTATTCAAATACCAATGGATTAAGTTAAGTCCTGTTGACTCAATCATCAAGTGAACAAGACATTAGAACAGTGGTTCCCAACCGGTGGTACGCGTACCCCAAGGGGTACGCGAGACCTTTTCAAGGGGTACGCGAAGGCATAAAAATCGATTTAGTCTGTAGCTTCAAAATCTCTCCTCGCTCTATTTTTATTGCCAACAGCCTAAAACTACCAGCAGAGGCATCACCAGCCCAAATGTTTAGAAAAAAAAATGTTTCAAGAAAAATCGTTTTTTAATTCATCTGGCCACCCACTTTGGGGGGATGGGTGTTCCCAACCCGTGAGTGACGGCTCTGATTACAAGCCCTAGTGAAAGTCGATGAAATAAGTTTATTCCGAATCAGATGGCCTACTGCCGTAAAATCTGTTCCTGTGTCAAAAAGTACTGTTTCAAGAAGAATCGAAGACTTTGCAAGTGACACTGTCATTCAGGTTGCGAATTAAGCTAACTAAAATGTTTGAGACGCAGCTTCATGATATACCACGTAGAAAATCGAAACCAAACACAGAAACAGGCTGGCTGTAAAAAATATTGCCGTTAATGACGTTGAGCCGAGATTTGACAAAATTATGACTACAAAGCATCCTCAAGTGTCTCATTAATTTTGTATATGTTTCCTTTCCTTTATGATCCTTTACGATAATAAATATCGTCTTTTTCACGTTCTGAAAAAGATGGTACGCAACCTTTTCGAACCTTGATTAGGGGTACACGGTACGGAAAAGGTTGGGAACCACTGGATTAGAAGACCACCCAATCAGAAAAACAACAATAACCGGAGAATAACCGATCCATCATGGACCTTATCCGCTCCTAAGTGAGAATTAAGGTAATTCATGTAAATTTAGGAGAGGGGAGGTTAGGGATTAGGGGGGAAGAATAGTAAATTAAATCTGGGTTTATTTTTAGTGGATAGTGATAGTGGACGTGGATAGTTAAAAGTGGTTAAAAATAGAAAATTAACGTCACTGCGGGATGGAGGAGTAGCCAACAGAAAGTACGAAATGTTTTTCTTAGTTTTTTTTTACATGATATAAAAGTAAGTTAAATTACAAAAGATGCTACAGGCTTGAAAAAATAAATAAAAAAGGTAAATATTACAGTTTGACTGACAGTGTAGAGGCCCTTACAACAAAAAGAGCTTCTTTGTAATTCAATTTTTTGCGCCGACTATTTGGAATCTTCGACCGTTAGATATCCGAATCCGAACAACCTTGTTTCCTTCAAGCGAGCAGTGACAGGTCATAACAGGAATTTTTTTTAGTGTTCTCCTCCTCTGAACCCCTCCCATGTTTTTCTTTCTTCTTTTCTTATTTCTGTTTTCTTTCTTTCGCGTTCCTTGTTTCCCTTATTTTTTCTCTCTTTTTTATTTAAAGTTGAAACCATTGGTTATTTTTTTTCGTCTCCTCCCTTTTTCTTTCTATAGAGTATTCAGCTAGTTGATTCTGTTTGCTGTTCAATTAATATTGTTTATTTCCCTGCCCTAGCCAAGCACTCTTTTTGTGCTTTCCTGGCAGGAATGTTAATTGTGTATTTTTTTTTGTCTTTAAATATAGTCCAATGAAACTGAAACTTACCGGGTTGTTCCTTCCACAGTTCCAGTGCTGGTCATGCTGTCTGCTAGAAGCATAATGTGTCGCGGGTCGATCGTGATACCGTGTCCTTTCACCGTGGAGGTGATTTCGGAAATAATCTTAGACCGCGCCGCTTCGACGCCTAGCGTCTGGAATACTTCGTCGATGTGGTTAGAGGTGGACTTCAGACCTGTAAGGACAGATAAGTTCATTACAAAAAGAAAGGGTACACCTGATTCGGTCGCAGTCGTTTGCGCGACAGCTATTTCGAGCAACAAAATCAGGACAGGATTAATGAACGGGAAGGGATGTGAGAAAGAGCAAGCTGTATATAGTTTACATAAACAGAATGACGAACAAATAGACAATAAATCAATAAGTAACATAAATACTAGTATAAGTATATAAGTACTCACGGACACGTGTCAAAATTAAATCTCAGCAGTAGTTTTACCGTGCAATGATATTTAAAAGTAATAGATACAGGCGAGTACTCGCTACAAGAGACCTGGAACGGGGTTTTTAATGGAATAAAATTTAAGTTTTCAGTCTTTTATTAATAACAAAACCGAAGTTGATAAAAATACGGAAAAAAACCTTTCCTGTCAATGCACCAATCGTGCAGCAAAAAACAGCGGCCGTTTCAAATCTCAGGACTAGTTTTTTCCCTACAGTGGTATTTAGAAGTAATGTTGTAAGATATTTATAGTCGATAAAAGGTTCAGCTAGTTATTGCAGGTTCATTTCCTTCCCCGACGTTGACGCTGAAGATTGACAGCCTGACGAGGACCCTTGCCAAGAAGGGCCGAAATATCGCTGCTAAAGCACCGTAGCTGACACATACGTTTTATCCATTATTTGAATATATGTTTCAAAGTCAGCTTGGGCTCAAGGAATATTATGACATTTTGAAAACCTCAGCTCACTCATTCGTTAAGCACCACCAAATACAAAAAAAATGAGCTACGAGCTCATTTGGCACTTGATATAATGAATTTCCACGCAGCCATCATAAACTCCCGGAAATACTCCCCTTGTTTGGTCCCGATGCCTCAAACGAAGGTTTAGGGGACCCCCTCAAATCCCCAAACAGTGGCCAGATGCAGTTCAGAAACATAACTGTCAAGTCTAAGTTATTTGACCTTCACACAGTCCAAGTTTTACCCCCGTCGCTCAAAACCTTTGGAACCTTTTGTGTGTCACAAAATATCCGGACCTAGGTCCGACTCTACCCATCATCGCCAGGTCTAGTTTCGGACATATTAATAGCGCCTCAAGGTTATAGGTCCTGCCATCCTTCATGTTTCAATCGAATCGAGGCAGTTCCCGGAAATGTCCGACACCCCCTTTGACTCCCTCCACTCAAGTCGGATCCGGTTAGAACCGCAAAATAACACAACCACGGCCTATGAGCTTCGTGCCGTCCAAGTTTCAACTCAATCCCTATTTCCGTTTTGGTCCCTACACGTGTCACAACATTTCCGAGAACCACCCTCCAACTCCCCGATGTGAGGTCGGTTGTGGTTCGGACACATAAATTGCCACATTCTGGACATCTGCTCTTACCACTCATCAATTTCACCCCGAAGCCGGACAAGACGTTCGCAACTTACGTCAGAAGATCTGGGATGCCTTCTCCCTCAGCTCCATAAGCCTTGGGTAGGGTCCTTCACTCATACGCATGCCAAGTTTCATCGTCTTAGTATACTGAAGCTGATTAACTTAGGGACAATATTACTGAAGCTAGTTGTAATGAAGCTGTTTCGCTTATTATCTGGGAAGGTATTTGGTTAGCGTGACTTATACCGAGACTGACCTGGTAGCGTGGTCTGGCTTAGTCTTAAAGTTGCGCGGTATGTTCGATTGTTCGGATGCAGGAGCATAAATAAATCAAGTTTATCCTATGTAGTAGAATAACAGCAATAGTGCAAACTAACAGGGAGGAGCACTGGGGGAAGAGGGACCTTATGGGAACCAGGGAGGAGATCTAACCTAAATAAGTCCCGATTCAAGTAATTTCCAAGAAAACGGGTGAGGCTAAGAACTGGGGAAATCTTCCCACTGATCTTAGTTGATGAGTGAAGCCCGATTCAAGGAATTTACAAGAAAGCACGTGAGGCTAAGAACTTGGGAAATCTTCCCACTGTTCTTAGTTGATGAATATCTCCCTGTGACTCTTCTTCGTCCGTCCTCACAAGCACCGTTTTACGGCACTACCTACTAACTACTACACTTCAGTGTTCCTCGATGCGCTTCCCACCGACGAGTGCGACGACTCTCCCTTAATTCTTTCACTATTCCGCAAGAAACATTTATTTTATTAGCACCGCACGTACGCTTAGACGCCGAGATGTTAGAAACCGCACAATCTAAAGGTGCTAAATTCCGAAGAAACACGGAGACAAATAAAGCGGAAGAAACATAGGAATGTTATCTGGAGGGGGAGGGGTGCATCACAATATTAGCTTACGTTGACGAGGTTGAGGTAGTTAGAAGTAGACAGGAGGGACAGACATTACGACCGCTATATGGTATTTGCAGCCTTTGGCTCCGTCTGCAAGTGCCATAAAAACTCACTATCTACACCCGTCCCGAAGAAAGATTAAATTCGCTCTTACCGTTTACACCTCGTATTCCAATCACGTCTCTCATCCCCAATCCTTCCGCCAAGATTTCTAGCTTATCTCCCTCTTTGGATATCACGCATCGTTCAATCTTCCCAAGACCAGCGATTGAGATGGTTGCCAAGTTGTTCCTCAAATAGTAGGCGGCTGCGTTTGGTCCCCCCCGGGCTTTCGTATTAGAAATGTCAATCGAGACGGTCCGATCATCGACAATCGACATAGGGTCCCCGCCCTCGAGCTTTGCGTTTTTCAACACTTTGGATGTCCCTGAAAAGAATATTACTTGAAGTTCAACCGAAAAGAGCTGGGATAGGACAATCTAGCTCCCCATCACTTATTCACTTAAATTGGCTTGAAGACAAGCTGAAAATGCGCCACTTCGTTGTTCCGCTGTTCAAGAATAATCGATTTTCAAATAGTGGAATTCCGGTGTGAATTGTGGTACCTCTATGCGCTTGTATTTTTGTTGTATGCATTACGAGAAAGATTTATGATTGGTTTTTGTCAGGCACTAAGCAATCTTAACCAAACTCACCAATGCCCACTGAAAAGCCGCGTCTGTGTTGAGATTAAAATTTCCTGCGTCATAGTAGAATGTACCCTGTGGGGACGGCCGCAGATATTCTGAAGGTCATAACTAGAGCAGACAGTGGAAAATAAAAAAAAATCCCTTTGCAGAATTCAAATAATTCAGTGTATTCAATAAATGACACAAAATTAAGTCGGCTTTTCAGTTAAACTTTAAAGATGCTAGCTATGCGAAGGCAAAGTTTACGACGCGATGGCGAAGCGGCCTTCTTTGCGCAGAAAGCCAGGCGGTGTCGCCTCGCGGTGTGCACTGCCTCGATTGGACAATCCGCCGGACTGTCCAGGGTGCTCTTAACCGAGTGTTCTAGGTGGCCACCAAGTAAACTTTGAACAAATCAGAGTCAAATTAGACAATCAAAGTTAGAGTCAAATTGGAAATTCCACCGGACTGTCAATGTTGCTCTTAACCGAGTGTCTTAGGTGGCCGGAACGTTTACTTCGAGCAAATTAGAGTGCTTAAAGCAGGTGCTCCATGCCTGAATATCACAGCATGGAACGATGCAGAACTGAAACCCGATTTCATTATGTTTCTTCTCAACAACAAACAACCGTAACCAGTTCGCCTATTTCCGACTCAACTTTCACAGTTGTTTCCATGATTTGCCCCCCAACCACGCATCGCACTGCCAGCCGAGGGCGGAGTATCAGGAGATTCCGTGCGGCTAGATCCCCTGATCCAGCCTCCAGTAAATTCCCTGAGACAAGTTCCGCTAGATTCCTTGAGCAAGATTGGCTCGTTTTGTTGTAGAAATCTAAGACCTGTCGCAGAATTCTGCGACCAGTGGCAACACAGAGTCTGCGATTCTTCTTAGATGCTCAAGCTCCATGCAGGTGTAGGCGCAATGAAATTGGCAGTGGAAAAACAGGAAACTACCGTATGCCCTACGGGTCAGAACAATTTAACTAAAAAGAAACTAAACCGTAGTTTAACGGTTGGTTTTCCGCTAAAACAATCACTCTCTAGATGACCGACTGTTCCAATTCAATTCCAATTCAATTTATTTCCAAACCATTCACGGACTAGCCGAATTTTCATTTTTTTGTCAACAAAAATATCTGTATCAAGATAAAATGACGTCAAACGTAGAGGGAATAAATACAACAACAACAATGATGACGTCAAACGTAAAATGAATAAATACAACAACAACAAAACAAGATTCTCAGACAGCAATAAAATTAAGGCGGCAACATTATCATCAAACAACACGTGCTGTATTGTGTTAGTTGATTATTTCCGCTCACGCTCAACAATCTGTAATGGAGTTGCTGAAATGAAGGCAGTGGACATACCTGGGACATGTCCTTGGTACGGAAGAGACCCGCCTTCCTCAAACATTCTATAGCTGCGTTTGTTGCAGTAGGGGCTGTCTCTGGTGTTTTGTCACCGTTGTCCGATTCTTCTCTTATAACGCGTTTTTTGGTTCACCGGTGGGTAGTCACCGGTGAGTGCAAAACGGCTTCAAGCGGGCCACAAAAAATGGTCTTTCTACCACACACACAATGCTAACCATCCCTACTGTCACTATGAATGTTCAAAACCACTAAGAACACCGTAAAACAATGAGCAAATTAAAAGAAACCCACCAAATTTCCTAAGTTTGAAATACCTCTTTCTGGACTAAATCTCAGCCGATTATCCCGGACAGCTGTTATGGCACGTAGGGAGCCAAGGGTCAAAATAATAATTTCCATCTAATGCTCCAACTGTATATTACAAATACAAATTACAAAAGCAAGACCATTGTGGTACCTCTGAAAACATACAAAAATTATCAGTTAGGTCTTATAATTCTTTGCTAATCGATCCTGGAAAATTCCGCCATCTAGAAAAGAAGACGTTGTGCGTGGGTTTTTTCTCGATCCAAAACAGCAACTCGGCAATCGAGTTCAATTCTAAACAAACCCGTGGCATGCGATCCCTAAGAGAAGGTAAACAGAATGTTTGGATTAGGTCTTTAAATTCTGGGTTTTGCAAGAAACCGCGAAACCCCGTTAAATTTTGACGAAAAGTTGCTAACTTCACGGTAAGATCGGGCTCCCGAGCCGGTTCTGGTTGGTCCGCACCGATGAGATAAAACGGACACCGGTTAGTTCAAAAACGGGTTATAAGATTGGTGAGTAGTCACCGGTGGATGCAAAACTACTTATAAGAATAACCGGAAACCACCGGTGAGAACTCCCGTGACAAAGAACGCAGCTTATGATTGAGAGCGAGGCGGAACAAGAAAGCAAGGCAGCCCCCAAAACACACTGATGCGAACATATGACTGAGATCTGAAGATGGCTGGTACCTCGCTAGTCCCTGAATGGGATGACTCCACCGCTGCGGCATCAACGCGGGAAGAATAGACAGGCTTTGTCGACACCCTATGCGCCAGCAACGACTCTGGGGTAACTAAGGTCTAAGGTAAGGTCATCATTAGCCTCTGAAGTCCGAACTAAAACGGAACGCCAGGTTGCGTGCCGCCAGTGTTGACAGATTGGCGGGTTTTACGAAACTGGCAGATTTTGTCGGAGACAGGCGTAAATATTTTTGCAACTGGCGTGTGGCGTAAAACGTGGCAGTTTATCTTTTTAACTGGCGCATTTCTTAGCGTGATGTGAAAAACTGACTATCTTTACGAAAAACTGACTGTTTTTCAGAAAAACCGACTGTTTTATGTCGTTTTAATCGTCGCGACGGAAGACCGGAAAAGTTTTTGGGGTTCTGTGTTGATAGTCATTGAGTTTTTGGGAGGTGTAGATTTTTCTGGCGTATTTTTCAAAGACCGCGGCTTATTTTCTCTACCACATCCGGCAAAACTGCGCGCCACTCCATTTTCCACGACGCGCTTTTAGCGGCCCTGTCTTCCTCCTATTACGGTCCCTGGTGCAGGAGAAACTAAGGTGGCAGGGTAATATGGGGAACCTAAATTCAGATGTACTTACTAATGCAGTCAGCAATCGAATCAAGGTTGCACTGCAGCTGAAGGATCCTGATACGCAAAGTATCGATGGTGACACGCACAAACACCCCCGAGGCGCAGTGGACGATATCAATCTCTGAGGCGATCTGTGAGAGAAATTCAGTTAATGACAGAGCAAAAAACTCTAGAGAGTAATGCGCGAACTTTGAAAAAGTGACACAGAGTCAAATCGCAGCGACACTAGCTCCTCTAGAGGACACGAACATCCCTACCGAAACTCAGCCAATCGTTAACGAGCGCTGGCTCTGATCTGATCCTCGATGTTTACGTCCGCCCCTGCACAACACGAACAAAGCGAGCTGGGCGGCGCTGCGACGGAGGCCCATTTTTGATGCACGGGAAGGATAGGTCTTCGCGTTACTCTCTAGAGCTATTTTGCTCTGGTTAATGATGGTGTTACGACTGTGAGCCTGTTGTCAGGTAGCGTGGGTAACCAGGTAAGTAGAACGAACTTTAAAGTTTAACCGAAAAGGGCTGGGATTGGACAATCTAGCTACCCATCACTCCACTTAAATTGGCTTGAAGACCCGCTGAAATTGCGTTACTTCGTTGTTCCGCTATTCACGAATAATCGATTTTCAAATAGTGGAATTTCCGTGTGAATTGTGGTACCTCTATGCGCTTGTATTTTTGTTGTATGCCTTACGACAAAGATTTATGATATTTTTTTTGTTCAGGCACTAAGCAATCTTCACCAATCTCACCACTGCCCACTGAAAAGCCATGTTTGTGTTGACATTAAAATTTCCCGCGTCATAGTAGAATTTACGCTGTGGGGACGGACGCATATGTTCTGAACGTCATAACTAGAGCAGATAGTGGAAAATAAAAAAAAATCCCTTTGCAGAATCCAAAATTATTCAGTGTATTCAGTTAAATGACACAAAAATAAGTTGGCTTTTCAGTTCAACTTTAAATGAATCCAAACACAAAAACCCTGAAAGAGGAACACAAACATAATATTCATACCTCTTTCAGTTTGATCACTTTACAACGTAAATATCATCTTTTAATTAAATTCACTTAAACCAGTATCCGAATTCTAACTTAATAAATAAATATATTAACCTATCCGGGTTTCTCAATGCTTATTTTTATGTATTTACTTTTCTTCGTCTTCCTCTACAGGTCATTCGGAAATTGGTAACTGTCACTCTAACTAAATACACATAAGGAGGGTTTTTGCGAGCTGGAAAGCAAAGTTGGAATCACTTTAAATGGTTTTCGCGCTACTTCGGAAAGTTGCCGAACTTTCCAACCCGGTTTTCGCGCTTTTGAAAACGAAGCAGCTTCCCAGGAAAGTGATTCCACGAGGTTAGTGGAAAGCTCCGCTGAAAGTTGAATGTTTCGGCGGGAATTCCAAAGGTGTGGAGAAAAACAGTGCAAGTGTCACTAATAAATAAAAAAAATGGCAATCGTAATTAAGGTGACGTCGACGGAATATATGAGGTAAGAACCGTTAAGCATTCCTAGAATTGTCCTTTACCTTTCTGGGCTATACCCTATATTTAAGAAAAAAGATATTAGTGATATTCGATCTTCATACTTCCGATTCTGTAAATTTCTTCTCTATCTTCCTCTGTGGTACAAGAATCGAAAGATAGTTAAAAAGTTTTATCTTCCGAATATTACTGAGAAGCTGACTGACCTACACAAAAAGCTCTCAGAAACAGCGTATTGACGTTTGTCGCATCACCACGGTTTGATCCGTTTGTTTGATTAATGTTTTGTTGACTTTAGTTTTTGTTTAACGTCTTTTTCCGTTTTTTTTTCCTTCTTCAAGTTTATACTCCACTATTAATCTTTTTGATGTAAGTGGGTAATAAATAAATATTATTATTATATTATTATAAGTGAACCTTATTTATTCGAAAAAGTTTGTAATTCAACATTTTCTCGGCGATATCAGCTTTCCATGCGTTTTCGCGATCAGTCCAGCGGGAGAGTGGTTATTCCAGGAATCGCTTTCCCACAGTTTTCGCGTCGGCGTCGCTCGTCGGAAAGTCATTCCAAGAACTCGCGAAAACCCTCCTATAGACGGCGTCGGCGGGGAGTATTTCAAATAACATAAATGTGTTTTTTTTTTTACGACAGATGGTCTATCGTGAAGTTGGCAGCAAGCTTACAAAGGTGTTACATTGATATGCAAGCGGGTACGTGTTTCTTCGTGAGGACAAATTCTCTAACGCTGGTCCAGCAGATCTGTGTGTCTCTGGACGAAGGACACTTCTTGTTCAAGGCGCGCGGACGTTTTAGGGGCGCGATATCCACTCAAGTGATTTTCCAGATACTTCCTTCGATGCTGTGATCACAATAAAGATTAACTCTATATTCTTCCTACCAGTAAGTAGAGCTGGTGGACTCGGACTCTGAACTAGTCTCCAGACGCCTTTTTGATGGACTCGGACTCGTCTCGGTTCTCGTCGTTTACGGAGCAGGACTCGGACTCGTCTCGTCTCGAAATCTGGCCGAGTCACGGGTCCAAGTTCAATTCAATTTATTTCAAAAACGTGAAGCGGACAAGCCGAATATTCGTTTGGTCGTCAATAAAAATATATATACAATTTACAGTCAACACTTATGAATTAATCTAAAATAAAAGTAATCGCCCAATGCATTTAATAAAAAGAGTTAAGCTCAGGTACACAATTACTTACTAGCACTGGCGTTAAAAAACTTGACAAAGGAGGGAACAAAGCTTTTCAGATACCGATTTCAAGACACCTGGATAGGCTGTATGAGAGGTACAGCTTCTGCCACTGCTCTTGCAGGTCTTTCTCGATGTGGCTTGAAATCAGGGGGCAGTATGGATCGATGGGATGTACTGTTCAGCAACCCTGTACCAAAAGCAAGCGACAGCGGTTGTCGACGGCTAGCAAGGGAATCTGGGCCAAACTGTTCAAGGAGGGCACAGTATGGGATTTGGCGCTTTGAAAGTAAGGCAATTTTAAGATAAAACGAAGTCTAAAGCGACCAATTAAAAAGATTGACCAATGAATGGTTATGTCGCACCTTTTCCAGCAGGATTAGATCAAGTAATACCTTGGAGGGCTAAGGAAACTAAGAGCCATAGGTTTATTTTCCAGCTTGAGCGGATTGAGCCTGAAGAGGACCCTTGCCAAGAAAGGCCGAAATATAGCTCGAACAAAATGTAGCTGACTTATCCGTTTTGCACCGTCAAATATCGCCATAGGTAACAAGGGTAAAGAGAACAACGAATAATAAGATAAATAACAAGATAAATAAGAATATAAAGATAAATAACAGCACAAACACACAAAATTTATACATAATTTCTAACTTAGCCTGAAAAATTCACGAAAAACATCATTTGAATACACTGAAATATTTTGACTAGTCTAGGATATTTTGTATGTTTTTTAACCAGGGGCTCTAGTAATAACGTTCAGAGTGTGCGCTTCCTGTACGACAACCGAAAATTCATTCGGACGCGGAGAATTTGAACTTCAACAAAGACCTGCACTTCTAGGGTTAAAGATCCTATACTCGGAAAAGTTACAACTGTAGAAAGTAGGAAAATGACGTTAAAGCACAACTCTTACTAGAAATGATCGTTTCCCTACGAAATGAATCAGAAAAAACGTTTTTGGAAATACTATTACTTTCCACCTAAAACCAGCGATTCTCCTGTTAGCGCTTGTCGACTACAACCAGCCTTCCTGCTTTTCCACGCTGCGGCTGGGCCCAAAACATTTAAAAATTGACCGTGCTTTGGTCATGTGAAAGAGTTGTCAGCGGACGTTGAAGATTACGGCAAACTTTACGTTGGGTGACGGGAAAACTCGGAAAGGCCGAAAAAGCGCTAAAAATTCGTAGTTACGAAACGAAACAATGGAGAAAGGTGGGGATTTTAGAAGCTTATAATTCCATACGGGAGCTAAGTGTATTGTAAAAGGCAGAGTAAGCAAGAGGGGTCCTTTAAGATATATGTTGCATGGAATCTTTTATTTTTTAACGTGGTTAGGTGTAGCGTGCGAACATGTTAGTGGCTACCGGTTTGGTTTGTAGATGTTAATGCTCCGAGTCTTTTCGAAGGCGATACTCAGTTCGTAGGTCAATAACTAAAGCACATATCTTTCGTATTTACTTACATTGGAGTTAGGTCAATAGGACTTGTCACTAGGTCAACTGGGTCGGACTATGCCGAACTGAACTGGCTCAGAACTGAGCTCAAGTCGAACTACTTTTACAACTGCTGAATCCGTCCTTTTATACCGATTTCTAAATTCCCTTAGAGTACCTTAACGAATAGGGTTGCTTGTATAAAATCTCTATCCAGTATGAAAGGGTCGGCGACCAACGGAGTAAATTTGTCTAGGTTATTTTTTTCCTTAATTGGGGAAAAGAATTCCTTGATTGGACAAAAGGAAATAAACTCTTACAGTCGGAGAAAAGCGTGGGCGTTAAAGCTAGACGGAAATAGAGAGAGTTGAGGATAAAGCTTGTTTAGTAAGTTTTGATCAAGATATCTGTTTACACTAAATGTATCCTCACAAAATCATTCAAGCGTAGAGGGACAAGCACATAGAGCTACATAAATCCGAAAGAATAAGTTCATTCGATGAAGATCTCTGGGTAACGTACAAACGAAGTAATGCATTTTTATCGGGTATTCAGGTCTATTTAAGTGATAAATACTACTTGAGGCCCCACGATCAAACAATGCATTAATTATGAATTGTTTGAATATATATTCAAGTGAAGAAGTAATTAGACTGTCGGATCTAGTAAGTAAGTAAGTAATTTATTTATAACCCGCCATTCCGAAAAAACGGAGTAAATGAAAGAATAAATAAAACACATAAACACACAGGAAAAGACACTAATTTTCAATCTCTACCCCGGAAGCAGTATCTAAGGTCGATCTCAGCTCTATTCGGTTAAACTTTAACAGTACACAGTAAAAAAAAAATCTTGCAGTATTTGTTACTGGAATCAATATTGTCTCTACTGAGATAAGATTAATCCCAGTAGCAAATACTGCAGTTAACTTTAATCCTTACTCGGAGGAACTTTTTAAAGTGTAGTACAGACAGACGAAAAGACAGACCAGTGTCCACGACATGTGTAGAGGACCGTTGACGCTTGTGTTGTAACATGAATAAAAATACTTCGCCTTGTAAGCCTTATCCTCCTCTTCCTTCAACTTGAAAATCAAGTTGTACGCCCACGTATGCGCAGATTAACAACACGGAGCCTGGAGCCTGGCAATGAATCCAAAGAGAACCTAACCTTTGAGGACTTAGGGACACTGAACATCCTGAGATATGGAATTTTTTTTTATCAGCCTCTGCCGGTTTTGTGCAAATTCAGTATAATATCTGTTGTTGTGTCTGTTTGACCGATGTAGATGTCTCGATTTAGTTTTGAGCCTACCAGGACTGCTGTAATTATTTCAGATAAGGTAAAAAGCTTGTATTATTAAAACGCATTTAGCTGTACAGTTTAGTATGACTGGCTTTCCATTCAAAGAGCTCATTCAGTTTCAGATTTATTACAAATATCTCTCCTTCTCCGTTTCTCTCTTTCTTCCGTAACAGCCACGTGATGGAAACGCACGCTGTGATAGGTCACGAATTATTTTTAGCACACAAAATAGAAACCATTCCTATTAATTTTTACTACAGTAAGCCTGGCGGTATGAAAGTTTTACCACAGATATTTGCGGATAGCAAGTATATTTCAGAAATTCTGCGCCTTAAAACGCAAGCTTGAACGGTCCTTAGGGGTAATGATTGATTGATTGATGTTTTACTGATCCACCAAAACTGATGATAATAAGATAAGTGATTATATGAATACGCAAAAACAAACCAACACTAAAGCAAACTCTAATCTATCAGAACGACTAAAATAAACAACAACCCATGAAAATGGCGAAGGCAGATAAAATACCGCAAACAATGACAAAAACTGAAGGAAA
Organism: Branchinecta sandiegonensis; assembly: GCA_030848855.1. Taxonomy (NCBI): domain Eukaryota; kingdom Metazoa; phylum Arthropoda; class Branchiopoda; order Anostraca; family Branchinectidae; genus Branchinecta; species Branchinecta sandiegonensis. The sequence goes on along the minus strand of JAUPMV010000021.1, from coordinate 13,172,660 downwards.
AAAAAGTAAAAATTTAAATATTCAAAATTAAAAAAAAAAACAATCAAAATGTTAATTCCAAGTAATGTTATGTTAATTCCAAGTAAACTGTTTAACGTTATTACCTGACCAAGCGTCGTTTTCTCAATCATCGCCTTAATCCTCCTAGCGGTGATTTCATCGTAGGGGTCGTCCAGCCTTGCCATTATGAGGGGTGTAGCGATAATTTTGGCATTGTTCATCACTTCTTGAAGGCGAGGAACACCCTGACTGATGTTCATGGAGGCGACACCAGCAAAGTGAAAGGTTTTGAGAGTCATCTGAGTGGCAGGCTCGCCAATACTTTGACCACAGATGGCACCAACGGGCTCACCTACAAACGAAACTTTACATTTTGAGATAACACTTCAAGGACCCATCTTTACTTGCTCTGCCTTTAAAGAACCCCTCGCACTATTTCAGTATTAGTAGGAATCTTAATCCTAGCTAAGGAGAGAGAGACAGACTATAGTGACAGAAGTGGAAAGACTAAAGTGGACAGACTTTAGTGGAAAGACTAAAGTGGACAGACGATAGTGGAAATGACTAAAGTGGAAAGACTAAAGTGGACAGACTAAAGTGGACAGACTAAAGTGGAAAGACTAAAGTGGACAGACAATAGTGGACAGACAGAAGTGGAAAGACTAAAGTGGAAAGACTAAAGTGGACAGACGATAGTGGAAATGACTAAAGTGGAAAGACTAAAGTGGACAGACTAAAGTGGACAGACTAAAGTGGAAAGAAAGAGATTTAAATCTTATCTTTATCTAAGCTTTGAGGGAGGGGGAGCCACACACTTCCCCTGGACGCATAAAGCTTACAGGTTTCGATTCTTCTCTCTCTCTCCTTAGCTAGGATTAAGAGATTAAGTAGTTGAATAAATATTATCCTTGCTAATGGGGTCCATGTGTGGAAAGTAAATCCCGTAAATCCCGGTTCCATGTGTGGAAACTTATAATATTTTAAAATATTTGAATACTTTAAAACTAGCTTTCAAACTGCTTTCAAGAAATAACCCACGAATTTGGCTGTTTTAAGCCAAAACAGGGAAACAATTTACATAACCGGTTTTTCTGATGGAAAAACTTCTCGCAGGCACCCGTCGACAGCGTGATACACATCGAAGGGAGCAAAACACGGCTAGTTAGAAAATCAGCGTAGTTTTGTTAGAGGGGTTAGAACGTACCGTACAAATTGGGGTCTCCGGGTTTAGAAATATATGGAGTGATTACGGAAGTAGGTTGCGTTAGTATTACAGGTGAGACAGGTCCTTTAATACTATCCATATCTTCCTCCACCCTTCGCCAATGCTTCGTTTTGCAACTGCGACATTTCAGATCTTTTCTGGTGGAGCCGAGTTTCCCAGACACGCATCGAGAACTTGGCCTAAAGGTTGGAAGTCCGACGACAGCACAAATAATTTGATTTTCGTCTTGGAAGACATAATAGGTGATAGGACTGTGTGGGTCGGTTTCACTTTCCAACTAGAAAACCCACCATAAGTAGATCTCCTGGAGTGGTCCACAATTCCTCTACACATATATATGTTAATTGTTATATATATGTATATATATATATGTTATATATATATATTTATTTTTGCCCGCTTATAAAAGGGAAAAAGCTGAGTACACAAAGAAGAAGAAAAGAAAGAAGAAAAAACAAGAGCTGTAAGCTCATATGGCACTTGCATGTGTCAAGATGATTTGATTGATCAAGAGTAAGTTTCGACTTTGCGGTTGAGATGCGCGCTATAAGGGAGCTGGAACTTCATTTGTAAGCAAAACCCTTGAGGCAAAACTGCTAATGGGCTGATGGGTATCACGAAAATGCATATATTGCTTAAAAGTATTTTTTTTACTTTGCGGTCAAGATTGGTACTTTAAGGAATAATCGGATTTGGGAAGTAGCAATTTCTAAGCAAATGTTGTTGAGTCTCCAATATTCCAGCGAAGTTTCATCGTCCTAGCACATCTGGAAGTACCTTAACGCGCGATCACCGGAATCCCTGACCCCCCTCCCCCTCCTCCAACTCCACCCACAATAACCGGAGCCAATCCGGTTCTGTAAATGATTAATCCAGAGCATCTGTTTGTCATTCCCACGAAGTTCGATCCAGATCACACCAGTCTAAGCGGGTCAAGTATTTTCCGCCCTCCCCCCGATAATTGCCGGATTCGGTCCGGAAATGAAAAAGGTCACAAGAGAAAAATGTCCTCTGTTTAATTATTAAATTTCACTCGAATCCGATCACCCGTTCCAAAGTTACGCATGACTCAATATTCCGGATTCCCCTCCCTCAACTCCCCCCCCCCCAAGATTATCATATCGAGGATTTTTTTTATTCCAAGTCAGTTTGACCGGGTCCCTGATATGCCTTCCAAGTTTCGTCGTGAAAATCCCCCAAAAACGGAATTCCGGGATACCCCTCCTCCCCCCCCCCCCTCAAGTGTCCGGATCCAGTCAAATTATGTAAAAGATTTATATGGACCAGATGTTTGTTCTTCCCAGCAAGTTTCACTCCGATACCATCATTCTAACCGTTTCTCGAGATTTCCGGTCCACCCCCCCCCCCCCCACCCCACTCAGCTCCCCCGCGGTGCACGTAGCCAATCCGATTCAGCAAATGACTTACCTAGAGCATCTGTTTGTTCTTCCCACAAAGTTCCATCCCGATCCCTCCATTCTAAACGGGGCACGTATTTCCCCCCCCCCCCCAATAGTTGCCGGATCCGGTCCGGATATGAAAAAAAATCATCGGAGAAATGTCCTCTGTTGAATTCTTAAATTTCACTCGAATCCGATCAACCATTCTAAAATTACGCATGACTGAATATTTCGGATTCCCCTCCCTCCACTCCCCCCACCATTATCTGATCGACAAAATTTTTATTTTGAAGTCAGTTTGATTGGGTCCCTGATATGCCTGCCAAGTTTCATCGTGAAAGTCCCCAAATCCACCATCACCGGAATTCCGGGACCCCCCCCCCCCCCATAAGTGTCCGGATCAAGTACAATGGCCTAAAGGACTTATCTAGAGCAGATGCTTGTTCTTCCCAGCAAGTTTCACTCCGATCCCTCCATTCTAACCGTTTCTTGAAATTTCCGGTCTCCCCCCCCCCCAACTCCCCCCTGGCTACCGAATCCGGTCAAGACTTTAAACGGGACATTACAGATATATATTCTGTTCAGTTATGAAGTTTCATTACAATCCGATCATCCGTTCGAAAGTTACACACTTCTCAATTTCCCGGATTCCCCTGCGGATTCCCCTCCCTCCACTCCCCCACCATGATCTGATCAACAATATTTTTATTTTGAAGTCAGTTTGATTGGGTCCCTGATATGCCTGCCAAGTTTCATCGTGAAAATCCAAAAAACCACCATCACCGGAATTCCTGCCCCCCCCCCCCATAAGTGTCCGGATCCAGTACAATGGTCTAAAGGACTTATCTAGAGCAGATGCTTGTTCTTCCCAGCAAGTTTCACTTCGATCCCTCCATTCTAACCGTTTCTTGAAATTTCCGGTCTCCCCCCCCCCCAACTCCCCCCTGGCTACCGAATCCGGTCAAGACTTTAAACGGGACATTACAGATATATATTCTCTTCAGTTATGAAGTTTCATTACAATCCGATCATCCGTTCGAAAGTTACACACTTTCCCGGATTCCCCTGCCCTCCACCCCCCCCCCCAAATGGTCGGATCAGAAAACTGATTATTCCTAATTTTGTTTGGTCGGGTCTCTGATATGCCTGCCAAGTTTCATGGTCCTAGCACAACTGGAAGTACCCTAACTCGAAAAAGTGTGACAAAATGCCCTAAATTTTCAAGTTTCCAGCGCCCCGCACTCCCCCCCATATGGTCGGATCGGGAAACTGATTATTTCCAGGTTAGTTTGGTCGGGTCCGTGATATTCCTGCCAAGTTTCATTGTCCTAGCTCATCTGGAAGTACCCTCACTCGAAAAAGTGTGACAAAATGCCCTAAATGTTCAAGTTTTCCAGCGCCCCAACTCCCCCGCATATGGTCGGATCGGGAAACTTATTATTTCCAGGTTACTTTGGTCAGGTCCCTGATATTCCTGCCAAGTTTCATTGTCCTAGCTCATCTGGAAGTACCCTAACTCGAAAAAGTGTGACAAAATGCCCTAAATTTTCAAGTTTCGAGCGCCCCCACTCCCCCGCATATGGTCGGATCGGGAAACTGATTATTTCCAGGTTCGTTTGGTCGGGTCCCTGATATTCCTGCCAAGTTTCATTGTCCTAGCTCATCTAGAAGTACCCTAACTCAGAAAAAAGTGACAAAATGCCCTAAATTTGCAAGTTTCCAGCGCCCCGCACTCCCCCCCATATGGTCGGATCGGGAAACTGATTATTTCCAGGTTAGTTTGGTCGGGTCCCTGATATGCCTGCCAAGTTTCATTGTCCTAGCACATCTGGAAGTACCCTAACTCGGATATGTGGGACAAAAAAACTCGGACCGACCGACAGACCGACAGACCGACAGACGGAATTGTGATTGGTATATGGCACTTGAGCCAGAGGCTATAAAAACTAAAGAAAACATAAACACGCACTGAACATAATACTAAAATCTATACCACGAATCGAGCATTTAAAGCTCTTGCTCGAGCACTTGTTTCAATTCTATGTATTTTTATATACCTTTTCAACACCAACGTTTAGACCTTAATAAATTATTAGACGGGTAGTTCCCCTCTGATGTTCAATACAAAACTTACTTTCACTTAGGCTATTCCAAAGTGTCCAACTGAACAGTTCAAGCCCTCGCTTTACGTCTGAAATCTATTTCATTCATCAATCCGGGCAACGAAATATAATCCACTCAAAAAGAGCATAGAGCTCTGTTCAGGTTTTCAGCGAACGTATTTAGGTGGTCACCGGGGCTAGCCACGTCATTAGGGGTTGGCCTTATATGAGAGAAAGGGAAATATCCCAACAATAGGCCAACAGGTCTAATATGTTCTGGACTCCTATTCTTTTGCTTTGTTTCCGAATACTCTATGTGACTAAGTCCAAAACACGCCAGTGATCCTCAGGAAGAAGGAGTACACGTCTCCCTAACGACTCAAACTCAACGACTCAAAGCCTGTATCAAACAATCACGGCGGTCTTTGGGAGCAGCTGTGACACCGCATCTTGCTTTCTACCGCAGGTACCCGGAGATTCTGCATCGGCAGGGAAGAGTATTTGTAACCACGGCACTCACAGTTCTTAAATATTTTGCGTCCAACCTCCGGCTCCGATTCGGAGAGCAGAAACTCTGAACGGAGCGGACAAGCGCCAACTAGGGAATCGCTCATTCACCTGGACAAGTACTGGCATTTTTTGAAAAACAGATATTTCTGAAGCATTTTGTCGTTCAAACATCATTAGACCCAACCGATATCCAGTGGAAGGGCCTCGAAAGAGAGTAGCCTATACAACATAAAAAGCCAACTGGAGTGCATCCAAACTTTCTGGAATGATGAACTCTTCTAAATGACAGTCGTACAGACAAACCAGTACGCGCTTTACAGTGGGAAACCAATCCCAACATTACGGTCAGTGAGCTAAAAGCTTCCTGGTAGCAGGAAGTTGGTGTTGTCAAAGTTGTCTTCGATCTTTTATCTTCTTGTTGGTGTTATCAAAGTTCCAAATTATTGGATGGAATGGGCTGCCTCGACGCGCTACCCTAGGACAGCGACGATAATCCTTTAGAGAGGTTCGAAAAGGCCAAACACTTTCTACATTTCAACGACAGTCTGCAATGGCAGGAGCATGGAGAAGAAGGCCATGACAAGCTTTTCTTGTACGACCAACTTCGTCGTCTGTTGCCACCGTAACAACGTGGTTTTTGAAGGCTAGAAACGGTTTTTGTCTGTTTGTTTATTTACTCTCTGTGCGTATGGTATTTACACCGGATTAAAATTACATAGACATAGGTATAGATCCCAGTACCTATGACCGTGCCCAGAAATCATTTCGCAATCAGTATGTAGCGGAAGTTCGGTCCTTACTTCTGTCCGATGTGTGGGTGCGTGGATGAGAGTGTGATTCACTTGCTTTGCGATTGTATTGACCTGAGTGACTGGAGAAAAGAAGAGTATGATGTGTGCTTATTTGACGAAGAGTGGTTAAAACGAATTTTTAAGGATGAGTGTTTTGCTGGTATAAAGAAAATGGGGCGATTTTTGAGGCTAGCGATGGAACACAGAAGTAGATTTCTGGAATAAGTAAAACAAATTAAACGGAAACGAGTATTATTATATGTTAGTGTTTGTTTTTTTCGTTTGATAAATTTTTGACATGGCCCTCGGGCTGCTTATAGCAATAAACTATCTATCTATCTATCTATTCCAGACTTGAAAAAAATAAACCTATTCACTCCATTCCAACAAACCAGCAAACGTTCCAATAAATCCGAGTCGTATTCACACCACCCGTTCAACGAATATTAAAAATAAAACTAACCGAGAGGCGAAAAGGGTCGCGCTAACCAGCTGTCCAGAAACCACAACCCAACAGAAGAAGAAGAAGCCCTGTCAAGGATCCAAATGATAATTTAAAACGGAATATTTACATTTTATTGACATGATTTATGGCTTGTTTATACGCTCAGTTCCGGATCATTTCATGGCTCCAAAAAAGCACCATAGAACAGTGTATCGTACCGATTTTCGTACATTCCCGTATGGAAATAATTCAAGTCATCGTATTACGGCACATTTTTCCAATCGTAAACAACTGAAAACAACTGGAAACGATCGTAAACTATTTTTACGATTGGAGACAGTTGTTTCCGATTGGAAACAGTTGTTTACGATTGGAAACTGTTGTTTACGATTGTAAACAGTTGTTTAAGATTGGAAACTGTTGTTTGCGATTGTAAACAGTTGTTAACGATTGTATTTTTACGACTGAAACCAATTGTTTCCAATCGTAATTTTGAAATACAAAAGTACAATCGTTATATTCAAAAATACAATCGTTAAGAACTGTTTACAGTCGTAAACGATTGGAAACAACTGGAAACGACTGTTTACAATTGTTTACGATCGTTTCCAATTGTTTTCAATTGTTTACGATTGGAAAAATGTCCCATAATACGATGACTTGAATTATTTCCATACGGGTTACTCTATATGACTACGTCCAAAACTCCCCAGTGAACCCCGGGAAGAACAAGAAACGTCACCCAAACGAACCCTCTAAATCAATCAATCAATAAAGTTAATTATCCAAATAGCTTACAGCTAGAAGTGAAATACAATATTAACGAAATACACAGACCCGAAACAAATTAACTGATATACTTACAAGGTACGACCAGAAATAAATGATGGGATGAAGCTACGTACAAATTGGGCAGAAGAATTAGCAGGATACGGAAAAAACTGATTGCCAGCATTCCTCTCGGACCGACGCACAGAAGACGGTAGGGGAGTGGGGTATAAATGGGCTACCTGGGGACAACACATTACCTTTACTCCAAAAGTTTTGGAAAGAGTATTTCTGAGGTCAGTTAGTTTCGGAACGTCCAGTTTAATGAGAGACTCTTCACAGGAAATGTTATGATCACCCAGAATGATTCTCACTGCTCTCTTTTGGACATTTTCCAGGCGATCAGAGAGTTCTGCAGAAAGAGAAGAATGCCAAACCAGTGAAGCATTTTCTAAATGAGGACGGATATAAGTTTTAAATAACAGAAGAGGCATTTAGTATCCAAACCGAAAGATAAACTGATTCCAATCCTGTGTAAACCAATCAACAACGTTTGTTGTCGTGACACTTCTGGCTCTTCGCTGGGCACGCGGCGATTTTTTTTTTTCGATACGAAGAGTTTGTCATCCCGAGTATTACGAAAGCGAGATAAGACAGAAAGGTGCATACCTGGCTGGACAAACGATTGTTGGAAGTGTCCCGGAATCGACGACAAAAAGTCCCGTAGCTGCGCCTCCGTGATGCCATCTACCGACCTCTGCGCGTTCGTCCACTCCTCTTGCCACTCCACATCTATTCCCAACCTCCTCCAGAGAGCTTCGATTTGCCTACTTTTCTTCTCCAAGAACTTGAGCACGACCTTCTTATAATCCGAGCGGAAAAGTGTTGGCTTGCTACTTTTCCAGTGTCCACGCCGAGAACCCCTGACAGTGAAATCGTCGTTTCTGGGTTTCTTCGGGTGTTCCACGTCCCAGTCTGCGCTTTGTTGACAAAGTACATCAAAAGCCGGAGTTTTTAACACCTCACTGGCGATTGCTTCAATATCAGTTGCCTGAAAAAATTTAACATACAACAAAACAATATCGAATATAAGTAAGCAAGTAATTTATTTCTGACCCGCCATTTGAAAAGCGGAGTGTGTAAAATAAAATAAAAGAATTGAATAAAACACAACAAATACAATATACACTGTAAAAAAAATCTTGCAGTATTTGCTACTGGGATTAATATTGTCTCTGCTGAGATAAAATTATTTCTAATTCGGACGAATCTTATCCCAGTAGAGATAAGATTCATCCTAGTAGCAAATACTGCAGTTAACTTTAATCCTTACTCGGAGAAACTTTTTATGGTGTATAATTTTTCATGCATCGGCCAGAAGAGAATGTAGAGATATTATTTGGCTGCAGTAGGCTAGTGCTGTTGATGATGCAAATGTTCCAAAACTCTGTGACCCACAAAAGGACTGTTTCCAAACCGACGAAAACGGATTTGAGTCAATGTTGGCGAACATGCAAGATTTTCATACTACCCGTGCTGGTTATGCTTTCGGCGCAATCCCTCTATACGGTTGACACTTCTCGATTCTCATAAGCAAGGGCTCATAGTTTCTAGACCATCGCTTGCGTCTCACCGTTCCAACCGCCATCTAACTATTCAAATTGTCGCGTGAAAACGGTTCTTGTCGCCTCCCGGCGCTCAGATTCTCGATATTCTCGGATTCTCCTTTTGCACTGAATAATAGCACAAATTAGCCCATCGTTACAATTACAATTACAATTCATTTATTCCCAAGATTCTGATAATACAAAATGCACGGGATTGTCAAATTACAATTTGGTTAATTCGGCTCCGATTCTGGAGTCGGACTCCGACTGGAACCCCGTGAGTAGTAAGGAGTTTTTAACACCTCACTGGCGATTGCTTCAATATCAGTTGCCTGAAAAAATTTAACATACAACAAAACAATATCGAATATAAGTAAGCAAGTAATTTATTTCTGACCCGCCATTTGAAAAGCGGAGTGTGTAAAATAAAATAAAAGAATTGAATAAAACACAACAAATACAATATACACTGTAAAAAAAATCTTGCAGTATTTGCTACTGGGATTAATATTGTCTCTGCTGAGATAAAATTATTTCTAATTCGGACGAATCTTATCCCAGTAGAGATAAGATTCATCCTAGTAGCAAATACTGCAGTTAACTTTAATCCTTACTCGGAGAAACTTTTTATGGTGTATAATTTTTCATGCATCGGCCAGAAGAGAATGTAGAGATATTATTTGGCTGCAGTAGGCTAGTGCTGTTGATGATGCAAATGTTCCAAAACTCTGTGACCCACAAAAGGACTGTTTCCAAACCGACGAAAACGGATTTGAGTCAATGTTGGCGAACATGCAAGATTTTCATACTACCCGTGCTGGTTATGCTTTCGGCGCAATCCCTCTATACGGTTGACACTTCTCGATTCTCATAAGCAAGGGCTCATAGTTTCTAGACCATCGCTTGCGTCTCACCGTTCCAACCGCCATCTAACTATTCAAATTGTCGCGTGAAAACGGTTCTTGTCGCCTCCCGGCGCTCAGATTCTCGATATTCTCGGATTCTCCTTTTGCACTGAATAATAGCACAAATTAGCCCATCGTTACAATTACAATTACAATTCATTTATTCCCAAGATTCTGATAATACAAAATGCACGGGATTGTCAAATTACAATTTGGTTAATTCGGCTCCGATTCTGGAGTCGGACTCCGACTGGAACCCCGTGAGTAGTAAGGACACGTGCCCTAGATGCAACATTTATGGATCCGAACCGGATTTCAAAACTGTTCGGAGTTTCCAGAAATCTCGTGACGTTGCCCTATCTAAAATGATCAAAACAGAACTTAAGCGACCGTCCGAATCAAAGGCTAACAAAACTTCGACAAAAAAACGCAATTAATACAAGCATTGCGTCAACCGACTAAACTCGCTAAAGCGTGTGTTTACATCTACAGCCCCTTGTCGCCATGGAACAAAAATGCAATGAGACACCGATGAGGAGGATAGCGCGAAAAACACAGATAGCAAAAAGACACTCGGAAGAATAACACGCGTGGATCTTAACCGGAAATTTCAGTATCAAAATGGTGCCGGAAAGACTTACATGGATTACTTTGGTTTTAACAGTGCTTCGGCTATCACACTCCGACGCAAGCTACTTAGGTAGATACACCTTATGAATTATTTATTTATCTATTTTCACTGCTTTCATTGGTTATGCGCTGGCCAAAGCGCGATTCCGAATTTCTACCATAGTAATTAAGCCTCTTTTTGACGATGCAAAACGGATAAGTCAGCTACATTTTATAGGTAAACATACATTTTATAAAATGAAGCTGACTTATCCGTTTTGCATTGTCAAATATGATTCACAGTCAGCTAGGGCTGAAGGAATATCGATTAAGCCGATACAGCAGGGCCGTATCCAAGGGGTTAGGGGGTTGACCCCACTCCCGAAACATACAAAAATAATTCCCCTTCCCACCCCCCGAAATTATTTCCTGGATATGGACTTGCTCTACAAGCTTAGCTGGCATTCACACCATGTAATCCCTTGAATCTAGAAATTAAAATACGACAACGAAGATTGAATTCTAAAAAAAAATATTTTGGTATAGAAATTGTCACTTTTAACTGCGCGTTCCATGCGATACGGCTGCGATTTATATGAGACCGATCAGAGGCGGAAAAGTCATTGTCGCGTATGAACAATGACTTAGCCGCATCAAACCAGCCTCGGATGAAGCTCAGCCTCGTCGAATAGAGCGCTCGACTCTACGCAGTGAAAAGCCATAACTACTATAACAAAGTAAAATATTAGAAATTGCCCTTCGATTTCTGATATTACTTTCTACATTCAAACATGTAAATAAACTCATATCATGCTACACACGCTTGAGTACGGCAAGCATAGGTACTGCGATTGACTGGTCTATTACTTATATTGACTTCGGGTATTTATTTAGGGTGTCGAAGCGATGAACTCCAATGCGATAATGGAGAGTGCATTTCAAAATCATACCGATGCGACGGAGACAGTGACTGTGGCGATTCCAGCGACGAACGGGACTGTACCATCGCAGATAAGTATTTAAATAGTTTTTTTATTTTTGTCCCTAAGAGCTGAGGAGTATCGCAATATAATACTAACACTAAACTACAACTAAATCAACCGATCCTCTCGATCTGAAGATGAACTTGTACAAGGGACTTTTACCGTGATAAATAAACAAGAAGCTAATTTTGAATTTAGAAGTCTAGGTCTCTGAAATGGGAGCCTCAAATGTCGAGATTACTGTTCCTGTAGCCAGACCCTACCTCGCGACTGTAGTGGTAAGCGAGCCCTTCGATGGCTCAATTGGTTAGAGCGGTGGATCGTTAAGCCGAAGGTTTCGAGTTCAAATCGAGCTTTAGGAGCATTTTGTTTTTCAGCTCACTACCATTAAGTATTGTTTGAAGCTCATTTTTTTAAACACGATTTCCGCCCTTTCTCCAATCAATTGGACTACTTCAATAAAGAAATACCTGACATTATGTGTTGGTGGTATCTTTAAATCAAGGCGAAAGGTGAGGCAGGAGGCTTCACCTTCCAGATTGTCTTCCACATTCCAGACAGCCCATTTCGTCGAGACGGATCTGGAAGGCGAAGCCAGGCCAAAACCTTCTGAGCCATAAAGGCAACACATTCGATAAAAAACAACAAATATGCATTTTGCAGGAAGAAAAGGGAGAGTGATGTACTTTTTGTAATTGAGCCTGGTTTTAAGCGCAGAGAAATTCTACCGCTGATTTTACTACAAGATTGAAGCTCGGCAGCGTTTGGATGAGTATCAGTGAACCGAGGCACTGAAGGCACGATTTTCAGTTAAACAGTGAACAATCAGCCAGCTCGCGTAGGCGGAGGGAGTCACACGGTCGTCTTAGCCAAAGACGTTAGCAGCGGAAAGACAGCAAACTCACGCATGCCCCATGAGTCGCGATAATTAGCGCCTTCTAGCGGTTAGTCCGTCGTTATAACAATCGCCCGATTGACATTTCGACCGATCGTTCATCATCAAACTACAGGTGCCACGTGCTGTTGTTTACAAATCCTCTTGGTTTGTTTACATTTTTCGTTTGTTTACTCCCCTTTCATCGTCTGAAGTATCACTAGGTAGCGGGCAGCTCCATTTTCAATGTCGCACTTCGCACTTTCAGCGGAGTTTCCTACTTTCTGGTCTCAGCAAAATTTCTGGCAAACTGAGCGAGTAACATCTTTCCCCTGAAGCGCATGCCCGCGCTACTGAAATAGCACCTCAAAAAGTTTCATGATACACTTTAAAAAGTTTCTGCGAGTAAGGATTAAAGTTAACTGCAGTATTTGCTACTGGGATAAGATTAATCCAGTAGCAAATACTGCAAGATTTTGTTTTTCAGTGTATTAAGAGACTAAGGTTCCCGAAGGTAGCTTATACCCACAGAGGCAGTAATCAGTTATTATCTTTGTAGCTCATCTGATTCACTTCATTTAAGTATTTTTCTTACTTACTTTCTCGTTGTCATGGCCTCGAGCTTTTTGTGGTATCAAATTAGCATCATCATGACGGAAAGTCATTCGTGTTCCCTTCTTCGTTTGGATAAGGGTTGGTCCGTCATTCACAAGGAGGTTATCAACTACCATCAAATCAAGGGGCCACGCAAACACTAAGCCAGCGACAACAACGCCATAGCAAGTGTTATAATGAGGGCGCTTTCGTTGTGTATAGACCGGTGGCTTGCCATCAATTGTTTGGTTTGGGGGATATGCTTGGCGACTAACTCTTCGTGTCGATGAAAAATCGCCGTGTACCTAGCAAAGAGCCAGAAACGTCACTGCCGCTAAACCAACACACATTGTTGATTTGTTGACATAGGATTTGAATCAGGTTTGAGGATTCGTTTGGATGACGTTTCTCGTTCTGCTCGAAGTTCACTGGCGTGTTTCGGACTTAGTAATACAGAGTACTGAGGCAGTGTTTTAGTGCCTAAGTTTCGGCCTACCTCACAGCACAAATAAGTAAATAAGCCGGCAAAGTCGATGAGCAAACGAAGCCCGATTCCAAGATACACTGTTAGCCCGAACTGAAAACCTTTTGCGGTCTAGAAACATTTGACGCGAAATATATTATAATATAATAGTAATAATAATGTATTTATGACCCATCATACAGTCACAAAGAGAAAGACGGAGTATAAAAACAAAAAGGAGGAAAAAGTAATATACGGATAGACATAACACGCTACAAAAAGCAACACGAAACTAACAGGATGCTCTATTTCTTACAGCTGACAGCCCGCTGTGTCGCAGCCGAATTTCCAGACCAATTTTTCTGCGACGGATACTGCCAGCCGTTATCCTGGGTTTGCGATGGAATCAATCAGTGCAGTGACGGCATAGACGAAGCCAACTGCGGGGATCAAGAAACTCCCTCACCCGATCAGACAACAGAACCTCCGTCTATTCAAATTACGAACTCTTCCGCCCCTGATTGTGTCCAGACGTACTTAACAGGACATGCCGGACAGGAGGTAATGGAGCCTACAATTACAATGAAATCGGAAGAAAGGACTTCGTCTTCGCGGGTGTCAATGACGCCCTCAGAAGGACTTATGGAAACAGAGGAAGATGAAACGGAAGAGACAGAACCAATTCCGGACGACTACTTTTCAACGGTCACAGGTAGTTTACAGCTTCCGAGACATTAGTTGCGTTTTTGATCCGAATTCTCCTCGCGATTCTCCTATTTCGCGTTTTTGGAATATCCAGACAAAGCGAATTCTCCTTTTCTTGCGTTTTTGTCAGAATCGAGAACGGGGAAAGCGTCGCGATTCTGCAGAATCGAGAAGTTGCTCCGATGGTGAATTCTCGATTCTCCTCTCTCCGTTCTCCTCCCTGATTGGGAGAGCGGGTTTCCAATATGCATATATGCGGAGTATGCGGATATGCGGACGAGCTACAAAATTAGTGTTTTTGTCAAAAGCGAGAACGGAGAAGTCAGAGGAGCAAAAACGGTAATTTGTACAAGAATCGAGAATTCGGAACGGAGAATTCTGATCAAAAACGCAACTATTGCTCAGTACCGGCGAAGGGTATAATTGCACGCCGAACAGAGGGTCGAGTGGCAACTTCTTTCTTCAACAATTCTAAAATCTCTCTATCCAGCGTGTCCGTCAATCAAAGCGGGAACTCGAAGGCGCGGACCGAGTGCAAGGTGAAAAATCACCACGATCGAGCGAGCAAGCCCTCGACAGCTTCAGCGTAACGTCAGACAGTCATAAGTTGCTCTGGGCTCGAAATTCCCGCAAAGTACGTGAACGCAGGGACCCATAAATTTTCTGTAATGACTCGCCATTCAGGGGGCTTGTCATTTCCTATGCTTCAATGTTGCTATGTTGCCCGAGCCTCACCAAGTTTCAAAAAATTCCGCTTGGGTCGAATCGGCGTTCTTGCTCAGATAGACAAAATTTGTTGGGACTATTCAGCATGCCACCTAAAGCTACCCTGAGACCTAAGCTAGGACAAAAATCCAGGATACTCTTCCATTACAGAGAAATATTCATAGTTCAGCAGAACAGCTGCGAAAAATTGTGTCTATCTGGATAGTCGGGTATTTTATCCCCGCGGGTATTTCTCGAACTATCTGACTCTCCGTCAAGAGCGCATCAGAAACCTCTTATTGACAAGCCCCCTGAATGGCGAGTTATTACAGGAAATTTATGGGTCCCTGGTGAACGGCAGAAAAAAGAAAGACGGTCAGCTCATTTCCTCCAGAGCAGAATTCGGTCCTCCGGCAAAACCTATTATCTACATCTGAGTAACTTCCGAGAGAAACGCGAAAACGTTGTTATGTTAAGCTGCTTCTTTTTGACACACGGTTTTTAATACTTTTAAACTATGGTTCTCGGCTGCTGGTATAGCGTACTTTGTTAGATACTAAGTTTTGGCATTTGTGGTAAGTACATACTAGGTAAAACACGAAGACAAAGCTGAGGCCCTGTGTGGATACTAGGTGAGATCTCCGAAACTAAGCATCGGAGACAAATTCTGTTTGAACCATTGGATTCCTCGTGATCTCATTAGGTGGGATGAACTACACTGTCAGAAGTTTCATAACAGATTGCGCATAACACTTTCATGAATAACACCTATTCACTCAGAAATAAAGTGTTATGACCAATTAATTTTACACTATTTCGTGCCTAGATCTCCAACAACACCTTCAATTCGTAAAAATACTAACGGGAACGAAAGAAACATAACAAATAACATCCCAAAGTGTTATCTGTTGAAACCGCGCATCCTGCTGTTGTCGTTATGTAACTTCTGACAGTGTAGTATTTTTACCTATTGAAGGTGTTGTTGGAGATCTGGGCACGAAATAGTATGAACTTAATTGGTCACAACACTTTTTTTCTAAGTGAAAAGGTGTTATTCTTGAAAGTGTTATGCGTAATCTGTTATGAAACTTCTGACAGTGTACTAACTAAAATTTGATTTTTTTTTTTTTTTGGTAGATACTAGGTTTCGCCGGAAGACAGCCGCTGCTATCGGTGGCGGATAGAGCGCCGACAAAGCGTCTCAATTCGTCCCACACGACTCTAAAGCGGTAACCACCTACTATTCAGGTATTAGCGAGGTACAAGCCGTCCTGAGATCTGGGTCACAGGTTCGCCTCAATGTCCGAAACACGCCAGTGTACCTTGGGAAGAAAGAGAAACGTCGCCAAACGAATTCTCAAACTTATTCTAATCATATATCAACCGTGGTGTTGTTGCGTGTCGCTCCAGTAGCCTTTCTGGCTCTTAGCTAGGCACACGGCTATTCTTCATCGACATGAAGAGTTACCCGATGAAAAATTTGTCGCCTACGTAGATTTATGATAGTTGTACGAAAAAGTTGCATGTATTGATATGTAATAGTAAAGAATACTATCGTTTAATGTGTGCCTCGGGCTGGGCCAATCTTAACGCACAACTCTTACTTGAAATGATCTTTTCCCTATGAAAGGGATCAGAAAAAAAGATTTTCGAAAATACCATTACTTTCCACCTGAAACTAGCGATTCTCTTGTTAGCGCTTGTCGACTATATCCAGCCTTCCTGCTCTCCGACGCGGCGGCTGGACGCAAAACATTTGGAAACTGAACGTGCCTTGGTTAAAAAGTAGGGAAACTAAGCAAATAAAAGAAGTAATAAATATAAGATTATCACATGCTTATGTCTGAAAGAGTTGTCAGCGGACATTGAAGATTCCGGCAAACTTTTCGTTGAGTGACGGGAAAACTCGGGAAGCCGGGCTAAAAATTCGTGGTTACGAAAGGAACAATGGGGAAAGGTGGGCAGAATAAGCAAGAGGAGTCCTTTAAGCAGTAGCATCCTGTCTTGCTATAGTAGCATCCAGCCTTGCTAATAGTAGCATGCAGTAGAATGTAGTAACACGGTAGCCTTGACATAGAAGCATGTAGTAGCATCAGTTCGTACTGCATGCTACTTTTTCGTACAACTTCACACTACTATTTTGAGATAAATTTTTCATCGGGTAGTCACCAAGAATAGTACAGGTTGTTCGAGGACCGCAGCTCTCTTCCATACGAAGGACAAAAGCTCTTGCATAAAAATTACCTGAACGGCAATAGAAATAAAGAAGGTTAGCCGTCCATTATAATGTCCACGCCTGACAACGCTAGCATCTAAAGTTGCGTTTTTTTGGATTCACTTCCGTTTCGTCACAGTTTGTAGTTTGGCTCTTGTTTTGTCTTACTTGCCTTTTATTGTGTTCTTGTTTCCGGAAAGTCAAACTACGTCTGCGAGGTAGTTTGTAGTTTGAGATCGAAACTACAGCAAACGGAATGGACAAAAAAACGGCTTTTAAGCGAAACTACGCTAAAACTACATCTAAAAAAACGCAACTCAAATGTTCAAATCGATTCCGTAGTACTACACCCTTTACTGACGTTTATGTTGCAGTCAACCCCTGCGGTGAGGATGCGCTTCAATGCAAAAACGGCATGTGCATCCCTATGCACTACAGATGCGACGCGGACGACGATTGCGGCGACTTTTCTGACGAGACCAACTGCAAGGAAGATAAGTATCTCCTCTATCGTATCCCCTCTGCCCTCTCTTGGGCTAAGAACGAACTGTCAGAAACACGAAGCAGGTACTGCACAGACAGAATGCTGACGTATGTGCTCGCAGTCTACGTGCGTATGCGAATATTCGTCTATACATGGATATTGAAAGAATTAATTTCTTTCCACAAATCCCCTGGCTCATGGCAGAAAAACAAAATAAATTAACAAGACCAAAGGTTTCGATGGGATCCCACAAGTTCAATATTTGATCCAGACAATTGGGTCTTGTCTTCGCCAGACTCCTTGAACATTTTTACTATTAGAATTTGGAAACAGATGAAAGCCACATAGCTAATCATCTGAGAAAACCAAGTTCAGATATGGATTCAGAATGTGTGTTTATCCCTATAAGTCATATCTATTTTGACGAAACAGATCGAAAATTCCTGCCTTACTTCTGCCAATTTTAAGGTTTCGGCGGAATTCCGGAACTACCTGTCCGGCGTCCTGTCCTTACTCCTATATCCAACATCTAATTAACTTCAAATAATAATTTAACTTATAAGAAATTTTCCGGTTTCAGCCGGATTCCGGGCGAATTATATGTCCGGGTAAAAATTGATTGTCATATACGGGTTCAGCATCTTTTCTTACCCCTAAATCGGACATCTAATCAACTACAAATACAACCTTTGCTTTTAACAAATTTTCCGGTTTTGGCCGGATTCCGGGCGAACTACTTGTCCGGGTAGACAATGATTTTCACATCAGTGTTCAGCATGCCCTCTTACCCTTGGATCGAACATCTAATCAGCTTCAAATAAACTTTTACTTTCAACAAACTTTCCGGTTTCGGTCGGATTCCGGGCGAACTACTTTTCCGACGAAAAGTGGTTTTTCGTAATCATGTTCAGCATGTCTTCTTCCTTAATCAACTATTAGCTGTTTAAAAATATTTTGTTTGCCCCTTAATTTGACCCCCCTCCCCCACCCCTAAATGCAGGGCTACCGAGCCCATCTACGAACTCGACCTTTCCCTTGATCCAAAGAATCCTCACACCCAAGTTTCATCAAAATATCTCATTCCCTTTGAGGGTTATCGTGCTTAAAGACGGACAACTTTTGCGATGTCATAGGCATCCCTCCACTTACGTTTTGGGATCCCAAAAAAAAAAAAAAAACTCAATATAAGCACCAAAAGGAGCAAAAATGCTCCCGATGCACTATAGCCTGCCCGAGCAGCATCCCGAGCAGACGAAGTTACAAATCTATGAGCAAATTATGCTAAAATTTACAAATTACAATCGGCCATTGCTGAAACTCAGCATAGTTGGTTGGCAAACACCACTGACTTAAGTTTTTCTATTCACAGTGGATGGCCCGTTGCTCCGACGCCGGATTCCCAGACCAGTTCTTCTGCGACAACTACTGCCAGCCTCTTGATTGGCTGTGCGACGGAGTTTCGCAATGCAGTAACGGCGTTGACGAGATCGACTGCCCACCCCGAGGGAACGCGACCACGCCCGCTGCCTATACCGAGGACGACACGGAGACTGCTACGATGAGACATGAGGCTCGTAGGGGAGAAGCGACCGAAATAACAAACGAGAAAGAAGCAAGAGAAGAAGAACCAGACGACGAAGGAACAACCAGTCAAGCAACATGGCGACCGGACACGCCGACAGAATTTATAATTGACGATGGATTAGCAGGTATCCCTATCCGTCATTCCCTAAACTACGAGAACGGCTCAGTCTATCATCCGGAAGAATATGGCTCCGAACCACAGGTGGAGTCGAGAGTATACACCGACGAGGAGACTGCTACGATGAGACATGAGGCTCGTAGGGGAGAAGCGACCGAAATAACAAACGAGAAAGAAGCAAGAGAAGAAGAACCAGACGACGAAGGAACAACCAGTCAAGCAACATGGCGACCGGACGCGCCGACGGAATTTTTAATTGACGATGGATTAGCAGGTATCCCAATCCGTCATTCCCTAAACTACGAGAACGGCTCAGTCTATCATCCGGAAGAATATGGCGCCGAACCACAGGTGGAGTCGAGAGTATACACCGACGAGGAGACTGCTACGACGAGACATCAGGCTCGTAGGGGCAAAGCGACCGAAATAACAACCGAGAAAGAAGTAAGAGAAGAAGAGCCAGACGAAGAAGGAACTATAAATCAAGCAACATGGCGACCGGACGCTCCGAGAGAATTTATAATTGACGATGGATTAGCAGGTATCCCCATCTGGCCTTCCCTCAACGACGGGAACGGCTCAGTCTATTATCCGGATGAATACGGCTCCGAAACAGAGGTAGAGTCGAGAGTAAAATACGGTTACGAAGTGACGAAAAATTATGAAACATCGACTGTAAACTTCGTGGCATCTGAGGACACTGGAACGCCTCCCGCACCAGATCAAGATGAACAAACCACAAAATCCGAAGGAGACGCTGCTCCACCCAGTACTGAAACTTGGTTAATAATCGACGGCTCCCAAACCAGAACGAACGAAGTGATCGGTCCCTTCGGCAACCATCCGGACTACAGGAGCGGACAGGCAACCGAGGCTGATCCAGCGACAATGCAGGTAATCTACGATATGTACGAAGAAGTATTAGAGCCCACAGCAATGGAACCAGATATTTTTGTTCCGATCGAACAACAAACGCGTATCTTCAGCATAGTGCCAAAGGAGGCTAAAGAAGAGGAAGGAGTCTTCATGGTATCAGCGAACGGCGACGCTCTAAGCAGTAGCTATTCAAACCCAGAACCTACTACTGGTGAGTACGTAACCGCCGACGATAAGAGTGACCACCAAGGCGTTGCAAACAGGGACGACACGGACAGGCTTCCAGGCGAACCTCACAACAACTTGCCAGAACTTAAAACGGAGCAGACGCACGTAACAGGCCATATATCACAGAGCACCTTGATAGAATCTAAGAGAGATAGCCAGGAGGGAGATCCCGTCGCACACTGGCTCTTAAAAAGTGATAAAACAGAAATGACAACCGACGATTCCAAAATAACGGAACCTCGCTACCAGACAACGCGCCTAGGCTTATTGGGAGGAGAAGGACGACGCCGAAGCCCTTCTCCTGTGGCCTTCCTTACAAACGACCAGCACGGAGTAACAGACGAGCCCCTAAAGCGTTATCACCCTTTCAGCGGGTACATGGACCTTACACATATTACGTCGGCAGCATCACCAGCAACCCTAGACCCCGAACAGGTTTGGGAAGAAGTAACTACAACGCAGAGAACTTATCACCAAGCAGGACTTTACAACGCTACTGACAGGAAAGTGGATACGGTAAAGCCGACACCAAGACCTGGTACAGTTGGGGAATATCTCTTGGAACACTCCCAGAAGACAACGAAGACAGCTGAGAGGGGGGCGTCAGCACAACCTCGAACAAGGCCAACAAGGCTGACTACAACCCAATCATCAACCGAGTCAATAACAACGTCATCAACAAATCCTACCGAAGAGACAGATTCGCAGTCCGAAGACGATGAAGATGAATATCCAACTGAAGACATCAACGGGCAGGAGCAGAATGGACAAGACAACGCCGAGATCTACTTCCTCCAACAACAACCGGAAGACCATACCACCCCGGGCGACCAGGAACGCCAGTTGGCACGCCCAAGCACAACAACTAGACAAGTTGACAACAAGAACTGTGCTACTACAGAATTACCACGACCAGTAATAGCATGCCTAGGTCCAAGACCCCCTTTAAGCACCTTCGACTACCATTTCTGCCAGGGAACGCGTACCTACCGCCCAATCTCATCGTATATTAGGCTGTACTTGAACTCGGACCTCGACTCCTTTCAAGTGTATCTTCTAGCGCTTCAGCTGCTTGGAGGCGATATGGCGATCATCCGTCTCAGTCCGTCACTGCTAAGGAAACTAACGGTAGAGAAGGTAGCACGGTACGCTGAGATAGCTAGCTCGATGAGGATCGCTATCATGATCGAAGCTGACTTAATCGACTTCCTCAAAATCGAGCGAGAACTCTACACCCTGTCCCGGTTTGTCTACGGCCAGAATAGCTTATTCTTCGGTTGGAACTTCCAGATCTCTAACCGTACTCGGACCAACATGGACAAACCGAACACGAGAAACAACTGTCCCAACTACACTGCCATAGCAACCGCAGTTCGTCGATTCAAAGGTCACGCGTCTAGGTACGGCCATCTGGTAACGATCACTGTTACTCAAGGGGAGGCGGAACCAACAACGAGCTCAAAGGGTGGACCGCGGGGGACTTGTGATTACAACTCAACTTTCTGGCTTGAACAAAGCCTCGAGACCTCAGACTTCCTTATCTTTGACCCGAATGAGAAGACAGCAATGCTCCCCGTTTACTCCCTGAACAGGAATTTGCCTTTGCTTCTCAGAGGCGATCAGGTGCCTGTCTCTGTCGCGCAAGCTCCTAGCTCTGTGGTTAAGTTTGAATACGCAGGCTACATATCTACCGGGGATACAACTGTAGGAAGCTTTACTGCTATGAGGAAATTCCGCAATCTGCTTGCAGAGGCTTAGCGAACATTCGATATAATTTTGTGACCTTACGTTAAGAATCATGTTTTGGTCTCTTCAACTTGTGAAATCGTCAAAACTTTTGTTATGATCGAAGTTTGATTAAATATAGAAGTTATCTGAGCATATCGAACGGTTTTACAATTAGACATGCTCCAGGTCCTGATGTACCGAAATGTAGAAAGGTGCTAAAGTCCCTTCAGGCTGACAAAAAAAGTCTTAAGCCGCTTTCACTTTGACGCGTTGTTGCGTATGCGTTTATCTTGCGTTACGTACACGTTGCGCAGCATATCTTTCACACCTGCCCGGGAAGCTTTCACGTTGGATGCTCATGTACATTTTCCTTTCTCGGTTTCGTCTGCTGCATTTCAGTTTCTTTCACTAGTAGCAAGATTTTCTTCATCATCAGCATATTTTTTTTAGTTTTTCTTCAAAAACTTCCATTTCCAATGACAAATCTGATGCGCACGCGTCAACGCAACGCAAGAATAGAGCTTGGTTCGATTCTTGCGTTGCGTTTTATTTGTCTGCGTAAGCTCTGCGTTCCGTTGACGCAAGCACGGCGCAGAGGTTGCGTAGCTTAAGGAGGGTTTTCACGAGATCTCGGAGCCACTTTCCGGCGAGCGAAGCGCAACGCAAAAACTGTTGGAAAGCGATTCCTGGAATCACTTTCCACTTTCCCGCTGGACTGATCGCGAAAACGCATGGAAAGCTGATATCGCAGAGAATATGTTGAATTACAAACTTTTTCGACTAAATATGGTTCACTTAACGGTTCTTTGATTCTGATGCATCCGATCGAAGTCACTTTATTTACGATTGCCATTTTTTTTTTTTTTTTTTTAGTGACACTTGCACTGTTTTTCTCCACACTTTTGAAATTCCCGCCGAAACATTCAACTTTCCGCGGAGCTTTCCACTAACCTCGTGGAATCACTTTCCGGGAAAGCTGCTTCGGTTTCCAAAGCTCCAGAAAACCCTCCTTTAGTGTGAAAGGCTCAACGCCTCAATGTGAAAGCGGCTTTAACGGCTAAATTATTTGGGTTTACACACTGCATAAAATCCGAGCGTATTTTGAAATCCGAGCGTATTTTACGCACGTTTTGAGCTTGAAAACGTTTCTAGCAATACGGACGTATTTGAGAAATCGGTCCGTTTTGTATCTAAATACGTCTATATTGCTAGACATCTTTTCAAGCTCAAAACGTGCGTAAAATACGCTCGGATTTCAAAATACGCTCGGATTTTGTGTGTAAATGGACCATTACTTAGTTTGTAAATTAGCTTGTAAGTGTAAATTTACTTCACCTCTCTCTATCAACGAAACAGGCTCTCTCCGGCATTTATGGAATAGTGTCAGAATCTTTTATCTGAACTTGCTCTATTTACAACAATAGGCTGCTATTATTTACTTGCGACGTTCCTGCACAGTTTATAGCCTAGGCTACTGGAGGGCTGGAGGCCTTTCGAATAGAAACGTCTTAAATGTCTGCTGAATTTGAATACACTGTAAAAAGTTTCTCCGAGTAAGGGTTAAAGTTAACTGCAGTATTTGCTACTTGGATTAATGTTATCTTTACTGAAATAAGATTAATCCGAATTAGAGAAAAGATTATCTCAGTATAGACAAGATTAATCCAATTTCATATGATAAGTCAAAAAGGATTATTTTTGTTGACGTCCTATGCTATTCGTTGTCAAAAGAATATTTGGAGAATAAAACGAATTTGAAATTTGAGCAGAAAATACTGCAAGATTTTTTTCTCACAGTGTAGGGCGGTCAGATTCCAATCCAAGAAAATCGAGAAAACCTCACTCACCGACAGACGTTTCCCCCTGGGGTCCTGAATTAAACCCCGGCTCCGCTCGAGTGACTTTTCTAAGTCGATCGGGAACTCTTCCGTCTCCATTTTAACGGGATCGAACCCGTCTCCACCGTAGCGGATCTGAATCAAGTCTTTGGACGATGTTCTCACTGTGTTATCATAGTCTGTGACGATGTCTTCTAGGCACTTCATCAATCGTCGCTGGATGTAACCTAGAATATACAGACGATTGTGAATCCGTTTTTGACAGTTAGTAGACTGATCGAGAAAGTATAAGTTGCGTTTTTGCAGTTAGCGTGGTATCTGATACACGGTTGCTCTGCAAAAACGACTGTTGCCGAAATTGCGCTTTTCGAAGTCATCCAAAAGAAAAACAGATATTCAGTCACATCAAGTGGTAAACTTCTTTCTCACCAATCTGACAAAATTTGATGAAAGTGAGATGGCTTTTCAGATACCACGACCAGTTACCACGGTCGGACCGTAGTATCTGAACATCAGATACCACGCTTACTAGCCAGATACCACGATAACCGCAAAAACGACTTTAGACCGTGGTATCAGATACCATGGTATCTGCAAAAACGCAAGTATTATTTCTTACAGCACACTCCTTCGAATGTAAGATGATTCAAGAGGTCGATGTTTCATCAACAGGTTGAAAAAAAAGAAGAATCATGACAAGCAACTGGGGGCTTATGATAAAAATTTTTTTTTTTTTTGGGGGGGGGGGCGGAATCATCGATTCAGCAACAAACGCATCTTTAGCAAGATTGTTCCAGGGTCCAACACATCTGTTTATATGTAGTCCAGCTCAGCTTTATCTCTTCCATCCCGTGCATTAAGAATTTGTCTTCTCAGCCGGGCTCTGGACATTTTGTTATTTAGTTTGTTATTAAAAAGAACCTGAACCTGAACCTGAACCTTGAAATGGCGATTCTAGCTAAACTAAATTCATTAAACTTTAACCCACAAGTGTTGACTGTAAATTGTATATATATATTTTTATTGGCGACCTAACGAATATTTGGCATGTCCGCTTCACATTTTTTAGAAACAAACTGAAATTGAAACAATAAAAATAATAATTTATTCGTAACCCACTTTCCTATAAAAAGACAAGCGGAGTAAAATTACACAAAAAAAGAAGAAAAAGACAAGAGCATATGAGCTACTTAAAGGACCCCTCTTGTTTATTTTGCTTTTTATAATATACTTAGCTCCAATATGGAATTATAAGCTTATAAAATTTTCGGCCTTGCCGAGTTTTCCCTTCACCCAACGAAAAGTTTGCCGAAATCTTCAATGTCCGATGACAATTCTTTCACACATAAGCATGTGATAATCTTCTGTTTATTACTTCTTTTATTTGCTTTAGTTTTCCCACTTTTTAGCCAAAGAGTTTTCAAATGTTTTGCGAACAGTCGCCGCGTCGGAGAGCAGGAAGGCTGGATATAGTCGACAAGCGCTAACAAGAGAATCGATAGTCTTAGGTGAAAAGTAACGGTATTTCCAAAAACGTTTTGTCTGATTCATTTCATAGGGAAAAGATCATTTCTAGTAAGAGTTGTGCTTTAACATTTATCTCGGACTTCTGTCGCGGAAAAAGGGGGTCAACCCGGACAAAATTGCGACACAAATGTTTTTGACACTAAAATGTTCAGAAAAAATCGCTGAACAACACATCCAAAATCCACCGAAATCCCCCGATGGGAAAACTTTCTAGGGCTCCTTAAAAGGGTGGAGGGGGTGAAAAATTAAGGGAAGAAAAAAATATTTGTTTATGAGAATATGACAGTCGAGTTAGGGGTAAGGAGACACGCTGATTCCATTTCTGAACTTTATTGTTTCATCCGAGAAGTAGTTCGCGCGGAATCCGGTGAAAACCGGAAATTCGGTCCTAGAAGCAAACAGTTTATTTACAACAAAAGAAGGCCTGCTGAATCCATTTCTAAGCTTTTGTATTCGTGAGACAAATCGATCACCCGGAATCCGGCGAAAACCGGGATTCAGTACCATACAAGAAAACAGTTTATTCTAAAAGAACATTGTTTGGTCTAAAAGCACAGTCGGCTTAGGGGTAAAGAGACCTGCTAAGGCCTTATATGTATTTTTCTTCGCCCGACATTTAGTTTGCCTGGAATCCGGTGAAAACCGGAAACTCAATAGAAGTGAATTTTATCCTGATAATTTTTATTTAGGCTAATGAGGACATTTTATGTCCATCTCTGAACTTTACTGTTTTTCCCCGGCAAGTGGTTCGTACGGAATCCGGCAAAAACTAGAAATTCCATAGAAGTAAAACTTTATTTTGACGTCGATTACAGTTTCAGCATAGGGTCAGAATCTATTTAGAATCCATATCTGATGGGGTTTTTTTTCTCGAAAGACAAGTAGACAGTAGACAAAACGTAGACTGTATACAAAAGAAGACAATAGACAAAAGTAGACAAAACGGGAATTCGATAGACGTAAAAGTAAAAGTTGATTTGGAGCATCAGTATGGGGGTTCGGCTGGAGCTGGTCCCATACACTCTCCTCCAGCAAGTGCGCAGGATATACTCTTCTTGCAATAGTTATAACTTGACTTTCTTGGTTCAGGACGCAAGCTGTTTAGCTTTCCCTGTCTACGAACCTTTGCAGAAGAAACTGAGCAATGAGTCGCGTTCTTTGGTGAAGAGCATCACGATTTGAATCCAGAATAAATCCCACACCCGCCGTGGCAGCGGAAACCTCCTATGGGTTTGCAGTCCAGTTTAGTTTCAGGGCGTTCAGCCATGTCTGGCCCCCACTTTGCCTTTTTTTCAGGGAGGGATGGGTGCAAGCGCTCCTTCTTTGTCTCGGAGTTATCACATCTGCGGCTCGAGTTCCAGAACTAGGTCAATCGGTGTTTCTTCACCAACGATGCGGGGTCTAATGGCCGTCTAATCACCGTCTTCATTTTTTTCTTCCGGGTCCTGTCGCTGAGACGTACGCCACGGAGCGTTCGAAGACGGACGTAGTCAAAAACGTTGAGCGATTGAGCATCGACTGCCTTTGTGGGCCATGTTAGGAACCCTTGGAACAGGACCGAACGGATCCTCACCTTATAAATCCGGATTTGGATTTTGGTGCCAGCATGCCATTTCTAAGGTTCCAAGCACTCTTTCTCATCTTGACGGATCCGCGTTGCGATCTCTTCGTTGCAGCCATTATCTGTGTTCGATAAGGTAGCCAAGGTACATAAAGAAGACTTCTAGCTCCATGTGGTAGTGTATTGGTTGAAAGATATGTTGGAACCAACCTATGCAGCTGTATGGGGCTCGTTGTTAACTACGGCCGTCGCATTTGACCGTGTCGCTAGTCACAACGTAGTTGGTACTGGCACGGGTGGACGTGAAGAAGACTTTTGGGGCTCATTTCTTCTTGAGCGTTGCTGCGATGTAACTTCATCAGAAATTCACCATACCCCCTATTCTGTTATCTGCAGATTCACGTGCATAGAATCGAACTACGCTGCTAAAGGCGGAAAATGTATCTGATCCGGACAGATAAACTTGAAGGAGGAAGCTAGCTTGGCCAAGAACAGGCGATGCCGTAATGCATAAGAGTTTGTCCAGGCTTCTCTTTGTTGATTGTTAAGTTCTTTTTCTCCAGCTGCAAAAAGATCGTCGTCCGTAACCTTCTAGTCCATAAGGAACTTAGGTACGGAGCTCCGGTTTTCGCAGGGATTCCGGGCGAGCTATTTGTCGGTCGAACAAAAAGAGTATAGATGTGGCCTGAGTAGATCCTCTTGGCCGGCTATTGTATTATATAGACAAATCAGTTTTTTTGAGAAAACTTTTTTCTTGTACGGTAGAGAATTCCGGTTTTCGCCGGATTCCGGGAGAGCTACTTGTCAGGTGGATGAAAAAAAAAAGTTTAGATATGGACTCAGCAGGTCTCCTTACCCCTAAACCGACTGTGCTATTGACCAAAAAAAGATTCTTTATTAAAAAATGAGCTTTTTACTTGTACTATACCGAATTTCCGGTTTTCACCGGATTCCGGGTGAACTACTTGTCGGCGAAAAAAATAAAGTTCAGATATGGATTCAGCATGTCTCATTACCCCTGAATCGACTGTGATATCACCCTAAACAAAACTTTTTTGTCGCCCCTTAATTTTTCACCCCCTCAACCCTTTCAAGCTGCCCTAGAAATTTTTCCCATCGGGCTATTTCGGTGGATTTTGGATATGTTATTCAGCGATTTTTCCTGAACATTTTGGTGTCAAAACAATTGTGTCGCAATTTTGTCCGGGTCAAACCGTACTTTTACTGGACTATATAGTATGTAAACGATTGTAATGTAGTTGTTGAAATCATGTGTACTTTTTCTAAGGCAAGGTAGCGTACTGTCTCCTATTATTTTCAACATAACTATTGCATCTTTATTTAATTCTGTTAGAACTTCGCTTGTTGTTGGTCGAGGTTTTGTAGCGTCTTGGATCGCGTATGCGGACGATCTTCTTCTTTTGAGTCGGTCATGCGTTGCTCTTCAGAAGAATGTGGACCATTTAATTGAACTTTTTTCTAGATTTGGTTTAAGGTTTCGTCCTGAAAAGTGTCAGCTCCTAATTTTTGGTCCAAAGCCTGCTGACCCAATTAATAATATTTTTAGTATTAAGATGTATGATGCAGTCCTTAAGCCACTTGAATCTTTTATTTATCTGGGATTTCCGTATGGGCCATCAGTTTCCCTTTGCCGAGCTCATATGATGAAGTCTGTTCGATCGAGAGTTTCAGCGAGCTTCCGTAGTGTTATTTCTGTTCGAGATAATTTAACTAGGAGATCGTCTGCGCGCGTCTTCAATACGGTTGCTTTACCTCAAGTCCTTTTATTTTCTAGTTGGCTTCCTTATTTTTCTAATTCTAACATTGCACATATTAAAACTACTTTTTTTAATTTTGGTAAATTTTTATGTCGACTTTCAAAATTCCATTCTACTTCATCTGCTATAAATTTGTACCATTTGAAAGATCCACTTCAGATTATACGAAAAAAGCAACACAAATTTTTGTCGAAAATGTCTTCTCTTACTCATAACCTATATTTAGCGGTTAAAGAGTTAATATAGTTTAACGCGTGTGTATTTTATTTTTGTGTATATTTAGTATTATTTGGCCAGATTGTTTTTTGCAGTATAATAAGTTGGGCCAATTTGTTTGCATTTATTTCATTTTATACTCTCCGATCTTGAGGTCAATAAAATATTTGAATTTGAATTTATAGTATTTATTCGTCACTGAATGGATCAGATTGTTTATGCATCCAGTGTAAAAAAAATCTCGCAGTACTTGCTACTGGGATTAATCTTATCTCGATTAAGATAATCTTATCTCTAATTCGGATTAATCTTGTCTCTGTATAGATAAGATTTATCCCAGCAGCAATTACTGCAATTAACTTTAATCCTTATTCGGAGAAACTTTTTACAGTGTAATTCTGTTTTATACATTATATTTAGTACTCCTTAGTTCTGAGGGAAATAAATAAATAATAGAACAAAAAATTAGACTTACCAGTCTCAGCCGTTTTGACGGCAGTGTCTACCAGACCCTCTCGTCCACCCATTGCGTGGA
Source organism: Branchinecta sandiegonensis (assembly GCA_030848855.1). Classification (NCBI taxonomy): domain Eukaryota; kingdom Metazoa; phylum Arthropoda; class Branchiopoda; order Anostraca; family Branchinectidae; genus Branchinecta; species Branchinecta sandiegonensis. Next base: position 13,143,286 of record JAUPMV010000021.1, on the reverse strand, counting down.
AAACAAATTCGGGAGGCTTCAACCCACTATAGAAAGAGGACGCAACGAAACCCCTGGAGCTGGGGTCCTTCGATTTCTTCTTAAAATGAGGCAGACTTCTTTCATCGAAGCCGTTCGGGACTCGTTTTCCGTTGAGGGCTTGCTGCCCTACGCAGACCACCATCTGGGAGATGTTGATGTTGGAGCCTTTGGACCCGCAGAGAGCCATGATGAGGGGGGCATTGTTGCGAGGTAGTTCTGAAAAAAGAATGACGTCACCCCACCCCTATGTTTCTCTCTATCAGTAAGGTACTGCAGTGGTTCCCAACCGGGAGTACGCGTACCCAAAGGGGTACGCGAGACCCTCGTAAGGGGTACGCGAAGGTCCCAAATCTCTGAATTCAAGAATGTCTGCTTTCGTCAAGAAATTAAAGAATCAGCACAAGTGTCTTTCCGTTCCTTGACCAGTTTACGGACGAGAATGAAATTGACAACCTTGCAGCCTCAAGTATCCCATTTATTTGTATATATTTTTACACATTAATCCCTTAGCATTCATGACAATAAATGACGTCTTTTTGGCGTTCTGATCTTGACAGATCTTAGTAGAATAGTAGAACAATGATTCTTCAAAAAGGGGTACGCAACCTTTTTGAACCTTAATTAGGGGTACGCGATACGGAAAAGATTGGGAACCACTGAGTTACTGCATCATAAAAAGGGGTATAGAGGGTTGTTGTTCGAGGGTGTATCAAGAAGCGTGTCCTGAGTAACAATTGTGGGTCCACCCTCTAATTTCATTTACTTCTGGCATCAACCTGGTGCTTATTCCCAAATTTGTTTACCGACGTACCATTTTCAGGTTTCTTAAAGCACAACTCCTACTAGTTTTTAGTTTTTTTTAGTTTAATACGCTTTTTTATACAAACCAACTTTTAAATGCTAAACTACATGAACACACCTGTTGTATCATCCTTTAGACATGTAGCTGATACCTCTGACTGCAGGAAAGCCCGAATGGGCCTGTGGGGGCAGTGAAAAAAAAACAAAAAATTCACTTTTACATTTGTTTTCACATACTTTTTTTCACATGCAACTCCAGAAATGATCTGAAATGCTCCTTCCATTCGGGATTTACTTTCCACACATGGAACCCATTAGCAAGGAGCGCTAGCTCCTTCCATTCGGGATTTACTTTCCACACATGGAACCCATTAGCAAGGAGCGCTAGCTCCTTCCATTCGGGATTTACTTTCCACACATGGAACCCATTAGCAAGGATAGCAAGGATTTGAAATGGGTCAGAAATTTTTTTTCTAGAAAATACCATTACTTTCCATCTGGATCTAGCGATTTTCTCGTTAGCGCTTGACGACTATACACAGCCTTCCTGCTCTCCGACGCGGCGGCTGGGCGCAAAACATTTGAAAACTGAACGCGCCTTGGATAAAAAGTACGGAAACTAAACAAATAAAATTAGTCAAAAACAGAAGATTTTCATATCCTTGTGTGTGAAAGAGTTGTCAGCGGACGTTGAAGATTCTGGCAAACTTTGCGTTGTGTAACGGGCAAAACTCGGAACGGCCGAAAAGGCACTAATGGGTATATTACAAAAGGCAGAATAAGCAAGAGGGGTCCTTTAAAAATTATTTTGGTCTTTATTCTGGCTGAATGAAATTACTACACCTAGTAAGAAATAGAAAACCGTGATTTTCGGTTTTTTTTTTAGGACGGTTTGCCGGAAGTGCAACCGAAATATCCGAAATTATATTTATCCCTCGCACATCATCTTAGAGGGATAACTAGCTGATCAAGAAAAAAACCCGAAAACCTCGTAATGAACGGTCAGCTTGGCTTCAAACCTTATACTTTACACCTAGAGCGTGTTCCACCCTCGTACCAATAGTAACTATTAGTTACTAAACCCGTTCCAGCCTCACGAAAAGTTACTACGCTGACCGTTCCAGCCTTGTCGAAATAGTAACTAATAGTAACTATTTGCTTACCACGCTCGGGAGCGTGGTAAGCGTAGTAACCACGAATATCTGTCACGTGATTGGTCGGATTCCCCCGTGGTATGATATTCCGCTGGAAAATACAAAATCGTTCCAGCCTTGACAACAAAAAGCAGAATTTGTGACGTCATGCGTGGTAACTACGGTAAGTAGGATGGAACACGCTCCTAGTAGGCTACTATTCAGCAACATTTTGGACACACAGGGCAACAGTCACGCCCACACACGAAACAACACGCATGTTCTCAGAATAAAATATTAATCGGGTTCCACTTTCAAGAATTTCACAAATGTCTTCAAATTTAATTCTCAGTTTCTTTCGTCAAAAACTTAAGTGAATTAAGAAAGCGCCACATCTTTTACACGTCCTTCTGACAATATTTTTACCAAACTGGACCCCGTGTCCAAAATCATGGTTCCACAAACATGTGTATAAACAAACAGGACTGTAACAGCCTTGCCGGATGCGGTTAACGCTACATTAATTGCGTTTTTGCAGATACCATGGTATCTGTTACCACGGTAACTGCATTTGCAATTTGTCGTTTTTGCAGTAACCATGGTATCTGATATACGGTTGCTCTGCAAAACGACAATTGTAGAAATTGCGCTTTTCAAGTCATCCAAAAGAAAAACTGATATTCAGTCACGTAACGTCAAACTTCTTTCTCACCAATTTGACCAAAATTGATGAAAGTGAGATGACATTTTAAGATACCATGGTCGGACCGTGGTATCCGAATATCTGATAGCACGATAACTGCAAAAACGCCTTTTGACCGTGGTATCAGATACCACGATAACTGCAAAAACGACTTTAGACCGTGCTATCAGATACCATGGTATCTGCAAACACAACTATTGATTAATTGTTTCAGCTGTATTACACCAAGGCGCACGCGGAACCGCTACCTGATCCGCCGTTTGTTGATATCCGCCCCATTGTTGTCGCTTGAACCCCTCTCCTCTAATTTGTGTTCTCCGGTCGGAAAATTACCTTTTCACGATCCCATCAATGTGAAATTTGTGAACCTTTATGGAAAATATTTTTTTTAGTGTTTTACGATTATTTTATATTTCTTTGTCCTTTTCTACTGCACTTACGCCCAGGGTTGCCACTTGATTGAACCGAAATTCCCTACCCAAGTAGCAAAAACTGTTCTACCGAAGAAGAAAAGTACTCTGCGCGTCTTGCCGGGCATCAGTCACCTTGGAAATAAAGGGAACGATTTTTCGAACGTTCTTAAAATTTACAACAAAAGTTAAAAATGTACTAAAAAGAGTACAATTGTACTATCGGTGGCCACTCTGCTTACGCCCTTGGGCAGTGCGTCATAAATTCTTCATTCATACAAACTATCATGAGCATTCTGAAATCCTTCATTCATTCATATAAGGCTTTTACAACTTCTCAGTATAATTTTTCCCGATAGGGAAATTTACCTAGAGGCGATACTATAGAATAGTAAGTTTACATTTTATATTAAGTTATTAGGGGAAGAACAGTAAATGTGGCTTCTTGGCATCTTGCGTTCTACGTCACCAAGAGTGATTGTTTGTTTTGGTAATTTTGTGCAAAAAGCACTCGAGTTGAGAGGTGCTGTTTCTTAGTTTGTTATTTTGTTTAGTTTCCTATGCATCGTTTCTGTATATGGCCTTTGGGTTTTTCAATACAGATATATATATATATATATATATATATATATATGGGCTTTATTCTTTAAAGTTAACTGATGTAAATAGTTTAAAAGTGGGTAAAAACAGATTAAAATTAACGTCACTGAGGGATGGAAGAGTAGCCAAAAAAAGTACGAAACGTGATTTTCTTTGTTATATTTAAATAATCTAAAAATAAGTTAAATTATAAAAGATGCTACGGGGAAAAAAAAAGAGGCGATACTTTTTTGTACAGTAGCCTACATTATTTATTGGGAGGTGAGGTTTTGTAACTTCCTGACATCTTAAAGAGCACGACGCCAAGCGTTATATGTAAAATTTGCAGATTTGTTGATGATGTGGTGAAATTTCGAGAGAGGGATGGCGAAGTTTAGTTCATGTAAAGTTATTTTGTTTTATTGTTTTATATGTATTTTCTTGTATATGGCCTTTGGCTTTGAATACAATTATTGTTATTATCATACTCGGGCAATAAATTCGACAAACTTGCCTTTGATACATTCTTTTCCGAGATCATCTCGAATCCTGGACAGAGTCTGGAGGATATCTCCCTCTGACGTCTCGTCTGCGTTCCGTCCAGGCATCACCTCAAGAGTACCGTTGGCTAACTTCTTTAGAATATCGTCGCACTTGGCAAACCTTAAAAAGAACGTCAACAAATAAAAAAAAACAAAGCAGAACTCGATTTTTACGCCATTCGATTCTACTAGTTTCTACAGGCGATGCCATCCAGTCAACTACAAACCCCTGATTTTTGGATACCCTATGCCAAACGCTGGATATGTCTAGCGTTTGGCAAACTCTATGCCTAACGCTGGATACACTATGCCAGGTGCTGGATACTGTAACCCAGTGAAATATTGACGATTTGAGTGAAGCTAAAAAATCAACCAATCAGAACTCCTTTACAATGAGGTAGGTCAGGGTTAGGTTACCAACAGGTATCCAGCGTTTGGCATAGGGTATCCAGCGTTAGGCATAGGCTATGCCAAATGCTAGATATACCCAGCGTTCGGCATAGGGTATCCAAAAATCAGGGATTTGTGGACGACTAATGCCATCATCGACGGGGGGGGGGATTGAGTCTTAGGAAGTTTAAGATGTAGGCGTTTAGTGAGTATGGTTAGTTTTGGGGAAAAGATGATTACTCTTCCACGTGTTAGAATGTTGAAAGCGGCGTATCTGGAGTCCCTTAGAGACATAAGTAAGGAGTCATGGGCTTACCAGGTTAGAGAAATTTTAGATGAGTGTGGTGTTGGTGATAAGTGGAACGAAGGTATGGGTAATGAGTTGGAGTTAGGGACAGTAGCTAAAGAAGTAAAAAGTATACTTAGGGACCAGGAAATTCAGAGGTGAGAGAGACAGAGAGAGTTCGAAACCTCTGAGGTTTTATACAGAAGTGAAAGACACATGGGGTGAATGTGTTTATTTTAAAGCGGGTTTAGATAGAGAGGAATTGGAATTAATAATTAGTATGCGTGCTGATATCTTACCTCTGGGGGATAGGAGGAGGTACACGGGTAGGCCGGTTGGGAGGATTGGTCCTTACTTCTGCCCGATTTGTGGAGATATTAATGAGTGTGTGTGACATTTTATGTGTGAATGTAGGGAACTGAATGATTTAAGGAAAGAAATACTTGGAGTAAATGAGTGTGATCAGGAATGGATGGAGCAAATGCTGAAGAGTGAATGTTTTATAACTATACGGAAGGTGGGTAGATTCCTCAAGTTGTCTATGACTCACGAGATTTTTTTTTTTTCTTTTTTCTTTTTTTTAAAGCCTCGTAGTATCTTTTCTGTTCTTCCAGTCCAATATGAACTGGCCAGGTGACTACGCTTCCACTTACCCTCGGTGACGCCCACGGTTTTATCAACTTCTTTTTTTTTTCTTTTTTTTTCTTAACTTAAACACATGACCGGCCTATCTATTTAGCGTCACCTACACTTTCCTCTATCTCAACGTTTATTTTTTAATTTCTTAATTATTTTTTTTCCTTCAATTCTTTCTAATCTTCTTCACTTCCATCCTATCTTTATTTGTGAAATTAAATTAACAAAACTAAATTCAATAACAATATTTACTCTTTCCACTATCTATACATTTCAATCATATTATACAATTTTAACTCGATTATCTTTCCACTATTATTATTCTCATCATTCGAACTATTTCTATTAAAAAATTCAATCAAAAAAAAAAAAGAAATTCTATAAAATCATATAAAATACACGTTATTTTATGTGATCGTTCTAATCATTTTGTATGTCTTTCTTTGTGTTGCCATGGCCCCGGGCTTTTAGACTAATAAATATCATATCATATCATCGACATAAGTGCAAGGGGTTTATGACTAGACATTCAGGATACGTTCTGTATATTTCCCCCTTTCTGGACTATCTTTAGTAACGACATCTTCGTCAAATTCGCAAATTTCCTTTCGGTTTTCCAACATTTGCTACGCCTCCCCCCCCCCTGAAAATTTCCGTGTCGCTGATCCGTCTGCGGTCGTCCTGAGGACCACCACGCTGTAAAAAAAAATCTTGCAGTGTTTGCTACTGGGATTAATCTTATCTTTATTGAGATAAGATTACCCCTAATTCGGATAAATCTCATCCCGATAGAGATAAGATAAATCCCAGTAGCAAATACTGCATCCCTATTCGGAGAAACTTTTTACAGTGCAATAGAATGACGCAAAATTGTGATCACCCATTGATTTCCATTATCCTAATTATTTTCGTTGTTACTATGTTGTTTCTTTCTTTTTTAGTTATTTATCATACTCCTTCTCTACCTAGACGGGTTATAAATAAAATACAATTCAATCCAAGTTTACTTCTCAACAACCAGGGCAACAACTATAGCCATATTTGTAGAGATCGATGTCCCATTTTCAGTACTGTATCATTTTGTCACGACTATCTTCATTCAATCACTCCCCCACTTAGCTCAATCATTAGTTACGTTTTTGGAGATACCATGGTATCTGTTTGACGGTGCAAACGGTTAAGTCAGCTACATTTTATTATAGCTAGCCTACATTTCGCCCCTTCTCGGCAAGGGTCCTCTGCACCGTTTTGCACCGTCAAATAAGATTCGCAGTCAGCTTGAGCTGAAGGAACATCTATCATGGTATCTGATACTACGATTGAATTACAAAAACAATCAATTGCCGAATTTGCGCTTTTAGAAGTCATCCCAAAAGAAAAACTGATATCCACTTAATTCAGTCACACCTAGAGTATGCATCTATTGTTTATTATGCATAACAACGCATGTGTCTTCGCTCCAGATTCTTCAAAACAAGGCTTTACGAATTCTCAAAAAATATATCCCTGCCCCAAGTAAATTACCGGGAAAGTCTGAGACAGAAACACTGTATGTTCTCCTTAATATTCTTCCAGTGCAACTTTTGCTATTTCTGCAAGTGTTCATTTTTAAAGTAAATTTAGATCGCCATCTGCTTCCATCATATTTTTCTTATATGGACCTGATAACTCTAGCGCCATCATGTCAAATGTACACGAGATCTAACACTAACCTTCGGCTCCCAAAAATTAAGTGTGAAAGATCCAGATTTTCTTTACGATATACAATACCATCTGTGTGGGAAAAATATAAAAATGATGTTGCAGAATGGTTGGAAGGAAGCCCATCGCTTATCAGGTCCCGACTCAAAGTACTACTGATTCTTAATTTTAAAAAATTATAATAGTTATGTTTGCAATATAATTTATTATGAAATTTATTGTATAAGAATGTGTTTATTAGAGTGTGGTTGGTTAATTGAATGATTGTTTCGTGTGTGGCTGGTTTATGCTGTACGCATTCTCGCTTACTTATGTCAAATAGTTTGTCATTTTTGTTTATTTTTTTCAAGAGGGTAGTTTTCTATTTTTTATTTATTTATTTGGTAGATGGCAGGTCATTTAAATTAAGATATTATACAGGTTAGATAAATTAAGTTATATTATTATTGTTGGATTTATAGGGTACGTTGTTGTTATTTATAGTAAAATTGTTAACAAGCATTGCATGTACGAATTCGTGTTCTCCACAGTGCTTGTGTCATGTATTTGTATTTTTGTGTATAATTAAAAAAACTTGAACTTGAAGAACTTGAACACTCAAATCACAAGTGCAAACTTTTTTATTGAGCTTCTGCGGGTGTTCGAATATCATGAGATCCCACGATGTTGTTATAAGTGTCGTGCTCCAGATCATATTGCAGCCAATTGCAAAAGCTCAACCGTTAAGTGCACTCGATGCTCTGGTCCACACGAATCGACAAAAGATTCCCCCTGCTCACTTACACCTAAGTGCGCAAATTGTGACGGCGACCACGTTTCATTCAGTTTAAGGTGTCCGATTCTGCGCTCTGTAGTCACTGCGTCCAAATGACTGATACATCTGTTTCTCTCTGCTCTTTTAATATAAATGGAACCAAAGATAAGGACGTTTGCATTGACCACCTTCTGGGTAATTTTGATATAGTCCTTCTTCAAGAACACTTACTGCCTGGCGTCAGTGTGAATTTTCTACGGCGGAGTCCCGAGCACATAGTATTCACAACTTACGCCCGAAGAACTCGCGGCCGTCCATCTGGAGGACTGGCCTGTATTATCAAGCGACGGCTCTCTTTTTTGTCTCCCCAGTGTTACGGATCAGACGAAAACTATCTAGCTATTAGAATCGGCGACGTAGTGTTGATTAATACGTATTTGCCGCACAATAAAAACACCCTTGCTAGCTTCACCCGTTTTGCCAAGGCCTGTAAGAAATTGGATAATTTGATAACCGGTATCGAAAAGCTTGGTTTTGATTGGGTACTTATTGGTGATCTAAATTGCGATATTACTAGTGCTTCTCATCGATCCGAAACCCTACTTGAATGCATCCCACCCGGTTTCCGCATTGCAACCAAAGACCTACCATTCACCTATATACATTCCAGTGGCTCCCAATCAAACCTTGATCACTGTCTCTGCTCTGCTGCGATTACCATTTCCTCTGTACATGTCGACGAGGACGAGAGAGATTATGACCATATGCCTTTATCCCTAACTGTGCGTATCACTTCAAAACTAGTGTTAAATGCTCCCCAATCACAAGATGGTTCGAACTGGTTCGAACGGCGCAACTGGAACCGCGCTAATTGGCCGTTATACTTAACTACGCTTGCTAGCCTGTTAAGTACGATTCGTATCCCTTACAATCTCCTCTGCTGTGGAGTTCATTCGCCAAGTGCCCGCTTACAGTTAAATATTTATTATCTTCAAATTATCTCGTGTATGAAAAAAGCGGAGAATGTGGCTGTTCCTAATGAACGAGTACGATGTCGGACCCGCAAGCCGATGTGGAGTTATGATCCAAATTTGAAAAAAGTGAAAAACCAAGCTAAGCTTTGGTTGCGAATCTGGATTGCGTGTGGGCGTCCCTCATGTGGTAATGTGTTCGAAATTAAACGTAAAACGAAATCTACTAATAAGCGGCAGATACGCTCTGTCCGTGAATCAGGTGCTTGTTTTCCGACGAGTTCAAAGGATTGGAAGCGGGTGCTAAATTCTTCAAGGTTTGATGATTATAATAACAATAATATTCCACAGTCTTCTTGGACTCAGCATTACTTGAATGTTTTTTCCCGTATAAATTTTGCCGTTCATCACCGTTATTCACAACTACTTTCGATTTGTTTCCCTACTAAAGTAGAACAACAAGAGCTGTAAGCTCATATGGCACTTGCATGTGTCAAGATGATTTGATTGATCAAGAGTAAGTTTCGACTTTGCGGTTGAGATGCGCGCTATAAGGGAGCTGGAACTTCATTTGTAAGCAAAACCCTTGAGGCAAAACTGCTAATGGGCTGATGGGTATCACGAAAATGCATATATTGCTTAAAAGTATTTTTTTTACTTTGCGGTCAAGATTGGTACTTTAAGGAATAATCGGATTTGGGAAGTAGCAATTTCTAAGCAAATGTTGTTGAGTCTCCAATATTCCAGCGAAGTTTCATCGTCCTAGCACATCTGGAAGTACCTTAACGCGCGATCACCGGAATCCCTGACCCCCCTCCCAGTCCTCCAACTCCACCCACAATAACCGGAGCCAATCCGGTTCTGTAAATGATTAATCCAGAGCATCTGTTTGTCATTCCCACGAAGTTCGAACCAGATCACACCAGTCTAAGCGGGTCAAGTATTTTCCGCCCTCCCCCCGATAATTGCCGGATTCGGTCCGGAAATGAAAAAGGTCACAAGAGAAAAATGTCCTCTGTTTAATTATTAAATTTCACTCGAATCCGATCACCCGTTCCAAAGTTACGCATGACTCAATATTCCGGATTCCCCTCCCTCAACTCCCCCCCCCCCAAGATTATCATATCGAGGATTTTTTTTTATTCCAAGTCAGTTTGACCGGGTCCCTGATATGCCTTCCAAGTTTCGTCGTGAAAATCCCCCAAAAACGGAATTCCGGGATACCCCTCCTCCCCCCCCCCCTCAAGTGTCCGGATCCAGTCAAATTATGTAAAAGATTTATATGGACCAGATGTTTGTTCTTCCCAGCAAGTTTCACTCCGATACCATCATTCTAACCGTTTCTCGAGATTTCCGGTCCACCCCCCCCCCACCCCACCCAGCTCCCCCGCGGTGCACGTAGCCAATCCGATTCAGCAAATGACTTACCTAGAGCATCTGTTTGTTCTTCCCACAAAGTTCCATCCCGATCCCTCCATTCTAAACGGGGCACGTATTTCCCCCCCCCCCCCCCAATAGTTGCCGGATCCGGTCCGGATATGAAAAAAAATCATCGGAGAAATGTCCTCTGTTGAATTCTTAAATTTCACTCGAATCCGATCAACCATTCTAAAATTACGCATGATTGAAAATTTCGGATTCCCCTCCCTCCACTCCCCCCACCATTATCTGATCGACAAAATTTTTATTTTGAAGTCAGTTTGATTGGGTCCCTGATATGCCTGCCAAGTTTCATCGTGAAAGTCCCCAAATCCACCATCACCGGAATTCCGGGACCCCCCCCCATAAGTGTCCGGATCAAGTACAATGGCCTAAAGGACTTATCTAGAGCAGATGCTTGTTCTTCCCAGCAAGTTTCACTCCGATCCCTCCATTCTAACCGTTTCTTGAAATTTCCGGTCTCCCCCCCCCCCCAACTCCCCCCCTGGCTACCGAATCCGGTCAAGACTTTAAACGGGACATTACAGATATATATTCTGTTCAGTTATGAAGTTTCATTACAATCCGATCATCCGTTCGAAAGTTACACACTTCTCAATTTCCCGGATTCCCCTGCGGATTCCCCTCCCTCCACTCCCCCACCATGATCTGATCAACAATATTTTTATTTTGAAGTCAGTTTGATTGGGTCCCTGATATGCCTGCCAAGTTTCATCGTGAAAATCCAAAAAACCACCATCACCGGAATTCCTGCCCCCCCCCCCCCATAAGTGTCCGGATCCAGTACAATGGTCTAAAGGACTTATCTAGAGCAGATGCTTGTTCTTCCCAGCAAGTTTCACTTCGATCCCTCCATTCTAACCGTTTCTTGAAATTTCCGGTCTCCCCCCCCCCAACTCCCCCCTGGCTACCGAATCCGGTCAAGACTTTAAACGGGACATTACAGATATATATTCTCTTCAGTTATGAAGTTTCATTACAATCCGATCATCCGTTCGAAAGTTACACACTTCTCAGTTTCCCGGATTCCCCTGCCCTCCACCCCCCCCCCCCCAAAATGGTCGGATCAGAAAACTGATTATTCCTAATTTTGTTTGGTCGGGTCTCTGATATGCCTGCCAAGTTTCATGGTCCTAGCACAACTGGAAGTACCCTAACTCGAAAAAGTGTGACAAAATGCCCTAAATTTTCAAGTTTCCAGCGCCCCGCACTCCCCCCCCATATGGTCGGATCGGGAAACTGATTATTTCCAGGTTAGTTTGGTCGGGTCCGTGATATTCCTGCCAAGTTTCATTGTCCTAGCTCATCTGGAAGTACCCTCACTCGAAAAAGTGTGACAAAATGCCCTAAATGTTCAAGTTTTCCAGCGCCCCAACTCCCCCGCATATGGTCGGATCGGGAAACTTATTATTTCCAGGTTACTTTGGTCAGGTCCCTGATATTCCTGCCAAGTTTCATTGTCCTAGCTCATCTGGAAGTACCCTAACTCGAAAAAGTGTGACAAAATGCCCTAAATTTTCAAGTTTCGAGCGCCCCCACTCCCCCGCATATGGTCGGATCGGGAAACTGATTATTTCCAGGTTCGTTTGGTCGGGTCCTTGATATTCCTGCCAAGTTTCATTGTCCTAGCTCATCTAGAAGTACCCTAACTCAGAAAAAAGTGACAAAATGCCCTAAATTTGCAAGTTTCCAGCGCCCCGCACTCCCCCCCATATGGTCGGATCGGGAAACTGATTATTTCCAGGTTAGTTTGGTCGGGTCCCTGATATGCCTGCCAAGTTTCATTGTCCTAGCACATCTGGAAGTACCCTAACTCGGATATGTGGGACAAAAAAACTCGGACCGACCGACAGACCGACAGACCGACAGACGGAATTGTGATCGGTATATGGCACTTGAGCCAGAGGCTGCAAGTGCCATAAAAACATGTACCTCCCGTGTCTGTTGCAGATATTGTTAACTCGATTAAGCGGCTGAAATCATCTTCGGTTGATATCGACGGTATTAGTGTTCGGCATCTGCATAAAGATTCCCGTGATTTGATGAATCATTTGCAGTTACTTTGTCAGATGTGTCTTTGTTCGTCACTCGTACCTGACAGTTTTCTTTGTGGGACTGTAACTTCGGTGTTAAAAAGAGGGAAAGATCCAAATAAATGTGATTCTTACCGGCCAATCACTGTTGCCTGTAATATAAGTAAAGTTTTAGAGTATGTACTACTCCCATCTGTCATTGATCATGTAAATTACGATGCCAATCAGTTTGGTTTTCAAAAGGGAATTGGATGCCAGCATGCACACAGGGCGCTTGCTGTTCTCCTCAAAGATGTGCATACCAAAGGTCAGTCATTACATATTTGTGCTTTGGACATCTCCAAAGCATTTGACACCGTCGTTCATTCACAAGCTCTGCTGTCACTGTATCAGCTTGGTATAAACATTTCTATTATATCTGTGCTACGTTTCTGGTATTCAAATTCGTATGTGAGATTGAAATCTAACGGTCATATTTTCGGGAATATTCCAGTGAAGTGCGGGGTCAGACAAGGAGGTGTCCTTTCGCCGTACATATTTAATGCTTGTATCGCCAGTGTTCTGACCAAGATCCCATCGATTTGTTTTTATGGGTTCATTGAACTTTCCTATCTAGCGTATGCTGATGACCTCCTTCTTATTGGTCGCTCAAAAAGCTCACTTGAGCGAAATGTCCGTCTGGTTAGGTCTCTGTTTAAAGATATTGGCCTTTCTTGAAATATTGCTAAGTGTGAATACTTGTCCTTTAATAATGATCAATGTGCCAGTTCTCTGAATTGCGGGAGTTTTGATGTACCTAGAGTAAAGAGGTTTAAGTGGCTGGGCATATCTGTTTGTGATTCTCTTGCTAGTATCCGGAGGAAGTTTTTATCTGATACTAAAGATAAATTAAGAATCGGGTATGCAAAAATTGTTGCTAATCGTGGTCGTTTCAGCAGACGTGGATTGGCTAAACTTTATTCTAGTTTTTGCGACCATGCCGTTTTGTCTGCGTCTGGTTTGTATCCTGTGTTTACAAAGACTGATTTCAAGCAAATGAGGGTGGATTATTTTCGATACTGCAAATTCCTTTTGTATTTACCCAGATCGGTCCGAAATAGACGCCTCGTAGATCGTTACGGAGCTAGCGACATCATGTGTTCGCTGGAAAATCTGCAGACCAATATTGGTGCCGATGCGTGTTTCCGCCTTGGTGCGCACCACGGCCTCATCCGGCTTTTTCATTGAGTGCTTTTTTGTTGTTGTTATGTGTTATATGTTGTATTGTCTTTATTTCTTTTCTTTTCTTTGATTACTCCACTATCCTAATCTGTACAGTGGGTTACAAATAAATATTATTATATATATTATTATTTTATTATTTCTCACCAATCTGACAAAATTCTAGACTCTTGTGCTGGTGACGATGGAAGTGAGATGACGTTTTCAGATACCACGATCAGTTACCACGGTCGGGACCGTGGTATCTGTATATCAGTTACCACGTAACTGGCCAGACACAACGGCAACTGCACAAACACCTGTTGACCGTGGTATCAGATACCACGATAACTGCGAAAATGACTTTAGACCATTGTATCAGATACCATAGTATCTGCAAAAATGCAACTATTGCAGACTTTTGGCACAGTGGCACGGTGATATCCATGGTACAAACCAATCAGCGAATTTTGCCGAAAAATCAACATAGGCTACCATATCACAAATTATTTGCAAACTATTATTATCATTATTAGCATACTATTGCTTCAGCTACAACTACACAAACAAACCACAGTACGGAACTTCAAATCGCCCATACATGCCGCCGACAAGTATCCATCTTAGCTGGAAAGAAGAAGAAGAGACAGGTGACTCCAATACCAAAATGCAGAAGCATATCTACCCTTCTACAGAATCGAACAGCAAAAATAGCAGCCGTGTCCAGAATGAAATCACAGCACTAGCTTTAGCTACAATCAATTTTCAGAGAAGAAGTTCATAAAATCAGATATTCAAGGAAGAATCTTTAATTGTTTTTCCACAAGTTCATTTTCCAGCTTGAAGAGGACCCTTGCCAAGAAGGGCCGAAATATAGCTCTAATAAAATGTAGCTGACTTATCCGTTTTGCACCGTCAAATATCACAAACAAACACTAACAGGCAAACACATACAACAGTGCAAGCACTCAATTAGTTCACCCCTTCATGTCTTCCACAAAGACTTACACAAAACTCTTCAGCAAATTTTGATAACTGCCAAAACAACAAAATGCAGATTCAGTTACCCGTTGTACCACAGAATAACTAAGTTAAAGGCCAAATATAAATCAGCTGAAAGATCAAAATGATGCTTTCATACCCATCTTTCAAGAGTTGAGACTTCTTATTCAGGAGTCTTTCCGAAGGAGTGACGTCACCAATGCCAATCGAAAACCCTGTCGTCATCAGGTAGTAGGAAGCAACTCGGGCCATTCGCCACATGGCCTTGGCGGCCACAGTGGAATTGTAAAGACGCGTCATCTCAAGAAAGACGTTGACGCGACTACCGGTGCCAACAGTTCCTTTTTCAATGGTTCCTGAAAAGAAATACTAAAATGAAAGACTGAAACGATATGATTAATGCATTGCGTTAATAATAATAATAATAATACTATTGTAATAATAAGACTTTCGCCTCTATAAATTTCTCGGGATACTTTACACACTAAATTGAATTTCAGCCAGGTAGTCGACACCTGCTTTGAATATTTTCGGCATTTACAACACTTTCTGGGAGATTATTCAACATTCTACTACTCGGTCTCTAAAGCTCCATTTTCCAATGTCTTTTCGGAATCTCTTACCACTAAGTTTCAAGTTGTGTCTTCTGAGGCCGTTGTGATTGAAAGTGAGGAGGACATCATCAGGTCTTTGTTATCATAATAACTATGGCGAAATTTAAAAGTTTCGATCAAATCACTTCGTAGAAATCTGTAACATAAACTGGGTAATCGTAATTTCTGAAGCCGGTTTTCATAAGGCAGATGGCGAATGGCTGGCACTGTTTTTAATTAAAGTGAAGTTTCAAAAACAAAATAGTGGACCATCGCAGTCATCGCCTTGTGAAGGCAAAAATCATCAATCAGTTTAAGCAGGTGTGGGCGGTAACCTGGATGACGTTCAATCTAGTGTTAATTGTGTCCTTTTAAAGGACCCCTCTTGCTTATTCTGCCTTTTATATTATACCGAGCTCCCTTATGGAATTATAAGCTTTTGAAATCCCCACTTTTTCCATTGTTTCGTTTTGTATCTACGAATTTCTAGTGCCTTTTCGGCCGTGCCGAGTTTTGCCCGTTACACAAAGATGGTTCTAAGCTAGATGTTGAAATACCCCTGTTTTCAAAAATATTTGAAAAAATTGAGCATAAAAGGCTTTATGATCACCTTATGAAAACGGGGATGTTAAGTGAAACGCAGTTCGGCTTTAGGAAAGGTCCGACTCGACGTCGGACGCCGTGCATTCCCTTTGTGATACTGTAAGTAAATGTTTTGAACGTGGTGAAATCCCTTTGACTATTTTTATTGATTTTAGTAAAGCGTTCGATACAGTGGATTTTAATATTCTACTCAAACGTCTACAATCCCTTGGAGTTCGTGGTAATTATCTGAAGTGGTTTGATAGTTTTCTAAGTGGTAGATCTATTCAAGTAGTATTAAATGGTGTGTTTTCTTCTCCTTTTCAAGTGAAGTGTGGTGTACCTCAGGGGTCTGTTTTGGGACCTCTTCTGTACCTTGTGTATGTTGATTCAATGCGTTTCTACTTACCTGAGTGTTTTATTACGACTTTTGCGGATGATACTGCTTTAACTGTATCTAGTCGATCCGTTGATGATTTGTTGTTGAAAGTAAATAGGGTCTTAAAGTCATTTTATGTATTTACAAGTTTGAGCCTTTTGTCAGTGAACGTTAAAAAAAACTAATTTTAAGATTTGTAGGAGAGTCAAATCAAATCAAATCAAATCATTTAATGTAAACAAGATACAATCTCTCATAGGCATAGCCCAAATATGGTATCTTTTAGTCAAACAGTTAATACAAGAAAGATTTGTCAACGAGAAACACAAAAAGAATAGGATAAAACGCACAAGTTACGAATTGTTAAAAGTACGAACAAAACTCGGCACAAAGCTTCGAGAATAACGCTGTGACCTGGAGTAAACCGGTGTCAGTTTTGGAACTTTCGCAGCCGCCTCTCTGG